>JARYHS010013631.1:142898822-143126692 GCA_031002005.1 Vandiemenella viatica | reverse complement strand
CAATATGGGGATTTGAACCCGGGTTTGCAAAATGGGAAGTTAGCACCTTACCGCATACACCACGCTGAAGCTTTTAATCAATGTACTAAAATTATAATATTTAAAATGTCTTTACATATGTTTCCAAGTTAATTTCTCGATATCCAGGGCTCATTTTGAAGAAATAATTGTAACACAGACATATGGAGTAAATACCCTTCAACATATAGTCGGAGGATCAAAATCCGTTCTGAACAGGTCTGATGGTTCCCAAGTGAGAGAAAAAGTGGGCTGTAGGAGGAAGAGAGAAGGATGAGTGTGTAAGAAGACTGCCACCGGATCGTACTCACCATTGCAATTTTATCAATTATTGTTGTTATTATTATTATTATTGTCACAAAAAATCATCATTTTAATTTATAATATCTAGAGCAGCGGTTCCCAACGTTTATTGGTACCCGACCCACTTTTAAGCAAAAAATTTTTGCGACCCACCTTATATGAGAGTCTATCTAATATCAGAATGGAAAACTGTTGTATGACCTCGATACGCTATCGACTATCCTATTGGCAAATTTCGTACAAAGACTATACTATCAACAAAAACAAGAATTGATAATACATAAATCAACAAACATATAACTGACCGGGAGGCGGTTGCACAGACTATAATCTCATCAAGTTGGCTGCTGAAATTCCACGATTAGAAGTAAATCGATCAGCATATTAAAAGGCAACTGGCCTGCCAAGTCACTTTTTGGTGGAAACCACCTTCAGACCCGATTATAGTGGTTGACTGGTAGGTTTATCATTGTGTTTTACTGCTCCCAAATGTATGAAAATATGGAAGACCGGGAGCAGGATAACACAATGGTAAACTTACACGTAAACCATTAAAATGGGATTTGTAGGAGTTTTCCACAAAGATATGGCTTGGCACATCAATGGCATATTAGTGTGCAAATAGAGGTTTAACTAATCCTGGAATTTCAGCCTTCAACTTGATGAGGTGATGCTTTGTGCAGCTGCCTCCCGCTTTATTACAAAGATAATGAAAAATACATTTACTTATTATAAAAGCAAAACTTCACAAACAGTGAGATTTCTGGCTGGCACTGGTGTTTACTGACGAGGGCATCGATATCAGTGTTAACACTGGTTATTTTAACCTTGACACTTTCTGCACATAGTTTATTTCTGTATTTGTTTTTCAAAAACAATAAAGTAGAAAAAGCTTGGGAACCGCTGATCTAGAGAATGCAACTAAAGAATTAAGTCAAATCTTCAGATATTCACGAACGAACACAAATAGAATGGGATATTTAAGTATATCGTTCAGACCAAATATTTCCTAGCAATCTAAAAAAATGTAATTTCCGTCCACGCCAAAATAGTAGTTATTAGATATTCTTTTAATTGCAAATTACTTATTGTTACATATTTTAATGTTTTCTAACTGTTTCGGCGTGACAGTGCCTCACTCCGCAGATCTTTTACATATACGGAAAGTAAGGATTACAATAATTGAGATATATCCTGACCGAGCGTTCTGGCCTCGCATTCGGGAGGACGGCGGCCGAGCATCCAGATTTGGGTTTTTCATAGTTTCCCAAATCACTCCAGGCAAATGCCAGGATGCTTCCATAGCCGAATTCCCTCCCATTCCTTGCCCCCATCCTTTCCCGTCTCTAAAGACCTCACTGTTGAGAGACGTAAAGCAGTTAAAAAAAAAGAGAGATATATCCTAAGCAGTCTCCGGCAAATTGTAAATGATCCGTTCGATATTCCGATATCGGAATATCATTAGGTGACTTCAAGCCACAAATATCAGTCCGCGGAATGACGCAGCCTTCCTGTGCAATGGGAAACGTTTTGAGAGCTTATCATTTGCGCTCACAACACTCTGCAATACACTTTGATATGAAGTGGATAGCGAACTCTTCTTCCAATCTAAAACAGTTTCGTCTCTTTTTCTTTACATATAAATAGGTTAATAAATTTAAATGACATCATTTTTTTTCTTTTGCTGTCGTCAGTCTTTCGACTGGTTTGATGCAATCCTCCATCCCTTCCTCTCCTGTGCTTACCTCTTCATTTCTACATACCCCTTACAACCCACCTACTCAGTTATCTGCTACATATATTCTAATCTCTGTCTTTCTCTACAGTTCTTACCTTCAACTGTTCCCTCCACTAACAAATTAACCAATCCCGCATGTCTCAAAATATGACCTACTAACCTGTCTCTTCTTTCTGTAAGCTTCTTCCACAAACTTCTTTTCTCACCCATCATTTCCAAAACTCGTTCATTTCTTACTTTGTCTGTCCACTTAATTTTCATCATTCTTCTGTAGCACCACATTTCAAATGCTTCAATTTTCTTTCTTTCCGGTATTCCTAAAATCCATGTTTCGGTACCACAAATACTACTGTGCTCCACACAAAGAGTTTTAGAAAGTTCTTTCTAATTCCTAGATCAATATTTGAAACTAAAAGGTTTCTCTTTTTCGTGAAGGCTCTTTTTGCTAGTGCTATTCTGCTTTTAACATCATTCCTGCTTCGTCCATCGATTGTAATTTTACTTCCCAAATAACAGAATTCACTTACTTCTCCTAATGACATCATAGCCAATACAAATATAGTTTATCAATAAGTGACTGCTACAAAATTATCGTTAGAGACTTTTAATTACCTTTGATTAGTCGCTGAACTATGAAGAGACCTCGGAAAGACGAAAGGGGCAGTAAAATAAGCGAAAAGACTTTCCGAACAAAATTTATGTAACAACGAATCCTGTAGTGGCACGCCATAAAATCAATCCAAGAATGCCGTGGAGTTATCATTGCAGTTAATGTCTTGATTGAGACGATGACATACGTAGAGCGCATAAGCCATAAACCACGTAGCTTCATTTTGGCATCCTGTGAACACTCCCTCCCCTCCCCCCCCTCCCCCAAGTAAACAGACGTGGCTTTTGCGTGTATATCCCTAACTCCCCCCCCCCCCCCCTCCCACACATGGCACGGAGCTTTTTTCCCTATTCATTTCCAAAGACATTTTGTACTGTTTTCTCTTGTCACACTATCGTAAATTACATACGGCGGTAATTAAATGACGGAGATAAATATTCACATGTTGTTATTTCTTCTGAACGTTATTCTAACTGTGACAAATAACATGAAAGAAAAACTACATGGCTCGGCTCGGACCCCCTTCCCCCCCCCCCTACCCCACGTAGCCCAACGTATCTTTCTACCCAAACCCCCTCCCCCCAGACCGAGTCACATGGTTTATGGACGATCCTTAAGGGAAAAAAGGTTGTACCAAACAAGGGAATGTGCAGGGCGCAAAAGGAACAAACCGTTTCCTTTGACATACAGATTTCTGTTTCATCAGAAACAGAAGAATCTAAATTTACTTAAAAACACTATTGAACCGGTGGCTAACGCGACGAAAAAAGTCATTTGTGTAGCGACAGAAAGCTTATCGTCAGAGAGAAAATAACGTTATAAAGTAAAACTCGTGTGGTCTTACGATATGGTGATAGAGCTGCGAGTTGGACCGCATTCCACATCGGCCGTGGCTGGACCTATGGTTTAATGTTGAATCCGACAAGGGAATGTCCTCGCACAGTTAACATGATTAAGCAGAACACTTTAAAATTGCCGGCCCTAACGGGAGAAGAAGCGCCTTAAGGGAGCGTGCACAAACTACGTGGCTCGGTTCGGGAGGGGGGGAGGGTGGCTGGAAGGCTACGCTGGGCTACGTGGGGGGAGGGGGAGGTTCCGAGCCAGGCAACGTAGCTTTCCTTTCAAAAAATTTTTCAGTTAAAATGGGAAACTGAACTCAAAACAGTATGTGAATATTTATTTGCTTCAATTAATTATGTCCGTATGTAATTTACAATCGTCTGACATCAGAAAACGGTAAAAAATGCTTCTGGAATCAAAAGGGAATAAAGCTACGTGCTACATGGGGTGGTGGGGGGGGGGGGGGGGTAGAGGCAAAAGCCACGTAGGGCTACGTGCGGGGAGGGGGGTTCACAGGAGGCCAAAATGGAGCTACGTGGTTTATGCACGCTCCCTAACCACTGATGAGTGTTGAACAGTGTGTTTTATGTCATAGTTGCTGCGGAAGACTGAAACTTTACATTTGTGCAAAAATCTGTCAACCTGCACATTGATAGCACACCACTAAACATCGGTATGTTATTATTCCTTATTCTGTTTTCTTAGTTTCACAACCGCCAATGAAAACCACTATTAACCGCCCATACACCAGCGGGAAATCCTACAGGCTTGTGATGCGGCGAGCCTCTTCTAGTTAGTGGGTGGGCGCGGCGATACGGCATGTTTTCCCCGGCACATTCCATGCATTCAGGACTGCGACAGGCCGAAACCCTTGCTCGACATCAACACACTGTGTTCAGCGACCATCTAGGACTGACGCGTTAACTGCAGCAATGGACACTCGGTATATCGAGAAAGATGTCTTAACTGACTTTATAAAATTGTACGAGACCTTACCATGTTTATGGAAAATAAAAAGTAAGGATTATTTAAACAACAATGTAAAGACTGAGGATTATGGAAAATTAATACGTTTCTTTAAACCGCATTTCCCGAATGCGGACATGAAGTTAATTAAAAACAAAATTCAGAGTTTACGTAATAGTTTCCGTAAAGAACTGCGCAAGGTGAAATTGAGCAAAAGAAACGCAAAAGGAGTGGACGATATATATAAACCATCTTTGTGGTACTTCAAGTTACTTTTATTTACAAAGGATCAAGAAATACCGGAAGAAAGCATTGAATATATGGAACAAGGTAAAGATATTAATTAAATAATGATAATCATTTAATTCCCACTATTGCCATACATAAATTTAATATTGTTACTGTATTTT
This sequence comes from Vandiemenella viatica, assembly GCA_031002005.1. Taxonomy (NCBI): domain Eukaryota; kingdom Metazoa; phylum Arthropoda; class Insecta; order Orthoptera; family Morabidae; genus Vandiemenella; species Vandiemenella viatica. The sequence continues at coordinate 143,121,807 of JARYHS010013631.1, read as the reverse complement.
TGTTAGTACAGTGAGATCAAGTAAAAACAATGAAACATTTTTGTTTCAAATATAATCACTAATTATCAACCATGGATTTTTTTTATCATTATAGACTCTAATGAGGAAAGTATAAAAAGTTCTGCAGAAGAATTTTCTCAAACAGAATTCTGTTCAGTACCGATAGATACAGAGTTGGAAAAAGCAAAAACTGTAAGTAATAAATTGTAGAAAATTATAACATATTATATCTTGTTTCATAAATTAAATTATTAGTATGAGAAGTAAATGATAACTTTAAAATGTTTTGAGATTTAATTTCTTTTTATGAAGTTAACAATAAAATTAAGGTCTTCCTTGATTCAAATTTCATCTTGCCAATTTATTTTCTTTCTGTTGAATGTATTAAGTACTGTGTTCGCCCGTAATATTAATTCTTATTAACAAAATTCCAAATCGGGCTGCTAAAATGCCAAAGGATCTCCGTAATCGATAGCTAAAAATTTTGCTACTGTAATACAACTCTCTTTACAAAACGGTCTTAGAACATGTGTATATGGAGCAAACTCTTCATCGCCAATAATAGCAAAATTGAGACCCGCTGTATTTCATTTCTTTGGAGAAAAATTTAGTTTCCCTGACTTTAAAAATTTGCGTAATCGTGTCCATTCTCGAGATCCATTATCTCATAACCGATCGTGTTTTCCCCACATCAGTATGTATAAATTCATAATTTGGCTCAACAAGTACCATTAAAATAAAACTATAAAATTCTTAGTGGTTGTAATGTTTTGTACCCGATGGTGGTTTAATTCGAATATGTTTCCCGGTTAAAGGACCCTGCACATCAGTTTAACTGTACAGTTTATCATGTGTGTCGTTATTGTTGAGCGGTACGATGCAACACCACCTATAGACATTCTGCGTGGTGTTGCAAGATGTGGCAACTGCGCAGTTGTGGCAGGTATCTGCTCTGGCCGTAGCCTGCGCGAGACTCGTCTTCTACAACCATGAACTGCGCAGTTCACTCAGGTCATCATACAGTCACAAACTCTTGCCGTAGCCAGTGATACTAACCTCAACGTGTTGCCATCATGGCTTTCTCGAATAGAAGAGATGCGCTTTTTGATTTTATTCAAGGTTATAGGAATCTTCCCGAACTTTGGGATGTAAAATGTGCTGCATATTCTGATCGTGTAAAAAAAGCGGCTGCCTACAAAGTTTTAACAGAAAAACTGAAATTCCTGGAGCCTGACGCGACTCGTGATAGTGTCGTGAAAAAAATAAACAACCTTCGATCTGCTTTTCGGAAAGAAATGAAGAAGATTAACGAGTCAAAGAGATGCGGATCGGGGAGTGAAGATGTTTACGTTCCGAAGCTCTGGTATTTCAACGAACTGATGTTTTTGGTAGGCCAGGAAACTCAGGACCCACGTGAATTAACAACTGCAGTGTATGACGAAAGCAATGAGGATTCGGTAAGTGCACCATGCAAAAGAAAAAATTGTGATGTTATATCATTGTTGCATATTACTATTCATTTTATATTACGTACAGTGGCGGTCAAAAGTTTCTGGACAGATCACTTATTTCTTAATACTCTAAAACTAACACGAGAATTATACACAGGATTTCTGAACATATTCTCATTTTGTGAGTTTGAAAATAACTTTTTTTGTAGGTAATAAAGTAACTTTCGTGTTCTCGTACAATAAATTATTTATTCGGTCTCACCAATTATTATTATTATTAGGAAATATTAAAAATAGTTATGAAAATCTTGCAGCGCTTTCCTTATTGCTACGTACTTTTCTATTATCTCCCCGACTGGTGAGGTGATTTTCTAGAAGAAAATTTCAAATCTTGTAAAGTTCTCCCAGTTGCCAGGAACAAATGAATAGCAATCTCACATAAGAAGATATTGCCTCTCTCAGAAGTATGGCCATTTTTTTTTTCTTCCTTTCTAAGGTACAAATTCCTGCAATCATTTATTTCCCCTCCTTCTAACTCATTCAGCAAGTGATATTCACCGGCCCAAACACATGTTCGCAGAAATCAATCTTTGCTGCAACGTTGACGGTCTTTCTTTTATTCTTCTTCTAGCACACGACATGCTACGGCTCTCCTTTGCCACTTAATCGTCACAAAACTGCACGGAATGCCAGAACTGAAGAACTAGAACACTGGATGTAATCTATACACACCTTCAGATAACTGTAAACTCAGTTATTTAGTACCGATAACTGAGCAGATAATTGAAAGTGTGTACGGCCTTTAATGTTCCTCAAAAATTAATAAATTCAAAAAGTTGGTTAAACCCATTTGCGATGCCTTTCGAATTTTCTTTGGTTTTAGGGAACCGTAACACAAAACGATATTTTGTTCTCCTAATTATTGTAACTAGAATTTAAAATCATTTCTAATGTTCATAAACAAGTATTTTCGACAATATTTCATTTTTCAGGATAATAGCACAACTGAAGAAGCAAAAAAAAGAAAAAGAAATTTGGAAGAAGATTTCTCCACGAGATCAACAGATTTATCCACGAGATCAACAGATTTTTCCGCGAGATCAACAGATTTATCCGCGAGATCAACAGACTTATCCGCGAGATCAACAGATTTATCCGCGAGATCAACAGACTTATCCGCGAGATCAACAGATTTCTCCACGAGATCAACACTGAATAAAGAAGACTCTGATGACGAACATACTTTGGTGGGGAAAATTGTAGCCCTTAAACTTAAACAAATGAATTTCCAGCAGAGGGTTCTGGCAGAATCTCTTATTCAACAAGTTTTAACAAGAGGATTGTTAGACGAATTAACAAGGACCACAGTTTTAGAAGAACGTAGTTTTTTCAGAAATTCGTCTACGGCATTTGCTTCAGCAAGTGTACAGTCACCAGTCGTAAGTAACGACCACGAGAATAATCCTGCAAATTATACCACGATACAGCCTTGTAATAACACTATGGAAAAGTTCGAAAGATTGTTTTAAGACATGGAATATTTTGTAACGTACATACTATTATGGAAATAAATATGCATATGTTTGAATATATTTTCACATAAACACTCTTAGTTCCTCGTATAATATTTTCTAAGTTTCAGTCCCAAAGATTGCGCTGAAATTCCAGTTGAAAATTTAATATTTCACATGATCTGCCGGTCGCCAGAATATCATTGTAGCAACAAAAAGTTCATAAAGTGAAATACATTCTCTTTCGCGTCATTACGTTTCGATAATTGAACTATACTTGGTAATTTGGTAAAAATGTTTCATCCACAACAAGATAACTGTTATAATCATCTGTTTCATTTATCCTCAGTTCTTGCAGAAGAGTTAAATGACTGAAAACTTCTTGTTTTGTTAACGAGTCTTAGAACGTGTTTTGCGTTTTAACTTTCTTTTCGAGCTAGCTGCCACAAAAGAACATGCCTTTTTTTGCGATCATGACAAGTTCCTAGGAATATTTGTTGACAAGTTCCTAACATGGAAGCCACATGTTAATTTTGTATGCAAAAAAGTGAGTAAAGGCATTTTTCTAATCAAACAGTTATCCTCTAGGATTTTCGATGGGTTAAATCGGGAGGAGACTTACTACCGTATGGTAATGCTGGCAGTTTTACCTCACACACCTAAGAGAATGGTGTTCCACGGGATAACTTGAACAGCCCCCGTGCGTGCGGGCGACGAATAGTCAGGGTCAAAAATTCCAGTCCTCTTCCCCCCTCATTTCAAGATTGTCAGCTATTCTGCTAAGCGTTGATTAGGAAACTGTGATATTGTTGTGTAGTTCCAACGATTCTAGATGGCACCATACGTTTGATCCTTACTGTATTTGGAGAATCGCCATTCAATAGTACATTTCAATGGCTCAACCGCAATCAAGCATGCTCAAATTATACAATTGTGGTCACTATGAGCAAAACATAAACGCCTAGCATTGTAAATTCATTTTTTTTCGTATTACGCAGACTTCACGTTGAAAACAACTGCGATTGTGAAGACATTTATTTTATTTTAAAAATGGCGAATAAGTAAGTAAGGTAAAATAAAAATGGGTGTAATTACATGTGGTGTCCCTCAGGGATCTTTACTTGGTCCTTTACTATTTGTTTTGTATATAAATGATATGGATATACCAAATAAAAGTAGAATTACAACATATTCAGATGACACTACAGCAATTTGCTGGGATAGGAATGATTCCACATTAGAAACAACTGCTACTAAGACCTCAAATGAGTTATGAGAATACTTTGATGTAAATGGATTAATTTGTAATAAGAAAAAAAAACATGTTTAATAAAGTTTGAATTAAGAAATCATGATATAGACAATAAATTAAGATTAATAACTAGTGAAGGAAGCATCTATGAAACATATGAATACAAGTTCCTAGGAATATTTGTTGACAAGTTCCTAACATGGAAGCCACATGTTAATTTTGTATGCAAAAAAGTGAGTAAAGGCATTTTTCTAATCAAACAGTTATCAAAAGTCTTGGACAGCAATATTCTAAAAACTGCATATTATGGAATAATCTTTCCACATATGATGTATGGTATTGAAGTCTGGGGATCTCGTCATATCAATATGCATCGATTGTTACTGCTGCAGAAAAGATGTATTAGAATAATGTACAAGCAAGATAGAAAAGAATCGTGCAGAGAAATATTTACACAGGAAAATATTCTTACGGTATTTTCACTATATGTATATAGGGTTTTACTATTGATTCAAGGTAATCCTCACTTTAACCACACAAATAGTGAAATTCATAAATATAACACTCGTACCAAGACAGCCCTTCATATCAAAAGACATAACTCTAAGGCAGCAGGTAAGAGTGCCTATGAAATGGGAGCCAGGCTATTTAATAAGCTTCCAGCTCATCTAAAGATATTGACTGGGAATGAATTCAAAATTGGAATGAAATCTTATCTATGTAATAAGGTCTTGTACAAACTTGATAAATTGTAAAAAATATATGAATGAATGTACCTTTTGTATTGACTTTGCTAGAAACTTGTACCACAAGCATGTTGGCAATAAAATATTATTATTATTTCTCAGTCCAATCTACATTTCTAGCAATAATAATAACATCGAGTTATAAAATGCTTAGAGTACGAGAAGCAGCTTACGTAAATTTTTCCCACTCTGTTTTGTTATTAAAAATTCCTGTCACTTCCTCGTCTTTAATAAAACCTGTGCCCCAAATGCTTGTTTGGCCTAATACACTACAAAAATATTTCGTGAAAAAATGTAATCACTGTAGCATTTTATAATAACTAGGGAATCTAGCAGAAAGAGTGATCATTTATCTGTTTGCTTATTTACTTTCTATTCCTGTTCCATACCGTACCAGCAACATTTCATAATCAGTACACAGATTTGCATGATGGTTAATCACGGTTAAAAGTAACTATTTATGTTACAAAAGGACAAATAATAAATTCTTAAATTTATTTTAATTTAAAATTTATAACAACATGTTCTAAAGTTTCCCATAATGTCAAATCACATACAGTTAACAAGTGGTAATATGCTGATTCCGATACAGTTGGAATTAGCTATTTACGGGTGAACTGGTGACTCCAGGAAAGTGTTGACCAGAACAGTAACAATAAATAACTCAAATCCTTTTGATTCAAGCTGCACAGATAAATTCCAGTTGGTATTTCACACTAATCATAATCTCCGTTAATACTGCTGTTTGAAAATGAAAACATTTGCACTTTAAAGTAGAACCACAATAAGTGTTTCATACAAATTATTGGACCGAGAGAGTATTTTCTAATAAGATAAGGTTTCAGTCTTTTAATATTGGTTTTTTTTTATCTGCAAAAAGTTTAAAACACCTAGAAAATTTAAGTAGATGTTTTCCAGGATAATTCGTACTTTGTGTGTTAATAATGCTTATGTGATGTACTATATTTCTGTTTCTTGTAATACACTTGGTTTCCTAGGAATTAAATTTCAATAAATGTAAATTATTTAAAACAAAGCATTTGAGGGAATTTGTATATTCAAAAATATCTGTAAGAATATTGAGCATTGTAAATATTTATCTTCAGGACATACTTTTCTTCACTCTTCTCAGCATCCTAGCAGCTCTTATGAAACTGTGTTTATTTTTGGGATTGGATTCCCCAAAACATCATGCAGTAAGATACAAGAATAAAAAAATAAGAGAAGTATACCTGCTATACTGCAATCAGACTATCTGTTTCAGATCTGCTGTTAAAGAAAGTGTTATTGCAGTGGGATCACTGTTTAACTTCATCACCAGTAGCAGTATGGGATATGTATTTGTCATTTAAGTTTTTCATCTATTTGATTAAACTAAGGAAAAAGGAAACTACTGTAGGCAATATAATTGCAAGGAAAGGGAAAATGACTCATCACTCACCAAAGTTGAAGGCAGCGAGAGAAGAACATATATCACGAACACACAAATAAACTCAATATTTCGGTTATTAAACCTTATTCATGACAGAGAAGATGAGGCTTGGGAGGTGTGCACACCCTGAGGGTTGCTACATGACTCTCATTTATTTGAATAAGACTAGTAAGTAATAACAATGATTCTTTCAATATCATGACTTCATCACTACCTATTAAAACTATCAATAGACTTTATACATTGTTCATTTGAGCAAGAATTTATTTATAAGCTAAAATACAGTTAAAATATTGTCACTGTATACAAAGGGAGATAAAACTGAAATAGACAACTGCAAAGCAACCTGACTAGTATCAAGTTTCTCTAAAATTATTGAAATATCCATATATGATACATTCATATTTATTATCCAACATTGATTTCTTAATGGAAAATCCATAAAAAGCTGTGATTATAACTTTTGTATTAAATGCACTACATTTAATAGATAAAAAGTAACATACAACATCAAATATATTGCACTTATCAAAAGCATTTGTCTCAGCAGACATAAAAATAAATAACCAAGGGCTGAGGGGAATGACACTGAACTTGTTTTTATCATACCTTAAGAATAGTAGAAGACAATATCTATGAATAGGAAACAATATGAAGTAAGAGTGTCACAAGATACAGTATTAGGGCACCTGCTGTTTAATATTTTGATTAATGATATCAATGAGTAGGAAAAATGTATTAGCAACATAGAAGCTATAAGCAATTGATGATGCCAACTTCTCAAATACAAGCAAATGTTTAGGAACACAGAACATACATGTATATATTTACAAATACAGTCTAAAATGGTTTGATATTAATAACTTACATATCAATTTTCATAAACCAAATCCATATCTTTCACCACTAGCAAGTCAAAGCAATTTCAGATATAAACTTGAAACACTCTGAAAAGTCTCAGAATCTTAAATTGAATAATTGATTATTAAACACTGGAAGAGTGCTCTGGTGGCTCAGTGGTTAAGGTGTCTGACTGGGAAGTGAAATCCCTGTCTCAGTGGGGATTTTTATAGGCCCTTAACCCAGCCTTCACCTCTGGCACAGCTTGCTGTGTAATATGAAGTACGCTAAAACGCTTCCCTGGTCCGGATTCCACGTTAAACTCTAGGTCCCCTGTACCCGGTAGATTTGCCGGGTAAGGTTAAGGCGCCTACAACAGTGGCAGAATGCGCAGCCAATAGAAGCCCTGTTACCAGGTCATTCCAACCACAATTATTATTATTATATCAACACTGGAAAACTAATGTCAATGAAATAAGTAGATGGCTTAACTGAACTATCTAGCGAACTGAAAGTAATATGAACTTAATATCAGATACTGTTTCAGATCATTTGAGATACTGTGTAATTGTATATGGAACTAAAGAAAACAGAATACGGGAAGAACTCCCAAACTACAAAAAAGGGTGATGGCAAATCATACAATCCTCGTTTCAGAGAATTGAGTATATTAACGCTCACGGTTATATATACATAAAAACTTAACTAATTTTGCTAATGGGGAAAGTGTTACTGTTAAAGAAGTTATACTACCAGAAACAAAATAATGCCAGAATACCGGTCATAACAAAAAAAAAATATGCAGAATTGAAAATCTTCACTAAATTACCTGAAGGTATTAAAGAATTAAGGTATATTTAAACACTATATGAAAAATAATACGGAGTAAAACCTTCTATTCAGGAGATGGTCTATTATTTGGTAGATGATCATTTATTAGTAAAGGATTTATAATTTATATGGAGGTTAGCATATGAGAAAATATGAACTGCAATAACCCTTCCAAACCATTACCTTTCCGGATAGGTGCAATGCACCCTCCGCCACACACTTTTAGTGAATTGCGGAGTAATAGTAATAGAAATCATATTATCTAATAGAAAATTTACTTTTGTTATATTGTAATTACCTCCATACCAGAAGTGAAAATGAAAATTAATTGTACTCTCAGGAAGTACATAGTATTTAAACAAAAATAAAGAATGGTAGCTATAATGTAACATGTTGTATAGCATTTTAAGAAAAATATATTGTAATACAATGATTTCTACTTTTTTTAAGTAAAAGTGTATACATACTTGGACTTAATTTCAACAAATGAATATGACAGCTGCTAAAAAATATAACTATATAATGTTATTGCTTCTCTGTTGAGGTAAATGTCTGCATAGTATTGTAAGAATATAAAGCAAATTTATTATTATTATTTATTTAACTGTGATGGAGCACATGACCCGGTTGCATTTGTCTTAGTCATCTAATAATTGATTGTATTTTGAGAATAATCCCCACATTTAGTCTCCTTACAACCTAATTTTACGTTCAGTGAAGTTTCACTTCAAATTTTTTCACTGTTTGAGGTTAATTCTTCATCACATTTCTCTATTTTTTCTAGCCCCTGGCCAAATAGAAACCTTACCAGCTCTTTTATGCTCAAATTCTGCTGGTTGTAGTTATCTCTTCCACTATTCCTAATTCTTCTACTAATATCAATAGGAGACATTACCAAAAAATTCACCCAGCAACCTCTTCATCCACCTCTCATCTAACAGAGTCTTTGATCTCAGTTCCTTTATCGTTTCAATCTCTAGTTGCATCCATAAACAATTTTTACAAACAAATCTAGCTGTCATCTCACAACCACACCATCCTCTTGTAGCATAGTAGTCCTTGTATATTGATATATGGACTATTGATGGGGTTGGATGGAGAGGAATATCTTGAGAAGAAAAAAAAGAGCAAGGAGACTGTGGAGAGAGGTGGACAAGAAACAGGGTCACATGGTGCAACAGCGCCACGTGGTTCAATGGTCTCATGTGCAGCGTGGTTCAAATGTGTGCGGAAAAACTGGTAAACATTTCTCACATGAAAGAGTTGTTACCTACAATAGCATGAATGGAAACAATGTCTGATCTTTTAACACAGTTACACTTTTAGCATGGAATCAAGGTGACCTTCACAGTCAATTTGAACACAATAAAACATATAAACTGTGAAACCACTATCTTTCCTTACAATGCTGTAACATAACCTACAGTGAGCTCATCCATAATATTTTCTATTTTGATAGAGTGGCAACCAGACTACTTTTCAATTGCAAATGCACAATTCTTCGCCACATCTTAAATTTGGTAAGCGTACTGTAAATGCATATTACCTCATCTCTAGCAAGATCCTGACCAAGATTTTGTAGTCTAGTTCCACTACTTGATTTGATTTAATTTAATTTAATTGTTATGGACCACCTGCTCATGCAGCAATTTCCCTACACACCTACTTTTCTGTTTTGTTATTTTCTTTTTAAATATGTATATAAAAATATGCAAGGGTAGCAATATTAAAACAATCACTCACTGCAGGTGAAGGCAGGAGAGTCACGATGAACACACTTTACAATATTTCAATATAAACCTTAATCATGATTAGAAGAAGCCTCATGAGAAGGGGATAGGACGTGTAAATTCTGAGACTCGCTAAATATGGTGAGTCTTGGTGTGTACACCTTTATTATTTTATCTGTATACCTAATAAGTTTAATCCTTTTGACATCTATATTCATTCCATGTTAATCTTCTCAGCTAGATATCCTGTCTTGTATATGTTTTAACAATCCTTTCTCTCTCATTTGGGAGAACACAGGTTCAAATCACTATCCAGCCCTTCAGATTACAGTTTTCCATGGTTTCTCAAATCGCTCCAAACAAATGGTGGTATGGTTACTTCAAAAATGAGATGACTGAATTCCTTCCCATTTCTTGCCCATTACTTTCCCACTTCTAATGCCATCGATGAGGCAAAAAGCAAAATAAAAAAATTAATCTCATTACGTTATGCTCTAACAAACCAACTGATAACTGTAAAGCATCGACACAGTCATTCAATACTCTCTGACATTCCTGTTTCCAATTCCTCCTCCTTTAATAATTCTACCCTCTCCAATAAATAAAAGATTTTGAAACCTTTTCCTACCACCAATGAAATGTATTCCATTCAGTTGAGTTTACCATCAAATGTGATGCCATGATTTTTACACAACCAATTCCTTCACTAACCTACAACCATAACCAACTTTAAGTTTTATATCACTGTACCTAATAAGCTGACTCTTTTAGAGTTTTACCTTCTTTCCATGTTGACCTATCCAGGGGCGGATCTAGGATTTTGGTTTGGGGGGGGGGGCCTTGGCTTGAGTGAATTTTCGTTCAGAGGACTTGCCTTCAGTGTATTTTAGTTTTGGGGGGGGGCCTTGAGTCAGACATAGGGTAGTCTTTATAGCCTCCTCGGGCCACGAATCCGTAGAGCTAAAAAAAAAAGGTCTCCAAAATTACAATGTCGGTGGTGGACCTAGATACTTTTGGGGGGGGGGTCTTGAGCCCCCTAGCCCTCCCCCCCCACCCTGTATCCGCCCCTGGACCTATCCATTTAGATGTCACATCCATGGTCACACTGCAACTGTTCACAATCCTCTGCCACTTTTATCCTATTGTATACTATTATTTACACGAAAACAATCTAACTTCTAACTGTAAACCATTAGCACAATAATTCATTAGAATAATAAAGGCCATTGGTCCAAATACACCATTTACTGGCACTTTCATTTCCACTTCAATCACATTTCCTAATCTAACTCTGTGCTTTCTACCTTTTAAGAAATCCTCTACCCATTAAGTCACTTTTTACACTTACCTTCTTTAACACCATCTTGTTGCTCACTGTGTAAAATTTGTAATAAATTACCAAGAGAGATTATGAATATCTTTTTAGAAATACTGAAGGAATTTAATGTTGAAATTTGTAAAGGACAAAAGTAGGTGGGTTCAGGAATGGGAGAAAATGGGTGGGTAGGGAAATTGCCACCGGTAAATGCACTCCATCGCAATTATATTAAATGCCCTGCAGAAATCTATTGCCTTACATTCAAATTGGCCTTCCTTATCCTTTCCACGCAAAATGTCTTGCATGCAGTCCACTAAGTAACACATTGATACCTTTCTCTGAAGCCATGTTTTCCTTTTTCAAACTAATTTATTTCCTGATATATGTCTCTGGTGTAGCTACGAATCAAATCTCTCCATGAATTTGCCTACCACTACTGTCAAACCACTTTTCAAATTGCCCCTCCCTTATGGACCAATTCTATTGTTGCAGATTTCCAATCCTCTGGTAAGCAGCAAGTCTTCAGACTCAGTCTAAATCAACATTTCTCAAAGTGAGATACACAAACCCCTAGGGGTTAGCCAGTTGATCGTAGGGGGTTCGCGACAAGATTTCCATAATGGCGGGCTGGCTATCTCATGCGTATAACACACATTAGTGAATATTACTCATTGTCGTAGTAGTGGAGCTAAAAAAAAAATCACAGTTTTTTCTCAAGGGGGTTCGCCAGCACCTGGGACATTTTATAGGGATACGTGCTCTTAAAAGTTTGAGAAATATTGTTCTAAATAATATAAAAAGATAAGTTACAATGTCCTCCACTTTTCTTTAATGTATCTGTAGTAAACCAAACTTTTTATGTTTCTGAGAGCCTTCATAGATCCACAGGTCTATATCAAATTTCTACTTATAAGGAGAATCTCCTACTCCAGTTTACACCTCCTCATCCCTGAATAATAGACAGATTGAACCAGTTATTTAATATCTCCTCCTTTCTCAGATCCTTAGAAACTTTTTCTCTATCCTTATGTGTGCACATCCAGACATGCCACAAGACGGAACCAGATATGAACCATCTGGGATGAGACATGGGGAAAACATAGTCACACATTAATTGAGGGAACATATAATCTCTGTAAAGATTGATCAAAGTGAAATAAAATGAATAAATTTTCTAAAATCTATAAATGGATATTGGAAACAAAGAAACTGCTGCGAGGCACTGAAAATAAGATGGGATAGGGAAAATAAACAGCTACCCATCACTTACCACAGATGAAGGCAGGAGGGTGAGAAACGTAAAAACATACGAATTGCACAATATTTCGACTTTAATCTTAGTCATGTGGGAGGCGAGACATATGGCAGAGGGAAAGATGTGGTCACATCCCAACCCGCCACATGAATCATGTTGAAATATTGTGCAATTCGTTTGTTTTTGTGTTTTTACTGTCTCGCCCTCCTGCCTTCATCTGTGGTAAGTGACGGGTAGCTGTTTATTTTCCCTATCCCATCTTAAAATCTATAAATGTAAATACAAAATTAATTTTAAAAAATTAGTTGTATATGTATAATAATATTAGTGACAAGTTTACAGGTTTCGTTTTAATAGAGATTGAGTCCAGGGTGATGTCTAGGGTATGCTGGTAGACTGGTTCCTATCTGCAGAGTTCTCATCGTAAAACAGGTGTCGAGATTGTCAGACTCATGTGCTGCAACTAGATTGTATAGGTTGACAGTGCAAACAGTTTCCCTATAGCCATTCGTTGTTAAGTGGTGAGACCACCTTTTTAATTTTAAACAGAATGCCTCACTACTGAAACACTTAACATTTATCATGTGGAAAGAAACAGCACACTGTTACTTTGAAAGAATAATTATATTTACTTTGGGACAGAAACGTACCAAGGAAAATGAAATTTTAGCATTTTGTTCTCTAAATACATTTAAATTTATATTAATAGAAGAAACATCTCACATAGAATTGCATGTAATTAAAGACTCCATAATTTTGGAACCAGAATTAGAATAAAGAAACAAAATGCAGAGAAGATTCATTCAAGAAAGGAATAACACTTTACAATAAACTTTAAATATGATAAATAAGAATCCCTGAATCTTAATTTAAACTAAAAATATACTTCACAAAGAAAGTTTTTATATACTTCCCATAAGTGAATTCACAAACATTTTTGAAGCTATGATTCCCACTGAGAGAGAGTTAATCATTTTCTAAGGTGATTTATTATGTCCTATATATGTTTCATATTTTACAACTAAAAAGACACTAATATTTAAAGGAAAGGAAAAGCAAACCCATCACTTACTAAAACTGATGGAAGCAAGGCTGTGGTGGCAAAAAATAATACTCACATACAAAAAGCACATTATTTTGAGCTTTTCCTCACACTCCATCATGGAGGTTGAAGTTCAGGCTAGGTTTACACGAACATCTGTGTTGAACTCAACCACTCTTCAATTTCTGTAATCATTAATAAGGGAAAAGCATGTAATATTGATTTTTTTGTATATTAAAATTGTAGGCCTTCTTCTCTTATCATTGATGAGTGATGGGTCTGATTTATGTTTCCTTCCTATACTAATATCGCCTGATGGCATTTCTTCCTGCTTCATTGTTTCTGAAATAAATAAGTCAAATAGTGTGCTTTTAGAAATAAGAATTTCCCTATAGCCTTACCAATTGCATTTTAACATTTCTAATCTAATCTCTTCATACCCACAAACCCATTTTTTTTATTTAAAAAAAAAAAAGATAATAAAAATAATAATATTATAAATGATCTTTGATTTTTTAATTCAGAATCTATTTCAACAATTTATACTTGACTTCTTCAAAATTTTAAATACCTTATTCAATTTAATATTATAAATGTAACTCAACAGTGTGGCTCAGTGCACTGCAGAGGTACAATCAGTACTGGACTATCCACATAGCAAGCGTCAGCAAATGCTATGGGCCCCATGTGTTCTGGGAGTCCCCGCACCTTCTGAGGGTCGCCATGCCTTCTGTGGGGGCCAGATTAGTAACCTTTTTTTATACCAGCCATCCTGACTGCAGTTTTTAGTAGTTTCTTGCAACCATCTAGGTCAGTTGTTCCCAACAAGGGTGATATCACCAACCAGTGATCACTGAAGAGATCCTAAGGGGCATTTCTGGTCCAAGGCAAATTTAGGAGGTGTTGAGGACCAACCACTTCTGAGTATTATATCCATCTTTAATGGTTGCATCAAAGAATTTTTCAACTGCATTCCCATGATCAATTCTGTAAGAAACTAACCACTACTGTGCTACCTCAGAGAATTCTACACTCGGAATATTCTGATGACCATCTATTTCTCTCCTTTTAAAAGCCAACTGATATATGGTACATCGGTATGGGGAAGGTCCACAGAGAATAATATGATGAGAATATTAAACATTCAAAAAGATATAATTAGAGTAATACTAAAAGAAAAAAGAATGGTTTCAGGTAAAAAATATTTTGAAGTTTTTTTAAGAATCTGACATTACCTTGTATATACATATATAAGACTATACTGCTTTCACTCACCAAGAAGTATGAAAAAGTATGAACAAGTACATGAGTATGAAGTATGTAATAAAACTGATATCAATATAAAAGTAGACAACACAAAAAAAATTGAAAAATGTACTTCCTATCCTGGAGCCCAATTGTTGAATAAGCTTCCAAAAGATTTAAGATTAATCAGCAACAAGAGCATAAGCTGAAAGAGTGTGTGATAAAGACTTCTACTCACTTAAATGATGGAACAAGGGAAAGAATGACAGGAATTTTAAAAAAATGTATTAACAGTGTATAATAGTAGGCTATATCTTAACACATGTTTATCAATGACATGTAAAATAAGCTAAAAAAAGTAAATCTATAGTACACATGCATGAAAAGTAAGTGACTGACATAAACATGTATGGGTAGAGAATAAATAGATTTGTAGTTATAGTCATGGGCGGATCCAGGGGGGGGGGGGGCTAGGGGTCTCAAGCCCCCACACAAAAGTATCTGGGGCCACCCCCGACATTGTAATGTTGGAGACCTGTATTGTTTTTTTTAGCTCTACCGATTCGAGGAGGCTATAAAGACTACCCCATGGCCAACTCAAGCCCCCCTCCCAAAAAAAAAAAAAAAAAAAAAAAAAAAAAAAAAAAAAAAAAAAAAAAAAAACGAAAATTCACTGATGGCAAGCCCTCCCAACCAAAATCCATTCAAGCCAACCCCCCCCCCCCAACCAAAGTCCGCTCAAGACCCCTCCCCCACCCCCCAAAACCGAAATCCTGGATCCGCCCCTGGTTATAGTTAATTTAAGACATTATATGGCTAAATAGGATGGAATTCACTTAGTAGTATAGAACCTAATGTACATTTGACTTGTTCTAATTCATTATACAATTTATTGTATGTAAATGATATATGGAACCAAATAAAAAGAAATGTGTAGTTAAAAGAGAATTTAGTATAACCAGGAATTTAGCTAGGACAAGAAACAGGCTGTCAGTAGCAGAACACAGTGATTTAAGACTGTGGATGACAAATAAGGAATCAAATATCAAAAAATTAATGTTATTACAACAGGCTCAGTTAATAGTAGTTATTTAATAATATTTTATAGCATGTATTTGTTAATCAAACTGTGGACAATGTACCAAAATTGTCAATATATTTTAATTCAATGATTTTATAAATCTGTCCTTGTTTTTCTGTATATAATATTGTATACTTCGCTTAAGAGGAGTGGGTTATGAGCCATAAAAGTCATAGCACTATGAATTTCATTATTTATTACAAGAAGGGGAATCAGTGTGGGTTTTTTGTTTTCTGAAAAGGGAATGGTGAGTAATGATTGTTTCCAAAAGAGGCAGCACGTAATTATTTTCTTGTAAAAGGGTGGTAGGACAAAAAAGGATGAGAACCTATGAGCTAGATGATTACTGGGAGGGTTCCCAATCTTCTCATAGACTACACATTTTGTAATCAAAAATTACACTTATCATATGCTTATCATATACAGCACACAAAGTTACACACTTTGCAGACAGATGGCAACACAGTTGACTGTCTTCCAGTATATTAAGTACACCTGGCCTAACAACCCTGGAGGCAGGAAACAGGAGGTGACCAGTGTCTCCGTGAACCTTGGTGGCCAAATCAGAAGTGAAAAATGTATAATGGTGTCTTGTCTTACATGACCCATCCATTTAATACAAATTTAAATGGCAGGATTTTATTTCATGGGCACCATTCCATCTTAAACTCAAAATGTCATAATGTCTCTTTCACTTTGAATTTTTCTGTATCTATTCCTATATAACAATTTAGATCCTCATGAAATCACGTTTACTTTGTGATGACTTACATTTGTCAGCTTAGTTTCTTTGTTAGTATACAGACTGTAGCTTTATGAAATCTGTTAGAATGTCTCCTATTCTAAGAGCTTTTATATCAATATTTTTATGGACTTAGCAACAATGAAGTAAGAAGTTGCTCTTAGATTGGCAGTAGCATAATTATACTGTTGAGGCTCTTGGAAAATTAATTTTATGAGCTTTTCCCTTAGTGCCGGATTTAGGGGGGGGGAGAAAATGGGGCACCCAATTTATGGGCAACCTTTTTTATTTCTTTCTTTTAGCTATGCTACTGCCCCAGGTGGCGTTAATAGATGGGGGCTCTGTCACCCTATTGTTACACCACTGTACATTGGCCTCTCCATAAACCAATTATCCCTCAGAATGAATGGTTGCAAACAGTTTACTCCCAAAAATCTCGGGTACATTTCAGACGCTTACTCCCCCCTAATGCCAGCCCTGGCTGTGACAACTCTCATGACTTCAATAACTATTTCACAGTCAAAGCCATGAGAGTATTCCTCATCCAAACTGCAGAGGTGGGAATCAGCCAGTCGACGTATTTTGGATACCAGACACATCCCACGCCTCAATCTCAGATAATAATCATCTTCCTCACCTTGCACACTCATCAATCACTAATGTAATTAATTTATATATATAAACATTATTTGAAAAATATTTTTATATTATTTATATTTTTTATGACTTTTTTTACTATTTTTCACGTATCCACACCCCTTTTTTTTACTAATTGCCTACCCACAATTAACATATCCACTGATACTGTCTTTGATCCCTTACCACCTCCGCTCTGACTGTAATGGTTGAAACCACCAAGGATGTGGCTGTATTCACTGTGATTGCCTGTTCAAGCTCAGTTACATTTTTTGTTTCTAATTTCTTGAAGAATGGAATAAACTGAAATATCATGTTTTCTGTATTTTGGGAGTGTTCAGGGCTGAATTTAGGCTTTGTAGGCCCCTAGACTATACTTGTGGTGCGGATCCCCTCTTTGTGGTGCAAGCCCCTCTTTGTGGTGCGAGCCCCTCATCGTGGTGCGAGCTCCCGTTTGTGGTGCGTGCACCTCTTTGTGGTGCGAGCCCCCCTTTGTGGTGCGGGCCCCTAGGCAACAGCATATGTAGCCTAAGCTCAAATGCCCTGGCCTTGTTTTATATCACTGTTGCCCCCTTCTCTTTAACTTTCATGCTGATGGGTAATTTAATGTTTACTTTCCATATTAACCAGGTATTAACTTTTCGTACCCCAATATTTTTTAGAGAATCTCATAAACTTGTAATATCCCTCAATTTTTTTTAATTGTCAAGGACCCTCTCCAATACTTTCTTTAAAACTGGAACTCATATCTTATCAGTATCAAAATTTTCTATTTTGTTTAGTCTTCCTACATGCCATATGTAAGATATTAACAACCATTTTATGAAAGCTGCTAACAATACAACTACAACAACAACAAAATAGATACATTAAGTAACTGGCATGGAAAGACAATACCAGTAGTAAAAATATGAAAGCAGGGGCTTTTCCATGCAACTAAGATTGAGGAAACCAGGAAATTAGAAAGACAAGTTCACAATGTGTATCCTATGAAAGAATTTAGTAGATTATTTTATTTATTTACTTCCCCCCCCCCCCCCCCAAGGTTTAGTATTCAGAATTTTGCCACAAATCTGCTAAAGATAAAAGGAGCACAACAAATCATACCTAAAGACTTGGTGTATATAAGAGAGCTGTAAAGATGTCATAGTGTCCAATACACTGTAGGAGGGAAAACAACAATACAGATGAGTTGTTGCCAAGTTGCTGGAGAGGTCAATTTCCACCATATAATGAATGTTGATGAAGGAAGAAAATGCTTTGTAAATAAGCACCTTGTGCTTGGGAGAATTATGTATGTGGATCTCATGCAGTAAGGTATGAAAAAAATACTGCAGATAAAACAGAGAGATCAAATTTATTGTGTGACTCTGGTCCTGTGCCAGGCATTTTACTGAGTGTCGAGTGAGTTATACGATTGTGACAAATTAGGTTAAGACAACTGGCATGAATCAGGATGTTCCTTTCTGAGTAGAAAATTGTTATGATGTAAATGTGATAACAGGGGAGTTGGAAGTATGAATTAGAAAACAACAAGATAGTTTATTTGTAATATAGTATATCAACTATTCTAATATTGTCTCATTGTTTTACAGTCCGAAATAACAACATAATGCTTCATTACGACAGGTGATTGTATTCAGCAATATAGTAGTATGCACAATAAGATATATATAATAGGTATGTCAGCATGGATTGAAAATAAACATGCCAAAAACAATCAGATTATTAAATACCTGGAAACAAAACAAATAGTTTATACTTTTGTAGAATTGGCAGAGTATAATACGCAAATATCTGGCCATATCATATGGTAATATGCTCAATTGAGTAGCCACACAGGAGATGTGTAGAAAAATATTACAGATTCCTACATCTGCTAGAATGGTTAATGAGGGGATGTAGTACATTAAAAGTAAGAGAACTGGGATATGAAACCTTGGTGAGACTCTTGGTTGAATATTATAATTGGTACAGTATTTATCTCACATTTGAATCATAGACCTGAAGTTCTAAGTCTGTAAAGTTTGATGTTGAAAATTTACTTGTCCACAGCAAATTTCGCAAAGGAGTCTGTTATAATGGACAGGGTAAAGAAACCTTGTTTGATTCCCTGTTCAATCACTTCGGCTTTCCACATTTTCTTGAAATATCTACAGGCTGTGGTGGATCCAGGATTTTGGTTTTGGGTGGGGGGGGGCAGGCTAGGATTTGGTTTGGGGGGAGGGGGGGCTTGACTCGGAGGAGGAGGCTGCCGACTGAAATCTCATTATTCCAGATTGGCGCCCTCATAAAAACGGTAGAGCAAAAAAAAAGAAAAAAAAAGGTCCCCAAAATCCATGTCGTCGGGGGTGACCTTGGTACTTTTTGGGGGCTTCAGCCACCTAGCGCCCGCCCCCCCCCCCCTGGATCCGCCACCGAATGGGTTCCTGTGTAAAACTTACTCTTATCCAGGCTTGTATGCCTTAAAACCATTAACAAACCAAAAATAAAATTTTTAAAAACTACAATTAGAATTAACGCGAACTTTTTGCGACAGGCAGTGCCCGATGTAGGGAGTGCATACAGGACCGCTTGCCCCAGGCGGCAATTTCAGGGCAGGACCGCATTTAAGCATAGGCTACATAGGATGTAGCCTAGGTGCCCCGCACCACAAAGGGGAGCCCGCAACACAAATAGGGGCCCCGCACCACAAGCAGTAGAGCTAAAAATAAAAAAGGTCGTCCATAAATTTTTTTTGGCCAAATTTCGAATTTAAGCGGTCAAAAGGGCCCCCGTCTAGGCCACTGTCGACAGGGGGGCCAGCACCAAATGTACAGCCTATGGGCCCACCTAGCCTAAATGCGGCCCTGCTTCAGGGGGGTGGAAAAGTCGTGTTTCAAGGCCGGCAAATTTACGTCGCGGAGATAATTTTTTTGTTTTTTAGCTTCACTGCTGGTGATAATGAGCGATAGTAGTGGCGGCAATCTCACGGTTTGTGCCCCGGCTCGGAAAATTCCTAAATCGGCCACTGGTGTTCATATACGAGACTAGATTAAATCAGAAATGCCAAGTGAAAATAGTTTTGGCGATGTAGAATAGTACATGTCATTCTTCAACACCACTAAATACGGCCAACTACTGCTTATGGGTATTAGGAACCCAAAAATGGGCATAATGTACAATGTTAAAAAAACTTCCTGTGTTGGTTATGGTACTAAATCTGCATATAATTTTCAAAAACTCTTTTATCAGTGGTGCAGTTGTTCAAAAATATGCATCACATGATGATTGTAACCATCCCTTCACTATCGCAAAGCATATAACATTTTTGCCGTCTTGTTTCCGAATTGTAAGACGGCCAATTCTTTCGCAGTATAAGTAGGGTTCAGGAATTAAAACACTTTCAATTTGAACTTAAATCTGTCATATTTTGTGTGGATAACATTTTGTTTCATGCCGAACGACGTTGAATAAAGGGGCTCTGTTCTGTTCGACTTGCTATATTTGTTCCTAAGATTATAGATATGAATGTTGACAATTAGACTCCTCAGGATAGTATGGAACATATGTATTGGGCTGATGATTTAAGTGTACATTAGTTATCTAATCAGATTTCTGCTTGATGTCCGTCGGTTTATTCCGTAATTATTTTTTTGAGCACGATTGTTTAATTTCAGCATTTTCTGCGCTTATGGAGAATTTCTCCGGAAGTAAAGGGCATTGACCCAGTAATGCAATAGCTTTCTTGACTTTTTCCCCTTCAAACATCGCCTTACACCTGTCATTGTTTTGCGACATATTGCGTCAGTTTCTGCATTAAGGGCAGATGAAGATAACAGTCTGTGAAAAACATAGGTTTAATTTAATAGGTTTTAATTTATAATTTAATTGAAATGGAGCACACGCTCCGGTGACAATTTCCCTACATACCCAACTTCCCCCTATCCTACACTCACCTACATGTAGTACAAATATCGATAAATTACTAGCTACTTAAAACATGGTGGTCGTGTCTGGGCCCATGGTCTGGGCAGATTTTGCATCGTTAAATAGAATGAATGTTTGGGCACGGCTAGCCACCTGGCCGCGGATTCCATTGTCAGGCATACAGCAGATCAGCCGATCGTTAGAAACCGGCCGTTATTTAGGTCAGCCTCGTAGGCAGTGCTGCCAACTCTACGGATTTATCCGTAGAGCTACGGTTTTTTTTAAAGAAAAAAGTTAGGATGTTTCGATTGTGTTAAAATATCTAAGGATTTTTCTACTTTTTATTATTTATTGATTTTCCTTCTATTTGTGTTTTGTTAAACTCTCAGCGCTTACTGTTACTGCATAACAGAATTGTCAATAATTGTGGATCGCTTCCTTCCAACCGCTCGCCTGAACCAACGATTGAAATGAAATAAAGTTCATATTTTGTTTGATTACCGATTTAAATTCAATCATATAAGACCGTAATATAGAACTATCGGCGCGGTCTTTATACACGGTAACACGCTCATTGGCACATCACAAAGCAGTGCCTTCCGATAGTCAAGTTCCCCGGGGCGCACATTGAGCTGCGTGGCGCAGTAGGCGCAGCGCAGAGCAGGGCAGGGCAGCACAGAAACAGAAACTGTGCCGAGCAGTTGCCCGCGCATATTGGGGCCCAGTTTCGTGCGGCAGTTTACAAAGCATTGTTGTGTTGTGCGAGAAACCGACAAAAAAGCGTAACCAAAAACATGTCGATGCAAAAACTCGATTTTTGATTTCTGAATCAGACAGGGATACCGAGCTTGGAAAATTGTTATTACTTTAACAGAAGCTGAGTTAGATAAAACTATGCAAAAGTGAGTATATGAAAAGAAGAAACTCTCATCTGGCTTTTGCAGTGACAAGAGAATTCTCAAAAGATAATTTCCGAGATTCGCGGCATAATGTAACCAACCCGTTATTTTCTCGACAAAGCTCAAATACCTATTAGAACTGAAGAAAATCTCTCAGTATTTTCGTGGTTATTTATTTAATTATTTAGCTTTTGACAGTACATGACATTTATAAGAGTGTTTTTCTCTTTTGTTTCATATTATATTTTTTAGAAAACTACATAACAGAACATAAACACTTGAAACTAAAAAAGCAGTGTCAACAAATTGTTTCTCGGGGATGATGTAGTATAAATAATAAGAAAACAAATAATGTGATAATAGCCTATATATATCAATCTTTTTCGAAGTTTTACTAAAAATGAATTCAAAAAAAGAAAAGAAAAGTTAAAATTTAAAGTGGACAGTTGTATGATAAATAAACGCTGAATTTACTCGCCACTTGTTGGGCTCATTGTCCAAATTTCTTATTTAAATTTAATTTTTATGCGTTTATTATGACTGATATTGGGAATCGCAGGTAGGTTACGCACCAGATTAATCAATTTTTCTTATTCCATAGTTGAAAATGATTATAAGTAAAGCAAGATTATAAATACCGCAAGAAGTGTTACGACAAAAACCGGCACGCGTCAGCTGCGTGGCACAGTTTCTGTGTCGTGATCACAACGTGGCGCAGGCCACGTGCGGCGCAGTACTGCGCTGCCCTGCTCTGCGTCTCAATACGCGCTGTTCCGCCCCAAAACATACAGACGCAGAAACTGTGCTGCGCTGCCTGCGTCGACTGCGCGTCAATGTGCGCCCAGCCTAACCAATGTTTGTGCATTTGTTGACCTGCCGAAAGCGTATCATTTATTTTGCAGAAGCATATTCAGCGAGTTCTCCTGGTAATTACGTATACATGTTAAAATTTGATTATGATGTTGCGTTTTGTACAATGGAATTATTATCTAAATTATAATCTACTTACAGTTTTCGGTCTATTGCATTTATTTATGCTCCAGTCCAGATATAATACCAAATGGGAAGCACTAGAAAAACATTACAAACAGAGAAATAAAGACTATATGATATCGAATGGAGAAATTAAAAGATAATTGCTTCTCGAAAAGTTTAAACTACAAACTATTAAGACGTAAGACTCAAATAAGCGTAAAAGAAAAGTGATTTCATGTATATGTAAGAAATATCTGAATAAAACACAGAAACATGTAGCACAATATAATAAACTGGACGAGTGGATTCAGTCTGAAAACAACATTTAACTTTTAAATCGTAGGCTTCCGCGGCCGGAGTCAGCCCACGTGTCGCCGCGTCATGATGTGTACGGCCGACGCACAGTGGGGCGAAATCTCAAAAAGCTGGTCAAAATACGGAAACGTTATCCAAGTTTAATGAAACTTTGTACAAAAAAAACCAAAAAAAAAAAAAAAAAAAAAACAACCCATTGGATCCAATATGGCGGATTAAAAATTAAAAATGGTCTAAAAATGTTTCATACAAATTTGTATACGGGGTTTAATAAGCTCGCTGATATCGATTCGAATGTTAACAATGCAAAAAAGAACAAATGGCGGATTCAATATGGCAGATTAAAAATAAAAAAAGGTTAGAATTTAAATAGGTTTCAAAAATTGAAAAATGTTTGAATTATAAATTTTTGTGGATAAAAAATGTGGTGTACTATACATTCCTATTTCCTTTCGTATGAAGCCAACTTTATCGTCGCTCTCGTTGGTTGGACCAGCAGATTCTGGAGCAATAAAATATTACTTGTACTAGCCTTTTATATCCCATAAAATCTATTTAAAAGTAACCCCATACATACAGGTATTATTAAAGATTATTTAAAAAGAGGAAGTTAATTTCGTCTGGTATTCTTCAGTATATCGTATTAATTAAGTTAATTTCACCAATAACAGATTAAGTTATAACCAAAAATTTCGCACACCTCTAGTGGACTTAGTTATGCAAGATTTGGAAGAACAATGTTTTAAACTGCTAGATTTTGAAATGATGTGTTATTTCAGATATGTAGATGATAGTTTTATAATAATACCAAAAAACAAAATTGATTACACTTTAAATATTTGTAATAACTATGCAATAACTTACAATTTACACATGAAATTGAAAAAGACCAAAAACAAATACCGGTAAACTGCAGATAAATTAAGCTGCACGAATTGTAGAATAGCAGTTTATAGCAGATTTTTTTTGAGATTTCAATAGATAAATAGTAGAGAATGAAGTTAAAATAAAGTTCGTTGTGGGACTCTGTGGAACTTATAGCTGTTTTCATTTTTGAAAAAGAAAAATACAAATTAACTGTTGAAATTTGTTTAAAAATTATTTATTAAATAAATAACTTTAAAATGTTTTTTTTATGTATTTGTAATACATGTAAACATTTTACTCACCATCACGATTTCTGTCCATTTTGAATGATGAAAATTGCTCAAAACTGAAAATTTTTACACCAGTTCAAAGTAACGGTTGATTTACTTCCCGCTCGCTCAACGGTCACCTTTCAAATGATGTACAGCGTCTGCGTCAAGCCTCGGACCTATTCTAACCATGAAGTTAGACACTTTGGGAGTCAGTCTACCCAGCTGTATACTTAAAATTCCCTAAATAAAAACTTTATTTTTTTACTTTTGGCCAGCTTTTTGAGATTTCGCCCCACTGTGCGACGTTTCTATTTCACATACAATAAACATTTAACCTGGTAAAAGTCTGTCTGTCTAAGATTTTCTTTTTTAATTAGATTATGCTACTAAAGTTGCAGAGAAAAAATCAACTGTGAGAAACTTTAAATGACTTTTTATTGATCGCGATTCGCGCAAAACTCTTCGTCAGATTTTGACGAGGATTGAATTAATATTTAATATACAGCACATGCCGCTGAATGTTTCATTTTGCTGTGACGTCGGATAGCTGACATTTTTTCGGCGAACGCAATTCAGATAAAAATTACAGGTCGGATTTTGGATTGACCCGGGTGAAAATATGGTATGTGAGTTTTTGATGTGAAGTCCGAAAGTTGAGAACTGTACAACAACATAGCAGTCATTTTCCATTGAACATAACCTATCAACGCCAAATTTCACTGCATTGTCCGCACGGACACGTCTTCTTTGTTTGACGTAAAGGTGCGTGTCCACTTGAGAGTAAATATTGGCGAGCAGCTCTCGATAGCGTAACTCGCCAGTGGACACGCCTCTGAGAGTAGCTCGCGGCGAGTAGCGAGCTACTACCTGAGAGCCGACAATAATCAACTTTCTCGCAAGTCGACACGTCATTCTTGTGTTGTCTGAGAGTAGCTCGCAGAATACGAACACTGTTCGTATAGTCTGAGAGCAGAAGCTGAGAGCTCGGCGAGAGATAGCAACAAGATACATAAAAATTGGTCATCTGAAGAAACAAAGGAATTAATTAAAATGTATGTAGGTAGAGAAATGTTGTGGGATGTGAAATGTGCCGATTAGTGTGACAGAATCAAAAAACCAAATGTTTTGAAGGAAATAGGAGAGAAATTTTGTTATTTAGGGTATGAAGTTCAAAAGAATCTCCACAATTTAAGGAATATTAACGATGCATTTATACAATTTTATAACATTTATTTTAATGACAATGTGTTTATAATTATTGTAGACACATTCTTATTACAGTAAGAAGTTCAAGACTGAAGTAAGATTTTATTCATTTTTCAAGAACTCTCAAGTATTATAAAACAATAAAAATTGTAACTGGAGCAGACGAAAGTTATTAATGTAAATAGCTTTACTTCAGTGCACAAAAATTAGCAATTCCTGAATTAACTGTCTTTCCAAAATAACAAATTTCGATAAATTTATTGTAATGGAGGCTTGAATACGAGTCCCCCAAAAAATACGTCAAGACGATGTAATACAAAAAAAGGAAAACAACGTATTACGCAACAAGTAAATTTACCTGATGCAAAAAATCGAAGAGTAGCCATAACTAGTGTATGTACTGATATAGGTTTTCTAATTTTAGTAACCTGTTTTAAAATTGTGGATCCCACAGATTCTGTGATAAACTCAACTTCACAGTTCATTAACCTACAAAAGTTCCCAAACTGTTGCGCGTCTTCGATCTGTAATTCCGGTGTCATTGTATGACTGGCTCCGAAAACATTTATTTTTATCCAAGGGTTAACCCAGTAGCTTTTCCTACTCAGTTTTTACCTCTTTTTAGTAACAGCAGATAGTATGGTCACAGCTGACGCGACTTTTCTATTGTGCCGCCATCTTGACTGCTCTCCGCTGCTCTCATGTGGACAGGGTTCTGAGAGTTGTCGCGAGAACTGTCCCGGCGAGCAACTCGCCGAGAGTTGAGCTAGCCAAAATCCGCTATCAAGTGGACACCCTCCCGAGAGTAACTCTCGAGAGTTTCTCGCTAGAGTTACTCTCAAGTGGAAACGCACCTTAATGTTGCTTGTTTGTCAACAATGACACCTCCACGCAGAAGTTGCAGGTCTTGATTTTCAAGTAGATGTAGTTGGCCAGCGCGTTATATATGGCATAAGGTAATGCCGGTGATTCCACCTTCCATGACACTATGGATCGAGGGATGTTGAATCCACGAAAAATTTTCGAAATTCCCAAGCGTCTAGCGCCAACTACTATTCCGCGTTCAAAGTCCGTTAATTCCATGCAATCGTAGTGTTTAACGCGATTTCAGCGTTCGATTGGAATGGTATTATTCTGAGGAATTAAGTTACATTTTGTCATGGAAATCCTTCATTTAAAAAAATGGGTTCAGTGAGCCAAAGGAGCCATGGTTCATGCAGCTCTTAATGATGTTGGCCTATACATTAACGGTCCACGTGAATGATGTTGCGGGCTAAAGCTAGTTATTATAATATCAATGTTTCTGATTAATAATTAGTGTTTAATGATGGGAGCAGAGACTGGCATTCTTTGACTGCTACTTGTGTTGCATCGCAGCAGAATGCAAGCATCGTGTCTCCTGTAAACGGAAACGTTAATTACGAGCAAGCAAAGATAATAATTAATAAAACTGTTTGGTACTGCCTTTCCAACCATCCCATAATGATTTAAATTATTCATTCTGTATTAAACTACAAATTCAGTTATAGGTGAAATACAATAAGTAAAATATACTAAAATGTGTATGCCTGGACAATGGATCTAAATTCTGTATGTAAAATAGGAACAAGGTTAACAAGAATTTTCTGAGCTAACGATAGGACTGTGAGAGAACACAATTCTGTAGATTAGAAAGCTAAGGTGGTTACTAGAACCAAAATGTTCATCGAAATTATATCGTTGCAAGTTCATGAAGGGTATTCTGATTGGTGTTGCTATTTGATTCTCAATACTACTTCTGGTGTCGAATGAGTTCTAGAAAACGATCCGTCTACTCTCCAACTGAGACGGCGAATGGGAACTTACATAGAACAGTTATTTAGTGTTCTAAGCCCCGAGCGGTCAACCAAGTGGTGCAGTGTGCATGAGTTAACCGAATGTCGAAAGTGAATGAAAGAGTGTCCCTGCATCACCTTCTAGTGAAATCCTTGGCTCCTTTCTCTCCCCTGTCCAGTGTATTGGGCAATTGAAGCAATAAAGAACACTAACATAAAGTGTTTTGTAACAAAGGTCATCTTTGCTGATGCGGATGTTCAGTGCTTGAAATCAGCGGATGCGGATGTTTTGCGGAAGCATATGAGGCGGTGGAAAAATAAATTTATAACTAGACGACCCATGCGAAAATTTCGCGAAAAAAATACGATGAAAAGTTAGGTTGAATATGATGTCATCAAAGCTGAGACATTACTCCTTACATTCCTACTTCATTTATCGATTTTAGTTAGATATCCAGGGAGATAAATAGCTCGAGATACAAAAAACGCATTTTAGAAAAATTATCATTTTTGCCCTTTAAGAGTAGAATTACTAAAAACTCCTTCCTTAAAATATGGGTGAGACCTTATTCTTTAGTATGATACCTCATTTATCTATATCGGTTAGATATTAAGAGAGGTAAATCGCTCGTGACACAAAAATGCGTTATAGAAAAATTTATACTTTTTCCCTTTAAGGGCTGAATTCCAAAAACATTCTTTCCTAAAATATGATTTCACAAAGCTGAGACATTACTCCTTACAATCTTACTTCATTTATCGATTTTGGTTAGATATCCAGGGAGATAAATGGCTCGAGATACAAAAAACGCATTTTAGAAAAATTAACATTTTTGCCCTTTAAGGGTCGAATTACGAAAAATTCCTTTCTTAAAATATAATGTTACCACGGTGGAGACTTTAGTCTTTAATATGATATCTCATTTATCTATATCGGTTAGATATTAAGGGAGATAAATCTCTCGTGACACAAAAGCGAATTGCATAAATATTGCTCCTTTTGCCCTTTAAGGGTCAAATTCCGAAAAATTTCTGACTTGATATATGATGTCACTAAAGCGGAAATCTTAGTCTTTAAAATGATACTTCATTATACGATTTCAGATAGGTATCCAGGGAGATAAATGACTTGTAACACAGAAAACAGCATTTTAGAAATATTAACATTTTCGCCCTTTAAGGGTAGAATTCCTAAAACTTTCTTTCTTAAAATTTGATGTGATAAAAGTAGTGACCATACGCTTTAAAATGACACCAAATTCATTGATTTTGGTTAAGTATGAAGGAAGATATAGGCTTGTGACAAAAAAATACCTTATAGAAATAATATATATGATATTTAGATTTTAATATTTTATCAAAAATAAATTTAAAATCCAAAAGGTGTATTGTTATGCCTAAGTCTACGTTTTTTCATTAGTAAAGTCTATTTCCATACAATACTGCCTTATTGATTTATTTTTTGCCTCATCTTTCAACAACAAAAAACGTGGAATGATTTCACAAGTGAGTTACATTATTTACATAACTACACACGCGTCTGAAAAACAATCTTTGTCGTATCAACTTTGCGGAGTTCGCAGCTCAACTAATTCAAGCGTCAAGCACAAGGCCAGGCCACCGAACGTCTCCCCGCCTTTTCACCGCTATGATGGTCCATTCACAGTCCAACTTGTAGGACCTGCGATGATCCGATTTTCCGTTAAAGGACTTTTGATGGGCCGTCAACGGCATTACAGGACTACAAGTAGGACGTGTTGAATGTTGTTGTACTCCCAGACAATCAAGACGGGTCCTTGCCGTCCAATAAACTATGGTGTTTGGTCACGATTGAAGGAAACGCCCTGCGAGTGTACGATAAGGACACTGGTGTGCGGCGAGAAGGTACGAATGTAAAGGATTGCTTGGAACATTTTTGGACCCCTTCAAGAAGTGTGAATAGGTGAGCGCATCTTTACAGTAGTTCTGCGCGGATGTCCTATGTGTTGGACTGTGGATAGGCCGTTTTACTTTACATGCAAGTTGAAGCTTGTAAATTCGTCGCTTAGATAATAACACCGCTCAGTTCATTGTTACTTTTATTGCAAGATCGGAACAAACAAGCAAACAGGCTGTTCTTAGTTCAGCGACGATGGGCAGAATCTCATATAAGGAGAAAAAGAATATTATGTTTTGCAATATAAACAAAACATCCGCTATACATCCGCATTAAAAATTGCTCATGTGGAAGGGGAGGTAGGATTACACGCGAAAGCTCCGCACTTGCGGATGCAGATATCCGTTACATCCCTAGTTTGTACCGTTGTCTCTTGGATAGGCGGTCGTCACGTTGCTCGATTGGCGCAGGGTTTGCAGATGATGGCCATATGGAGGATGAATAAATGCTCCCTGATGTCCGTTCAGTTTCGAAACTTCCTGATCACAACAAAATCAACTTTCTTTGTCGTCACTCACGTACATAAGAATCTATACGAATTGGACATATAATAAAATCTTTTGTGCCGGGCATTCAGATTTAGGTTTTCCATAGTTTCCCAAAATTACTCCAGGCGAATGCGGGATGCCATGAACGAATTCCTTCCCGTTCCTTGTCCCTAATCCCGTCCCGCCTCTAACGACCACGATTCCGACGGTGAGTAAAGCCATAAGTAACAAAAAAAAAACGATGAAACTGATTTATATTTGTGTTCCTTCACATAAAATTATTAGAAAATTAGGAAGTACAGAAAAAAACCGTAAAAGTTTAATTTGAAGTCACATCCACTAGCAACAGACCAACAGCATTCGTTGGTTACCGCGACTGATTTGATTTCAATTTCGTTATGTAACATGTTCGAGCATAGTACACGTTCCTCTTATGAACGGGTATCCACGTTTCATTGTGTATTCACTTATCGAAACATATACTATGAACAGTTTGATTTTTCCCTTATGTACTATAAACTAAGATTGCATTTAAAGTTACAGCTTTGGGGCAAGATACAATAATAATAATAACAATACAAATAAATAAATTGTCGTTTTGAACGTTCTCCTAGTTTCAATTGTGAAAGATCCCTGTTTTATATAAAATTCAATTATTTAACTCAGACTTTATAATGAGGATACTGGTTTGAAGCTAAAGGATAGAGCAGCTCTCGACATTTGAACGGATGGAGATAGGCCATTAAGAAATAACTAACACAGGATCTAGTACCGTACCTTGGAGTCCCACGCAGCAGATTTTAATGTTAGAATGCTGAATAGTTATAGTATAGAATAGTTATGGAACAAGCTTATTAGATGTGAGGAGACAAAAGAATTATGTCAGTAGAATTCAACAGCTGAGGCTATCACCGCAGTTCTCGACACTCCACTGAAGCGGGTACGGTATACCGCTGTACTGAATGGTAATTAATATTTATTTTAATTTTACCAGAAGCATATGAGTATTTATATTATGGATTGAAAAGGGTTATCAAAATGATTTATAATCACTAATAAGCATGAAAAAGTCATAACCTGACCATATATTCTCTGAACGAAGGCCAACAGACATAAGGTGAATTTAAATTTAATAATTATACACAATCAAAATTATTTACAAACAACACCTTTGCCCTACATTAATGGCCACTAAATTAAGCAATACAAAACGACAAAATATCCGTTCAGATTTTCATATATAAAATAACAATTTACAGTCTTCGGCAAGACACGTAATGAGACTATTTTATACAAGCTAATGTTCGTTTCAATCACAGAAACTGCTGAATCAAGTTAAAAAAACAAAATAATGCCACGGCTAATATCTCAGTTTATCGGAGAGTGAGAACTTTTATCGTGCGGACTTCTCCGCTCAGAGCGTTATGTTGGGTAGAGTGCAAACACAATATTACTAACTGCTGCAATGTTTGTCTTTTACCGTCTGTCCGGCATTGGCGAAGTCAGCAAACTCCGAGCCCACACTGAATTTATTTGTCACCTTGTGACTCAAAATGCAGACACAACCGATCGCATGATATGCTGTCGGCTTTCTGTGAACAGGAACCAGTCAGACCCAGAAAGACCACGAAGAGCATCTCGCAGCACCTTTTAAAACTTCGGGATGCGCTTCTCCTACTCCAGCCGATTTTGTCTGGTCCTATCGGCGATGTAGACGTTCCTGCCTCTCTCCTCATTGGCGGACATGAAACAAGATTATACAAAAAAAAAAAAACTATTCTATATATTAAATACTATTGGCAAAACATTCGCCCCTCCAAGCACTCTCTGGTTCAACACATAAGTGCAACACATCATTCCTATGACGGGGTTGGAGATTTTGTTCGGAAACTGTCGTATTTCTTTCATGATCACTCGTTTTTCCTAGTTTCCGCAGTGGGTACACAGAGAATCACTAATTTGGCGTGTCTTGACGTTATCACGTATCTGCAATTGGTCACAGGATATACATCTCACCCGTCAACACTGTCAAGGCATAGAACTGCGGCCGACCCCATACTGAGCAGTGAAAGGTCGTAAATCTGCCTTTTCAAACTGGCAGCTATTGTGTTCAGTCTTTCTTCCAGCTTGAATGCAGAATTCGCTGTAATACTTGAATTCGCTGACCCCTGTCCTGCAGAGTGTCCTTCTAAGCCAGCGTAATGCGTGCCTTGTTGTGTTGGCCAGAAACCGCCCGTGAATGTGGCTCTATGTCATACCACACCACAAAGCATTGGACAATACTGTGGTTTAGGCGCAGTCGACAGGTATAACGACCGCTTGTGAGCTTATGACAACAGTGAGGTCATACACATGCTGACACTCTAGTTAAATTATTTTCCTTCATGGAAATCAAGGGGATCCTAACTGGAAGAAACTGATCAATTAGTATCTACAGAGAATCGTTCGAAAGCTACTGGTCCTTTGTCTTCAGTGAAGCATTCGAATTTTAATATTCCAATAAATTCAATAGGCCATTCACTCAGTGCTATTGGTCCATGAAATTCAACGGGAAATTACTTTAAACGCCGTAAGGGAAGCAGATCTCCTCTGCTATTTGTATTTAATACACTTGCCATACCTAAAATTGCCCAGAAGTTCCTTTTATTTGCAAAGCCCTTGAGTCAAGACACGAGCTTGCTTGCGTGCACAAGATATTACAATTTGATGGTGATATAAACTACTTGTTTGTAGGTATGTGCTGCCCCTGTCATCGATAGCGTACCTGTTGGTGCGCGTCTCTGTCGAACTGAAGCTACACGAGGGACCACTGGCAGTCATGTATCACGCCAGGGGCAGGCCGGGATCTCCATCGATCGTCTACAGGTAAGTAGTCATCTGCTTTAGTTCTTTTAGTTGCTTGAAGTTAAGTGCTCTGCCAATATTTCGTTCGAAGAACGAACCCGCGAACCGAATAATCTTGTGCAGCAAAAGTTAAACATTTTTCTCTTACCAAATAAGCATGTAGTCTTATTGTGTGAAATATTCACGGTCTTATGATAATATATTTTTGCCTAATAGTTGATAGACTTCACCTTATCGCAATTACTCTAACTAAAGGTTGCTTCAATGACTACAGATGCAAAATGAGACGTGTCTTCCACTTAATTGTGGCAGTCCTGGAGTTATGTATCTCGATCTCCGTACCTATTTAACTAACCAATTACATTAGTATTGTGACTATATGTGTAATATCTTGTTTGAATATTGTATGGAAAATTGTACTACACCTCACCTGTTATCTGTTAATGATTTGCTTGTGGCAGTTACGCACATTGGCAATACTTACCTCGAATATTTAAACGTAACAAATGCATAATCACTCATTTTAACTAATTTCTGTTTAGGGGGCGTCCATTAATTACATGAGATGTTTTTCCGGAAATCCGGACACCCTCCCCCCCTTTAAAATGACGTGAGATTTTGATGGAGACACCCCCTCCCCCTCCCTGCTAATCGACCTCGTAGTTTTTTTCGATCTCTTTTTTTAAGTTCTCATGCTTCCAAGGACGGTTATACCCCACTAAGGTCGGTTTCCGCGTCGTTTCTATACCATACAACGCCCCTAAAGTCTACATTTGTGGACCTTTTTTTTTTTTTTTAGGCCTACCCTCCTTCAAGAATTTCAAAACCTCACGTTAGATTTATGTTCACCCTGCTGATTGGCTTTATAGCAATGCAATGTTGTTGCAGGCCATGTTTCCACAGTTGCTTAATTAATTACCAGTTGAATGATAACGCCAATGCAACTGTTTTGCTTTATTTACTTCAGTATCTGGTTTGTATAGTTTTCAGTTTTTTCTATTAGATATGCAAGGATTGATGTATTATCTAACGATTTGGAAAGCTCTAAATGTATTCTGTACAAAATTTTGTTTAAATTGTCGTTTTCAGCATAGAGAGATTTTATTTCATTAATTAACCACATTTTTTCAGCGACATGCTTTGTTTTAATTGCGGAGGCTGAGCAGCTACTTACCTTCACATTAATGTATTTGGGTATTACATCATTAATTTTGCACATCTTGTTGAATCTGATGTTCGCCATGGTTTTGTGGAGTTTAAGGTGTGTTTTATTGTAGGTGCTGAATAGCCCTTTTGGAAATGTCTGGCAGGACTGAATCAATGCAATGTTGTTGCAGGCCATGTTTCCACAGTTGCTTAATTAATTACCAGTTGAATGATAACGCCAATGCAACTGTGGTGTTATCATTCAACTGGCTTTATAGCAGTTTCCAAACCGGTCGCCACCCGGTGGTCAGCAATGGAATGGCCGCGGATCGTGCGTACAAGTCCTTATCGCTCGTACATCCTTCCACTCTTTCACCTTCTCTCGTACGAGAATTCGTTGCCTGGCTTGACCTCCGATGCGTGATTTGACAGACTTCCACAGAATCTTTTGTTCTCCATCATCAATAAGACTAAATGCCATATCGCAGTTATCCAGTTTTACGGCGCCTTCATACTTGGTTGAAATCAACAGCTTCCCCTGCCCCTTTGGTGAGATCTGGTGGCATCCTGTCGCCCTCTTGGTGAGCATCGGCGAGCGAGATCTGGTGGGGAACCTCCCCCCTTACAGTCGGACCTCGTCGTAATTCTGGAGAACTTTTTTTTATTTTCTTTATCTGTACTGTTCTTGAATATTCAGATCATAAGGTGAGCTTTTTGTGGACCCCCTCCACCCTACCCCTTGGTGGAATTCGTCGCCCCCCCCTTATTTGTTCCCACGTAATTAATGGACGCCCCCAATGGCCTTTACAGTGGTCGACAAACTAAAGCTATCGGTCTGGGTAATAGGACTTCTTCCCTTCCTATTTCAGTCTCCTATGAACCAAGTCTCTTTCGGGACCGGTAGCGGGTTCGTTGGTGAGAATTTGATACTCTGTCCGGACCCCCGATTTCAGTTTTTCATGGTTTCCCTAAATCACTGTATTGCCGAGACGATCCCTTAATAATACAGTTAGTATAATTTTGTAACCGTTCTTTAACATCAACATTAATCCGGCACTGATGATATGACTATCGGAAAGTCGTAATCATAAAAAAATGATTATTTTTTCACTGCAAGATACTTTTTTGTGTTAGTCTATAGCTCAACAACGAAGGTGCCAATTAGGTCTATTATGACAGTCAACTGAATCATTTTGCTGACGCTGAATCAAGAAAAAATATAACAGTTCCTTGAGACGAAAATTGGAACAGATTTTTGATTGGTGAAAAAAGCATTTCTGGAGATTTTAAGTATCAAGTTACTGGAACTATCCTGTGAGTAGCTGTTTCAGTTAGCGACCGATACATGTGTTTCAGGGACACACCGTATGGCCTGTACGAGGCAGAGCTGGATGTGGCGCGAGAGAAACGAGCCCACAAGTTCTTCGTTACCATGGTGACCACCTTCGCCATCTTGCTGTGTCCGCTCATGGTACTGCGGTGAGTCAAAACAAATGGGCCTTTTGAAGGATTTATTGAAATAAAATCTAGCAAAGTTCAAGATGAAGGTTTATTGGTTTATTCATGATTCTCTAAACGTCACTTCGTAAACGTTGATTACAGGAAGCAAAGTGGGCATTAAATCAAAGTCACTAAATTAATCAACAGATACGGTGCTTTACAGGGCTGGACCCTCAAAGAATAGTTTTGTTATTTACCATAAGATTTATTGAAAAACGAAGGGCAGACGTGTATAATAAGACACCGAATGGTTATTTTATGAATTATCCGAACAGTGTTGTATCAAGTTTAAAAGTGACACGTGACATTCGATGTAAAGCTACGTTTACATCTTGCACAAATTCAGAACATGTATCGGGGATTTGTATTAGAACTTGTACCGGCACATGCATCGATACATGTCTGAGACCTTCATTGGCTTTTACGATTATGATGAACCTTGCGTTTACATCAGTATATAGAAGTATCAAAACATGCTTGA
This sequence comes from Vandiemenella viatica, assembly GCA_031002005.1. NCBI lineage: Eukaryota > Metazoa > Arthropoda > Insecta > Orthoptera > Morabidae > Vandiemenella > Vandiemenella viatica. The sequence continues at coordinate 143,086,043 of JARYHS010013631.1, read as the reverse complement.
TACTTGTGTACACTGATGTGAATTGAATGTCATTATTTTCATTTGACTTGTCAAAGCATTAAAAAAGTCACCTGAGGAGGAAGATTTTTTAAGTGTCTGTGCTTACACGATACTGAAATAGGAAACGAAACGTAGATGGTGGAAACAAAAAAGCCTATTTAGACTTGAAACACAAGGGGTTTATGCCATGTTAATGAAAGAAGTAATGACATAAACGGAGCGAGCAAACAATGGAAGCCTTCTTCTTACGATATACGTAAATCGTATATCACTAATTTCCACGTTTGAGTTTTTGGTTATGTTAAATTTAGCTAATGCGCATGCGCTTGTAAGAGATACAAGTCAAAGGTGAAATGAGCATATACAAAATGTAAGAGCGACTTTTATGAGATACTCCGATATTTGCCAAATGTATGAGCAGTTTGTATGAGGTAAAGTACCGCGACTTGTCAAATACACAAGTCCCGATACAAGTTACGCCATAAGTATCCACGAGTGTACTTAGCTTAAGTTCTCTTTACACCTTGTAACAAAGCGCTTCTGTTGTTTATGTGCTTTATGGCGCATCTGGCTCCTTATTAGAGCCTCTGATATGGCCAGAACCATGGTCTGAATATAGTGGGATGCATCGCTTACTCTCCATGTTTAACGATGAATCGGTGTATTTCATTCGATGCATTGGAATAACGCACACCTTTTTTCGACGCGATAGGATTTAGTTTAACAACAAAACAAAAACAGGAAATTCTATCGCTATACGTTATTTTTGCTACATACAAAACCACAATACAATTTTTTTTATTTTGGCGTGAATAAAACGACAAAAAACTACAATATACTTGAAATGTCTCGCCACTGTAGGGTGGACCTTAATGACACGACATTCGCACAGACTTGTCTGTATAGTGTGCCTGCTCTATGAGCTCACAAAAAGTAGACGAAATAATGGCCGACAGAGTTGAAGCTACAACTAAAGAAATATCTGGGGATAAATATTAAACCAGAGTAAAATAGTCCCTTTAGTGCAATGCATGTTTTCAAAAGGCAGAGCAATTGTGACTGATGAATCCTTAGTGATGGAAGTACATAAGCTCATCCTGAAATAAATCAATAACGGGTGGGTGCTATCGAACAAGTTTCGTCTTTAGCTATCCCCAGGGCCGGCGTTAGGGGGGGGGGGGGGGGGGGGTAAGCGGGTCAAAAGTACCAGGGCCCCCGCCGGCTGATGGGGGGCTCGATCACCGACTATAAGGACCCTCAGGCCATGAAGCCAAGAATACGCCCATTGTCGCCTGGCCATTTCGTAGAGCTAAAAAAAAAAAAAAAAAAAAAAAAAAAAAAAAAAAAAAAAAAAAAAAAAAAAAAAGTCGCCCATTTTATCCCGGGCACGAAATTCCAAGCGCCGGCCCTGGCTATTCCGACCTTATTGGGCCCATGGCTCAAAAAACTACATTTTAAAGACCTGATGGATTGTGCAAATGCTGTTCAAAAGATCAAAGATATGATGAAGAGGGAGCTGGAAACAAAGCTGATTCAGATAGTTCCGACAAAACGTTGGAAGATTTCAGTCTTTGGACCGATCATAATAAACTAGTTCATCGAAACTGGAAATCAAACAGGACCGAAGATAATATTTCTGATGAGCTGTTTGTCTACTTGAGGACCCGGCTGGCCGGCTTGATAAAAAATCTGTTAGAAGTATGGTCCGATTATGAACAACAGATTCAAAAATTGTAGAAAATGGCTTATTAATATTACACTGTGGTAGCCAGTTCATTACCATCAGTAAGACTTATACCTGGACATCTTACCTACATGGTAACAGAATACCCGGAAAGTCAGTTAATCAAATATTATTTATGCAAATTTTAGAGAAGTAATATTGGGATTTCTAAATTCGAATTAGATTAGAATCCCCAATACTGCCTCTCTTTCAGGGTTTCCTCGCTTTCCTTATATTCTAACTATATATTCGGATTTCTAATTCCAAAACTGCCTTTGTAAAAGACCAATTGAAAATATGATTCAAATAAATGTCTCATTTTTCTACTTTCATAACGTTTGACTCGTTTTTCTACTTTCCTAACCTTTATTAACTGATAAATATATATCGATATATTTATTCGATGCATCGAAAACATCGATGTTTTTATGCATCGTGAAACATCGATTCAAAGTTTCGATACATCACATTGAAAAAAACATCGATGTATTTTCTGCATGAACATCTAGTTTCAGTGCAATGAATCACGTTATATGAGAACGTGGAGTCACGTGGTTTTACACATTTCATAAAGGCGCGTACACACTAAGCAAATCAGGAACAACGAATGGCGACTAACCGCTTCGTTGGCAGACACTTGCTTAAGCAGCCCCTACACGGTCAATATTATTGTCAATAGTATTGCTCAGTATTATGCACGTTCTCCCTAAATTGCTCAATAATTTTTGCACAATAGTTGAATTGATTTCGAAATGATGGACGCCCAGGACGTAGCAGCTGTTGCTATCGTTTTTCTTTTTAAAAATTAAAAAAAAGAAATAGAGAGAAGGGGGGGGGGGTAAAGAATTGGTATATGAAGCGGAAATATTCACACATGAAGGAATTGTCTTCGAACTGTCTTGGTGCTATAGACGGGAAACATGTAGTTATCAAGAAACCACCAGACTCTGAATTCCTTTATTATAAGTATAAACATTTTCTAATTATTGCCCCGTTGGGAGAAGGCTTGCCAACTTTTCAGATTTCCACTACCGGAATAATGCCAACTATTCAAATATCCACATTTGCTCGCATGAGGGTAGGAGGGGGAAGAGGGGGAAGGCGTTGAGCAGGGAGGAGAGAGGGTTGTATGTTATAAAAAGTAAAATTTATGGGAATTTTTAAATTATTTTTACACATAATTATGACAATCGCGGACTAAAAAGTTATTAAAACCTCTGCGGAAGAAACCGTGTTTCACTGTCTTTATGCCATCACATTTCACAATAAAGGTTTTTTACACATTTTGCAACATGTGATGCAATCTTTTTCCTTACGCAGCCAAGTTTTAAAACGTTATTTGACAACCACTAGTCTTTGAAACGACAGTAGCGTTTCTGTTTTTTGTTTGGTAATTCACTCATTATATATTTGTTACGTACAAATTAGTAACACTATTCATTCCTTAATTCACCGCGATCAAAACGGGCACGACGTTCCGACTTCGACGTGGTAACTGAAGCAATAAACCAATCTCTTCACGATGATCAGATATGCCTAATTTTTTTAAGACAGAGCAAAACAGTTGAATTACGTTAGGCGGGTGGGGAATAAGGAGCGAGACGCGGTGATCTTATTTGCTTTCTATATATCTGATAAACCATTAACCTGTAATTTTTAAAATTTCTTACCAACCGGACATTTTCTGTCCGGTCGAATTTAGTGAACCGGACAAATCGCGCCAGAACCGGACAGTCCGGTCTAAAACCGGATGGTTGACAACCGTAGTGGGAGTAGTAAACGCGAGTTACAAGTTTTTAATGTTTGACGTCGGATCGAATGTTCGTTTATTCGTGTATATGGTGGTGTCTTTCGTAAGTATTGCAAATTTGGAGATATGCTTATTAATCACCTCTCAAAAAGTTTTACCAAACAGTAATGCACCGTTTGTTTTTGTCTGTGACGATGCGTGACTATTTTAACAATAAGGATCCTTAGAACTGCTTGAGTAAATTTTGCGTTGTATTTATACCTGACGCTTTATTAGGCGATATTATACCAACTCAAGGTTTCTTGTTATTATTGTGGCTATTACAAAATTAAAATAATGAAAACTTAAATCATTCAGTGATTCCCTCTGGTCTTCCAGATGTCCTATCGTATATACTGAGCTCATCATATCCTGTTCTCACAAAAAAAAACTGACCTGGTCGAAGTATCATAATATAGTGTCCACTACTTCATCACCACGCACAACTAAATTTTTATTTTTTTTAATCGTTAATTCGTTTCACTTCTTTTCTGTAGTTGATCCTCAAAGGAAAATCTAATTTTTAACGTTTTCCCTCGTAGCAGTAGAATGTTCTATGGGGATTTCCCTTGTAATGGACGGTTTTGAGACATATTAGTTAAGGTTAAATATTAGTACTTTAGCTGAAAGCAACGTCCCGTATGCACGCGGAGAGTTCGCGTGAGGTTAGCCTCGTTTTGCAGACGCGAGCGTCAGCAGATGCCAGGACGAAGGCGATGACCGGGGTGACGACCGATCGAACATCTAGAACGTTCGACGATCGGGATAAATTACGAGCGACGGTACGCACTCGCGCTCTTCTGCAAGTATCAGTACTGTAGGGCAGACACTATGTCAGTTTAACGGTTAGGATGCCTCTCTCCGTAGCCGGGTCTCGCGTCATGGCCGATAGCAGGGACCATCGCTACCAAGACTAGCTGCTAGCCATTCTCCATTGTAAGTAATGGATCCACCATCTATAATTTGAGTAGATCATTAACGTCAAGAAACTATGGCTTCAGTTATTAGTACCATCGGGGTTAGCCTAGCAGGCAGTATTCATTCGGATGCATTGGCTTCAGTCTAGAGTGTACAATAAACGCCTATCGTAGCAGTTAGACGCCTTGTCTGTCGTAATAGAAGTAGAAGAACCTATAGCTAGCCATAGCCCAGTTCAATGATGATTACGTGGTACTATTACAAAGTAAAGGGTCATATCCTTAACCATGTGGTGTCAGTTATCCTGATTAACAGTAATCCATCTAGCCGCCGTACTACGAGGAGACAGCAGAAGTTGCCGAGGCAAACTGTGTGAATACTTCGCACAGGTCAGTACCTAGGATCTGGTCGGTTTCTCCAATGCCACATTGCGCTCACAACTGCAACAACCTCCAGCATTAAGCCCTAGGCCCATACGAGCGATCACACGCAGTGCCATGATAGGAAGGGAGGCCCACCACTCAACCATCCTGTCAACTAATCGACTAAGCCCAAAACGGTCGGTTACACTCTACGATGCCCTATGACTTGCGCAGACATTCTTCATGCATCTTCTGCTCTTGGATTCTTGATCTTCGGACCTATCCTCTTCTTCTCTTGTACTGCCAAATAAACATGAGCACAGAGGGTAACTTGTATCTAGGAGAGGGAGCGGACAGCTATGAGTTACTTGAAATGAAACAATGTTTCTGGAAACCTCATTTAATCTGTACTGAACCGTAAATCATCTACAGTCGATGTTGTACAAGATAGGTAGGTATTCCGTAACCCGTTAACTTAGCCCTACTGTTCACAACTAACAGAGAATGGTAAGGTTGGTGCAGCGACTATCTGTCTCCGAGGCCTAGATGTTAACTTGTAGCTCGTCAGTGAAGAAGTGTGACTGATCAATGTATTCTGGCTTGCTGGTAAAGTATTGGCTTGCATGCTCAGCACCGCACGTGTAGCTTGTAACCTGAACTGTCGATCGGCAGAAACTCGAACAACAGGATGTGCTAACTCGACGTCTGGCTTCAGTGAAAATTAGCAAACTTACACGATTTCGATACTACAATATTACCGTATACTAAATGACGTCCCGTCACATCTTTATATTTGTGCAGCAGCAACTCGTTTTTCATGCCTGTTTTTATACTCAGACGTTTTGACGTCCCATAGTGCCGATTAAGTCTTGCACTGTTCTGTGCTGTCAATAATAAACTTCCTGTCTTCACTTTTTGCATTCATTTTCGAATGAAAAAATTAACATCGAAAAAAATATTGCAGCAACAAAATACAGGCAGAGACTAGTGATCGTGCACGTGTCCGGCGGATACAACTGAAGGAATATTGCACAATGTCATCGATAGACGGCTCAATATTTTCCAGATTGCACAATGTATTGTTTCACTCAATAATATTGCACAAAGTCTCAATGTAGCTTACAGACGTTCAATATTATCGTACAACCGAAATTATTGTGCAATAATATTGATATTGTAGGGGCAGCTTTAGTGTGTGCGGAAGGCACATCCGAAATTAGGTGGTTTCCCACGGTTCATAATATTCTAGGCCGCGGCAGATCAGCGGAATTGTATGGATCAGCAGTCGTCACTGGCGAGCCCTTGCTTCGGCCGGCATTACACTGTAAAAAATCTTTGTCAAAGTTCTTTGATAAAAGATATTTTATCAAATATTTTACAGTGTAATGGGACATATTTTATAAAAGATTTTTTTAGTAAAATTTCTTTTCTAAAATGTAATACGTTGGCATTTTATGAAAGATTTCGTCATCCTGCCAAAGTAAACAAAGAAAAATAGCGCAAGCAGAGTTACCGAAGTTGGTTAGGACTGTCGAATCCACGAAAATCGTGATTTCTGATATGAACAGATGGAAATGTACAGTCAGAAACATGTAGACTATAGGAATAAAAAGTTCGACACTTATGCAAACATTGCAAAGTTAATTAGTTCTATGAAAGATGGCTGTAGTGTGGATGATGTGAAAAGAAAAGCAATAGATTAAGAGGCTGTACATGGCAGATTTCTGGAATAATAGCACATGCAACGCACTGAGCAATACGTATGCTACACTGTAGAATGGTGTAGATCCGCCACCCGCAATTGAATACTGTGCAATGGACATACACCGTAAAAATAGACACTGAATGGTATATATCGCTAGGTTCGGGGGTAATAATTCTGATATAGAAATTTTGCGCCAAGAATTTATTGAACCTATACTGCAGCTGAGAAAATAATTTTGTTAACGTGCCGTGTACTCACATTGCCGCTCTTTCACTAAACTTCGATGAATTCATTTCATATCATGACTTTCAGTTCACGATCTGGCCCTAATATGTTTACTTATCTTCTTTACTTCAGTCAAATACGTATTGTGACAGCTGCACTTACTGCGGCTACACAAGTATACAAGTTTACTTCATTCATTTCAGTTAACTATTACGAAAACTTTGATGTAGCATAATAGGCCAGATAAAATATCATAAACTATCTTTTATAAAATAAATATGATAAAATCTTTTATAAAAGATCTTTGACAAAAATCTTTTACAGTGTAAGGCCGGCATTACACTGTAAAAGATCTTTGTCCAAGATCTTTTATAAAACATTTTATCATATTTATTTTATCAACGATATTTTATGATATTTTTTTCAGTACCATTACACTATATAAATTTTTTCGTCATAGTTCTCTGAAATGAATGGAGTAAACTTGTAAGCTTTTGCAGACCCAGTTCGTGCAACTGTCACAATATGCATTATATTGAAGATAAAGAAGAGAAGTAAACATATTTAGGTTAGACCGTGGATTACGAGATTTGATATGACAGGAATTCATCAAAGTTTAGTGAAAGAGCTGCAATGTAAGGACATCCCAAATTATAAAAATTATGGTTGATGCTCAAGTATACGTCCAATAAATTCATACCACAATATTTTCATAAATTTCTACATTAGAATTATTTCCCCATATATGCTATTGGGTGTTTATTTTTACGGTGTATGTGCCATGGGTTGTACTCGATTGATGGTGACGGATCTACACCATTCTGCAATATAGCACACGCATGGTCTGTGCATACTTCGGTTATTATTCCAGAAACCTTTCAAATACTAATTTATTAACACATTAATTTTCTCTTTTTACGTCTTCTACAGTACAGACTTCTATTATTATTTCGAATCCATATGAAATCTACAGATGGATGTGATACATGTGGGAATACTGACACACTAATTCATCGTTTTACTTGTGGAAAGGCTGCACATATCTGGAATTGGACGAAGCATGCAGCGGCAACTCTATTAGGTACTTCTCCATCTGAGGTTACATGCGAGATTCTAATAAGACCAGACATCAAGACCATGCCACCAGAAAAACATAACTCACTGGTCTGGGTATTTGGACAAGCAGTGTACAATATTCTAATAAAAAAACCTAAGGATCTATATGATTATTTATCCACACTTAAAATAACACTTTGGAATTTAAAAAAATCAACGAGGTACAAACGCCACTTCGGAGCATATCTGGATGGACTTCTTCTCCGTGACCAATCTTGATGACGCATATAGCCCCTTCATTTGACCAGAGTACTCATATTGATGTTTCTGTAACGTAGAGTGTATTATGAAACTTTAATATTGTAATGTAGAAATGTTGTTATGTTATAAGGTTTCAATAAACCCATTGGATAAAAAAAAATTAAAAAAAATAAATAAATAAAAAAAAAAACATAGCACTAATTGACTTTTTGTAAGTGTCTTATAGTCTATATGTTTCTGAGTTTACATTTCCTTCTGTTCATACTCAGAAAGAAAGATTTTCGTGGATTCGACAGTCATAACCAACTTTGGTAACGTCCCTTACGCCATTTTGTTTTGTTTAAGTTTGCAGGGTGGTTTTTTATTTTTATTTATTTATTTATCAATCTTGTTCCATGGATCCCTGCTGAGGAGGTACCTCTGGGATGTGAAACATGTCATTGTTGATACATATACACATAATATGAGTCATATCATAGTAAATATATATATATACATATTTTACAAATACAAGAAATAATAATAAACATACATTTTTGCAACTGAGTTTTGCAAACGTCATAATGAGTACAATTAATTATTTTCTTCAAATTCTTGAATGGAGTAGAAGGAGTTGCCAATAAGATAATCTCTAAGTTTTTGTTTGAATACATCTTTATTATCTGAAAGCTGTTTTATACGATTAGGTAGTTTATTAAACAGATGTATCCCAGAATAATTAACTCCTCTTTGTACTAATGACAGAGATGTTTGTGTTTTATGCAAGTTATTTCTGTTTCTTGTATTGAAACTGTGTACCTGTGAATTAGGCATAAACAGGTTAAAATTTTCTATGGTGAAATCTTTTATAAAATGTAATGCCAACGTCCTACATTTTATAAAAGAAATCTTTTATAAAATATGTTCCATTACACTGTAAAGTATTTTATAAAATATCTTTTATCAAAGATCTTTGACAAAGATTTTTTGCAGTGTAATACCGGCGTAATACTCGCCGCCACGTAGCTACCACGTTGGCTGCAAGAGAGGAGGGTGCGCGCAGCTGCTGCAGATGGCAACAACGCACAGCTTTGATGTTACCGCAGGGGCGACGGGTAGAACCTCTCCATCCCCGCCAGCACAGGCCGCAAGAGACGGCTCTCTTCCCACGGACGGCTGGGAATGTGGGAAGCCACTTTGATCCAACCTGGCGGTAACATCAGAGGGCTTGCTTTGAGACTCCCTCCCTACCAACTTTCGTTCATCATTTTGTTATTTACCTTATCGAACGGATGTGTGTTTCATTATTTAGTTACTTGTCTAGTCGAACAGGTGCGTGTTTATTAATTTCTTCTCATTGTGCTGAATAATGAGACTTCATTAAAAGTGTCAGATTTTTTTCGTGAACAGCAATGTTTAAGATCCTACGAACTGTTAATATAAAAACAAACTGAGGAGTTTACACGCTTGGAGGTAAATTAGTGAGCTTTCTGAAAGATAGTGTGCAAGATGTGAACAAGGAAATTGAATAATTATTTAAGGTTAAATTGTAGTTAAAAAATCAATTCATAATATAAAATGCTACCAACTTCGAAGAGATTTTAGAGCCAACTGCGATTCCACATGGCCGAATTCCTTGAGCACAACCCCTTAGGGAGCGTGCATAAACCACGTAGCTCCATTTTGGCCGCCCGAGAACACCCCCTCCCCCCCACGTAGTCCTACGTGGCTTTTTCCTCTACCCCCCCTCCCCCCCCCCAAGTAGCACGTAGCTTTTTTCCCTTTTGATTCCAGAAGACATTTTGTACTGTTTTCTCTTGTCAGAAGATTGTACGGAGATAATTAACTGAGGGAAATAAATATTCACATGCTGTTGTGAGTTCTGTTCCTCATTTTAACTGTGAAAAATGTTATGAAAGCTACGTGGCCTGGCTCGGAACCCCTCCATCCCCCCACGTAGCCCAGCGTAGCCTTCCAGCAACCCCCCCCCCCCCCCCTAGACCGAGCCACGTAGTTTGTGCACGCTCCCTTACTTTGATGAAGATGAGATGTCGAACGCCATTGCATTTGCGACCAACGTTCGTCCCAATACATTGGTTGTTCGTTAGCCTTCGTTGGTCTAGTGTATACCCCATTACCCATCTTTTTTCACGCAGATGACCCAACAAGGGAATTTTATTCCTTACTGACGGAAGGAGCATTTTGTGACAGAATCGTGGTACATGTAACTCCTCTATGTTCGACAGCCAGTACTATCAGAATCTGACGAATATGACAGAACGTGGGAAACTCGCGAAGTCTGTATTGCACTGTACACCGACAAAGCCTCCATTCACTTCCCCTCCCCCTTTTATTCAAACTCATATCAATCAGTGGGTGTTTGCGGCCACATTCTACATTCATACATGGCTTCAAACAATTTTAGTTATTCTGTCAGCACCGCAGTCGGGTCAGCAACTAAGACTAATTTCGTGCATAACACGTCAGAAGCATTTGATTTTAGTTACTTTTGCGTCAGTATCGCAATGGGATTGTTCGTGGATGAAGAAGTCCTTAAATGGTAACATAAATTGCCCTTCGCGATACCTTTTGTAGTAAATTTGATGAGTAGGCAGTGATTGCTAGCGCAATCATAAATAGTTTTAATGTATTGTTTGTGACGATGCTTACTGAAGTGCTGTTGGTTATAAACGTTACAATCCTTTAATTAACTTTTGATGACTGTTTTTACTACTGAAAAGTCTAAATGAACGCTTGCAATCGAGACTTTTAACTCTCCTGATGTCTGTGGCATTAAAGAGCGAAATGCATCTGACTATTAAGTGACAGGGCTGGCCATAGCTATTCTTCATTATATCAAAGAGGAATAAATATTTCAATTTAACTGCGAACGAAAACGAAACGTCGGCTGAATCGAAATGGCTGCTACTACTTGAAATTAATCTTTACGTTTTAGTAAAATCATGTAAATTCAACCGCCTCAGATAAAGAAAGTTCCCTGATTAGTATTGTGATCGAACCTCGATCCCCTTCCTTGTTGGTTAAATTTTATGACCATTTACTTAATCCCGTTCTTTACCCAGACGTTTAAATATTGTACATCAGAGTACTTCAAAAGATATGACCTTACTTATAATTCAAAGTTTTTAAAACGACGTACTTTGATTCCAATGTGCTAAATAATCAATTAAAACCACCATTTTTTTCTCAATCCCATCTAAACAGGAAATACAGGCTTACTGCTTGTTGCCAAATGATTATTTGAAATTCCATCAATACCGCATCAATCTTTGACCGAGGAGATGCTCTTTGAACGACGCAGTGACGTCGTCACTACGACCGAGCAGTTGTATGCGGGCGGTGCTGCGTCACCTGTTTTGTCGTTTTATTTCCCATCGGTCATTCGTGGCGTACCTGTGATGAGTCGTGACAGAGTGTGGGAGAGACTGGAGGCGGGTCTTCATACGGGCCGCCGTGGAGCGTGAGAACCAACACGTCCTTATCGGGCTACCGCGGCGCGCCTCCTTTATCTGATGACGTCACAGGACGGTGCGAGACGAGTAATTCACACGGGAAGAGAGGGCAGGCCGCTCGTAGCGTGGGAGAAACACGAGTTCCCACACGACTGTGGGAAACTCGTCCGCGGCAATATGTGCCAAGTACAGCGTCGATGGTGCTTCAGAATTGACTTAAAAAGGAAGATACGGTTCGGTAATCAGAAGTCATTGAGATTATAGCACACGAACTTGGCGCAAGATTAATGTTATTTGATGCAAGAATTAACGTTCTATCCATTGAAGCGATTACGCATCAAACATGTTATATCATTTTTAGGATAAGTACGCCCCAGCCGATCAAAGAAATCAATGAAAATTTCGTCAGGTCTGTTTCATTTTCTATTAAAACTCTGCTCTGACTTTGATCTTGTTTGGATTCAGCATTTGCACAACAATATTGTAGGTTCCTTCCGCATGGCTGTTACTGTCTAACTCGGGGGTCCCCAAACTATTTACCCCGTCGACCCCTTGACAGGATATTTGCCTTCTTATCGACCCCCACAAGTATTTAATAAAAACATTAAATCATTTTTGGCATTTCTGATTTTAAGCAATAAGGAGGCCTGCATAACAACTCAGCCAAATAATTTATAAAATCCACCCAATAACATTAACATAAAAACGAGATACTTTCCACTATTATTATAATCTCAAAACATAGGAACAAAACTATGGATAGATGGAATAAATTTCAAATAAAAGACCTGCCAAAAAGAACAGATGGTTGTTGCACTGTTTTAACTTGTCACATAGCGATGGATCCAACTTCCTAAGGCACTCTTCAACTCTCAATACTGTAACTATCTTGACAACCACCTTACCTCAGTGTGCAAAAGTAAATGGTTGAAAGTTTCACCATTTACTTCACATGACTTCGCAAACAGACGAGAATTGAGAGGATGAGCTTTACTTTAATTTATTGACCTGATTTTTATTAGAGCATTCCTATTATCTTTTCCCGTACAATTTAATTGATTCTCTTTAGTATTAATCGACCCCCTTTCGGCCCCTCTGTATTATCGACCCCTGGAGATCTCTTATCGACCCCAAGGGGTCGGCATCGACCACTTTGGGGACCCCTGGTCTAACTGGTAGCACATGAAGGTATTTCGCTGGTTTTCTGGACTCCGCAGGAAGTAATCGATTTTTACACCAGATTCAAACTCAGCAAACTCAAAGATTATCTGTTTACGCATTTTAGAGCGAATTACATTACTTTTTGGGAAAAAACATTTTTGATTATCATTTTGGATTTTCAATTTTTGATAGCGGATTCGAACTCAAAAATCTCTTTGTATGCATTTTCGAGGGAAGCTCACTATTTTTTAAAGGAAAAAAAGTACTCCATTTGGTAATGGCCATTTTCAGTTTTTGACACCAGATTCGATCTCAGCGATGACAAAAAAAACTCTCGTTTTCAAATGAATTACATCAGTTTTCGTGTTTTGGACAACTTGTCGAATGTGATGATTCATTGTGCGGCGCGTGGATTGGCAAATTGCCTCGAGTGGCCCGCTTCTCGTCAGACGTTCTTCTTCACTGTTTTTGTTATTCTTCAGTTCCTAATGTTTTTGGGTAATGTAAATAATTTGCAAGACAAATGAATGAATTTTATGAATCGGACTGTGACGAGGAAGCAACATGTCCGCAGCGGCTTATATGATGGTTAAAAAAAAAAGTAAAAGTGAGTGGGGGGGGGGGGGGGGGAGAGGTAGGACGGTTGAAATGCAAAAGACCGTTGGTGGATGTTGTCGATAAACGAAAGTCACAGAAGGTAATTATAATAATATAGAATTTAAATTAGTCTTCACTCAGAATTTTCGGGCTAAAGGCCGTGGTCGATAGGTAAAACTTTCTCCTAGCGTTTCGTCTTCCGCAGCTAAAGACGAAACGTTAGAGAAAAGTTTTACCTATCGACCACGGCCTTTTAGCCCGTAAATTCTGGAGTGAAATTAATGTCGGCTGTGAAAGCCTATATTAAATTAGACTGTTAGTGACATGTTGAGTGACTTTCAATATTTATTGAGTAAAATCAGATCATTCATAGCTAGACGAAATACGAAGATAAAAAGTCTCCAAATTTATGAGAGACTAGCTGTTACATTAGTACTTTCACTACTTGGGTTAGCTATGCTAATTTATCCTATTTCGTTTAAGTTCCCAAAGTAAAAGGTATCCAAACGTGTAATTGAAGTGTGTAATGTCATAATACAAGAACTGCTAAAAGGGGATAAGGTCAGCGATGACTACTTATGATGCTATTTTAAGGAAATACAAATGAAAAGCGATAATTTCCACTATTAAAATGATATATTACTTCAAAGTTATAAATAATTTACACAGTTAATCTAAGTGAACTTAATTTAAAATAACAAACACAAAGTGTGATTTTAATCACTGAAGAAATTTCGAAAAGCTCAAGATTGCAGTTCCTTTTTGCTGTCATTCAGATTTCAGACCATGTTGTGGTATACTTGAAACTGGAGGAGTTTGATCAGGCAAGATGTATGATACAGAACTTTCAGTAGGTCCATGAAAGAGTGAATGCTGTTGAGTCATAGCACGACCTTGTTGAACATAATTTGGAAAATATCCAGGTTGTTGATAGGAATGATAAAATGGCACGTAGGGCTGTTGCTTCTTCGTATTTTTTGATATAAAACATCAAGTTGTTAATCTCAAGCATCGCTATTTCGCGAGTGTCATCATCCAGTGTTCTTAATTTGTAACAAAGTAGATCACAAAACATTGGACTTCATCCTTTGCTATTTTTGATTTATTAGCAACTTGTTTCAACAAGTAGGAAGCAGTATCCATACGTTTCTCAACAAGTCCTGACTTTTCGAGTTTCCTTTTCTTGCCATTCGGTGGTCCAACTTGATTAACTGCAGTTTTTCCCGTTGCGGCAGTGTCATTACTCTTCATCTCGACACGAAGGCGTTTCATCATCATTATCTAATAGATCACTTTCACTATCGTCAGGTCTTTTTCCAGTCTCTGAAAATATAATTACCCATGTTGTCAGTTATATTTTAATCTACAATAACATTACATTGCAATCACATTACATTTACAATAACAATCCTTTTTTTACCAGTTGCCTGAAACTGAAGATGAATAGCTGAACTCAGCACAAAGATTTAAAAAAATCAATGGAACTTGACTATCTGTTTGGGTGCAACTGACGTAATATAGTCTCAAATGAATACAACCACAGAATTTTTCAACTATAAGGGCGGTAATGACCTCACCCTGACGCGCCCTTAAGCCCTAATAATAACAACAACAACAACTTTCAACTATAAAGGGACCTACAGTGAGGTACTTCTGGCTGTAGAGGATACACATTATTCTTTCACATTTGTGGACATTGGATGCCAAGGTCAAATAAGTGGTGGGGAACTTCCAATAATTCGTCTTTGTTCTCTAAAATACAAACGGGTCAAATGAACTCACGGGAAGCTGCCTTATCTGATAAAATAATTCCGTACATCTTCCTTGGTGACTCAGCTTTTGCCTTAAGTCGTTATGAAGAAGCCATATGCTAGTATCCATGAAAAAGAAAGAGTGCAAAGAATCTTTAACTATGGGTTATCTCGTGCAATCCGTGTCGTTGAGAACTTTTTAGTGCAAAGTCATCATTTTTCCAAGTTTCTAGAAAACAAATGGTGTTAGAGACCCAGAAAGTATGCAATGTTATTCTAGGTTGCGTCTTTTTACATAAATTCATGAGGAAAATTTCACCATCAATCCGCGTACGTTTTGAAATCATGGAGGAACGATCAAAGTGGAATGACGTCCGTTATGGCCTTAAAGAAAAGCAAGAGAAGTAGCTGAGTATTACACATCAAGTGCCAAGTTACTCTGACATGCACGTATTTTTAATTTTAAAAAATTAACTCCGTGAAAATAATGTTTTTAATGGAAATTGTGATAGTGGCTTTCCTAAAAGTGTCATACTTTTTTAACCTTGAACGTGAAACCTATGTTTACTTATACACCTACTTTCTTTTAAATTGCATTCTCTACTCAATAGACCATAATTTATGGTAATGCTGTAACTGTAACTTAAAAATCAGTCAACAACCCAAAGGTTGGTTGGATCCTCCGTAAGAGGCATACTAAGCCAATGTGTCAGAGGTAGGACGGCCAGTTCTTTTCCTCTGGGACCTACAGTTTAACGTGGAATCCGACCCACGGAGCGTTGGCATAGCTTATATGTTCAAACACAACTCTCAAAATTCCTACCGAGCGGGGCGGTGTAACGGTTAGCGTTCTCGCCTCGCATTCGGGAGGACGGTGGTTCGAATCCCCGTCCAGGCATCCAGATTTGGGTTTTCCATGGTTTCCCCAAATCACTCCAGGCAAATGCCGGGATGCTTCCTTCAAAAGGCCATGGCCGAATTCCTTCCCATTCCTTGCCCCCATCCTTTCCCGTCTCTAAAGACCTCGATGTTAAAAAGAGACGTAAAGCAGTTACAAAAAAAAAAAAATCCTGCGCCTACCGGGATTCGAACCTGGGACCCGAGCAGCGAACGTTTGAAAGCGAGCGCCCTAACCACTTTTTTTTACCAGACCGCTGCTGTTCCTACAGAACTATGTAAAAAATAGATGAAATAAAAGAAAATAAATCAATAAATCAATAAATAGAAAGTGGAATAATATATATATATATATATATATATATATATATATATATATATATAAACCTATGTCACGTCTATACACATCATACAATGTAAAACATTAATGTTATTTAAGAAATTCAAGTAGTTCAATTTAGAAACTATCATAAATGCTCTTTACCTTATTCGTTTTAGTTGCCCTTGGTGTGTAAACAGCGCGCAAAAATGAATCCATTCTGTCGTAGGCAAACCACTCTGGCTTGTATAGGCCATTAGTTCCAGCACCATTTCTTGCACTGAATTCAACTTTCATCGCCAACTTCCTGTAAGTAGCCATCAGATTTTCTTTCTTCTTCTTCAGCTCGTTCATAGAACACTCAATACTTAAGTTTTTTAGAATTCGTCTCCAGGCATCATAAACCAGGAACCTATCTTTACGGTCTTGATTTTGTAGGTCCCATATTATAGGTTCCCTCGTACAGATCCAAAAACTCCATAATCATTTCATTAGTCCACTCCATAATGAGCTAGGTGTTCCTGCGATTTTAAAATTCCTACCGGAAAATTTAAACACACACGATTTATTTCCTACCATAAAATTAATAAAACGAAAGTTACCTACAACAGGCTGTGGAACGGGCGCGCGAGCCGTACTGAGGCTTGCGATCAGGCGAGCCACAAGCCTCTCACGTCGGAGGCTTCACCGACGTTTCACGAGAACGGCCGAGCCACCTCGAGCAACTAGGCTCTCCGTTCCCACGGAGCGACGTATGAGAAAAGTTCAGGTCAGGCTACCAAGCCACTCGCCATGGGTAACAGGCTTAAACAAGAAAATCCCACACGAGAAGTGAAGCCACCGAATGAATCAGCTTATCTGTGTCGTAAAATTCATAGAAAAAGTTTCGTAGGAAAAGACCCAAGGAGCAATATTCAGGAGAAAAGCATCGTAGGTACAGTAGGAAATTGTGGTTAATGAATCAGGTTTCGAAGAAGGAAAATATTATGATACTTCCGACTGTCTAATACAAACCAAAAATTTGGTTAGTGTTTATGATAAACAGTATACCTTCCCTTAATGATTACGAAATTATATGAAATGTTACTGTAAATACCTTTAAAAATTGATCGTCACGAGCGTTCAAAATACACAGATTTTGTAAGATGTTTTCGAAATATTATATAACCGGATAAAAATTTTAAAAAGTTATATGAAAATTATTATTACAATTAGTGAAGTCACTACTATAACCGAGCATGGTGGGTGAGGCGGTGACGTTATGGCCTCGTATTCGGGAGGATGCGAGTTTGAATCTCCGTCCAGCCATCCAGATCTGGATTCCCAAATCACTCCACGCACATGCCGGGGTGATTCCCTCAGAAAAATCATGGCCGAATTCTTTCCCTTCTTCAGGCCTCTAATCCTTTCCCGCCCCTAATGATGTCGACGAATGTTTTTTAGTTGTTCCTAAGATAATTAAGAAGGAAAATATGTTTCTTGTAGGAAACGAATGTGTACTCTGTATAGCAAATATATTTCGCTATTCAATATGATAAATCAACTGACGAAACCATGATACCCTACTTTGCTTCGTGGAGTATAATGGAGATGAAGACTCAAGGAAATAACTTCTTTGTGTATAATTACGTAATCTTTCTCGGCGTTGAGAATACAAATAATGTTCTCGGCTGACTAGCCGAGTTATAGGAGTGTTATCGTAATCACACGATATTTCGGCGCTCTGAATCATCTTGCGGTGAAGATGGCGCCGATGATTCAGAGCGCCGACATATCGTGTGATTACGATAACACTCCTATAACTCGGCTAGTCAGCCGAGAACATTATTTGTAACTTCTTTGTGACTTGAATTACTTAAAAGGTCAAGTGATTCTGGGATATTTAATTACCTTAATTGTTATTTTCAAGCTGACTGCTTACAATTAGACTGAAGAAAATCAGACGAAAGTGTACGGACATTGCTGTGATCATTGTACATTGATCGGGAAAATACAGGAATTTGCAGGCCCATGACTGTTGTGCACTCGCATAGCTGCATAGAACCTTTGCTTGTCTGAACACTGTGGTCAAGGACGCTATTTATTTAGTGTTTGATGGGTATGTGACATTTATAGACAATAATTCACAAAATGAGGAAATAACAACGTAGTCTAACTGGAACGAAACCACGGTCCCTTAAGACCTAGACTTACAATATAACAAATCTCTCATAAAACGGCCATTAATTTAATCATTAACGTCGCTCTTATTATGCCAACTGGAAACATATATTATTATCGTAACAATGCAATCATATCCTAAAAAAAAAAAAACAGAATTCTACCTAGTCATTGAAATATTCATAACTTTTAGGTACTCTATTATGGACTTACACAGTACGATTACGGTATCAATTTTATGTGAACAATTTACTAATTTATTTTTTCCTACGATATCTTTAATTGGAATTCAGTTTTTAATTTTTTGCATAATTTCAGGAAACTTAAGTAATAACATGAACACCAGTTTTTGATATGTAGTCACATATATAAATGACATCATAATGATGATGTGAAATCATCAAAGCGGGCGATTTAATAGAATATTTTTTATTAGATGTGGTAAATCAAATTTAGGTCGTAGAACATGGTTCTATTACTATATAACCAAGAGAACTTAGACCAATAAATTCCTGCACAGAAAGCTTTTCGGTAGCTGCAAATGGCTGCCGATTTTTTTATTGTCATCCACGCAGCATTTTTTGGAGAATACGAGCGATACAAATGAACAAATCCCAGCAACACTTTCATTATTCAGTACCGATGGATTACATAGTTTCCCTCAATTTCACATCTCACGAATCAGAACTTAAATTATATCACTGTTTCGGGTTATTTAATCCAATCCCTGACTCCCTTAACAACAACAACAAAATTCCCCACTCTCTTACATCAAATGGAGTGGTAATTTGTGATAAAGGTAATCTCTTCTTTTTCAAGTACTAGGTATATCTAATAGTTCTTTCTTATACACTTTCAGCACTCTCTTCACCATTTTCTTGTCTTTCAATAACTCCCAACCCAGTTGCTTTATCGTATCACTCACTAAATGTGTTCTGCGATATGTTATTTATTAAAAAGAAAAAGAAAGTTAGCTGCTCTCCTTTACACAACTCCTCCAAAATCTGGATCCCTTTTCCTACCCCACCATATTGAAGCAATTGTCAAACAATGCATCAAGATCAGATATGATGACTTTCGGCCAATAAGCTATCTCTTATCTTAACAAGGGTCATGATAAATAGGGTTGCCAACCGTCCGGTTTTCGATCGGACTGTCCGGTTTTAACGCGATTTCCGTGTCCGGTTCATTACATGCGACCGGACACAATATGTCCGGTTACTAAAAAAAAATTAAAAAATTGCGAGTGGATATGTTTTAAAATGTGTCGGAAATAAACAAGATCGCCTCGTCTCGCTCCTTATTTCCCCATTCGCTGTAGGTAATTCAACTGTTTCTCTCTAGTGTTCAAACGTTTACGACAGTTGGTCGCATAGGGAGCGACCATAAAATATGTGGCCGGTCTAAAAGGGAGAGGGGAGGGGTTTGCTGGAAAGCTACCCTGGGTTAGGTGGGGGAGGGGGAGGGGAGAGTCCACATGGGGGCCAAAATGGAGTTACGTGGATTATAGACGCTCCCCTATTTGTTTATTGCGAAGCGATTGATTTATTGTTTGTTACCTAAACTACGTCGAAGACGGAACATCGGGCTCGTTTTTTCTCGCAGAATTAAGGAATGGATAGTGTCATTAATTTGTACGTTACAAATTGAGTGAATTACCAAAGAAGATACGGAAACCCCATAATATTTCAGAAACGCGTGGTTATCAAATGACGGGTTTAAAGCTTACTGTATAAGAAAAACCGAGCGTAGTGGTGTAACGGCTAGCGATCTGGCCTCGCATTCGGGAGGACGGCGGTTCGAATCCCCGTCCGGGCATCCAGATTTGGGTTTTCCATGGTTTTCCAAATCACTCCAGGCAAATGCCGGGATGTTTCCTTCAAAAGGCGATGGCCGAATTCTTTCCCATTCCTTGCCCCCCATCCTTTCCCGTCTCTAAAGACCTCGCTGTTAGAGAGACGATAAGCAGATAAAAAAAAAAAAAAAATCATAAGAAAACTATTGCACAGCATATTGTAAAATTACTATCACTGTGAAATTGGATCGCATAAAGGCAGTGAAGCACGGTTTCTTCTGCAGAGGTTTTTGTTATGTTTTTAGATCCCGATTGTCATAACAGTTATTTTTGAAAATAAAAAAGAACGAATTGTCCTACAAATTTTACTTTTATAACATACACCCTCCCATCCCCCATCTCTCACGCCCCCCCCCCCCCCCAACCCCCGCGGGTAGATGTCCGGTCGTGGAAATCTCAAAAGTTGTCAAGCCTAGTCACAAGCCGTGGTTAGCTCTTGACAAATCAAAGGCCAAAAGATATTTCCCTCAAAAATTTTACAGAGGTGTATTTATCTCGGAATATTTGTTGCCGGAAGAAACTGTGACCCTGAACTGCAGCAAAAGGTTAATTTGTCCTCGCTCACGCTTCAAGGCTGCTTCTAGAATAGTGTGTTCCTTAGAGCACTTGAAAATTTTATGCGATTATTTTCTCGAGAAATTAATGATTTCCCAGACTATCAAGAAAAGAAACAAATCACATTTTAAGAGGCTAAATTCTTTTAATGCGGAATTATGCAACTAGATATACTGTACAGATCCCCCTATAGTTGTACACACGGTTTTAATCCTGTTATATAAAATTATACCACCTGTTAACAACCTAACACCTAAATGTAAACCAACATAATTACTCATTAGAATCATGAACAGCAATGGTCTGAAAACACCACCCTGCAGCACTCCGTTTTTCCTTTCCACTTCCAAAACTGCAGTTTCTCCCCTAACTCTCCTATCTTTTATTAATTCCTTCACCCTTGCAAATTATTTTCTCATCTACCCGATTGTTTTTGTCTTATTTACCACCATTTCATGACTCACTCCATCAAATGCACCGTAAAGATCCAGTGACACACAATCAAGTTTGGCCTCCGTTATGCATTTCATCTGAAATATCTTACCCTTAGCTCACTGAAAGCCACATGAATAATCCTTTCCTAAACTCATGCTGCTGATTTACAAACCACTTTTGTCATGTGTTTAAATATCAAGCTCTCCATCAACGTACATTCCACTCAGGTCTAACTAATTTTCAACATTGTTCTCCTCTCCTCTGCAATACTCATAAACTTTATCTATAGCTTTGTTGCTATTACATCCTTGATTAATCGTTCCAATTATTCCTCTTACCTACGTGGTGTTCTTGCCAACCTATTTGGACTTCTCACTTTCCTATTGTGGAATCCAGGTTCACTACTTTTTTTTTAATTTGTTTCCTTCTTTAACCTGAGAGCCCACAAAGCTAAGATAAAGGAAAGTGTTCTACATCATGATTCAGATATACAGTACCTGCATCTGTAAGATTTAATTACATTATAAAAAGTATGTGTTAAAATACAACAGTACAATTGAAGTTCGTACGTAATCGTTTGTCATTCATAACTCAACGAATATAAGTATTTATGCAGGTGCACATGGGATGGACTTTATACTATCTGCTTTATCAATCCGAAATATCGATAGTCATAATACTGATTATACGCAGTTCTCCACTTTGTACTGTAGGTGTAATGGTTAGAAAGATAACATGTGAACAGTTTTTAATTGCCATCACTTATTCCGTTCTCAAGGATGGAATCTATGCGATAAACGCTGTGTTTGAAATATTTTCACAACACACCGCACTTCCAAGGTGACAAACGAGATGTTGCGCAAACATATTGCGCAAGAATTAGACACCAAAACATGATGCAAAGGAAACTTACGATTTTTTCTTTTTAATTTCCCTGAACATTAATGAAATAATGGTAAAATGATAGGATGGTTATAGCGGTAATTCTCAGGCTTGGTATTGGGGAAGATGCGGGCTTAAATCACCTCTGGTCACCCAGAGTTTTCCATTGTTTCCCGAAATCACTCCATACGAATGCCGGGATGGTTTCTTCAAAAATGCGTCGCCTAATTCCTTCCCGTTCCTAGGTGGCGACCCGGGTGGCCGTCCAGGACGACGGGGTTTAGAGGGCACAACGCGCGTCAGCTTAACTTAACCACTGAATTTAAATCAAAATAAAAACTAAATTCTGTATATTAACTGCTATGAACTTATCTCGTAGGAGTGAGTATGAGTAGGTATTCTAACATGACCTTTTATTTCGTCGCTTGTCCTTTCCCTCAATAACTAAAGCAGAACAAAAGAGACGTTAAAATAGTCACGATTACAAACTCATCGTCACAAACAAATATAAACGGTACTTATTACTGTTTGATAAGCATATTTACAAATTTGGAATAGTTCAGAAAGGCACCATCATATACGCGAACATTCGATCCGACGTCAACTATTAAAAACTTGCAACTCCCAACAGAGAAACACTGAAAAAGTGTTTATACCTGAAGGAATTCAGAGCCGGGTGGTTGCTTGATAACTACATGTTTCCTGTCTAGAACACCAAGACAGTTCGAAAACAATTCACTCGTGAATGAATTTTTCCGCTTCAAATACCAATTCTTCATCCATCTTATATATATATATAGCACAGTAAAGCAATAGCAGCGGCTTCAACGTCTTGGTTGTCCATCATTCCGCAGTCAACTATTGTGCAATAATTACTGAGCAGTCTAGGGAGAACGTCAATAATATTGCGCAATGTTATTGACAATAATATTGATCGTGTAGGGGCCGCTTTAAAATAACGGGCAACACTTGCGGAGCGATTGAGCCGTTTTATTTGCGGGGGAAGTCCCAATAAATATTTTTCTGAAGTGAATAGTTCGAAAGTCACTAACGTATGAATGAAATGATAATTCTTCATTTCATTACACTTCGATCTAACTATTGACTGGCACGGTTCAGTACGTAATAACTTAGTGAATGGTGATAAATATTGCAATTAACTTAGATGAAATTGTAAGATTTTGGAGGAAGCTAAATAGTTTTTTTTAAAAAAAGGAGTTTATGTTTTATATTATTATTCATCAAACAATTATATAGTGACTGAAGCGAGTGTCTGGACCGTGATGTTAAATTTGATGTCTCAACAACATTTTTATCTTTCAGTTACATACCCAATGTTTTTTTTTTTTTTTTTTTTTTTTTAAATTACATTTACTTACAGATATTTTTTTTATTTGTTATAGATACAATACAACATTGTGATCGTGAAATAAAGCAGTGTCAACACTTGATGAATTATGGCAGAAAATAAAGCAATAATTTTTTTAAAAAGAAAAGCTATCTGGTTCAGAAAATAGTAAAAGAAAAGCTGGAAAAGAAAAAAAAATTGAACAAACTAACAAACATATGACTATTAATAAATACTTGAAAGGAATTTCTAAGGCGAGTACTTCAGATATCGAAAAATATCTCACCACTTTTACATCAGAGTCCGGAAGTCAAGTAACAGTCAATATTTCTTTAGATTCTGAACAATTAGGCACTAAAAATACGCACTCATTTATTCAAGGTGACCAAATTGACCAGCCTATTAAATCCTTACGTCATGATCCATCTGAGTAACCTCAAGATATAACTTTTCTGGCTGATAAAAGTATCAACATACATGGAATAAAAGAATACAATGTTTCTGATGTGGCCAAAAGAATTTCATGCGAGGAATATAGATCGCATTATTTTGTGTTAACCCTCACAAGTTCATATAAATAATTTTCGGAAACACGAAAAATGGGCATCATTTCTCTTCAACCCATTACTCAAGAAAGCTTTCAAACGAAGAAACTATCAGACGTCAGTGACTAGTTTATTCAGTATCAAACGATGACTTTTGCTTTTGTTGTAGACTGTTTGATTTAAACTCAACTATAAATTTGACCTCTACTGAAGGCTTCAAAAATTGGAAAAATTAAGTGAAGATTCGAAAATGCATGAAAATAGTCCCGCACATAAAAAAAAGCATTTATCCGATGGACCGAAGCTGAGATTAGTTTCAAAGCTGGTGCAACTACTGACAAGGAAGAACAGAGTGTAATTTCTAAAGTAAGATTACGGGGGAACAATGTGCTTGAAAAACTGATTGATGCACATAACCTTGTGTTTGGCTGATAAGAACATGGCATTCAGAGGGTCATTCGATTAATCATTTACTCCAAACAACAGAAAATTCTTAGGTCTTGAACAATTATTGGCCAAGTTTGACCCCATCAGTTTATTGATTGGGCTGACCATTATTGCGGGAAATATATATACATACAAAATGAATTTGAAGAACTCATGATATCAAAAATTGTATCTACAATAGTATCCCGCATAAAGATACAAAGTATTATGCAATCATAGCTTATTGTGCTCCTGATATGTCTTAAATAGCAACTTTCAATCATGTTAAGATGCGCTGAGGTAACAAAGGATGCCGTAAGCACAAAAGAATATTTTATTTCAGTTTTACAAATACATGATACGAGTGCAGGTGTCACAGAAAACATTTAGTGTTCACGGCCTTAACATTAAAGGATACCTTGGATAGTGTTATGATAATGGCGCAAACATGAATGGGAAAAATAAAGATGTACAGAAAAGAATTACGGACATAAATCCGCTAGCTTTTTTCGTACCATGTGGATGACATACAGTAGTTATAATTATTGGAAGCGGAAAAATCATCGGTAAAATCCGTTACCCTGTTCGGAATTTTACAAAAAATGTTTAATTTATTTGCAGCGTGGTAAATAGATGGAAAATTTTGAGCAATAATTTATAATATACACCCTGAAAATTTTAAGTAACACGCGCTGGGAAGCTCGAATTGAAAGCGTTTGAGCGGTTCGTTGTCAGTTATGTGAAATCATGATGCTTTGGTTTCCTTGGCCGATGTTACCAATCAAAGCGATGTTGCGACGTCACACGAAGCGACCACATTGGCAGGACAAATAAAAGATTTTAGCTTTATTGTTTCTCTTATAATATGGTACGATTTTATTTTTCAAATTAATGTTGTGATCAAAGTCGACTTTACCGAAATGCATGATAAATGTTGCTCTTATTTGATAACATATAGACAAACAGGTCTATGAATTGTAACAGCAACTGAATACTCATCGGAACTTGATAGGCAGCCAATTTTCAAACCACAAACGCGACTAACGTAGACCGGGTAAATGTTTTAATGTTCTTTTCGACGCCGTGCTTATATCTATGAAGGAAAGATTTTAACAGATGCAAGATTTTTCTATCACGTGGAATTTCTTGTTTAACATTAAAAAATCAAAATAAAGAAGAAGAAATGATACCTTGTTCTGTACTGCAAGAAAAGTTGACGGTCAACTTTAAATCTGATATTGATGGAAATTTGTTGTGCGATGAAATTTTAGGTCTGCAACACTATCTCAAAGACAGTCAGGCAACACCATTAAACTTTATCTTCGAGAGTTGTTTCCCAACACCTGGATATTGCTGCGTATTTTGTTAGCAATACCGGTGACTGTTGCAAGTGGCGAACGCAGTTTTTCAAAACTAAAATTGATTAAAAAAACGTGCTTGAAGGCTACAATGTCTTAAACAAGATTGGTCTCGTTGTCTATTAAAAATCAAGTTGCAGAAAACTTGGATTTTACGAGTCTTATCAGAGAGCTAGAAAAATAAGGTTTTAGTCGTTTTTTAATTTTCTTTTTTCGTTAAATGTTTTGTGACTAACTCTGTAAGACAATATACGAGGTACATTGTCTAGACTAGAGAATGAATTGTTAAATATGTTATTATTAATAATAATAAATACATGTTTGCTGTATGAAAAATATGGTGCAAAATTCAAAATTAGGTTTTTAATTATAATCAATAATTAAAAGGCGCTAAATGCCTGAGGCACCTAGATGGTTAAGGTAAGGTCGGACCTGCTTCTAGGGTAACGATACTTTTTTCTATTGCTACCATTTCTACTCAAGTCTTAGGGAATTATACTAACTGACAGCAGTAATACGAAATCGAAAACGTATGAATATTTTTATGTATGAGTCTTGCGACGTTGCACACTGGGTTACACAAGGCCGAAGCAAGCTGATGAAACGACATACGGGAAGATACACAGAAACAAAGCGGTTTCTTCTTCATTCTCCAGGATCATTCACTTTGTTCCGCGTTTTATAGATATCAATGTACAGGATAAATACTTAGTCTCCAATCAGACTTTTCGTATGAAAATTGTCTTTATTTTTCGCTTTAAAATTTTCCTGAGTTGAAATTTATATTAAAACTCGCCCGTTTCGTTCTGCTGGAAAATTTAAAAATTGATTTTTAATTTAATTTTCATTAATTTTATATACAGATAGGTACGTTTGTTATACTTTCTTAAAATTTCCAATACGATAAATAGAGAATTCCTAGCTAAATGATGTTAAAGTATTTATCCAAAGTGTGTTTTTCTACTTACCTGAAAAATTAAATAATATACAATCGTACGTTTTCAGTCTGACGAAATTGTGAACACTTTGGATGAATCATTAAAATTGTTACAGATCGAGTTCACTTCATCTCAGACTAAAATTTTTTATTTCCACAAGTTTTGTTGTCACTCATTAAAAATAAGTTTGATATGGGCTATTTCATCATTTCATACCGAGAGTGGTTGGTGAGCGGTTAACGCTTTGGCCTCGCTTTCGGGAGGACGCCGGTTCGAATCCTCCTCTGGGCATCCAGATTTGGGTTTTCCCATGGTTTCCCCAAATCACTCCAGGCGAATGCCGGGATGCTTCCTTCAAACGGCCGTGGCCGAATTCCTTCCCGTTCCATGTCCCCGGTCCCATCTCGTCTCAAATGACCTCGATGTGGAAGAGGCGTAAAGTAACAAAAATTAATCATTTCATCATTTTTCATTATGTTCTAAACAGACGGTATCTAACGGCTAATTAGAAATACATGGACGACTTTGCTAGATATCTGCTGCCAAGTAAAGTAGCAGACAAGTGAGCTTGTCAGTGAGAATAATTAAACACTGCTTGTAAATCCTCTCACCCACCTTTCGAAAGTACTTACACTAAATTGCTTTGTATGTAGTAGTGTTTGTTTCGTGTAATTGACATTGTCTTTCAAAAAATCTACATGCAGTAGCCTCTTTTATGAAATATAAAACACAAGCACTATTGAAAGAAAGTTACGAAAAGCTTGCTGCAAAAATATTAACCGATTAGCGATTTGCAGTTAAAGTGAAAAATTACAAAAAATGAATGATGTTTATAGACAAGAAATTATCAAAATTGAAAAAATATGGGGCCGGAGTAGAAGTTATCCATTTTATCCCACAAACAATCAAACTTCGTCATGTCTAATCTCAAAATATTTCGATAGGCTATCCTTGAACGGTATTATTAAAGTAATGGATTCAGCATATTTTTGTCTTCTTCCCATATAGTTTTTTACCCACATTTTCATATAGAATCTTCATCCTTCAACTCTTACAATAAAGTACTGGATCAACCATATTTTTGTCTTCTTCCCTCCTAATCTTTCACCCACTCTTTTCTATATTTCCTAATTTATCTACTTCCAAAACCTGCGAAAAAGGGCCAGAGCTATATAATTCCTGCACAATCTACATCTGTCGACTACAAAAGTGTTGGACATTCGTGGCGATTTTACTAGGTAAGTATCCTGCGCACATCGAATTTACAAGACAGATAGTAAACCACCAGCGAATAAAGTATCCGACCCCTTCAACTTCACTCGCACTAGCCGATCAAGGTGCAATCTTAATACACAGGGCGAATTTAATTTTCTCTAAGCGGGAATTGAATCCACGACCTTCCTTGTACTAAGACGACGCATTTTGCCGCTTATTTAATCGTAGATATCTAATAAACTCGCCCAGTATAATTTAGCCCTACGCGAGTGTAAGCGAAAACTTGGCTTGTAGAGGACCAACTTCTTGAAACGTGCAGTCGTATTTTATTGCTGTCGTTCTAATAATTATAACACATTCCAGTGCGTGGAGCGATTGATTTCTACGTCGTTACTACGGAATAAAATGACTCAATAATGTTTCAGCATGATACGAAACATTGTGTCTCCTGCTGTCAGCACGGGGCCTTCGCGTAAACTTCCGGTCACGGCGTTTTACGTCCTTCCTCCTTGCAAGCTTGTGTGGTCAACTAAACAGACGATCAGAAAAAGAAAACTCTTTAAAAGTTAAGCATGTCTCTTGAGCCAACACTTTCACTTCCGCAATATTTTACTCCAGCCGACGCTGCGCGTGTAGTTAGTTTTGTATAATTATATCGAAGAGAGGAGGAGCAAAAATCGATTCGTCCATGTCCTCCCATTGCATTTCAAGAAGATTATATTATTACATAGCGGTATCCATCGGTTAAAATTTTCTTTGAATTATTGTCAGAAGGCTTTGTTTGCGTGTACAGAAATATGATCAAACGTGGGACAGATGAATGCAGTCTTTTTTTTTTTTTTTTAATCACCCACATAAATAATCATGATGGAAACGTGCAATGACATCATGATGAAAGCGTCAAAAGTATGGGTTTCAATAGTTTATTTGATTTCTTTTACCTAGGAAAATTGTCAGCCATACTTTGATCACACCATTGCTTGAATATGGTGGTGTAGTATCTAGTATAGGACCAACAGTTTTGCGTGTCAAATACAGGAATTGTACGGGTTGCAAAGAAGGCATGCTAGTTCTGTCTCTGAGAATTACCTCGGAACACAGTCAGTAACAGATATGATAAGGGAGCTGTAATGGGATACATTAAAAGACCGGAGAGTGAAGAGAGTAATGCTAGTGTACAAGGTCTATATTAATGATAATGTGTGGAAAAGTATTGGTGGATGAATTAAGAGAGGCGAATAGAAGGAAAAAGATGACCATGAGCACAAGCTGGCACTCGATTTCAGGTGTAAGGGCGTGAGGAAACTTCTCTTT
Source organism: Vandiemenella viatica (assembly GCA_031002005.1). Classification (NCBI taxonomy): domain Eukaryota; kingdom Metazoa; phylum Arthropoda; class Insecta; order Orthoptera; family Morabidae; genus Vandiemenella; species Vandiemenella viatica. The sequence continues at coordinate 143,056,796 of JARYHS010013631.1, read as the reverse complement.
CGTGAGTTTTGGAAATGATGGGTGAGCAAAGTTTGCGGAAGAAGCTTACAGAAAGAAGAGACAGGCTGGTAGGTCATATTTTGAGACATGCTGGATTAGTTAATTTGCTGGTGGAGGGAACAGTCGACGGTAAGAACTGTAGAGGAAGACAGAGATTAGAATATATGAAGCAGATAATTGAGGACGTGGATTGTAAGAGGTATATAGAGTTGAAGAAGGTTAGCACAAGATAGGAAGGGATGGAGGAATGCATCAAACCAGTCGAAAACTGATTACAGCAAAAATAAAAAAGGTAAGGGAGACCAGGTACTGGAATAAATTAACAAGAAAAATGATGAATAATTTACCAAAAATACTGAAAGAATTTCAAGCTGAAAATCGTAGAGGGCAAAAGTGGGGGGGGGGGGGGGGGCGGAGGGAAGGAAAGTAGAAAATGGGTGCTCCACCGCAATTAAATTATAAATAATGGATTACACGATGAAGCTTAATCCAAAGCGAGCGTATGTTGTGCAATCTTGACTTTTTTTCTTGCTGCTATCTTACGATATTACAAAATCCGATTTTTTGAGAACGCAAGACAGCACCAGTACAAATAAATAAATCCTTATCCCTACATGAGCTTAGTCCCGATACATGGTATCCGTCATATTCTGTATAAATAAGTTAAAAGTTAGCCAGCAACATGATTCTGTAAAGAAAGTACCAACCAGATACACTAAAAGTAAATTTTAAAAAATTCATTTCATCACATTGAATGCGCTGTCAAACATTTAACTTCGGAAAAATGGTTTTAGTGACTGTGAGATCGTGAATCTTGGAACTTATGCTAATAAGAAGCATGTATGCCTAAAAGAATATTCCCATTTTATTAGAAGAACATTTTTTAATACCAGCGGCGGATCCTTCTTTTTATGCCGAATGTTAGAAACATGATGGTACCCCACAATTTTTGTTTCACTTTACACAATTTTTTGTATTTTTAAACAACACATTATTTCTCAGTATTCCTATTAACGCTCTGAGAAAGATTTAGTTTGTTTCTATTTTGAATAAACAAGTTGAAAAAATACAATACAGGCGAATTCTTGAGCAAACACTGAATTATTTACAGAAAAAAGATAGCCGTAAACATTCGTGAGATCAGTATCACAAAAACTGACGTAACATATCTTTTAGAAAACGTGTGTTAGGTTACTGCGCAGTATAAAACGGGACGGTTGACTGCGCATCTGGCAACGTCGCGTATTACGCAGCAGGCGGAATGTGGCAAGGTCGCTGCACGGTCGAACAGGCTCCCATCTGGCGACCTCTGCCCAACTGATTGTGAGTGTGGAAAAAGCCACGTGAAAAAATACGGAACTTTCCTCTCCAGAAGCAGGAGATAAGTTCCTTTGCTGTATTTGTACAATGCTGGTATATGAAGTCATGTTACACTGTATATAATTTATCAAGCTATTTAAAAATGCGAGTAATTGTTATGAAGTACTCAGTTGCTACGGTACAAATATCAAGAATAAAATTAATAAGAAAAACTGGATTTATAACACATTAGTTATGCAAGCCATAATATAAGTCCGGTATTTGTTGCTCGAACTCTATTTAATACAATACAGAATATCAAACTCTTCTGAGCTTCTATACTATTAATGAAGTACAGCGTAACATTCGGAAGGTTGTTGAGTGTTTACTACAATGGCCTAAATTCGTTACTGAAAAACGAATGTAAGAAACTCTTTGTTGTAGAGAAGAAAATATTTCGGTCTTGCGCGTATGAACTCACATTTAACAAATCTTAGTCAAATTCGTATATCCTTCAAATTTGAAAATATTTTCTTCGCGAATAGAAATCTGATTTAAGCATTGATTTCTAAAACAGACGAAAAGCAGTGAAATGTCTTTGAAAACGGAATAATATTGCCTTCCAGTTCTTACTTAGCTTGCATAGATAGATGAGATTTAGAAACTACTCTGTAATGAATAATGAAGATAACCAGTCTTTATCATTTGCAAAACTACTTAAAAAATACATAGTTAACTCTTCATTTTATACTATAATCGCAACATTCTCTGGCATTGCATAATTTTTTTTATTTTGCTGTTATCAGTCTTCTTCTTGTACTACCATGCTCATATTAATCCGAACGACCTGAATTACACATCGCTACATTTCCTCCTGGGACTTATTCAACCCATTATACACATCTACGAAGACAGTACTATACCCAGGAGGTGGTACAGTCTCACGACTATTAAAATTGAGCCACATCCACCTCCCATAAAACGAAATACATTTCCGCTTTTTTGTTTCATAAACCGAAATAGTGATTACATTTCGGCAATAAAAGAGTTATAGGAACATCGAATACGTTTCATTTACTGTTTTAAAGACATTTTACAGTTATTAAGTGTTCACACATAACCCGAAAGTTACCAATCTCAAACAAAATGCTGGTTTTTAGAAAGTACTGGATAACAACAAAATGCAGATTTTATACCCGTCTACAGCAACTTAAAATGACTCGAAATACGTTAATATTCACGTTTGCTGTGTATTATAATTTTTGGAAACAGTGCAGACTTATCTAAGAGTTCAGTCAAATATATAACACGTAACAAGATTTCGAATTTAATAATTTTGGCAGTGGTCTTGTAAGTATGCTTGCCTGTAAAAGCAATTCTTTTAGTTCTGTCGTTTCTTGAACATACTTCGCGTGGGAGAATAGAAAAGAATCATAACATTAAGGTTCTGGCTGACGTGAGACACTGTCAACGCAGCATGCATGAGTAGGATTTGAAAGACACTTTCCTATTACATTTAACTTCACCGTAAAGATTTCTGTCACTCAACATTGCCCATTTTTTCTAGTGCTCATAACAAAGTCGGGCGATTGATCATTGATGTAATACGTAATGATAACTGTTTAAAATAATCAAGGAACTAAATCAAACTAATGTGTCTATTGTGCGAAAAAGTTTTTTTTTAGCTAATGTCCTTATTGTGCGACAATGATAATTTCTAGCCTGTAGTATTGGGAAGCAAATGAGAAATGAAATGGAAAGTGGCTGTTCTTACGAAAAAAAATCTCATCAAGGAAGAACATAAAATTCAAAGCTTCCGTATTTAAAAACATGCTGCTCCGACTAGTGATAGCTAATGATATAATTGATGCATAACCCCAACTGGGAATTATTCGTAGCATGGAGTTATCTTCCCTGTCCTATCGCGTTGACCGCTATCTTCGGGAGTCCGAAAAAATTCGGTTTGCGGTGAAGGGCAAAATCGTTAACCGTAGCACAAAAAGAATATACATTATTAAAGAAGTGCAGAAATTTTAAAAGTTAATTCTGACGCATATCACCATTGATGAAAAGTTTATTTAATTTTATTTCCTAAATTTAAAATTCCAAGAAATAAACAGTAAATTCCAGGAACGAGGAAAGATAATGCCTGGCTCGTTATTAGTTTCTCCTACCACAGCCTCCGTCTCTGGTAAGCCTGACGCTATGGTGCTGTAATTGGCTCAGGTTCGGATATGCTGATTCCGGAAGTTACGAGGTGCGATGTCTTGCGGTTCCACGGTTCGAGTCAGCCGAGGGCAAAAGTGGTTAAATGATGCGTTATGTTTTTCTTGGGTTACCCGTACACTGGGACAGTGAAAACATATTTTACACCTATTGGGAAGTTGAAATTATAAATTTCTGCCTGTATCTATTGTGAAATCAACATTCGTTGTTATTCTTCAATAAAGTCACTATTATTTCAAAGGCTCGGAAGAGGTTAGTATTCTAAAAACGTAAACGAATTCGCGAACGATATTTGAGAAATGGCAATTCCTCATTCCGTTGAGTAATTTCGAGATTTTTTATTTAAACAGAATTTTTGATAGCCAGATCGTGAGTGTGAATTGACTACTGTCTAGTGCCACTGATGAAATTTACCCTTCACCCAATTCGTTCAGCTATTAATTAATGTAAAATTCCGGGAAATAAACAATAACTTTCAGGAACGAGGAAAGATAATGCCAAGCTGTTTATGCGTTGTAGCCACTTCATCTTCCGTCTCTGGTAAGCCTGACGCGATGGGGTGGTAAGTGGCTCATATTCGCGGATGCAGATCCCGGAAGCTAGTGCGTTGTCTCGTGGTTCCACGGTTCGAGTCGCGCAGCGGGAAAAAAGTTTTTAAAAGATGTGTTATGTTTTTCTTGTGTTACCCGTACACTGAGACAGTAAAAACGTATTATACACCTATTGACACGTTAAAATTACAGATTTCTGCCTGTATCTATTGAAAAATCCAAATTCATTGTTATTTACTGTAAAGTCATTATTATTGCAAAGGCCTGGAAGAAATTAGGTTAATTATTTTTTTTTTTTTATTTAACCCGAAACTTTTTTGGCTGGATCGTGAATGTGACTTGACTACTGTCTAATGCCGCTGAAGAACTTTGCCTATTTGTTTGATGAACAGTAACACAATCAAGATTTAATTTAAAACTGCTGGTATCTGTATGTATTGACATATTAAATCATTGTATGCTGAATTGACGCTAAAGTAAATACAATCATGTTGTGGATACTGAATTTTGTAACAATCTAGTCTTAAAGTATAAATTGTTCGCGATCATTCATTTCGCCAAATTGTAAAGTAAAAGGTTTGTTTCCTCATAGTTGTGGAAAAACGATAGCCAGTATATAGACGTCATAACATCCACGAGGACTAAGAGTGGTTTTATAAATATCCTACGTTTCATTTATTCTAAACAAAACTCTATCAGTTTCTAAATTTTTGTCTCAAGATAAATATCATAACAGAAAGAAATAGTGACACTTATATTTTCGTAATGTTTTGATAATAGAAAACTTAAAAAAATTACTTGTCAGCTGATAGATGACGATAGCACTATCAAGCGCTACATTGTAATTCATTAAAAGTATTTACAGTTTGTCTCAGTTACACTCGGCAAGTGATGTGTGGTAGGATCATCATGAGGAAATAGGGCTGTTTACACACAGCGTTGAACGCGCAGCTTTTTGCGTGAACGGCTCGTATGGAATATCCATTCCCAGGATATTCCTACTTCTTAAAGAATGCATAATCATTAATTTTCTATATATACTCGTACAGTCTTTGCATTAAATGTGGACAGCGCTGTCATGTTCTATCAGTCTTTTTGCACAATCTGGCATCAATCTCATCCCAGGAAAGAGTAAGGCAATGCTGGATCCGCCTTTTGGCAATATCATTGGGGGATATTTCATTCAGAGCCATCTATATTTCAGATTATTCATTTCCCTAAGTCAATGCATGAAACAAAACTATAATTAAGCTCCTCCCCACTGAGGATTCATAATGGCGGGGTAGTTCATCAACCTTCCCCTACATTTCAATAACACTTTAAATAAATTCAGATCGTAAAACCTATCGCAAAAGTTGTAATTAACGGAAATGCATTAAAGCGAGGCAAAAAATAACCCCTAAGGCTCCGTTCTACTTTTTACTACAACTGAGTAGCGTAAAACTTTAACGATCATTATTAACATACTGGTTAAGCTAATTCCTTCCGATAATAATTCACTCATAATGTGGTCTGTGGACATACCAGCGAATAACCATTTTCGTGGAGGTAGAATATTTTTAGTACTACGAAACTACAGAAACAAGAGATTATTTCGGGAAATATTGAATGAAACAGTCTTCCTAGGCAGCATTGTTAACAAACTGACGAGTAGTTATCTAGATTGAGCGGGGGGGGGGGGGGGGTCCTGTGGTTAGCGTTGTGGTTTTCTGAACCTGCGGTTCAAGGTTCAAATCCACGTATTTCATATTCTTTTAATTTTTTTTCCCCTTTTATAAGTTCCGAACCTACACTATGCTTAGGCATATTATATATTCTTGATTCCTTCCAAACTGCCTGAGGGTAAAAGATACTTAAGGAATCTCTTATAACCGAAACTATCAAATGATTTTTAACCAACTATCAACATGAAAGTAAACACTTTTGCGGCGGCAGCGCTGAAAGAAAGCTACTCTGGTTCCCAGCCACGCCGAAATTAGATCGTCTGTACAATTTTCAACTGTATACGTTTATCGAAACTAATCATTTCGCAGTAGAACGAATTTCACGTTTCAGAAACAATTAATTTATCGTTGGAATTATGTCTCCAATTTTAAGCCATGTCTATCATTAATTTTGTATGTGGTCTATAATGATCATACACCGTCGTCAAGGAAAACAAAAATATAATGTATAAACATGAAAGGAAATCGCATAGAACCAAATATTAGTACTGTAACAAATTAAATGACCATTGTCACTCAAAAATTTAAAACCAGGTTATTATCGTAGGACTAGCATAAATTCTTTTATTACTGGTATAAGTAAAGAAAGTTAATTGAGAATCGGGATTGAAGTAGAGAGTTCTAAAGTTACTGCTTTACAGCGTAGCGACTTGATACCTGCGGGATTTAAAAACTCATTACTTAATAAATCATACAATTTTTGTGTTATTCTTTGTTTGCGATTACTTCAGTATAATAACATAAATAGATACCACCATTTGGCGAAGAAGGATGTCGCCACTCGTGTGAGTGTTCTTTAGTCTCGTGTGTGAAGTGGAACGGTGACTTTTCGTCACCCGTGATAGTCGACTCCAAAATAGACTAAGCCGCAAAAATTCAAACAAACACAGCCTACCGGTAAAGAAAGTACGACAGTGCCTTAGGATCGGTGGACCGAGCGTAGTGGATGAGCCTTAACGCTCTGGCCTCGCATTCGGGAGGAGGCGGGTTTGAATACCCGTCCGACTATTAGAGGCGGAAAAGGATTAGTGGCAAGGATTTCACCAATGGCCTTTTGGAACTATTCCGGTATTCACATAGAGTGGTTTGGGGAAACCGTTGAAACCCCAAATCTAGATGGCCGGACTAGGATTCCAACCTGTGTCCTCCCGAATGAGAGGCCAGAGCGTCACAGCGTCTACAAGAATGCCTGTGTCGAATGGTGATGACATAGAAAATTGTATAATTTTTTATTTATAAATGTTTCTCGGGAAACAAACCGTGTGATGTTGTTATTAATGCACAATATTTCGGCGACCTTATTCTCCGTCGCCATCTTCAGGTGCAGTTGCAAGTCTTGAAGTCTGCCTTGAAGTCAGCCTTGAGCGTGTTGTTTGTAAACTGTCATGGCAACGACAGATGTTGTTATGTTGCCTAGCAGCATCTCAGATGTTATTAGACGCCCGCGGAACACAAAAAGCAGAGCGTTGGTGATGAGCAGCCTCATAACAACATCTGTCGTTGCCATGCCAGTTTACAAACAACACGCTCAAGGCTGACTTCAAGGCAGACTTCAAGACTTGCAACTGCACCTGTAGATGGCGACGGAGAATAAAGTCGCCGAAATATTGTGCATTAATAACAACATCACTCGGTTTGTTTCCCGAGAAACATTTATAAATAATCAACGCCGAGAAAGATTACATTCATTTATAATTGTATAATTGTTCAGCCCTTAACACGATGTATACATTGAAGAAAGTAAATTGAAAATTTGCTTAGGAGACCTTAGATTTTGGATTTCCTTCTTACAGTTTTAATTTCCAGCTGTGACTTGCAGTCTTAAGTTGTATAATTGTAGTGAAAAACTTTAGCCGAATTTGCTGCTCGTGATGAATTATTACGTGTATTATTTGCGTTATAAAGGTGTTCTTCTAAGTCGAAGGAAATAGGAAAGTTCACACTTATTTCCTCCTGCAACGCTGCCACATCTACTTCCTCCAACGTTGCCAAGATTTTTGACTTCTGGCAGTGCTCCGGAAATTCCTATACAAGGAATCGTGTCTCATAGCTAGGCGATATCATAAGAACAGACACATTGCCGAAATGGAAAATTATTTTTGTTTCACATCTCATATTTTTATTTAACTGATTCTTTTTCTGTTTTTAACATTTTGATTCTTTATGCAGATTATCAATAATTATTAATTCACGAGATTTTGTATATATATAAATCTTCACTTTGGTTATATAATGCACGAAGCACGTCTGTTTATTAAGGCGGAGTGGCTTAACGGTAACGCGCTGACCTGTGGAGCTATTGATCCTAGGTTCGATCCCACTTTAGGTTGAGTATTTTTTCGTTGATTATTTCCTTTTCACTTGTCGCAAAATACATATCATATGTATATACGTATAAAAAACTTATTATATTTTACGGCAAATTGTTCAAAAATAAATTCTAATATCAAGCGTGAATACACTTGTCATCGGATGTCTCAGTCCACTAATATAGCAGCATCTTTAGTTGTTTATCGTGAAGACAGATTCATTTAGCACTCCATATGAAAAACATTTTGCTAGCAGTTTATAGGGCACATCGACGATAAAATGTGTGAATGTGTGTATTGGAATTTAAAATACTGAACCGCCAATATAATATGACGAGTTTAGTGCATTTTAGTGCTGTAAAGGCAGGGAGTACATTTGGAGTTGTTCATGAGAACCTGCAAGATTAATCACTGCTGTCTAATTTCTCGCTTGATCCGACAAAGGAACTATTATTTTTTATTTTTTTTTATTTTGGATCTGTGATATCAATATGCTGTGATATTACCATATAATTAGCGTTAAAAAAAAAAAAAAGAGCAGCTATGTGCAACTAACAGCCTTGTAGTTTCACATCTGGCTTAGAAATGAAATAGGCATTTAGAAGGAGCATTTCACAGCGCTACCATTGGATACATATGTTTACTGCGTTTGCGTCAGACTCCAACAACTAGCCGTTTTTGAGAAAATTCTAGATCCTTGGAGAGGCATTTACAAAAAAAAAATTCCTAACTCACAACATATTGAAATCACAGATCCAAAATAAAAAAATAAAAAATAATAGTTTCTTTTTCGGATCAAGTGAGAAACTAAACAGCAGTGATTAATCTTGCAGGTTCTCATGAACAACTCCAAAGGTACTACCTGCCTTTACAGCACTAAAATGCACTAAACTCGTCATATGATATTGGCGGATCAGTATTTTAAATTCCAAATACACACATTCTATCGTCAATGTGCCCTATAAACTGCTAGCAAAATGTTATGGAGTGCTAAATGAATCTGACTTCACGATAAACAACTAAAGATGCTGCTATAAGTGGACTGAGACATCCGATGACAAGTGTATTCGCGCTTGATATTAGAATTTATTTTTTAAACAATTTGCCGTAAAATATAATAAGCTTTTTATACGTATATACATATGATATGTATTTTGCAATAAGTGAAAAGGAAATAATCAACGAAAAAATACTCAACCGCAAGTGGGATCGAACCTAGGATCAACAGCTCCACAGGTCAAGCGCATTATCGTTCAGCCACTCCGCCTTAATAAACAGACGTGCTTCGTCCATTATATAACCAAAGTGAAGATTTATATAGATACAAAATCTCGTGAATGAATAGTTATTGATAATCTGTATAAAGAATCAAACTGTTAAAAACAGAAAAAGAATCAGTTAAATAAAAATATGAGATGTGGAAGAAAAATAATTTTCCATTTCGGCAATGTGTCTGTTCTTATGATATCGCCTAGCTATGAGACACGATTCCTTGTATAGGAATTTCCGGAGCACTGCCAGAAGTCAGAAATCGTGACAACGTTGGAGGAAGTAGATGTGGCAGCGTTGCAGGAGGAAATAAGTGTGAACTTTCCTATTTCCTTCGGCTTAGAAGAACACCTTTATAACGCAAATAATACACGTAATAATTCATCACGAGCAGCAAATTCGGCTAAAGTTTTTTATTGTTTTTCACTACAATTATGCAACTTAAGACTGCAAGTCACAGCTGGAAATTAAAACTGTAAGAGGGAAATCCAAAATCTAAGGTCTCCCAAGCAAAGTTTCAATTTACTTTCTTCAATGTATACATCGTTTTAAGGGCTGAACAATTATACAATTTTCTATGTCATCACCATTCGACACACGCATTCTTGTAGACGCTGTGACGCTCTGGCCTCTCATTCGGGAGGACACAGGTTGGAATCCTAGTCCGGCCATCTAGATTTGGGGTTTCAACGGTTTCCCCAAACCACTCTATGTGAATACCGGAATAGTTCCAAAAGGCCATTGGTGAAATCCTTGCCACTAGTCCTTTTCCGCCTCTAATAGTCGGACGGGTATTCAAACCCGCCTCCTCCCGAATGCGAGGCCAGAGCGTTAAGGCTCATCCACTACGCTCGGTCCTCCGATCCTAAGGCACTGTCGAACTTTCTTTACCGGTAGGCTGTGTTTGTTTGAATTTTTGCGGCTTAGTCTATTTTGGAGTCGACTATCACGGGTGACGAAAAGTCACCGTTCCACTTCACACACGAGACTAAAGAACACTCACACGAGTGGCGACATCCTTCTTCGCCAAATGGTGGTATCTATTTATGTTATTATACTGAAGTAATCGCAAACAAAGAATAACACAAAAATTGTATGATTTATTAAGTAATGAGTTTTTAAATCCCGCAGGTATCAAGTCGCTACGCTGTAAAGCAGTAATTTTAGAACTCTCTACTTCAATCCCGATTCTCAATTAACTTTCTTTACTTATACCAGTAATAAAAGAATTTATGCTAGTCCTACGATAATAACCTGGTTTTAAATTTTTGAGTGACAATGGTCATTTAATTTGTTACAGTACTAATATTTGGTTCTATGCGATTTCCTTTCATGTTTTTACATTATATTTTTGTTTTCCTTGACGACGGTGTATGATCATTATAGACCACCTACAGAATTAATGATAGACATGGCTTAAAATTAGAGACATAATTCCAACGATAAATTAATTGTTTCTGAAACGTGAAATTCGTTCTACTGCGAAATGATTATTTTCGATAAACGTATACAGTTGGAAATGGGACAGACGATCTGATTTCGGCGTGGCTGGGAACCAGAGTAGCTTTCTTTCAGCGCTGCCGCCGCAAAAGTGTTTACTTTCATGTTGGTAGTTGGTTAAAAATCATTTGATAGTTTCGGTTATAAGAGATTCCTTAAGTATCTTATTCCCTGAGGCAGTTTGGAAGGAATCAAGAATATATAATATGCATAAGCATAGTGTAGGTTCGGAACTTATAAAAGGGGAAAAAAATTTAAAAGAATATGAAATACGTGGATTTGAACCTTGAACCGCAGGTTCAGAAAACCACAACGCTAACCACAGGACCCCCCCCCCCCCCCGCTCAAGCTAGATACCTACTCGTCAGTTTGTTAACAATGCTGCCTAGGAAGACTGTTTCATTCAATATTTTCCGAAATAATCTCTTGTTTCTGTAGTTTCGTAGTACTAAAAATTCTACCTCCTCGAAAATGGTTATTCGCTGGTATGTCCACAGACCACATTATGAGTGAAATATTATCGGAAGGAATTAGCTTAACCAGTATGTAAATAATGATCGTTAAAGTTTTACGCTACTCAGTTGTAGTAAAAAGTAGAACGGAGCCTTAGGGGTTATTTTTTGCCTCGCTTTAATGCATTCCCGTTAATTACAACTTTTGCGATAGGTTTTACGATCTGAATTTATTTAAAGTGTTATTGAAATGTAGGGGAAGGTTGATGAACTACCCCGCCATTATGAATCGTCAGTGGGGAGGAGCTTAATTATAGTTTTGTTTCATGCATTGACTTACGGAAATGAATAATCTGAAATATAGATGGCTCTGAATGAAATATCCCCAATGATATTGCCAAAAGGCGGATCCAGCATTGCCTTACTCTTTCCTGGGATGAGATTGATGCCAGATTGTGCAAAAAGACTGATAGAACATGACAGCGCTGTCCACATTTAATGCAAAGACTGTACGAGTATATATAGAAAATTAATGATTATGCATTCTTTAAGAAGTAGGAATATCCTGGGAATGGATATTCCATACGAGCCGTTCACGGAAAAGCTGCGCGTTCAACGCTGTGTGTAAACAGCCCTATTTCCTCATGATGATCCTACCACACATCACTTGCCGAGTGTAACTGAGACAAACTATAAATCCTTATAATGAATTACAATGTAGCGCTTGATAGTGCTATCGTCATCTATCAGCTGACACGTAATTTTTTTTAAGTTTTCTATTAACGAAAAAATAAGTGTCACTATTTCTTTCTGTTATGATATTTATCTTGAGACAAAAATTTTCAAAAATTTAGAAACTGATAGAGTTTTGTTTAGAATAAATGAAACGTAGGATATTTATAAAACCACTCTTCTTTCTCATAGTCCTCGTGGATGTTATGACGTCTATATACTGGCTATCGTTTTTCCACAACTATGAGGAAACAAACCTTTTACTTTACACTTTGGCGAAATGAATGATCGCGAACAATTTATACTTTAAGACTAGATTGTTACAAATTTCAGTATCCACATGATTGTATTTACTTTAGCGTCAATTCAGCATACAATGAGTTAATATGTCAATACATACAGATACCAGCAGTTTAAATTAAATCTTGATTGTGTTACTGTTCATCAAACAAATAGGCAAAGTTCTTCAGCGGCATTAGACAGTAGTCAAGTCACATTCACGATCCAGCCAAAAAAAGTTTCGGGTTAAATAAATAAAAAAAAAAACTAATTTCTTCCAGGCCTTTGCAATAATAATGACTTTACAGAAAAATAACAATGAATTTGGATTGCTCAATAGATACAGGCAGAAATCTGTAATTTTAACGTCTCAATAGGTGTATAATACGTTTTTACTGTCTCAGTGTACGGGTAACACAAGAAAAACATAACGCATCGTTTAACCACTTTTTCCCGCGGCGCGACTCGAACCGTGGAACCACGAGACAACGCACTAGCTTCCGGGATCTGCATCCGCGAATATGAGCCACTTACCACCCCATCGCGTCAGGCTTACCAGAGACGGAAGATGAGGTGGCTACAACGCATAAACAGCTTGGCATTATCTTTCCTCGTTCCTGAAAGTTATTGTTTATTTCCCGGAATTTTACATTAATTAATAGCTGAACGAATTGGGTGAAGGGTAAATTTCATCAGTGGCACTAGACAGTAGTCAATTCACACTCACGATCTGGCTATCAAAAATTCTGTTTAAATAAAAAATCTCGAAATTACTCAACGGAATGAGGAATTGCCATTTCTCAAATATCGTTGCCGAATTCGTTTACGTTTTTAGAATACTAACCTCTTCCGTGCCTTTGAAATAATAGTGACTTTATTGAAGAATAACAACGAATTTTGATTTCACAATAGATACAGGCAGAAATTTGTAATTTCAACTTCCCAATAGGTGTAAAATATGTTTTCACTGTCCCAGTGTACGGGTAACCCAAGAAAAACATAACGCATCATTTAACCACTTTTGCCCTCGGCTGACTCGAACCGTGGAACCGCAAGACATCGCACCTCGTAGCTTCCGGGATCAGCATATCCGAACCTGAGCCAATTACAGCACCATAGCGTCAGGCTTACCAGAGACGGAAGCTGTGGTAGGAGAAACTAATAACGAGCCAGGCATTATCTTTCCTCGTTCCTGGAATTTACTGTTTATTTCTTGGAATTTTAAATTTAGGAAATAAAATTAAAGAAACTTTTCATCAATGGTGATATGCGTCAGAATTAACTTTTAAAATTTCTGCACTTCTTTAATAATGTATATTCTTTTTGTGCTACGGTTAACGATTTTGCCCCTTACCGCAAACCGAATTTTTTACGGACTCCCGGAGATAGCGGTCAACGCGATAGGACAGGGAAGATAACTCCATGCTACGAATAATTCCCAGTTGGGGTTATGCATCAATTATATCATTAGCTATCACTAGTCGGAGCAGCATGTTTTTAAATACGGAAGCTTTGAATTTTATGTTCTTCCTTGATGAGAATTTTTTTCGTAAGAACAGCCACTTTCCATTTCATTTCTCATTTGCTTCCCAATACCACAGGCTAGAAATTATCGTTGTCGCACAATAAGGACATTAGCTAAAAAAACTTTTTCGCACAATAGACACATTAGTTTGATTTAGTTCCTTGATTATTTTAAACAGTTATCATTACGTATTACATCAATGATCAATCGCCCGACTTTGTTATGAGCACTAGAAAAAATGGGGAATGTTGAGTGACAGAAATCTTTACGGTGAAGTTAAATTTAATAGGAAAGTGTCTTTCAAATCCTACTCACGCATGCTGCGTTGACAGTGTCTCACGTCAGCCAGAACATTAATGTTATGATTCTTTTCTATTGTTCCACGCTAAGTATGTTCAAGAACGACAGAACTAAAAGAATTGCTTTTACAGGCAAGCATACTTACAAGACCACTGCCAAAATTATTAAATCCGAAATCTTGTTACGTGTTATATATTTGACTGAACTCTTAGATAAGTCTGTACTGTTTCCAAAAATTATAATACACAGCAAACGTTGAATATTAACGTAAATTTCGAGTCATTTTAAGTTGTTGTAGACGGGTATAAATCTGCATTTTGTTGTTATCCAGTACTTTCTAAAAACCAGCATTTTGTTTGAGATTGGTAACTTTCGTGTTATGTGTGAACACTTAATAACTGTAAAATGTCTTTAAAACAGTAAATGAAACGTATTCGATGTTCCTATAACTCTTTTATTGCCGAAATGTAATCACTATTTCGGTTTATGAAACAAAAAAGCGGAAATGTATTTCGTTTTATGGGAGGTGGATGTGGCTCAATTTTAATAGTCGTGAGACTGTACCACCTCCTGGGTATAGTACTGTCTTCGTAGATGTGTATAATGGGTTGAATAAGTCCCAGGAGGAAATGTAGCGATGTGCAATTCAGGTCGTTCGGATTAATATGAGCATGGTAGTACCAAGTATTCCACAAAACCCTATTTTAGCTTGCGGTTAGAGATGGGTCGTCGAATGATTAATGTTAAATTAAAATCAAGTCTGCGATAAGATTTTTAAGTGTAACGTTGGTATTAAAAACAGAACTTTGGATGCCAAAAAACGCGGACTACGGATAATACCTGGAAATCAGCAATACAAAATGTTTCATTGTATCTTTCTATCTATTTGTGTGTATAACATTGTCTGTACAATATTTTTGATACGTGGCCTCCTTTATCGATTGAGAAGAAAATGCCATTATACATTATTGTTTTTACTGTCAGCGATCTGTTAGGTATTATTAAACCGAGCGTGGTGGGTGAACGGTTAACGCATTCGGGAGGACGCCGGTTCGAATCCCCGTCCAGGCATCCAGATTTGGGTTTCCCATGGTTTCTCCAAAATCACTCCAGGCTTCCTTCAAAAAGGCAATGGCCGAATTCCTTCCCGTTCCTTGTCCCCATTCCCATCCCGCCTCTCCAACAACGTGGTGAAGACCATGAATATTAAGGCCTGCGGTTACAATTACATTTTTACAATCTTTGTTATGATATACTCATTATTTTAATGTTCAATACAGAAACTCTTCTTCAGCTATTGCCTGTTTATTACTAAAAGAAATCTTTTCGTAATAAATAATCATAAAAATTATGGATAAGTCATACACTAATAGCATACTTTTTTTTAAGGATTACGGTTGTAACACTACCAGGGGAGCCTTCATAAACTAAGTAGCTCCATTTTTGCCTCCTGTAAAACCCCTCTCCCCACGTAGCCTGACGTGGCTTTTTGCCTCTACCCTCTCATTTTTCCCCCCCCCTCCGCGTGGCACCTAACTTTTTTGCCTATTGACTACAGAGGACATTTTGTACTGTTTTCTCTTGTCAGACAATCGTAAATTATATACAGAGATAATTAAATATTGACATGCTGTTGTGTGTCTGTACCTTATTGTAACTGTGACAAATAATTAACATGAAAAGCTATGTGGTTTGACTTGGAACCCCTTCCCTTCGCTCGTCTAAACCAAGAATACAAGTTGTTTTGCTGCATAGTGGTAGTTCATTTTGTATCGCTTTCTTTAGAAGACTCTGTACATTTTAGGGAAAACTATAATGATTTGTCTATGACTCTTGAGAAAATCAACTATAAATTTATGGAGACTCAAAATGCCAAACATGTTTTTGGACCAGCAGAAAGGTTAGACAAACTATCTCTGTTCCTATACTTGTGGGACAGTCGAGCCAGGACCACTGGACCAACTTCACTTCGAGGTACCTTAGCACCCAGCCAAAAAAATTTTTTACTAGCAGCTCTTCATATAAAGAATCAGGGCATATGAAGCAGTTTATTAAGTCACTGCCTAAATATGGGAAATGTTTCAGATATCTGTGTTCCAAGTTCCAAACTTCTCAAAACTGTCAGAAGCCAAGTTGAAGAGGGAAGTTTTACTTGTCTCGACATAAGAAAACTGTTATCCGATTCCCTTTTAAAAGAAAAAGAAAAGTGGGACAGATTTTAGGATGTAGTGCACAGGTTTCGCGGAACACTAAAAACTCTCTACAGAAAACCATTGAATAACTCAGTGTTGACAGCGTATGAAGCATGCAAGATGAACTTAAAAGTTAGTTTTCTATACCCCCACATTGACTGTTTTCCTCAAACCTAGAAGCCCATGGTGATTAGCAAGGTGAAAGATTTCACAAGGATATCTACCTTATATGGAGAGACGATACCAGTGAAGATGGAATGTCAACATGCTAGCAGTAGCGTAACTATACCTTGGAGGCCTGTCGAAAATTCATTTTATGGTGCCCTCCCTCAGTGCCGAATCTCGAGAAGAGTGGTCAAGTAAACAATAAAAGGTGTCCTTTCTTTTATCGTGTGCATTTACATCGGTGATTTAGCGTAACATCCAGCGTACAGTAACATTACTATTTATTAGGTTATTAAATATTGCGTCTGGTCAATATGTAATTAACTTTAATTCATTTCCATATCCCTAAATGAACTTCCATATGAATTCAAAACATGCTTTTAGATTTACTACATTTTAATCGTACATATTTTAATCGTACATACAACATGTCCCAGAAGTTAATAATAAACATATAGATAAGTTAGTGGTCCACATCATTATTTTTGTCAATTGTCCTTGGACTGAAAAGTTTGAGAAACGCTGTCCCAGGGGCGGATCCAGGGGGGGGGGCTAGGGGGCTCAAGCCCCTCCCCCGCCCCTAAGTATCTAGGTCCATCTTCGACATTATAATTTTGGAGACCTTTTTTTTCGCTCTACGGATTTGAGACCCGAGGAGACTATAAACACTAAGCCAAAATCCACTCAAGCCAAGCCCCCCCCCCCCCAAACCAAAGTCCGTTCAAGCCCCTCCCAAACCAAAATCCTGGAACCACCCCTGCGCTGCCCTATGGTATACTTTACTAATATATATACAGTAGAACTCTAAATTTCCGAATCGATTGGGACCGCACCCCATTCAGATAATCAAAAATTCGGATAATCGAATTTTTTCTAAAAAAAAAAAAAGGGTCCTTTTTAATTAATTATTGTATTTATGTTCAAATTGCCTTCTTTTCCAAGGTTTTTTTGGTGCTTTTGCACTTCAGGGATGAAAATTTCGCCGTACCAGTCGTTAAACAAAGCTGCAGTCATCCGAACTTTCGAACTTTGGGTTGATTTTCATAAAAGAGGGGAAGCTTTTTCCCAGTACGTTTCCGTTTCCGTCTTAATTAAAAAAGCAATTAGGATAATCGGCGATTCGGATAATCGGAGTTCAGATAATTGGAGTTCTACTGTATATATATATTTTTAAAAAAATTGCATGTATGAAGTAAATGATACTTTTTTCAGACTGGTTAACCAAGTGGTGGCCGAGACATACGAAAATAGCGCCCTCTACGACGTGACGTACATGCTGTTCGTGTGGTTCGCCTTCCTGCACACCTGCTCCACTCCAGTGCTCTTCTTTCTCTGGACATCCAGCCCGTAAGTATCGTCACGTCGCTCTCTTGTTTGTGACATGGTGTCTCGTGGTCAACGTATTTTCTCATACGATAATTGCTTAAACGTAACTCACAACCCGGCTCTCTCGAGTTACGCTTTTAGTGGTAAAACTTACCGCTGCCATTAAAATATTTAATTTTATGTCTCAATGACAGTTAGTTTCACGAATGATTAATTAGACTATTAACTATCTGATCATATATATTTAAGACGATGTCATTGTGCACATAATATCAATCAAAACTTCTTTCCGGTGTTGACAAATACATGCTTGCAGCGCATTACTAAATCTACCGCGAAATTTCTGGATGTTTTCATAGTTTAATTTAATTTAATTGCAATGGAGCACACAATCCGGTGGCAATTTCCCTACACACCCGACTTCCCCCTATCCTGCACCCATCTACATTTGCCCTCTACAAATTTTAACTTTAAATTCTTTTAATGTTTTCGGTAAGTTATTCATCATTTCCCTTGGAAACTCATTCCAATCTCTGACACCCTAACCTAAAAAATAAAATCTCCCCACACCCTTGTGCCTGAAATCGAGTGCCAGCTTGTGGTCATGGTCATCTTTTCCCTTCCATGCACTACTTTTCATACCTATTGCAATATCTTTCCATGCCTCATCGCCAGTATATGCCATGTACACTCCCATGACCCTACTCCTGTCATGCAATGACTCCCATTCCAGCTACTTTATCATATCTGTCACTGACTACATTCTGCGATAATTTCCAGAAACAAATCTAGCAGCCCTTTTTTGCACCCTCTCCAATTCCTGTATTTGATACGCAAAATGTGGGTCCCATATTACACTACCATATTCGAGTAATGGTCTGACCAAAATTTTGTAACCCAATTCCTTTACTTCTCTCGTACATCCCCTCATGACTCTCTCAATTTTTTTTCACTTTAAGATGTCTCATGCAATTAAAACAAGGCTAAGTATAGATTATTGTTAGAAAATGTCTTCTGCAGACATAGGCGTTTATGATCAAATTTTGGTCTAAGGAAACTATGCAACGCAGGGCCGCATTTAAGCATAGGCTGTAGCCTAGGGGCCCGCACCACAAAGAGGGGGCCAGTAATAGAGTTAAAAAAAAAGTCGTCCATACATTTTTTGGGCCGAATTTCGAATTTAAGCATCAATAGTCTGATGCAGCCACGGCCACTGCCGACAGGGGGGCCCGGACCACATGAATAGCCTAGGGGCCCACAGAGGCTAAATGCGGCCGTGATGCAACGGCATTCACAAGGATGGTGTGGGGTATGTGAATACCAGTTCTGAGGTGTTTCTCTAGTAATTTTTTTTTGTTGTCGTCAGTATTTAGACTGGTTTGATGCAATCCTCCATCCCTTCCTATCTTGTGCTAACCTTTTCGTGTCTACATACCCATTACAACCCACGTCCTCATATATCTCCTTCATATATTCTAATCTCTGTCTACCTCTAAAGTTCTTACCTTCGACTGTTCCCTCCACTAACAAATTAACTAATCCATCATGTCTCAAAATATGACCTAAAAGCCTGTCGCTTCTTCCTGTAAGCTTCTTCCATAAACTTCTTTTCTCACCCATCATTTCCAAAACTCGTTCATTTCTTACTTTGTCTGTCCACCTAATTTTTAGCATTCTTCTGTAGCACCACATTTCAAATGCTTCAAGTTTCTTTCTTTCCGGTATTCCTAAAGTCCATGTTTCGCTACCGTAAAGTGCTGTGCTCCACACATAGAGTTTTAAAAAGTTCTTTCTAATTCCTAGATCAATATTTGAAACTAAAAGGTTTCTCTTTTTCATGAAGGCTCTTTTAGCCAGTGCTATTCTGCTTTTAACATCCTTCCTGCTTCGGCCATCGGTTGTAATTTTGCTTCCCAAGTAACAGAACTCACTCACTTCTCCTATAGCATCTGATCCTATTTTTATATTTAATCTGCTACTATTGGTATCATTTCTGCTACATTTCATCACTTTTGTCTTACTTTGATTTATTTTCAGTCCAAAATCTTCCTTCAGTATTTTGTTCATGCCATTCAATAACTTCTCAATATCCTCAGCCCTCTCTGCTAACAAGACAATGTCATCAGCAAATCGTAGCATACTTATTTTTTCTCCCTGAAAACTTATGCCGCATGGAAATTTTTCTTTGACTTTCTTCATTGCTTCTTCTACATACAAGTTGAATATTAACGGGGATAGACTACAACCTTGTCTCACACCCTTTTTAACCGATGCATGTCTCTCGTGATTCTCTACTTTTATTACAGCCACTTGATTCTTATATAGTTTATAGAGTATTCTTCTATCTTGATACTTTAGACCTGACTTCTTTAAAATTTTGAACATCTTGTCCCACCTAACATTATCAAAAGCATTTTCTAAATCAACAAATGCCATAAAAGTATCTTCGTTTTTCTTGATCCGCCCTTCAAGTATTAATCTTAAAGACAGAATTTCTTCCCTTGTACCGCGATTTTTCCTAAACTCAAACTGATCTTCACCTACTATCTCTTCTACTACCCTTTCCATCCTTCTGTATATTATTCTGGTTATTAATTTTGAAGCATGTGATGTTAGACTAATTGTGCGATAATTCTCACATTTGTCGGCTTGTGCTTTCTTTGGAAGTGTGAAGATAATATTTTTGTTAAAATCAGTTGGAAATTCTCCTGTTTCATAACTTTTTGATATCAGCTTGAATAATCTTTCGATTCCTTCCTCTCCTAGAGATTTAAGAAATTCTTCAGGAATCTCATCAATACCAACTGCTTTATTTGCTTTCAAGTCATTCAGAGCTTTATTAAATTCTGTTCTCAAAACAGGATCTCCTAAGTCATCAATGTCGACATCGCCTTCCTTTTCCAATACACTGTTGTTCAAGTTGTCCCCATCATAAAGTTTCTCAATGAATTCCTTCCATCGGTTAGCTCTATCTTCTGAGCTTAAAAGAGGTTTCCCATCGGCAGCTTTAATGTTCATACCTCTTTTCTTCATTTCTCCAAAATTCTGTTTGATCTTTCTATATACAACATCTACTTTTCCTACGACCATTTCCTTTTCTACTTCTTCACACTTTTCTTGTAGCCATTTTTCTTTTGCTATTTTGCATTTCCTATTTATTTGATTTCTAAATTGCCTGTACTGCTCTCTTCCTGCTTCATCCTGAGAATTTTTTGAGCATTTTCGTAATTACACGAAGCGGAAGATTTGGCAGGAAAGAAATTTGGCTATACATGATTGTGCTCTTTAGAAGTTAAATAACTTCTTTTTCATACGCAATGTAAACAGTTTTCCTCTGTATCGACATTGGTTGTCCTGTGGTTATTAGGCCGGAAAATCCCCCATAGCGTGGGTTCCATCCCCAGTCCGGTTATCCAGATCTCGATTTTCCAAGAATCGCTCTAGGTTAGTGGTTCCCAATTATTTTTTCCAGAGTACCACGTCAAGAAAGATTTCAAACTCGCGTACTACTAATAGCTGAAATGAAACCTATTTTCGCAATTTATTAAATTCTAATCAATATCAAAGGTAACATAAAAAATAAAAAATTGTGCAAAAGTTATATTTGGCGATAGTAATGTTTGCGTATTTCTTTTTAATTATATAAGTGCTTACTTTAGCCAAGAGATAACTGTGTAACCCTGAGGTAACGCGTACCATAAATTGGGAAACACTGCTCAAGGTGAATGCCGCCGGCCTCGGTAGCGTAGGGGCTAGAGTGTTAGCTCCACGTGCGAAGGCTCGCCGGTTCGGTTCGAGTCCGGCCGCGGGCATGGGTGTTTAAGTGTTGTGTCTGTGAATGTAATGTCCGTCCTGTGGTGTGTCTAATTATCTGGAAAAAATTCATCAGGCTGGCTGTGTGGCCTAAGATGCCAAAAGCCATTAAAAAAAAAAAAAATGGTGAATGCCGGGATGGTTTCTTCAAAAGTCTACAGGCAAATCCATTTCTCCTCTCCCTTCCCCTTACAATCATCCCTACACTAATGACCTTGGTGAGCGGTAATCTCTTTGATAGGGTAATCACTAAGATAACTGAAAAATTAAACAATTACGCACACATTATTATAATATATTTTATATACTTTAATAATGTCAAACTATCTCTCTCTGTGTGTGTGTGTGTGTGTGTGTGTGAATTATATTTCTGTAATGCTGCAGTCCTGTGGTTGTGCGAAGCACTTGACTGGAATGCACAGGGGACAGGGGTCAATTGGGGAGGACGCGGGTTCGAATCCCCGTCCGGGCATCCTGATTTGGGTTTTCCATGGTTTCCCCAAATCACTCCAGGCGAATGCCGGGATGCTTCCTTCAAAATGGCCATGGCCGAATTCCTTCCCGTTCATTGTCCCCAGTCCCATCCCGCCTCTAATGACCTTAGCCGTCGACGAGGCGTAAAGGAATAAGTAAAAAAAAAAAAGACAGGGGTAAACGAGGCCGAGCTCTTTCTTGAAATGGTTCTATAACTGTTTGCGAGCCACTGCTATAGACAACTGTCAATAAAGTCAGAAAGGTCATGGGCATCTCCTCTTTCTTTTTTTACTTATGGCTTTACGCCTCGTCGACGTCGAGGTTATTAGAGGCGGGATGGGGGACAAGGAACGGGAAGGAATTCGGCCATGGCCTTTTGAAGGAAGCATTCCGGCATTCCCCTGGAGTGATTTGGAGAAACCATGGGAAACCTAACTCTGGATGCCCAGACGGGAATTCGAACCGGCGTCCTCCCGAATGCGAGGCCTCACATATCACGCTCGGTGACAATCTCGTAGCCGTTCCATCCTCACAATATTCTAACGGCTCAAATGACATCATCGTTGACTATCTATAAAGCCGCACATGGAAAATTAAATGTTCCTGTATTGCCCTATTCTATATTGTTCCGTATTTGAATTATGTGATAACCGAGCCCGAATCGTGGTCACTGCTGTTTTGCTCCGTGTGCCCGCAGGTTGATGAAGGGCAGCGTGTGGTGGTGTCTGGGCGGCCGTCGCCGCAGTTCCGTGGCCCTGGAGGCGGTGATCCGTGAGCAACGTAGGCCGCTGCCTCGACGTCCAGACACACTTGCCGTCACGCCTGCCACTCTCACGCCGCTACAACCACCCGACATCTGATGCCAGCTCTCCGACCCGCTCATACAGTAGGCAGCGAGTCGGAGATGGCAGCGCCCTGTACATGACTACACTCTAAACTCGATCGTGCTACGTAAGCTCAAAATAACAGCGCAGTATATACTGTACAATGAACATGCTCCTGGGAGGAGGGGGATGGGGGGGGAGGAATCTGTTGCCAGCGAGCGCAAATAAGATTAAACAGAACTCTATGAAAACTGTGGGAACGAGACACCAGAGGTTCAGAGATGGTAAAAACTTTTTGTGAACGGTCATAGCACATCATCGTCCTGAAGATTTGGCCAAGATGATTCAGTGCTACCAGTTAGGCCCTTCTCACACGACGCTACTAAAAGGAAACGGAACTGAACACAAACTGAAATTGCTAACTAGTTACTGACCAATGTTCGCACACGATGCTACTCAAATCTCTGGAATTTCAGTCACTCGTGAGATTTGAGCGAGGCGACGATTTCTTCTGATTCAGATGAGGATGTAATATTATTCAAAGCAGGAATAAGAGAATTAAAAAAATTATTTTATAAACTAAAGCTTTTGCTTAAAAAGCTACGAAGTGATGAAAATACCAACGATTTCCCGTTCAACTATAGAATGTACATTTGTCACGATGGAAAAATTTCAAGTGTTTTACAGTCACATACGATGTAATGACAAACAAAAAGTGATTAATATACTAAAATCAGCTTGCACAATTGTCAGGAGTGGGAAAGGAGTCTTGTACAGTCCGATTAAAATTGGAAATAATGCAACTTACACACTACACATAATTCCGCTGTCACAACTTAAAATTAGTTTTCGTTCATCGGCATATTACACCAGAAATTATTTAGCCAATTACTTTATTACTCCACAAAGAGCACTTCCGTGGCAATGGAGTTATATTATGTAATTTAATTTAAGAAAAATAAATCTGAAGTGTTTATATAAAATATTATTCATTATTCTTTGTTGAAAACATGTTTGCATAGCTGATAAATTAGCTTCTGTCTGATAACACTCCACGCTTTTTCTGTGTCAACTTTCCGTGAATATTCACTCAACTTGTAGTTGCATAAACAAGGATGTTTCTCGATTTCAGCAACAAGGTTTAAATTTATTATCTGATCCGCCATTTTTGTTGAGAAACCAGTTGAAAACTAGCAGCGCGGCAACTGGCATGCTGCGTCGCTTCGAACTAATCGCGGACGCGTTGCGGACTGGTTTCCAACCGATCGCCCCGTGTGAGAGCCTCCATACAAATACTAGTGCTGTGACTGGAAAGAAACTGACTTGTGATCCTAGTTCGTAACTGGTTTCTTTTCAGTAGCGCCGTGTGAGAAGGGCCTTACAGGGTAAAGACTCTTGTCGAGATGACGCTACGGCCATGCGCAACTACCTGTTGTCGGTTCCTACATGTGTGCTGTGCGGGTTGGGAGGGAAGGAAGGTTTTGAGACGGTGCCACATCTTCCAATAAAATGTGGCTGCTTCTTCAGGCGCATTCCCACGATCCCTTGTAACGAAGGCGAGACGGGACGGGACCTCATTAGCCGAAGTGTAGGGACGACCGCGGGCCACAGGTTAGTCCTAGCTTACCTCGCCGCCACCTCCGCACCACGTTGCCTAGTGTAGTTTGGCACAGAGCACTTTACAGCAACAGAAGGGGTGCGCACCGCTGCTGCAAACCGATGGCAACAGCGCACCGCTACACAAACCTGTGATGTTTACCGACTCAGAGTGGGTAGCTGCGTCTCGTCCCCGCTAGCAGAGGTGGACCTGTTCCCATGGCATGTGGTTGAGTATTCGTCCCGTCCCGTCTCGCCTTCGTTACAAGGGATCGTGAGAATGCGCCTTTCGGTAGCTTGGTGGAGCACTGAAATCTGTTACAAACGACATGTAAATTTCACATTCAACACAATGTTGTTGGCTATGCAGAGTTATGACTGCATCAAGAATGAAAAACATAATATTTTATTCTGTTCTAATTCCATTTAATTCGTGAAAAGTAAACATCGCCCCCGCCAAATCACGAGAGGCATAAAACCATTAGCTTTCTGTGTGTAGAGGCTCCTTTGAACATTGCGAGTCCTCCTGTTAAATTCAAATCAAGCACTAATGATATGGTTGAAGGCAGAAAGAAGTCACAATATTACGTATCCATTGGTATAGATGTTACCCAGCATTGTACAACATATCAGCTGTAACAATATTTTGCCTTAAAGTGTTATCTGTGGGATCATCAATACCAATTAATATGCCATAAACTACTAAATCAATTAATAAAATAAAAATTGGATAACGGACTGGTATGTTCACATCAACATCACACGTTAAACCACGCAATTGGTTGGCATATTTCTTAGGAAGCCTTGCGTTAAAACATCTATTAGCCTCTTCTCTTTGATCTGCCTCTTCTGAGGATTCTTGGCCCCTTTTTTTCCTTTTTTTTTAAAAAAAAAAAAAAAAAAAAAAAAATTCTCGTGTTCTTGAACTCCCATACCGCGATAATTTCGTCCATTCTTTTCAGTCAGTGACCTCTTCCTTCATGTTCATTGTTCCTAGCATGGTTCTATTGAGTATCTGATCCAACTTGATACCTTACTGTGTGTTTTCATTACGTCCAAATCTAAGTTTTTTTTTTTTTTTTACTTGTTCCAAGTTTCTTGCTGACAACCTCATCTCCCAAGTTGTACAGAAATAACCCTTAAACGATAGTGCAATACGTTCTTTTCTTAGTGCCACTTCTTTTCTCTTTACTAAATTAGGCACCGTTTACAGATTACAAGACTCTCCGTCCTTGTTGTATTCGTTATTCAACATTTTTACAGGCTAGTTTTATTGGCATTTTACTTACTTATAAGTGCAGTACATATATATATTCAAGGGCTTTCTTTCCTTAATGACGCACAGCCGAATACAATCCCTTTTTAATCATTGTTTATAAACCATATTTTCTACACCGTTAGTCAGATTTCCAGGTTATGAAGCTAATGATAGGCTGCTATACAGTATGGTAATTAACCAGTATAATAATAATTCCGTGTGGTTGTGATGACCTGTTGACAGGGTTTCTATTGGCTACGCATTCCGTCCCTGTCGTAGCCGTCTTAACCTAACGCAGTATTCCTACTGGATACCGGGGACCTACAGTTTAACTGTGGAATCCGAAGTCACGGAAGTGTTCTGGCGTACTTCACATTACACAGCAATTTGTGTCAGAGGTGAAGGTCGAGCTTAGGCGTATGAAAAAGCCCCGCCGAAACAGGGATTCGAACCGGGATCCTTTTCGATCCCCAGTGAGCCTTTAACAACTGGGCCACCAAACTGCTACATAAACCAGTAAGAAACCAGTTGATTTGTATCCTATCCCTTAGAATTTTCTGGCTCAATTTCTGCAGGCTTATGACATGATTTTGAATTCAGCTGAAGAGAGTCTAACACTGCAATAATACCTCTGTGGTACAAAAATAGTTCAGAGATTAACATCTCCCAATTTTGCAGACCTGATAGCTACATATCGATTGGTATAGTTATATTTACCTTCGCTTTAAACAGGACTTCCATCATTCTTACTCTTGACATGCTATAATAGGTTTCCCATATAAATTCCAAGTTAGTTTCCAAATTCCTAGCTTTCGGTTGTACTAACATATTTCAGAGGAGCAGGTATAGTCAGCTCAGAATCTGGCAGATCTAAAAACATGTTGTTGCTCCATGTCATGCCATTTATCCTCAATGCTGCTTTTTAATTATCTTCCTACTGAAATCTTTCGCTGATTACCGAATAATTGTTACAAACCTTCCTGTGACCTTTTTTTTGTAGGTGTTATTAAGGAATTCATGCACTTCAAATAACCCACATTTCTCCTCCATATAACGGTCATAAATGTATTCTTTTATCTGTATAGAACTAGTCGAAAGGAACCCCCCCGTGTTTTTCAGTTTGCTGACGCGCAGCATACTGGATCAGGGAAATACGATAGGTCCACCGCGTAGCGGCCAACCTGATTGCGGTTTTTCGCAGCCATTGAGGTGAATGTCGAGGCTTTCCCCGATCACTGCCTCATAAACACATTTCACCAAAAAAAATTACACTTGTCATACACAAAACATAGTTACACATTTCACAAACAGATGAGTAAAACTTCACTTCATCCATTAGTACGACATACCTCTTGGTTGGAATCTTAAATAATTAATCGTCAGGTCCCTACAGTGTATTTTCACACTAACACTCACAATTCTTTTCTTTTAGGCTCTTAGCCTTTGATACATTTCATTTATAGCGATTGAGACTCGTGACTTAACTCGATTCTCTTTGAGTACAGCGTTATGAATATGCTACTATTTGCTCCTTTCTTTCATAGCTGTACCTTTCTTCTTGGTTTCCGTCAAAGTGAGCATATTTATGCTATACAGCTCCAGCTGATTAAAAACGTCATCAAATATCGTTGGAAGTCATTTTTATGTCCCAATTTCAGTAGGCCTATTAATTTCCCCAGCTTCATTAGTCAATGGCAGAAACCGTCCACATTCCAAGTTTTCGAATTTATATAAAAAAAAATAACTACCATTTTTATTTCACCTTTCTTCGTAGATCAGTCTTTTTTAATACATAGGTGCAGTATCTACACAGAACCACCTTTGGCGAGCTTTTATTTCTGGTTTTTAGGAAGACCTTTCTCAAGCTCTATAGCGTTCACGGGCACTCTAATACACATTTAAGAAAATCCAGTGACGGATATAAAAAATTTTCAGCCGGCGCCAAAACTTGAGATTTCCGCCCCATCAACCATGAATTTGCCACCCAAAAAAAAAAAAAAAAAAAAAAAAAAAAAAAAAAAAAGGCAGTCACCGCCATTCGAATTTGACCTCCCTATCACACATGATTTTTTCGCCTCCGCTGAAGGTTGGCGCCCAGGGTAGCAGAGCCGAAAAAGTAGGTCGCCGCCAAACGACATTGCCATTTGCCGCCCTCCTGAAGTTGCCGCCCGGAGCAAGTGCCCCCGTTTTCCCATCCTTCCTATATCCGACACTGAGACAATCCCTTATATCACGATGTTGCCAGTCAACCACGACACGGAAAAGGAGTTGCATTTATTTAAATCTGAAGAACAACCCATATATTCTAGTTGTTCTTTTAAACGCAATATTTACGAGATTGTTTATGTAAATAAACAAACGGTACTTAATAATCATCTAGTGTTTATGTGGCTAGTACAAGTATTGTCAGAAGATGATAAAACGTGAATGTATTACTAATAATCATCAATCTGTAAGAAAAATGTTGTTTTCAGACCATCACTTCAATACTGAAACTTCAAGACGAAGTTAACGATTCAGAATATCTTTTATTGTAAAACTGTAATAAAGAGTATAATTGTAAGATGTTCACATAGAGACGAAAATGAGGGCTACGTTAATTTACGCCTTCTTAATATTACGACCAAGCGTGTTTTTATATGATGTAACTTAATGATGATCTATGGTATCTTATGACGAAGTCAAGAAAAACATCAGATGTTAATCTAGTCTTTAAGATATCACCTGAATGTGTAATACATGTCACTGACAATTATCTTCTGCTTATACATACATAATTGTTACGGCAGGTGATTTTGAATCATATCTTGGAGACCCTCCACTATTAGAAAAAAAGGACATAATCAAAGCAAGAGCCAATTGTTATACACTGATGAGCCAAACATTATGGCCACCTGCTTATAGTGTGTTGGTCCATCTTTGGAGCGCAATACAGCATCGATTCGGCGTGGCATGGATTTAAAAATCCTTGTTAGGTTTTCGGAGTTGTCTGGCACCAGCTGCCTACGCAAAGGTCACGCAGTTCCCTTAAATTACGGGCCGGTGATTTGTAAGCGCGGCTCCTGGAAACGAGCATCTCGGAAATGGTGAGACTGGTCGGCTGTTCACATGTTACTGTAGTGAGCATGTATGCAGAGTGGTTGAAGGACGGTGAACCCACGACTGGGTGACAACGTGGTGGACTTCTACGCCTCATTACAGAACGTGGAGGACCGAGGCTTGACCGCTCAGTAAAGCGAGACAGGTGCGATATGTGGCAGATTGGACAGCTGAGTGTGCTCCGAAACACTTGTACCTGCACCAGCATTGTACTCTGCTGTCAGATCTGCTCACAGACCGCCGTCTATCCCGCTTTACAGAGTGGTTATGCCTCCGACCTCCACGTTCTGTGATGAGGCTTGGACGCCACCACCTTTGTCGCCCAGTCGTGGTTTCACCGTCCTTCAACCACTCTGCATGAATACTCACTACAGTAGCACGGGAACAGCCGACCAGCCTAGCCATTTCAGAGATACTTGTTTCCAGGCGCCGTGCCTACAAACCACCAGCCCGTAATTTAAGGGAATTTCGTGACCTTTGCCAGACAACTCCGGAAACCAAACAAGGACTTTTCGAATCCATGACACGCCGAATCGCTGCTGTATTGTGCTCCAGATAAGCACTAATATGCAGAAGGTTATAATATTTTGGCTGATTGGTGTATGTTAACTACAGAATATTAGTAATATTTTATACAGTCAATGAAATTATTCTGTTGTTTAATGCGTCATTGAACATGTCGATTGCAGAAGACTACTTGGCAATTTTTTCATAGAATTTCATCAATGCCATATTTTTATTTGCACTGTATTTGTGTGAATTACGAATTTGATTATTGTATGCAGCTTTCATATATTGTAAATATGCTTGCATATGCAATATGACATGATTCTATGTACATACAGCTAGCTTGGTGTTTAATCTTATGGTTTTGAAAGTTGCATATTGGTAATGGTGCTATTAGGTGAAGGTAGAAATAATGAAGGTATGCAATGAAACTTATTTACTAGAGGTAGAAATATATTTTCGGAATGATATCAATGGTACAATACTCATACAAGGGTAGTATTTGTTATACATAAAATTATTTTACAATACTAAACATTTCCTATACAATATTTCTTTGAAATCTTGATGTTCTTTAACACACAATGCTCATTTTATAAAATGGAAATCGTTGCATCAGTTTGGTTTTTTTCCGGAGGTAGTATATTAACATGAATAAATGTTAGAATATTCAAGTACATGAAAATCACTCTGGCCTGCTATTTTTATTATCTCTGCATATTGGTGTCCTCTTTCTTGTAAAACAAAAATATGTTTTTAAGTGTGCTCAATTCATGTATGCTGCTGTGACAAAATAAATACTAAATGTGTAAACTAAAAACATGTTAATCCCATCTCCTCATTTCTGACATTATGTCAATTTTGTAATGTCTCCTTGCGACCTTGTACGACCTTTCAGGATTTTATTTATATTTTTTCTTTTAAAATTTACCTTTAAATACCATTAGTAACAGCTAAACACTGACGTTGGTGAAAGAAAGTATTACTAAAACAGTCCATAAATGTCTAATTATTTAAACTAAAAATTGTCCTTTGGCGTTTCTTCATATATTGTTATCTCTGTACCTACGAGATGCTACAGTCCAATTACTAAGAAACTAGAAAGAGAAATTTATTGCAGATGTCTCATGGTAACCTGCTGATTGTACGGACCTGCCCAGAGGAGGAATAAATAGTTAATGCCACATACTGTTCTTTATTAATGACATTGCTCGTGTACCTGAACTAGAGTAAGCCACGATAAGTAACCTAACTTCAAGAACCAGTTGCGGATAGCAGGACCAGAGGTCAACAACTGAGAGTAATTCTTCACCAAGTAAGTTCAAACTTAGAACGCCCAAAACCACTATCAGTGTTTAGCCATCCAGAAGCACTAGTAGCTGGCCTAATCCCTAAACGACCCGCTACACTTTGGTTACCGATGAGCTCATGTAACAGGAAATCATAACTGTTTCAGAAGTGGGAGTGCGCTACGGTTGCTAATTTATTTGAAAAAAAGTATATTTGTATTTTTAAGAGGAAAATAGAAAGTATATAAAAAAAGTCTTTTCAAATTTTGGTATTTATTGCCATAAATAGAATTTTTTTTTCGCGTTTACGGGACTAGCAATTATTTTTTTTGTTTCATTTCAAACTGTGTTAGCTGGTACCACATTCTAAATCTATAGAGTTATAAATAAATGAACGGCTCATTTTTGATTAAATTTAAGGACGCACTGATTCTCTGTTCCTACTACTTTGTATTCATTTCGTTTCGCCATAAGCACTAATATGTGGTTTGCAATTTAATAACGTTACTTGAATTGTATAGTTTAGCAGAAATATAGCATTTCCGCATACTTTACGGTTATAGGATATAGTATACCGACCAAAAATAATTTCCATTGCGCACAATTTCACACAAAAGTAGGGTGTGGAGTGTCGCATTGTCCTGCTGGAATTGCTCAAGTCTGTCGGAATGCACAATGGACATGAATGGATGCAGGTGATCAGCCAGGATGCGTACGTACAGTACGTGTCACCTGTCAGAGTCGTATATAGATGTATCAGGGGTCCCATGTCATTCCAACTTCACACGCCCCACACCATCACAGAGCCTCCTCCAGCTTGAACAGTCCCCTGCTGACATGCAGGGACCATGAATTCATTAGGTTGTCTCCGTACACGTCCATCCACTCGATACAACTGGAAACGAGACTCGTCAGACCAGGCAACATGTTTCCAATCATCAACAGTCCAATGTCGGTGTTGACGGGCTCAGGCGAGGCGTAAAGCTTTGTGTCGTGCACTCTGCAAGGGTACACGAGTGGGCCTTCGGTTTCCAAAGCCCATATCGATGATGTTTCGTTGAATGGTTCTCACGTCGACACTTGTTTATGGCTCAGCATTGAAATCCGCAGCAATTTGAGGAAGGGTTACACTTCTGTCACTTTGAACGATTCTCTTCAGTCATCGTTGGTCCCGTTCTTGCAGGATCTTTTTCCGGCCGCAGCGATGTCGGAGTTTTGATGTTTTACCGGATTTCCGATATTCACGGTGCACTCGCGAAATGGACGAACGAGAAATTCCCCACGTCATCGCTACGGAGATGTTGTGTCCCCTCTCTCGCGCGACGACTATAACACCACGTTCAAACTCACTTAAATCGTGATAACTGATAACCTGCCATAGTAGCAGCAGTAACCGATCTAACGCCTGCGCCAGACACCTTTTGTCTTATACAGGCGTTGCCGACCGCAGCGCCGTACTCCTAAGTCTTTACATATCTCTGTGTTTGCATACGCATGCCTATACCAGTTTCTTTAGCTCTTCAATGTATATTGCGACGTGTGCAAAATAACAGGTGAGTAGACAGCAACAACTTATTGAACAGTATTATACTAACAACACTTCAATAATGTTATTGCCGTAGTATAGGTTAAGTTTTTAATCGTCTATCCTTCGACATTATCGCAAACATGAACTTCTCTTCTGGGCACCGCCATTATTGTTTCCTTCTTTCATCTTTCCAAACTGGATTTCTTTGCTTCTGTATGTTATCGTTTCTATGTTAGTCGTTGTCGAGTTAATCAGAGCTGGGAAGAATTATACTAACGGGAAGGAAATCGGCCATGGCCCATGACCTTTACGAAGCAATCATTCTGGCATTCGCCTGGAATTCCGGAAACCATGGAAAACCGAAAAACGGTAGAGCTGGACTGGGGATAAAACCAGCAAGCAGCCGAATGCCAGTGCGTGAATAGTAACCGCTCACCCACAAGGCTTGGTCAAAACTGTTTAATATTTGAAGAAACAATATTTCACAATATTATTAAGCAAAATTTTTAGCTCTAGTTGTTTACGCCCCGTAGGCTAATGTTGTTGCTCACCATGATGATGTACGGCGACACACGGGTTTAGCTGATCGTCCATCGGTTGTGGAAGAAATTTTCATCATCGGTAGGCATCCACACTTAGGCTCTTTTCACACTATACGGTTTTGACCGAACGGCAGAAACTCGAACGGCGCAAATCCGAAAGGACATATTCGTTCACATTGTACGGTTTCTATACGGCTGTTTTCCATCACCAGCTCCGTGTTGTTTAATGAAATTATTTGTTTATGATTCATTATAATCAATGTTATATGACCTTCGACGAAAGATATAAATACATATATGTAATTTTTGAGCGGTCTTGTGGCTCAGTGGTTAAGGCGCTTGCTTTCAA
The DNA here is from genome assembly GCA_031002005.1 of Vandiemenella viatica. Taxonomy (NCBI): domain Eukaryota; kingdom Metazoa; phylum Arthropoda; class Insecta; order Orthoptera; family Morabidae; genus Vandiemenella; species Vandiemenella viatica. Next base: position 143,023,668 of record JARYHS010013631.1, on the reverse strand, counting down.
AATATTCGCTGCTCCGGTCCCGGGTTCGAATCCCGACAGACGCAGGAATTTTGAGCGTTGTGTTTGATCATATGAGCTACTCCAGGTCGCTGGTTCGGCTTCCACGTTAAACTGTACGTCCCAGAGGAAAGGAACTGGGCGTCCTACCTCTGACACAATGGCTTAGTATGCCTCCTTCGGGAGGATCCAACCAACCTTCGGGTTGTGGACTAAGTTAAGTTTAAGTTTACTGTTCTATATTCTCGAAATAGGTGATTAAGATATTGGACACTGAAAGAAAATGTACGCAAATTAACTCAATATGCCTTTACTGAACAATATAACACAGAAGAATGAAATACATAGAAGACAACAAACATAATTTTATAGAAATAATGAAGTAATACATGGCCAAAACACCGACTACAATGGCTCCAGGGCACGACCGTACGATTTAAAACCGTGAAATGTGAAAGCGTGCATTTGGTCACGTACGCCACTGAATTATCGTCCGCCGTGCGACTGCCGTGTGTTGCAGTGGCAGTGGACGGCTGCTACGCGGCGACCGGACGGCGTTTTGCCGTCGCCGTGTAATGTGAAAGGGCCCATGCTCTTCTTCACGCCACTGAAAGAATGTCACCGTTCGCTTTTCTGCCGTTCGGTCGAAATCGTTATTACTCACGAATAATTTCACACTGGGAAAGGCATATCCCCAGGATATTCCTATGGAGGGTTAACATTTTGCATAGTGAAAGCCTACTCCCGGAAATCGGATATGCCCGCACTTTGACTATTGGTTTAACATCACAAATGACTGTCATTGCAATAAATTAAACTTTTGTAGCTTGTACTGAAGTTATTCACAAGCTTACTGCTACTAGCAGAAGAATAATTAAGATATATTGCAATATGAGACTGAAGATGTATTTTAACCGGTATATCAAATTAATACATTTCCTATAAAGAGACTTTATTGTAACTTTTTAGTCCATTTTTTCTATAGTTTTTAAACAATTTGAGAAAGCTTGATGGTTATTTTCTGATCAAATCAAAATTGTTGTGAACATTTTTAGAGTAGACCTTAAGGTCGGGCGCACATTGACTCGCAGATGACGCAGGTAGCGCAGCACAGTTTCTGTGTCTCTATGTTTTGGGGCGGAACAGCGCGTATTGAGACGCAGAGCAGGGCAGCTCAGTACTGCGCCGCACGTGGCCTGCGCCACGTTGTGTTCACGACACGTAAACTGTGCCACGCAGCTCACTCGTGCCGGTTTTTGCCGTAACACTTCTTGCGGTATTTATAATGTTGCTTTACTTATAATCATTTTCAACTATGCAATAATAAAAATTGATTAATGTGGTGCGTAACCAATCTGCGATTCACAATATCAGCCATAATAAACACATAAAAATTAATTTTAAACAAGAAATTTGTACAATAAGCCCAACAAGTAGCGAGTATTCAGCATTTATTTATCATACAACTGTCCACTTACAATTTTCATTTTTATTTTCCTTTTTTGAATTCATTTTTAATAAAACTTCGAAAAACATTGATATATGTAGGCTATTATTACATTATTTGTTTTCTTATTATTTTTACTACATCATTTAATTGTGTCCCCGAGAAACACTTAATTTGTTGACACTGCTTTTTTAGTGTCAAGTGTTTATGTTCTGTTATGTAGTTTTCTTAAAAATATAATATGAAATAAAAGAGAAAAACATTCTTATAAATGTCATGTACCGTCAAACGCTAAATAATTAAATATATATTTTTTTATCTGCTAAATGTCTCTAGAGGTCTTTAGAGACGGGAAAGGATGGGGGGCAAGGAATGGGAAGGAATTCGGCCATGCCCTTTTAAGGGAAGCATCCCGGCATTTGCCTGGAGTGATTTGGGAAACCATGGAAAACCCAAATATGGATGCCCGGACGGGGATTCGAACCGCCGTCCTCCCGAATGCGAGGCCAGAAAGCTAGCCGTTACACCACCACGATCGGTAATAATTAAATAAATAACCACGAAAATACAGCGAGATTATCTTCAGTTCTAATAGGTATTGGAGCTTTATCGAGAAAATAACAGATTACATAATGCCGTGAATCTCCGCTCGAGTCATCTGGAAATTATCTTTTGAGAATTCTCTTGTCAACGCAAAAGCCAGATGAGAGTTTCTTCTTTCCATTTACTCAGTTTTGCATAGTTTTATCTAACTCAGCTTCTGTTACAGTAATAACAATTTTCCAAGCTCGGCATCCCAGTATGATTCAGAAATAAAAAATCGAGTTTTTGCATCGACATGTTTTTAGTTACGCTTTTTTCTCGGTTTCTCGCACAACACAACAATGCTTTGTAAACTGCCGCACGAAACTGCGGTCTAATATGCGCGGGTAACTGCCCGACGCCGTTTCATTGTCTGTGCTACCCTGCCCTGCTCTGCGCTGCCCCTACTGCACCACGCAGCTCAATGTGCGCCCCGGGTAAGGCCGAGCGCACATTGACGCGCAGTCGACGCAGCGCAGCGCAGCACAGTTTCTGTATCTCTATGTTTTGGGGCGGAACAGCGCGTATTGAGACGCAGAGCAGGGCAGCGCAGTACTGCGCCGCACGTGGTCTGCGCGACGTTGTGATCACGACACAGAAACTGTGCTACGGAGCTCACTCGTGCCGTTTTTTTGCCGTAACATTTCTTGCGTTATTTATAATCTTGCTTTACTTATAATCATTTTCAACTATGGAATAAGAAAAATTGATTAATCTGGTGCGTAACCAACCTGCGATTCACAATATCAGTCATAAAAAATACATAAAAATTAAATTCAAACAAGAGATTTGGACAATGAGCCCAACAACTGTCCACTTACAATTTTCGCTTTTCTTTCCTTTTTTTTTTCTTTTTTTTTGAATTCATTTTTAATAAAACTTCGAAAAAGATTGATATATATAGGCTATTATCACATTATTTGTTTTCTTATTATGTGTACTACATCATTCAATAGTGTCCCTGAGAAACACTTAATTTGTTGACACTACTTTTTAAGTTTTAAGTGTTTATGTTCTGTTATATAGTTTTATTAAAAATATAATACGAAATAAAAGAGAGAAACATTCATATAAATGTCATGTACCGTCAAACGCTAAATAATTAAATAAATAACCACGAAAATACAGCGAGATTTTCTTCAGTTCTAATAGATATTTGAGCTTTGTCGAGAAAATAACAGGTTACATTATGCCGTGAATCTCCGCTCGAGTCACCCGGAAATTATCTTTTGAGAATTCTCTTGTCACTGCAAAACCCAGATGAGAGTTTCTTCTTTTCATACACTCACTTCTGCATAGTTGTATCTAAGTCAGCTTCTGTTAAAGTAATAACATTTTTACAAGCTCGGCATCACAATCTGATTCAGAAATCAAAAATCGAGTTTTTGCATCGACATGTTTTTGGTTACGCTTTATTGTCGGTTTTTCGCACAACACAATGCTTTGTAAACTGCTGCACGAAACTGCGCTCTAATATGCGCGAGTAAAGGTCGGGCCACACTTGACCAACACCGGGGCGCAACGACACTTTTCGTATTGCTGTCGGTCACTCGATTGAAGTGAGTTCAAACGACACCGCATGCCGTCCGACACACGGCCGACACTCGGCTCCGATTAGTTTAGTTTACTTTTTGACGTTGCGCCCCGGTGTCGGTCTGGTGGAAATAGTGAGTTGTTCAGAAAGTTTGGATCCTTTACAACAGCAACAGTGCGTTTTCAGCATGGTGGATGTGGAAAAACTTGTAGAGGAAGTTAGAAAATATCCGGTACTGTATGAACAAACTAAAGAGAAATACAGAAATCTGGATTATAAAGATAAAATCTGGGAAAACATTTCAACCACGCTGGAAGCAAAAGGTAAGTCAAAAATCTGTGGATAATACACTAATCATAGAATTTGAAAAAAATTATCTGTAACTTCTAGATAAAAGTTATTATCGTTGAGCATATTAGAGAAAAAAGCAAATGAGAAAATATATATTTAAAAAAACAGTATTCAAGTTATACAGAGAACACAAAATTAAGTATTTTGTGTTCTCCTTGATTTACTTAAAATTTTAATTTGTTATCGTACGTAATACATTTTTTCTTCCATAAACAGCAGTAAACCAATGTTAGTTCTATTTCAAAATGTGATGAGGATTTCGTAAATAAATGAATTTAATAATACAGTACAATTTATTACACTCAATTTGCATACATTTATTATTTTTAATCTTAACATTTTCAAATTGCCAGTACAGTTTCAGCTTGCCAGTCCACGCTTCCCTCAGGGGAATTCAGAAAATATTTAATCTGTTCTCGCAAATCAAATGCTGCCTCTGAAGACCTTCCACGTAGGTGGGGCAACTGACTGAGATTTGATAACCTGTCACTGTTGATAGCACTTGTGTCTTGTTTCTCAACGTGTTCAAAAATAATGTAGCCTTCATTTTTTCGAATAAAGTTGTGCAAGACACATACAGCCAATACAATCAATGTTATGTTTTCCGGCTTTCCCTGAAGCCTTCTTGTGAATATTCGAAATTTTTGCTGCAAAATGCCAAATGCATTTTCAGACACCCTCCTTGCCCTGCTCAAGCGGTAGTTATATATTTTTTTATCATTTGTCAAGTCTTTTCCAGGATATGGTCTCATAATATAAGTTTTGAGCTGAAAAGACAACCACTAAAGGAGACTGACTATAAGAACACGTCCGTCACGCGGCCGAGCTACGGTCAAGTGTGGACGAGAGGGGGGCGAGCCGACACTCGGCCGTGTCACGTCTTGGGTGCGCTGCGCCCCGGTGTCGGTCAAGTGTGGCCCGACCTTAACTGCCAGTCTGTGCTGCCCTGCCCTGCTCTGCGTTTCCCCTACTGCGCCACGCAGCTCAATACGATCAATATTATTGACGTTCTCCCGAGACTGCTCAATAATTATTTCACTATAATTTAGTTGACTTCGAAATGATAGACGACCAGGACGAAGCAGCTGTTGATATTATTTTACTGTGCTGCGGAATATACAGGGTGGGGCATTTAATATGTTTTCTGGAAATATTTCGGAAAGAAAGCATTTTAACAAACAATAACCTATATAAAAAATAATCGTACAGTAGGGGGCTACAATTATGTGATATTGGTTTTTTCACAGGTGGCGCTGTTGTCGTAACAACAAGGTCAACTTAATTCTTTTAAATGGGAACCCCTAATTTTTTTTGAAGATTCCGATTCCTCATGAAAAATAAAAATAGTTTGCTTAACTCACTTTTCTGTTAGCCTCACAGATGGTGCTGTAATCGCGAAAAATGAATATTCGCGTTTTTTGTGTATAATTTTAATTATTGTTTAAATAATTACATGTAATTTTCATTCTGTAAACATGGAAGGTAATTTTAAAGGATAATGACGAAATTGATTTTTTAAATGCTTTTTCTTACTTATTTGCAGCCATGTCTACAGCAGGTGCTCAAAAAGGTGACCATTTACTTCCAGACATTTTCTGACCCTTTGCAGAAATGATGCTTGAACAGCTCGAAGTGTGTCAGAAAATGTCTGGAAGTAAATGGTCACCTTTTTGAGCACCTGCTGTAGACATGGCTGCAAATAAGTAAGAAAATGCATTTAAAAAATCAATTTCGTCATTATCCTTTAAAATTACCTTCCATGTTTACAGACTGAAAATTACATGTAATTATTTAAACAATAATTAAAATTATACACAAAAAACGCGAATATTCATTTTTCGCGATTACAGCGCCATCTGTGAGGCTAACAGAAAAGTGAGTTAAGCAAACTATTTTTATTTTTTCATGAGTAATCGGAATCTTCAAAAAAATTAGGGGTTCCCATTTAAAAGAATTAAGTTGACCTTGTTGTAACGACAACAGCGCCACCTGTGAAAAAACCAATATCACATAATTGTAGCCCCCTACTTTACGATTATTTTTTATACAGGTTATTGTTTGTTAAAATGCTTTCTTTCCGAAATATTTCCAGAAAACATATTAAATGCCCCACCCTGTATATATAAGGTGGATTGGTATATGAAGCGGAAATATTCACACATTTGGGAATTGTCTTCGAACTTTCTTGGTGCTATAGACGGTAAATATGTAGTTATCAAGAAACCACCTGGCTCTTAATTCCTTTATTATAAGTATAAACACTTTTTCAATTTTGTTCTGTTGGGTCTCTTGGGAGTAGTAGGCCTAAACGCGAATTACAAGTTTTTAATGGTTCACGTAGTATCGAATGTTCGTGTTTTCATGTATATGTTGGTGACTATTCCAAATTTGGAGATATGTTTATTAATCCCAACAAGTTATACCAAACAGTAATAAGCCTGCGCAGTTTAAATTTGTCTGTGACGAGCGTTTGCAGTCGTGACTATTTTAACAATGAGGGAAAAAGTAATTGGAAAGATCAGTTTTGTTTGTTAGCATTGCTTGAGTAAAATTGAAATAATGAAAACTTTAATCAATCAGTGATTCTCTCTGCTCTGCTCTCATCGTATGTACTGAGCTCACCACATCCTCCTAGTCATCAAAAAACTCACCTGAACGAGGTACCATAGTGTAGACCTACTACTTCATCACAACCCACAACTTTTTTTTAATTCGTTCTTTTCTGTAATTGATTCTTAAAGAGAAATCCTATTTGTAACATCTTCCCTCGTAGCAGTAGCATGTTTCTCTTTACATTTGTGCAGCAGTAAATCGTAAGCCTTTATTTTTTTTTCTTGTGATTTTATACTCAGATTCTTTGACGTTCCACAATTATGGTAAAGCCTTGCAGATTTCTATCTATGCACTCAATAATAAACGCCCTGTCTTCACTTTTTGCATTCATTTTCAGGAGAACAAAATCAGCAACGAAAAAAAAATATATATTAATATTTAAGAAATGCCCGTGTTTCGTGTCCAACTGAGGGAATATTGCGCAATATCACCCACAAATGGCACAATATTTTTCAGATTGCACAATATATTTCAAACTATTTTGATTCACTCAATAATGCACAACCTCTCAATCTAATCTACATAAGTTCAATATTACCGTACCACCGTAATTATTGTGCGTTAATATCGTGTAGGGGCCACTTTAGGCAACAGTTTTACTCTGCGTATTGATTAATCTGGCCCTGTACTAGTGGATATTATCGAGGGTGTAAAAAGAAACCAGTTTTTGTTCATGCAATTCTTCGTATTTGATTTTTAGTGATTAAAATTGTATGAAAGTTCATTAACAAAAAAAAACTTACAATATGTTGTTAGAGTTACGAATTGGATAATTAAAACTGTGTTTTGTTAACATAAGTCCTGGAAATTAAAATAAATACAACAGACAATGATTAAGTGTAAAAAAGGAGTCGAAACTAATATTTCGAGGAAACAAAATTGAAGTTGGCCGTATGGTCGATAGACCGAAGACCATCATTAATAAAAATAAGTAAATAAAAATATGCATAAATGCTTTGGCTTTTGCGATGCAATTTCTTTGTTCATTCCACGCAAAATGATAAATGCAAGCCAAATACTCCGTGCGTCAGTTGTTTATCACCAACAGCTGTTTCATCACTTACAGAAGTGGCAACGCTGTATGTGGCACCTTATCTCACTGTTATTCTCAACGAACAGCTTGAGTTCAGTAAAGTTTTCCATACTCCAATCCTAATCGAAGGAAACAAAAGTGTTTATATCAAGTCGCTGACTGTACACAAAAAGACGCTGCACGGATTGTTATCTCAACTATACAGTGTTTAACCAAGCAAAAACGGTTTGAACACGAAATCTTTCAGAAAAGTGTTTATCAGAACGAGCTAAAGAACTAGCTTACTTATTATTTAACCTAATTCGTATGTAACTCGACGAGAAAAATCGAAAATAAACCATACTTTTTTATATCTCCCTTAATTCTCCAGATATTGTTTCTCAAAAGTGAGAAGGTGTTAGGGTGAGATCCGGCCTGGACCAGAAGAAACGTCACCAAAACCACAAGGAACTATGCCTATAACTGATTTTTAAAATGCTATATCTCGAAAACCAAGCGAGATATTAAAAAAAATCTTTATTTTCGATTTGTTTCGTCGAGTTCTGCAGGAATTCATTATCAAATTGTGGCGCCGTGGTAATGACAGAACTGCCTTTGAGTGTTTAGCGACGTTTAAAAAATATATTAAAATCGAAGAACCATTTGGCCAACGTTAACACATTACTAAGCACAAGTTATACAAAAATTGCATCTGGCAAAACAGACCTTTTTCTGGACTGTGGTAAATTAAGAACGTGGTAAGAAGGAATTGTGCTATTCGTTTGAAATATACATTCCTCAGGCCTTATCTTTCGAGAAAAAGTGTTCAAAAAAGCAAAATGAAATGTACCTTCAACGTTGTTAGGTTGAAATGCAGCCTGGACCAGATTTAAAAAAAACATGTACTTTGTTTATACCAAAGCAGACTTGAAGATTTTTAGTTTTAGTTTCTTTGCTGTAGAGTGCTGAGCCCTAGATAGTGATTACAATCAATATTCAACGTAACAATGTAATTGGAAGTTACGAGTATGTTGCACAACCTTTTCTGCTAATACAAAAAATTACAAATTAGATTTTTAATGGTAAGGGAGCGTCCATAAACCACGTAGCTCTATTTTGGCTTCTTGTGAAACCACCTCTTCCCCCCACGTAGCACTTAGCTGTTTTCCCTATTGATTCTAGAAGACATTTTGTACTGTTTTCTCTTGTCAGTCTATCGTTAATTACACACGGAGATAATTAAATGAATGAATTCAATATTTACATGCTGTTGAGTGTTCTGTGCCTCATTTTCACTACAACAAATAAAATGAATGGAAAGCCAAGTGGCTTGTCTCGGAACCACCCACCCTCCCAAACGTAGCACAGCGTAGCGTTCCATCCAGCCCCTCCCTCCCCTAGACCGAGCCACATAGTTTATGGACGATCCCTAAGAAGTAGGAAATACATTTTTGCATAGCAGTTAGATTAGGATTATTGATAAGCAATAATTATTAATTTCATTGTTTTCTAAAAAAAATTGTTTATAAACTATTGGGAACAAGTTGCAAAGCATTTAGTACACTTTGTCATGCGTCCACAATTATATACAAATCTAAAGTCAGTAATGACAAATTCTTCGTCATGTTGCCTGTGGGTTTGATACTCAATACTGAACAACAAGATGTAGGTGGACTTGGACACAACAGGTTTTATGAGACGGACGTTCTGCGGCAATAACAGTTAGATAAACTGAGATTGGAAGATGCCAAGGTATTCCGAAATTTTACGCGGTGGACCCAAAGTGATTTCGAAAGTTTAAATGACTGGAGAAAAAGTGACCAAACAGCTCAAAAATATCCGGGAAACTGTCGCAGCTTTTCTCAGGTTACCTGTTACGAGTAAAAGACGATTCATTCATATTTGGGGTAACAAAACAAACGATATAAAAACTTTTTTAATCTCTTATAGTCAGTCCAAGGGATTCTACGATAACCATGGCGCTGTAATTTGATGATTCCTGCTGATTTGACTCGATGAAAAACTTCGAAAGTAAAGTATTTTATAAAATATTTTACAGTGTAATGGGACATATTTTATAAACGATTTCTTTTATAAAATTTCTTTTATAGAAGCTTTCATAGTAAATAAAGAAAATGGCGCAACCAATGTTGCCGAAATTTTGTTATGACTGCCGAATCCATGAAAATATTGATTTCTGAATATAAACAGAAGAAAATGTTGTACAATCAGTAATATATAGACTATATGAATAGGTTTTTTTTATATATCTGCTTAACGTCTCTCTAACAGCGAGGTCTTTATAGAGACGGGAAAGGACGGGGGCCAAGGAATGGGAAGGAATTCGGCCATGGCCTTTTGAAGGAAGTATCCCGGCATTTGCCTGGAGTGATTTGGGAAACCATGGAAAACCCAAATATGGATGCCCGGACGGGGATTCGAACCTCCGTCCTCCCGAATGTGAGGCCAGAACGCTAGCCGTTACATCACCACGCTCGGTCATAGGGAGCGTGCACAAACTACGTGGCTCGGTCTGGGGGGGGGGTTAGCTGCGAAAGTAACGCAGTTACGCTGGGCTACGGGGGGGAGGGGCGGTTCCGAGCCAGGCCACGTAGCTTTCCTTTCATAACATTTTTCACAGTTAAAATGGGGAACAGAACTCTCAACAGCAGGTGAATATTTATTTCCCACAGTCCGTATGTAATTTACAATGTCTGACAAGACAAAAAGGTACAAAATGTCTTCTGGGATCAAAGGGGAAAAAAGCTACGTGCTACGTGGGGGGGAGGGGGGGATTCACATGAGGCCAAAATGGAGCTACGTTGTTTATGCACGCTCCCATATGAATAGGAATAAAAGGCGGACCCCTATGTTAAGATTGCGAAGTCAGCTAGTTCTATGAAAGATGGCTGTGCTATCGATGACCTTAAAAAGAAAATTAATGGATTAAGAAGCTAGAACCTGCCAGGTTTCTGGAATAATAGCTGAGCAATACAAGTGCAGAATGGTGTAGATCCGCCACCAGCAATTGAGTACAACCCATTGCACATACAACGTAAAAATAGACACCCAATAGCATTTATCGTTGTTCGGGGGTAATAATTCTGACTTTGAAATTTTTGAAAATTTTGCGGTAAGAATTTATTGGACCGAAGCTGCAGCATCGACCATAATTTTTATATGTCACGTCCTCACATTGGAGCTCTTTTAATAAACTTCGATGAATTCCTTTCATATCAAGTCTTGTAATACACGTTCCAATGCAAATACATTTACTTCTTTTTCTTCAATAAAACACGTATTGTTACAGCTGCATTTACTGAGGCTGCACAAACATAAACGTTAACTTCATTCATTTCAGAGAACTATGATTAAAAATTTTGTGTAGTGCAATGGGCATGATAAAGTATCATAAAATATCTTTTATAAAATAAATATGATAAAATCTTTTATAAAAGATCTTTGACAAAGATCTTTTACAATGTAATGCCGGCCTTAGATTGAAATACGGCTTGGACCGGAAGGAAACCGTTACCAAAAGCACAAGGAGTTTTACCTACAACTGATTTTTTGAGGTTTGATATCTCTAAAACAAAGGGAGATATTAAAAAATATATTCTTTACTTTCGACTTGTTTCGTCGAATTACATAAGAATCCATTATGAAATTGAGGCGACACGGTTATGATACTGTTGCCTCAGCCGAAATCGTCCCACAGACACGATGTACTATGTAAATATTTGATTAAATTTAAAATTTTCTCCATTGAACACATTTTAAAATTAATAAAAGTATACTTCGTGACGAGGAGGGACTCAAGTTTCTGTCCAAACAATACCACCAACTTACGAAATGTTGCGCAAAATGTGTTTCACCCCTGACGGGAGACCCACAGATATGAAATTTTTGTCTATCGGAAGTTGCGTAGCACCCAAAAGTGTTGTAACGATTGTGAATCGGCAGACGCAAAAATTCGTCAATAGACAGTGCCGAATCTAGCGGAGGGGGGGGGGGGCACAAACCGGGGCGCTTTCCCCCGGCGGCAACTTCAAGGGGGCGGCAAAATAATAATTGAAGGGGCGATAAATGGCGAATTCATGCAGCGGTGACCTTTCTTAGCTGTACTGCTCCAAGCGAAAACTTCAGGGGGTGCGGCAAATCAGAAAATAGCTCTGTACTGTCCCGGGCGGAAAATTTATGTTCGAAGGGGCGGCAATTTCAAGTTTTCCTCCGTCCTAGATCTGCAACTGTCCATAGATACGAGTTGTACGATTTCGTCTTCTAGTACAGTCTAGGTTTAAGGATACATCAACGATAATAATCCTTGTTGTTTCGTTCCTCAGAACAATATTGTGCAATAAGGTATAATTCGAACGCCATTGCATTGAAAAAAGGAAACTGACGGTATCAAAATTTGTTTAATTTCATATTGTGTTGCTATAATCTACTAACATTTTACTTTAAATTCTTCCACTGTCTACTCACTGACGGTACCAAAATTTGTTTAATTTCATATTGTGTTGCTATAATCTACTAACATTTTACTTTAAATTCTTCCACTGTCTACTCAACTCCTAACTTATTCCAGTCCCTAATTGCCTTTCCAAAGGAAATCTTCGCTAATCCCTTAAGGATGAATTCAGGTGCTAGTTATAGTCTTGTTTATCTCAAACGGTACCTTTCGCATCCTCTGTTATCTGGAATGATGTGAAACATAGTAGACACCATTATTGTAACGAATTAATTCATCCATATTTTTGACAATTTCGGTAAATTTTTGTTATTTGTAGATTACATTGCATGTGCTCGCTTTGACCTACACAACTCGATATCCTGTCCAGATCTCCCTATAATTGTTAATAATCCTCCCTTCTTTCAACCTTCTAGCACAGCTTATTGTGTAGTGTTTAGTACGCTAGCATGCTTCCGTGATTTGGATTCCTCGTAAAACTGTAGGTTCTCTCTTGGGCTAACAAACCTAATTGTAACACTGATGTATACACATCCAAAGCAAATTCTATCCAAAACAACGGCTTAATGTGGTCCTAGTTGGCCCAAACGAACTTACAAAGAGTTGCTGATTAGGGACCGTCCATAAGCTACGTTGCTCCGTCTAGGAGGGGGGGGGGGGGGGGTTGATTGGAAAGCTACGCTGGACTGCGTGGAAAGGGGGGGGGGAGGGGGTTTCCGAGCCAGGCCACCTAGCTATTGATTCAAATTATTTGACACAGTTAAAGTAAGTTACAAATCAAACAACAGCATGCGAATATTTTTATTTCCGTCATTTAATTTTCTCCGTATGTAATTTACAATAGTCTGACAAGAGAAAATAGTACAAAATGTCTTCTGGAATCAATATGGAAAAAAGTTTTGTGCTACGTGGGGAGGGAGGGTTAGAGACAAAAGCCACGTCGGGCAACGTGGGGGGAGGGGAGTTCACAGGAAGCCAAAATGGAGCTACGTGGTTTATCGAAGCTTCCTAATAAGTAAATTATTTTGTAACATAATTGCGACGGAATACATGCCCAATGACAATCTTCCTAAACGCGTACTGTTAGCCCTTAATTAATTTTTACTTATGGTGTGGGTCATCTCGTCCATTCCCCTTACTATCCTTATTCTTCAAACAATAACTATGCAGGCTCCATTGGCAATATATTCATTATCACTGCTAGCAAACACATTCAGCTTCCTTTATTCTTCCAGTGACTTCCAACCTATTTATCACATCTCAATGATTATGTTCTACAATTACATGTGGAAACTAATCTAACTGTCCTACTTTTCGCTCCCTGCAACTCCAGTATATGATAGCTAAATTGTGGGTTGCAATGGTCTGACAAAACTTCTGTATCCCAAGTACCTCATTTCCTTGGTTCATCCCATCGTCGGCCTCTCCAGTAAATTCAGAAGTTTGAACCTCATTCAGAACCTGTTCAATGTGATCTGCCAACTCGTGTTTACTAGTAAACGATGCCTCAAGTCAATTACAAGTTATGTCTTCAGCGAGCAATTACTGCTTCACCTTATTATAATACAAAAATTTTTTCTTTCTCTGTGTACCTAATTAGCTGAAGTATTCAAGCATATTTACTCATTACATGCTGAACCTCAAAACTGGATATCCTGTCAAGATACACCTATAGTTCTTAATAATCCTCTCTTCTTTCAATCTTTCATCTTTTAAGAACTTATCCTCTTCTGATAATCCTTTTTCTACCCTGACTGTTAACAAATTATCCACCTATAAAGCAATTTTTTCATTCACCTCAATTGGTTTTCCCTCGTATAGTACAATTTAGTTGCAATTTTGCACTGAAAAATTACACGCAATTTCCATAATTAAATAGAAGCACCCAATTTAATTAATACATACTAATATGGTTTCCAAAGACTGGCCAGTTACTAAATATTAAAAAAAAATCATACACCACATAATTGATAGTGATTAACTTTGTCATCTTTCTCTTCCATAATTTAGAGAATATATTGTAACGAACGCGTCTTGTGACCGCTAGTTACATTAATAAACTATATGTTTATTATTTAAAATGTTGAATATTTTAGTGGGCATTTGGGCGCAGTGTACAAGTGTGGAGCGGCAGATCTGAGGAATGCCAGCAGGCCGGTTCCTAGAATTAGCGAGGGGAGAATAGTGTGTGCCTAATGAGGGGAGATTTGTGCGTGCCAGGTAGACAAACAGGGTGATCGGCGAAAGTTTTCTGTTTTGCATGTGGCACGACGAACGAGGGAAGAGATATTCGATGCCGGCCGGCCAACACGTTCCGACGATGTGATTTCTGGACTGTCTATTCGTGAGTGGGACTGTTGCTGCTGCCTGGATCCGGACACCCGCTATTTTGTTTGAGCAGATGAGCTCAGGCAAAGGACGACATCTGAGGAACTGTGCTACACTGGTCCATAGCAGAGAAGACCGTCATCCAATGTGTGGCGGCAGACATGTACATTTGGTAATTATACATCGCCAATGAAGGACACTGTGCTAGCTAGACTTTCAAGTTCATAGCATTGCCCAGCTACGACCCTGCAGATAAGAACTGTCATAGCCCGGAGCAAACATCTCTTTCAGAAACGAAGTCAAAATGTTGAATTTGTTTACTATTTAATTTTGTGTATTTTATATAATAAAACCATTTGTGATTTCTCGTATAAAGTATTCACGCAAGTTCTACCTTTCATGATAAAAAATTAAAATAATAAAATTAATTATAATTTTAAATCAGGTAATGAGGTCAGAACGTTACAATATTTACAGTTACTATGTCCCAAAAAGAAAATGCACATAATAAAATCTCGTAGATCCTGATGAAGAATCTCCTCCGATCGGTTTTTTTTTTTTTAATTATTTTTGTAGGTAACGACTACGAGGTTCCCAGCTGTTAATCGATTAGGCTAACGAGAATGTTCTTAAAAGTTCTAGGAGTAACAATAAAAGAATGGATATGTAATTTATAAACTACCTCATTTCAAATAATCTTCTAACGTTACAATCGAACCTTCATGCCGTGGAAAGTGCTGACTATCTAAACACTGTTCGAATTTTTGGAAACGACAGAAGTCTTGGTCAAATCTGTGAGATTTCTAAAAATTAGTCGTTCAACTCGCTTATAATTTTAATTCGAAATTAAATAGTGAATCTAGACCACATTCACTTCATGAAAAAAAATCAGTTTTATAATTTAGTTAAAACTTTCCAGACTTCAGAGATCTTTTGGGAAAGCATTTTTGATTCACTGTCAACAAGAGCGGCATTTATATTGGGCAAAGCATTTTTATGTGCTATTACCTTGGAAGACAAGCCATATATTATCTTTTGAAATACCTGTAGCCCCTTTAATTGTATATACTTTAACTAGCTGATACACTAATATAGTTATTTGTTTAATGAATTCTCTCGTTGTTTCACTTTTTATGACATCTTTCACAAGTAGGGTTGCCAACCATCCGGTTTTTTCCTGACTGTCCGATTCTAACGCGATTTGTCCGTGTCCGGTTCATTACATTCGACCGGACGCAAAATGTCCGGTTATTAAGAAATTAAAAAAAAAATATGGAAATAAACAAGGTTATTTCGCTCCTTATTCCCCTCCCGCTGAACGTAGTTCAACTGTTTCACTCTGTGTTTAAAAGTTGACAACAGTTGGTCGCATGTCTGATTGTCGTGAAGAGATTGGTTTACTGTCTCAGTTACCTACCTGCCACATTACATATACACAATGAGTGATTTGCCGAAGAAAGTTCGGAAACGTTATTGTTGTTTCAGAGAGCAGTGGCTCTCAAATGACGAATTTAAAACGTGGCTACGTAAAGAAAATGATTCCGCCGCATATTGCCAAGCGTGAAAAATTAATTTTACTGTAAAATTTGACGGTATAAAAGCAATGAAACGTCATCCGAGTACAGAAGGGCATGTGAGGGAAACAAAATCTATATCTAAAACAGCGGTTTTAACCATTTTTTGTTTATAAATGGCTGTGCTGAAGAAGGCACTGTTTCTTCTGCAGAGGTTTTGTTAACATAATAATTGAATAAAAGTTATTTCATTTCATTATTAATTTTATTGAATATTGATAGTTATTTCAAACAATTTTTTCTTATTTTTTTAGTTCGCAATTGTTATAACAACAATTAATTGTAAAAATAAAAAACTAATTTCTCTGTAGATTTTACTTTTTCTAATATGCATATTTCCCCCCTTCCTCCCGCCCCTCCCCCGTGGGCTTTTGTCCGGTCGTGGAGATTTGAAATTTTGGCATTTGTCCGACAGTGGAAATCTGAAAAGTTGGCAATCCTATTCACGAGCACTGTTCCAGTGGCGTAGCTAGGTCAACAAGGGCCCCGGTTCAAAAAATTTATTTTGGGCCCTGAGGCCAGATGGGCGACCTTTTTTTTGCTTTGTGTTGCTGGTAGGGGCCCCCTGAGGTGAGGCTGGGGGCCCCTGAGTTGTGCTTGCGGGCCCCCTGAGCAGTGGTTGGGGCCCCCGAGCAGTAAGGGCTTCCTGGGTCTCATCAGGGCCCCCCTTACACGACGGTAGAGCTAAAAAAAGGTCGCCCGTTTGCCGTAAAGCCGCGTGGGCCCTCTGATCTGCGCTTGGGGGCCCCCTGAGCGTAGGGGCCCCGGTGCACTGCACCGCATAGCACCATAGTAGCTACGCCCCTGCACTGTTCTCAGGTTAATATTATCATGTTCAAATTCATCTATAAATTTTTAATTGGTGGAAATTTATGTAGAAGAGTGTTCACAAACCTTGAGGAACGTGCAATGATTTTTTACTGTTGCTAAAACTCTTTTAAAAAGTTGTATCACTGATTGACATCCAGTTACATAGTCTTCTTATAACATTTTAGGGAATTCCCACAACTTACCTAAGGTGAAACAACACTATCCAAACTACTATTGCGCACATTGAGCTGCGTGGCGCAGTAGGGGCAGCGCAGGGCAGGGCAGCACGGAAACAGAAACTGTGTCGGATATTAGAGCGCAGTTTTGGGCGGTAGTTTCCAAAGCATTGTGTTGCGCGAGAAACCGCCAAAAAAAAGCGTAACCAACAAACATGTCGAAGCAAAAACTCGATTTTTTATTTCTGAATCAGACTGGGATGCCGAGATTGGAAAATTGTTATTACTTTAACAGAAGCTGAGTTAGATAAAACTATGAAAAACTGAGTATATGAAAAGAAGATACTCTCATCTGGCTTTTGAAGAGCAAGAGAATTCTCAAAAGATTATTTCCGGATGACTGGTGCAGAGATTCACGGCATAATGTAACCTGTTATTTTCTAGACAACGCTCAAATACCTATTAGAACTGAAGAAAATCTGGCAACATTTTCGTGGTAATTTATTTAATTATTTAACGTTTGACGATACATGACATTTATAAGAGAGTTTTTCTCTTTTATTTCATATTATATTTTTAAGAAAACTACATAACAGAACATAAGAAACTAAAAAAGCAGTGTCCAACAAATTATTCGGGAAATTGTCTTCACAAGAATCCTCCTACTTTCCCGTTTAAAGGAGTTGGACGGAGGTTGCCTTGAAGAGTGAGAAGAACTTAATTCAGTCGGACGTGTGCCACGGTAAAATAAAAAATTGTCTCTCGGGGACACTATTGAATGATGTAGTGCAAAAAAAAAGTAATAATAGCCTATATATCAATCTTTTTCCAAAGTTTTATTAAAAATAAATTAAAAAAGAGAAAATAAAAGTGAAAATTGTAAGTAGACAGTTGTATGATGACGTTGAATTTACTCGCCACTTGTTGGGCTCATTGTTTAAATTTAATTTTTAAGTATTTATTATGACTGATATTGTGAATCGCAGGTTGGTTACGCACCAGATTAATCATTTTTTTTTATTCCATAGTTGAAAATGATTATAAGTAAAGCAAGATTATAAATAACGCAAGAAGTGTTACGGCAAAAACCGGCAAGAGTGAGCTGCGTGGCACAGTTTTACCCGGGGCGAACATTGAGCTGAGTGGCGCAGTAGGGGCAACGCAGAGCAGGGCAGGGCAGCACAGACTGGCAGTTACTCGCGCATATTAGAGCGTAGTTTCGTGTGGCAGTTTACAAAGCATTGTGTTGTGCGAAAAACCGACAATAAAGCGTAACCAAAAACATGTCGATACAGAAACTAGATTTTTGATTTCTGAATCAGATTGGGATGCCAAGCTTGGAAAATTGTTATTACTTTAACAGAAGCTGAGTTAAATAAAACCAGGCAAAAGTGAGTATATGAAAAGAAGAAACTGTCATCTGGCTTTTGCAGTGACAAGAGAATTATCAAAAGATAATTTCCGGATGACTCGAGCGGAGATTCACGGCATAATGTAACCTGTTATTTTCTCGACAAAGCTCAAATATCTATTAGAACTGAAGAAAATCTCAAATTTCGCTGTATTTTCGTCGTTATTTATTTAATTATTTGGCGTTTGACGGTACATGACATTTATAAGAATGTTTCTTTCTTTTATTTCATATTATATTTTTAAGAAAACTATATAACAGAACATAAAAACTTGAAACTAAAAAAGCAGTGTCAACAAATTAAGTGTTTCTCGGGGACACTATTGAATGATGTAGTACAAATAATAAGAAAACAAATAATGTGATAATAGCCTATATATATCAATCATTTTCGAAGTTTTATTAAAAATGAATTCAAAAAAAGAAAAGTGAAAATTGTAAGTGGACAGTTGTATGATAAATAAATGCTGAATTTACTCGCCACTTGTTGGGCTCATTGTCCAAATCTCTTGTTTAAATTTAATTTTTATGACTGATATTGTGAATCGCAGGTTGGTTACGCACCAGATTAATCAATTTTTCTTATTCCATAGTTGAAAATGATTGTAAGTAAGGCAAGATTATAAATAACGCAAGAAGTGTTACGGCAAAAACCTGGCACGAGTGAGCTGCGTGGCACAGTTGTAGGCCGGGCGCACATTGACGCGCAGTCGACGAGCGCAGCACAGTTTCTGTGTCTCTATGTTTTGGGGCGGAACAGCGCGTATTGAGACGCAGAGCAGGGCAGCGCAGTACTGCGCCGCACGTGGCCTGCGCGACGTTGTGATCACGACACAGAAACTGTGCCACGCAGCTCACTCGTGCCGGTTTTTGCCGTAACCCGGGGCGCACATTGAGCTGCGTGGCGCAGTAGGGGCAACGCAGAGCAGGGCAGGGCAGCACAGACTGGCAGTTACTCGCGCATATTAGAGCGCAGTTTCGTGCGGCAGTTTACAAAGCATTGTGTTGTGCGAAAAATCTACAATAAAGCGTAACCAAAAACATGTCGATGCAAAAACTCGATTTTTGATTTCTGAATCAGATTGGGATATTGTCTCTGGTCTGTGCTGCCCTGCCCTGCTCTGCGTTGCCCCTACTGCGCCATGCAGCTCAATGTGCGCCCCGGGTAAACCCTAATTTTTGTGAGCGAACAATTACTATTAAAAATAATGAAAACTGCTTTGTAAATCGTCAACGCCCTATCACCTTAAAGCGATGGAACACAACAGATTTAAGATAAATTCAAATGTCATTATACATCGTATTTACAACTTACGCTCACCAGTCAACGTTGTAATGAAAAATTAATTGGCTACTTTTTAAATCAGAGTGACTGTGACTGAAATATATTATTTACGTGATAAATGTTGGGTTTCGGGAAAACTGAAGACATAATTAACGGTCACAGAAAACTGACTTTCGGCTTTCTAAAGTAAAAATCGTATACATTTTATAGAAGTCAGAGTTCCCCGCATAACATCAAAGGTGATGAAATATCTAACTTCTACATAACTCAGTAAATTATGAATATCAATTACGCATGGAATAAACTGCAGAAGGTATTATTATTATCGTATATAAAATGTTAATATAGAGGTCTTAGGGATTTGAAATTGCACGTGTTCACAAATTTATCATCTAGGTAGCATGTGAATAAGACAGAAGTTGCCTACTAAAAGATTTTGTTATTCGAATGTTGCTAATATACTGATAAAATTAGGAACTTTGTTTTCTCGGTTCATACATCATGAAACTTATAGCAGTGTATAAAGTTTTTCATCATTTCACCGCGACGCAGCCTTTGGGCTACGTGACTCATAGCACTTTCCAGAACGTTGGTAGGAGCGCTGGGTGGGGGCAGAAGCTTCTCGAATCTGGCCGTATTGAGCGGTGGAAATTTCCGCTGACCTCCGCAGGCTATAAAGGGGAGCTGGTCTGGTGTGACGTCCTCATTCGCCTGTTCACCGCCTCTGCTGCTGGGAGAATGGCTGCGGGAAGCTGCTGCTTGGGAGCCGATGCTGGGGAGCTGCTGCGCTTCTGGAGTCACTTGAGTATACTTAGTTATAGGCCGCATTTGCTTTGAATTAGTTTGGGAAGTGATTGTAGACTTTAAATCAAGATAAAGTAGCGACATGCATATTTGTCTCATATTTGAGCTGTTTTAAAGGAAATGATTAACTATGTCATTTTTTTCTCTTGAAAAGCTAATTTAGAATTTGAAGAGATTGACTTCTCGAATTCGGAGATAGTGACTGAAAAAGTCTCACTCTTTAAGCACTATATGTGCTTCTATTTTAAAAATTTTACTTTAAAAAATAATTAAATGGAAAAGCTGTGTTAGAATTTGAAGAGATTGATGTCTCGAATTCGCAGGTAGTGACTGAAAGAAAGTTTCTTTGTTTAAGCGCAATAAGTGCTTTTATTTTTTAAAAATTGTATTTTCACTCCAATGTTTTTAGGAAGGCATCTTGTATTCTTATTGCTGTTTATAGGGTTGCTATGAAAGTGGAATGTTCAATCTCAGAACAGCTAAACCCATTAAAAAATAAAAAATCGTAAACAGTAAATCTGTTGGTAGTGTAGAGCGTTTTAAGAAGTCAAGTCGCATACTTTGCATTTTGTATGCAGAAATGAAACAAAGCTATTTTTGGAACTGTGACATACATTGTGATCGGTTCATTTGCTACCTGCGATCTTTATTTTTCTCATGTGAAATTGAAGACATCAGATAAGGATGATTTCGTTAACTTGTCAGATAATTTTGAAATAGCTTACTTGCTTCTAACTTTACTCATTCTAAAGTTATTTAACTTGTTGATTGTTTTATTGGAAGTTATGTATGCTAGAATTTGTTCTGTGAATTTAAATTCAGGTGAAGTTTGGCGTCACATGGAAGTTCGTGTTAGACCTCTGGTGGGGTGATTGGAGTCTAGGCCACTTCCAGTGTACTGCAGATAATCAGCCCTCTACTGGAGACTCAACTAATGTCAAAGTGTTAAGTAAAGTCTAGTAAGAGATTAGCCTGAAAATATTTCCCACTTTTAGGTTTTCAAGATATTTTTAACTATAAGCGAAGTTTATTCCCGATAGTTTCCCGCTGTAGCAGGATTCTCACTGAAGGCAAATGGCATTTTTACATCACTTTTAAATTCCTGCAATTGAGTTTTACTTGTGTTGTGAGAATCCTTTGCCTTGTTTCAGAAAAAAATTAATTTTTGAATCCTTTACATTATAATTAGAACTATAACGGTAGTTAATCGTTAACTTCAAACATTTTTACGAAGTGAGCATTTAGCTTTCAATTAGTGTGAACATGGTGCCTGGAAATACTTAATCACTTTTGAGGCTCCTTGTATTTATTTAAATTTCAAGGAACGAGAGATGAAATCACATGGATTTAAAAATAAAATGAAGTTTAAACATTAATGCTTTCCAACTAGATTTCCCGTCTTCCGTGTATCTTGTAATGGGAGCCTCATTACTTCTGTCATGTTCTAATTATAACAGAATGATGGCAGGGAAGGGAGAATGACATGAATATAAACTATTGAACACCTTTAATGGAAAGATTTTCGTGGAGGATTGTTCACACTAAGTTTGAAGTGTTACAAAACTATTGTTAGAACTGTGACATACATTGTTATTGGTTCATTTGCTACCTGCGATCTTATTTTTCTCATGTGAAATTGAAGACATCAGATAAGGATGATTTTGAAATAGCTACTTGCTTCTAACTTTACTCTTTCTAAAGTTATTTAACTTCTTGATTTTTTTGTTGGAAGTTATGTATGCTAGAATTTGTTCTGTGAATTTAAATTCAGGTGAAGTTTGGCGTCACATGGAAGTTCGTGTTAGACCTCTGGTGGGGTGATTGGAGTCTAGGCCACTTCCAGTGTACTGCAGATAATCAGCCCTCTACTGGAGACTCAACTAATGTCAAAGTGTTAAGTAAAGTCTAGTAAGACTTAATTAGCCTGAAAATATTTCCCACATTTAGGTTTTCAAGATATTGTTAACTGTAAGCGAAGTTTATTCCCGGTAGCTTCCCGCTGTAGCAGGATTCTCACTAAAGGCAAATAGCATTTTTTACATAACTTTTAAATTCCTACAATTGAGTGAAATATATTGAAGTTTTACTTGTGTTGTGGGAATCCTTTGCTTTGTTTCAGAAAAAAAAAAAAATTTTTTGAATCCTTTACATTATTATTAGAACTATAAAGGTAGTTAATCGTTAACTTCAAACATTTTTTTGAAGTGAGCATTTAATTTTCAATTAGTGTGAACATGGTGCCTGGAAATACTAAATCACTTTTGAGGCTCCTTGTATTTATTTAAATTGCAAGGAACAAGAGATTAAATCACATGGATTTGAAGACAAAATGAAGTTTATACATTAATGCTTTCCAACTAGATTTCCCGTCTTCCGCGTATCTTGTAATGTGAGCCTCATTACTTCTGTCATGTTCTAATTATAACAGAATGATGGCAGGGAAGGGAGAATGACATTAATGTACACTATTTAACACCTTTTCTGCAAAGATTTTCGTGGAGGATTGTTCACACTAAGTTTGAAGTGTTCCTGTTCTTAACCAATATTCATTCAGCCCCAGAATAGATTAGTTTCTTGAAACTTTACGTAGAATGTTACAGGTTCCTATTCTTTGTTTGGCTGTAAGAATGGTTTTCTGGTGCGTTCATGATCAGCAATGCAGCACCTGAACTTCTGCAGGCACACTGGATAACATTAATCTCATCATGTGACAGGCAGTTGCTTCAAATCGACATCAAGAAATTGTTTGCGTTAACTCTTTCTAGATGTGTTTACGTGACAACTTTTTTTGTATTTGGACCAAACTAAAACAGTTTCAGGCCAATTTGAACATTTAATACGTTGTGCAATAAACTGTGACAAATCATTTTAATCATATTTCAAAAGCACTTGCTGAATAGCGGTGACTATATGCTAATGTTCCTCATTTTGACATGCTTAGGCTTTAATGAGAAAAAGAACAATGAATTTTTGTCATAAATGTCATGTTGGATCCCTTTTTTTATTGATGTAACCAATGTTTAGTGAACTATTTATTGGTCTATGCAGTCCCCCTTAATAATTGCGGATATTTTTTTTAGTTCTGTGTTAATGCATTCAGAGTTTATAATTTGTTCGAAATGTCATTTTCAGATCAATACTGCGAAAATAGAACTGAAGTCTTTTGTCATTGTGATTTCAGTTTTGAAAATTTCTTCCATACCTATATTCTTTTGGAAAATTTTTGATAATTTTAGACATTGCTATTAACTATCTGTAATGTTGCCTGGGAACTTATTTACGTATACCTAATGAAAATCTTATTAGATATTAATAGATGGTTTCCTGTAAGATATTATTAGCTGTTATTGGAAGTAATGACTTTGACACTGAAATTCAAGTACCTATATTTAAGTATGTCTTCTGATTTTTCTACTATATTTCAACTCTTTATTCTCTTGAAAGTTGTTACATAAAGAATGAAAAATAAATACTCTGCATGCCTGGTAGGTTGCAGATGAAAACATATTTTTTAATGTGTATGGTTTTATTTGATAATTAATTCTTAGTTCCTGTTCCAGACCTTTGTCATAAGAATGTTACTTTTGAGATGTTTTTGCTATTCTGACTAAATGTGAATATTTGACATGTTGATGGATTGAGTTTTCTTTTTTTTTTTAAATTAAGCAATATTCTAGTCAAAGTGAGTCTATTTTTAAGGAATTGCTAACTGGCATATTGTTCATAGGAGTTATTTTAAGGTCTAAGTAATTGGCAGTATTCAGTAAATGCCATGTAATTTGATAAAATGAGAATTTTATAATGATCAAGATGTGTGTAGTTATAAATTATGGTATCTGAAAAATGAGTGTAATGGAAAAAGGTCATATTCAGATATTCGTGTTTCCCTCATCATTGATAAGTGTCAATGAAAATGCTGTTAGTATCATATTGGTGTATGTGATATGTGAGTGACCGATTCATTTTAAAAAATAAAGATTTTTTCCCCCCTCTTGAGCAACATTTTCCCCTTTTGATGAAGGCTATAATGGAGAAAGTTTGTGATACCTTAAATAGGTGAGTCAGTAATGGTGAGTAATTGAACAAATGACTTGTGTATAAGGAGTGTTGATTTTGTTGACATTGTACTTTGATTCCACGAAGAATTAGAGAAAAAAAACTTATTTTTAACTTTAAAGAAGCATGCATATATGTTAGTATATGAGTTTTTCAATGTTATTTATTGATTTTGCAAATAAATTTTATTAGTACATGTCCTCTTTTGGAGGACAAATTAATTTTGACAGATTCCTAGTTATCATTGCAGGAGATTGGGCATACTGTTCTGTCAGTATTGCTGATTAGAAATATTTATTTAAATTGTCCAGTGTAGCAAGAGTATACATAAGCTCATAGTCATGAGTTACTCTAAACGAATTGTTTGGTGTACATGACTGAATATATAATGTTTCACAAGTAAATAATAGATTATGAGTAAAAAAGAGGATGTAGCTTAGGAGGTTTGCTTGCAAACTATCTGGAAATTCATAGTCTTGCAATCCAATTTTTTACAATTCTTGTATCACATATTTTATGAAGGAATTAGAGTAAGGTGTACTGTGACATGTATAAATACCCAGAGGTATTTTAGAATGATTAAACTAAGATGAGTTCCACCAATACTAAACACTTCCTGAAGCCATTATGTTGTAGTATCTTGAGTTTTTGCATATGAGGTAGATTTATTCTGGTAGCTGTTATTTTTAATTTATTTATTTGAGTTGAGAACTAAAGTGATTTATTGGTAAGAGTGTGTAGGTAAGTGTCACGGGTATTATCTAACAGGCAATACCGCTCGCTTCGCGCTGTTAACGTGTCGTCATAGTGACGTCACGTTAACGTACAGTCAATTTTTGTGACTATTCGGCCCTTGTTAAGCGGCCGCACACGTCCGATAACACATCAAACACTGGACATCTGTTTGTGTTATCGGACATCTGCGGCCGCTTGCCAGCGGCCGCCTGCATCTGATCCACCTTCGGGATATCAGTTTATGTTGATATTGTACAGTTTTAAATTATTGTGACCGAGCGTAGCGAGGGCACAATACACACAAAAGTTGACTGTACGTGAACGTGACGTCACTATGACGACACGTTAACAGCGCGAAGCGAGTGGTATTGCCTGTTAGATAAAACCCAGTGTCACTTGGATGGAAGAAAATTTGGTCAGAGTTAATGTGAGATACTGTGTTTTGCAATGAGAGTACAGAAAATGTGAGGTATTAAAGTATTGATTTGTTGACAGTTTGCCTTACTCAGTGACAATTAAGAGTAATTACATTTGACTTCTGTTAGAAAAGTCAGTTGATGGAAGACTGTTGTTACTGAATGTTTAACTGTTAATGGTTGTAATGACACAGTGTGAGGAAGGTACTTGTAAATTTATTGAGAACAAATACTAGAAAAACAATGTTGTAAGAGATGATATTAATGTCCCCATTTGTAATTAAGTTTCGCAAGGGGTAGATAAAATTTGCTATGTGAGGTATGTTACATAGAACAGGCCTTTTTAAACCATCCCCATACAGTCCAAATTACAGGAGATCATAATGGTGTTTTGTCCACTAGTTGAAAAGGAAAAACCGTACAGATTTTTTTTTTTAAATGAAGCAATTTAAGGTACTAAAGAATTTGGTGTTCTAACATAGACATTTGAGTTAATGTGATTCTGGTAGCTTATGAGGTATCAACTATGAGCAGAGAAATAATATGGCATGATATTGAAGGCACTTAATCATTGACAAAATATATTACTCCTGAGGAAAGTATATTTCTGTGGAGAAAATCATTAGGTAGGGTTAGGATTAAAGGTTAATGTATATAAATAGGGATTACATGCTTCCTTACTGTGGTACCATTGTAGTGAGTAGGCTAAGATACAAATTACCCCAATGATGTTGATTGTGTAGGATACCTTACTAATACCAGAGTACATGGAATTGAAGTTGAGAAGTGGTTTTTCAGATTTTTTTGTAGTTTACTTCATTGGATAGGTTGTTCCAAGCAAGCTAGGTTTTGAGGATGGATTGTAGTGTGGAATGAATTTCCCTGTTGTTAATGATTCGTTAAATTAATTTGACCATAGATTAAATAACGATAAAGACTTTATTTGAAGAAATTCTCCTACTGCAATTGCCAAATTGGCAGTTGTTAACAGTTAAGTAATGCCCAACTGGGTCATTAAGTTAGTGTTTAAAATGTAGAGCCCTGATATAGATTTCCAATAAAATCATCAATTTCCAATTAGGTTCTTGTGCGTAAATTGAGTTTACATAAAAGAAGTATTTTGTACCAGGCCCATTACTGTTTTCATGATTAATCTTAAATACACAGCAAGTCCAATGGAGACTAATTTTTGGAGAGATAGTCTAAATACTCATACAGATATTACATTTCAACCATTAAAAATAATTTTGAGGAGAGCAGTGTAGAATATAGGTGTTTAAATGGTCATTCCTACTTTTGAGATATATGTTTATCATGAATGGTAGTGAGAGTCCTGCAGAGTAATTGCAAGTTTAAATTAGATACTTACTAGCTAGGTGGCTGATGGTAGTTTAATGACAACAGCGGTCTTAAAAAAAAAATAACTTTACCAATGGATTGTAGGACAATCATTGATGAGTTTAGGAAGTTTCAGAGATATTGTATTTTAAAAACTGTATTAAAGAAGGTTTCCCCATTCGAAAACATTCGAAGTTGATTGGTTATATCCTCCCAACTAAGTACGAATGATTTAATTTCCCAAGTTAATGCCCTAAGGTGAATTAGAATGATTAAACTAAGATAAATTCCTGGGAAGAAGTAAACGACAATACCCAAAACTTGACGTAGGCAAAATGTTGTGGTTAAAGTGTTTTGAGCTTGTTAATTTGAATTCAGGATTAAAGAGAGTAATTGGTAGGAGTGTGTTGGTAATGTGACATGGATGCAAGAAAACGAGTTAATAGTTAATCAAACATGGTGCATTTTGAGATGAGAGTACAGAACATGCAAGGTATTAAGGTTTTGAATTGTTGCGATTTTCCCATTTCTGTGAAAATGAGAGTAAAAAAAAAGTGATGTTACATTTTATTGCAGTTTGGTAATGAGGTCAGTTGGTGAAAGATTCTGTTGATTGGTGAATAATTTTGGTGTTATAGGAATTGATTGAGAGCAAATACTAGGTTGTCTTTTTGTGTAAGAAGGAGAATTTAAGGTTGGAAAGAGGTGGAATATTCCCGATGTCCCCATTTGGTATTGACACTTTACAAAGAAATCTAATATGTGAGTTATGTTATGTGTGGAAAAGACCATTCCAAATCATCGCCATATTTCCCAAGTTACAAGAGATGATTCTGTTGTTACGTTGACTGGTTGGAAATGGAAAAACAATCATACTGATTTTATTAATGAAATTGTGGAAGGAGCAATGATATTTGGTGTATGCAATTTATGACATAGGTGGTAAATTGGTTCTGGTGACTGATAAGAGAGTGTTAAAAGAGTTAACAAGAAATATATGTTTTCAAGGAGACTACAGAATGTGCTAGGTATTAAAGTTTTAGGATGTTTCATATTTGCCCCATTCATTAAAAATGAGAGTAAAAATGAAAGAGTTTAACTTGAGATTGGTGAAAAGTCAGTAGGTGAAAGTTTTCTTGGTTACTGAATGTTGAGAGTGTACGAAATGTTGATGGCTGTAGTGACATAGTGCGTGGAAGGTGTTTGTGAATTGATTGAGAGCAAATAGTAGAAAAGATTTAGTGTGATGAAAGAGATCATCTATTCATGATGTCCCCATTTACTGTTGACAGTTTGGTGAAGTTATGTATACAAAGATGCTTAGCATGTGAGTTGTGTGTAGAAAAGACCATTCCAAACAATTTCCGTGAGGCTCCCTTATGTAGAGATACTAATGTTGTTTTGCCCACTTCTAGGTAATAAAGAAAAACATTCTATCGATCTAGTTGACACAGAATATACCGAACAAAAATTGTTGGTGTTTGATGTTTATGACATAAGAGGTAAAAAATTTCTTTTAGAAGATGAGCTACCTAAGTTTAAATGAGAAATAATATAGCGAGAAAATAAATGTGTTTGTTTGTTGACAAAATATATTACTGCCGAGGAATGTATTATTCTGTGGAGAGAGTCAATAGGTAGGGCAATAGTGACCGTTGGATTAAAGGTTATTGTATCAGAAGTAGAGATTACACACTTTGAGATTACATGCTTCGTTAAAGAGGTATCATTCTAGTGAGCAGGATAGGATACAAATTTCCCCAATAACGTTGATTGTGTAGGACACTTGATTGATGCCACAGTTCATTAGTTGAAGTTGAGAGATGGTTTTTTACAGATTTTTCTGTATTTTACGTTGAATAGGTTCTTCCAAGCAACCTAGGTTTTGAGGAAGGATTGTTGTGTAGAATGTATTTTCCTGTTAATATGACTATGGATGAAACTACGATAAAGAATTTGTTTCAAGAATTCCCCTTAATTATTAGTGCAAATGCCAAATTTGGCAGTAAAAGATGATCAGTAGGCCCTGTTGTTAATGTTTAACTAATGCCCAACTGGGTGATATATGTAGTGTTTAAAATGTAGAGCTCTGATTTAGATTTTCGATACAATCATGAATTTCCAATTTGGTTCTTATGTGTAAATAGGAGAAAAGAAAATTGAGTTTTTTAGTTGAGAAGTGCCCTAAATAATAAAAGTATTTTGTACCAGGCCCATTACTGTTCTCATGATTAATCTTAAATACACAGCGAGTCCAATGGAGATACGTTTTAGGAGAGGTAGTCTAAATACTCATATGGATGATATTACATTCGACCTTTAAAAATAATTTTGAGGAGAGCAGCGTGCAGAATAGGTGGTTAATTGGCCATTCCTACTTTTGAGATATATTTTTATCATAAATGGTAGTGAGAGTCCTGGAGAGTAATTGCTAGTTGAAATTAGGTCCTTACTAGCTAGTTGGCTGATGGTAGTTTAATGACAACAATGGTCTTAAAAAAAATAACTTTACAAATGGATTGTAGGCAAATCATCGATGAGTTTAGGAAGTTGCGGAGATATTGTATTTTAAAAACTGTATTAAAGAAGGTTTCCCCATTCGAAAACATTCCAAGTTGATTGGTTATATTGTCCCAACTAAGTACGAATGATTTAATTTCCCAAGTTAATACCCTGAGGTGAATTAGAATGATTAAACTAAGATAAATTCCTGAAAAGAAGTAAAAGCCAATACCCAACGATTGACGTAGGCAAAATGTTGTGGTTACAGTGTTTTGAGCTTGTTAATTTGAATTGAGAATTAAAGAGAGTAATTGGTAGGAGTGTGTTGGTAGTGTGACATGGATGCAAGAAAATGAGTTAATAGTTAATCAAGCATAGTGCATTTTGAGATGAGAGTACAGAACATGCAAGGTATTAAGGTTTTGATTGTTGCGATTTTCCCATTTCTGTGAAAATGAGAGTAAAAAAAAGTGATGTTACATTTTATTGCAGTTTGGTAATGAGGTCAGTTGGTGAAAGATTCTGTTGATTGGTGAATAATTTTGGTGTTATAGGAATTGATTGAGAGCAAATACTAGGTTGTCTTTTTGTGTAAGAAGGAGAATTTAAGGTTGGAAAGAGGTGGAATATTCCCGATGTCCCCATTTGGTATTGACACTTTACAAAGAAATCTAATATGTGAGTTATGTTATGTGTGGAAAAGACCATTCCAAATCATCGCCATATTTCCCAAGTTACAAGAGATGATTCTGTTGTTACGTTGACTGGTTGGAAATGGAAAAACAATCATACTGATTTTATTAATGAAATTGTGGAAGGAGCAATGATATTTGGTGTATGCAATTTATGACATAGGTGGTAAATTGGTTCTGGTGACTGATAAGAGAGTGTTAAAAGAGTTAACAAGAAATATATGTTTTCAAGGAGACTACAGAATGTGCTAGGTATTAAAGTTTTAGGATGTTTCATATTTGCCCCATTCATTAAAAATGAGAGTAAAAATGAAAGAGTTTAACTTGAGATTGGTGAAAAGTCAGTAGGTGAAAGTTTATCTTGGTTACTGAATGTTGAGAGTGTACGAAATGTTGATGGCTGTAGTGACATAGTGCGTGGAAGGTGTTTGTGAATTGATTGAGAGCAAATAGTAGAAAAGATTTAGTGTGATGAAAGAGATCATCTATTCATGATGTCCCCATTTACTGTTGACAGTTTGGTGAAGTTATGTATACAAAGATGCTTAGCATGTGAGTTGTGTGTAGAAAAGACCATTCCAAACAATTTCCGTGATGCTCCCTTATGTAGAGATACTAATGTTATTTTGCCCACTTCTAGGTAATGAAGAAAAACATTCTATCGATCTAGTTGACACAGAATATACCGAACAAAAATTGTTGGTGTTTGATGTTTATGACATAAGAGGTAAAAAATTTCTTTTAGCTGATGAGCTACCTAAGTTTAAATGAGAAATGATATAGCGAGAAAATAAATGTGTTTGTTTGTTGACAAAATATATTACTGCCGAGGAATGTATTATTCTGTGGAGAGAGTCAATAGGTAGGGCAATAGTGACTGTTGGATTAAAGGTTAATGTATCAGAAGTAGAGATTACACACTTTGAGATTACATGCTTCGTTAAAGAGGTATCATTCTAGTGAGCAGGATAGGATACAAATTTCCCCAATAACGTTGATTGTGTAGGACACTTGATTGATGCCAGAGTTCATTAGTTGAAGTTGAGAGATGGTTTTTTACAGATTTTTCTGTATTTTACGTTGAATAGGTTCTTCCAAGCAACCTAGGTTTTGAGGATGGATTGTTGTGTAGAATGTATTTTCCTGTTAATATGACTATGGATGAAACTACGATAAAGAATTTGTTTCAAAAATTCCCCTTAATTATTAGTGCAAATGCCAAATTTGGCAGTAAAAGATGATCAGTAGCCCTGTTGTTAATGTTTAACTAATGCCCAACTGGGTCATATATGTAGTGTTTAAAATGTAGAGCTCTGATTTAGATTTTCGATACAATCATGAATTTCCAATTTGGTTCTTATGTGTAAATAGGAGAAAAGAAAATTGAGTTTTTTAGTTGAGAAGTGCCCTAAATAATAAAAGTATTTTGTACCAGGCCCATTACTGTTCTCATGATTAATCTTAAATACACAGCGAGTCCAATGGAGATACGTTTTAGGAGAGGTAGTCTAAATACTCATATGGATGATATTACATTCGACCTTTAAAAATAATTTTGAGGAGAGCAGCGTGCAGAATAGGTGGTTAATTGGCCATTCCTACTTTTGAGATATATTTTTATCATAAATGGTAGTGAGAGTCCTGGAGAGTAATTGCTAGTTGAAATTAGGTCCTTACTAGCTAGTTGGCTGATGGTAGTTTAATGACAACAATGGTCTTAAAAAAAATAACTTTACAAATGGATTGTAGGCAAATCATCGATGAGTTTAGGAAGTTGCGGAGATATTGTATTTTAAAAACTGTATTAAAGAAGGTTTCCCCATTCGAAAACATTCCAAGTTGATTGGTTATATTGTCCCAACTAAGTACGAATGATTTAATTTCCCAAGTTAATACCCTGAGGTGAATTAGAATGATTAAACTAAGATAAATTCCTGAAAAGAAGTAAAAGCCAATACCCAACGATTGACGTAGGCAAAATGTTGTGGTTACAGTGTTTTGAGCTTGTTAATTTGAATTGAGAATTAAAGAGAGTAATTGGTAGGAGTGTGTTGGTAGTGTGACATGGATGCAAGAAAATGAGTTAATAGTTAATCAAGCATAGTGCATTTTGAGATGAGAGTACAGAACATGCAAGGTATTAAGGTTTTGAATTGTTGCGATTTTCCCATTTCTGTGAAAATGAGAGTAAAAAAAAGTGATGTTACATTTTATTGCAGTTTGGTAATGAGGTCAGTTGGTGAAAGATTCTGTTGATTGGTGAATAATTTTGGTGTTATAGGAATTGATTGAGAGCAAATACTAGGTTGTCTTTTTGTGTAAGAAGGAGAATTTAAGGTTGGAAAGAGGTGGAATATTCCCGATGTCCCCATTTGGTATTGACACTTTACAAAGAAATCTAATATGTGAGTTATGTTATGTGTGGAAAAGACCATTCCAAATCATCGCCATATTTCCCAAGTTACAAGAGATGATTCTGTTGTTACGTTGACTGGTTGGAAATGGAAAAACAATCATACTGATTTTATTAATGAAATTGTGGAAGGAGCAATGATATTTGGTGTATGCAATTTATGACATAGGTGGTAAATTGGTTCTGGTGACTGATAAGAGAGTGTTAGAAGAGTTAACAAGAAATATATGTTTTCAAGGAGACTACAGAATGTGCTAGGTATTAAAGTTTTAGGATGTTTCATATTTGCCCCATTCATTAAAAATGAGAGTAAAAATGAAAGAGTTTAACTTGAGATTGGTGAAAAGTCAGTAGGTGAAAGTTTTCTTGGTTACTGAATGTTGAGAGTGTACGAAATGTTGATGGCTGTAGTGACATAGTGCGTGGAAGGTGTTTGTGAATTGATTGAGAGCAAATAGTAGAAAAGATTTAGTGTGATGAAAGAGATCATCTATTCATGATGTCCCCATTTACTGTTGACAGTTTGGTGAAGTTATGTATACAAAGATGCTTAGCATGTGAGTTGTGTGTAGAAAAGACCATTCCAAACAATTTCCGTGATGCTCCCTTATGTAGAGATACTAATGTTATTTTGCCCACTTCTAGGTAATGAAGAAAAACATTCTATCGATCTAGTTGACACAGAATATACCGAACAAAAATTGTTGGTGTTTGATGTTTATGACATAAGAGGTAAAAAATTTCTTTTAGCTGATGAGCTACCTAAGTTTAAATGAGAAATGATATAGCGAGAAAATAAATGTGTTTGTTTGTTGACAAAATATATTACTGCCGAGGAATGTATTATTCTGTGGAGAGAGTCAATAGGTAGGGCAATAGTGACTGTTGGATTAAAGGTTAATGTATCAGAAGTAGAGATTACACACTTTGAGATTACATGCTTCGTTAAAGAGGTATCATTCTAGTGAGCAGGATAGGATACAAATTTCCCCAATAACGTTGATTGTGTAGGACACTTGATTGATGCCAGAGTTCATTAGTTGAAGTTGAGAGATGGTTTTTTACAGATTTTTCTGTATTTTACGTTGAATAGGTTCTTCCAAGCAACCTAGGTTTTGAGGATGGATTGTTGTGTAGAATGTATTTTCCTGTTAATATGACTATGGATGAAACTACGATAAAGAATTTGTTTCAAAAATTCCCCTTAATTATTAGTGCAAATGCCAAATTTGGCAGTAAAAGATGATCAGTAGCCCTGTTGTTAATGTTTAACTAATGCCCAACTGGGTCATATATGTAGTGTTTAAAATGTAGAGCTCTGATTTAGATTTTCGATACAATCATGAATTTCCAATTTGGTTCTTATGTGTAAATAGGAGAAAAGAAAATTGAGTTTTTTAGTTGAGAAGTGCCCTAAATAATAAAAGTATTTTGTACCAGGCCCATTACTGTTCTCATGATTAATCTTAAATACACAGCGAGTCCAATGGAGATACGTTTTAGGAGAGGTAGTCTAAATACTCATATGGATGATATTACATTCGACCTTTAAAAATAATTTTGAGGAGAGCAGCGTGCAGAATAGGTGGTTAAATGGCCATTCCTACTTTTGAGATATATTTTTATCATAAATGGTAGTGAGAGTCCTGGAGAGTAATTGCAAGTTGAAATTAGGTCCTTACTAGCTAGTTGGCTGATGGTAGTTTAATGACAACAACGGTCTTATCATCGATGAGTTTAGGAAGTTGCGGAGATATTGTATTTTAAAAACTGTATTAAAGAAGGTTTCCCCATTCGAAAACATTCCAAGTTGATTGGTTATATTGTCCCAACTAAGTACGAATGATTTAATTTCCCAAGTTAATACCCTGAGGTGAATTAGAATGATTAAACTAAGATAAATTCCTGAAAAGAAGTAAAAGCCAATACCCAACGATTGACGTAGGCAAAATGTTGTGGTTACAGTGTTTTGAGCTTGTTAATTTGAATTGAGAATTAAAGAGAGTAATTGGTAGGAGTGTGTTGGTAGTGTGACATGGATGCAAGAAAATGAGTTAATAGTTAATCAAGCATAGTGCATTTTGAGATGAGAGTACAGAACATGCAAGGTATTAAGGTTTTGAATTGTTGCGATTTTCCCATTTCTGTGAAAATGAGAGTAAAAAAAGTGATGTTACATTTTATTGCAGTTTGGTAATGAGGTCAGTTGGTGAAAGATTCTGTTGATTGGTGAATAATTTTGGTGTTATAGGAATTGATTGAGAGCAAATACTAGGTTGTCTTTTTGTGTAAGAAGGAGAATTTAAGGTTGGAAAGAGGTGGAATATTCCCGATGTCCCCATTTGGTATTGACACTTTACAAAGAAATCTAATATGTGAGTTATGTTATGTGTGGAAAAGACCATTCCAAATCATCGCCATATTTCCCAAGTTACAAGAGATGATTCTGTTGTTACGTTGACTGGTTGGAAATGGAAAAACAATCATACTGATTTTATTAATGAAATTGTGGAAGGAGCAATGATATTTGGTGTATGCAATTTATGACATAGGTGGTAAATTGGTTCTGGTGACTGATAAGAGAGTGTTAAAAGAGTTAACAAGAAATATATGTTTTCAAGGAGACTACAGAATGTGCTAGGTATTAAAGTTTTAGGATGATTCATATTTGCCCCATTCATTAAAAATGAGAGTAAAAATGAAAGAGTTTAACTTGAGATTGGTGAAAAGTCAGTAGGTGAAAGTTTTCTTGGTTACTGAATGTTGAGAGTGTACGAAATGTTGATGGCTGTAGTGACATAGTGCGTGGAAGGTGTTTGTGAATTGATTGAGAGCAAATAGTAGAAAAGATTTAGTGTGATGAAAGAGATCATCTATTCATGATGTCCCCATTTACTGTTGACAGTTTGGTGAAGTTATGTATACAAAGATGCTTAGCATGTGAGTTGTGTGTAGAAAAGACCATTCCAAACAATTTCCGTGATGCTCCCTTATGTAGAGATACTAATGTTATTTTGCCCACTTCTAGGTAATGAAGAAAAACATTCTATCGATCTAGTTGACACAGAATATACCGAACAAAAATTGTTGGTGTTTGATGTTTATGACATAAGAGGTAAAAAATTTCTTTTAGCTGATGAGCTACCTAAGTTTAAATGAGAAATGATATAGCGAGAAAATAAATGTGTTTGTTTGTTGACAAAATATATTACTGCCGAGGAATGTATTATTCTGTGGAGAGAGTCAATAGGTAGGGCAATAGTGACTGTTGGATTAAAGGTTAATGTATCAGAAGTAGAGATTACACACTTTGAGATTACATGCTTCGTTAAAGAGGTATCATTCTAGTGAGCAGGATAGGATACAAATTTCCCCAATAACGTTGATTGTGTAGGACACTTGATTGATGCCAGAGTTCATTAGTTGAAGTTGAGAGATGGTTTTTTACAGATTTTTCTGTATTTTACGTTGAATAGGTTCTTCCAAGCAACCTAGGTTTTGAGGATGGATTGTTGTGTAGAATGTATTTTCCTGTTAATATGACTATGGATGAAACTACGATAAAGAATTTGTTTCAAAAATTCCCCTTAATTATTAGTGCAAATGCCAAATTTGGCAGTAAAAGATGATCAGTAGCCCTGTTGTTAATGTTTAACTAATGCCCAACTGGGTCATATATGTAGTGTTTAAAATGTAGAGCTCTGATTTAGATTTTCGATACAATCATGAATTTCCAATTTGGTTCTTGTGTGTAAATAGGAGAATAGAAAATTGAGTTTTTTAGTTGAGAAGTGCCCTAAATAATAAAAGTATTTTGTACCAGGCCCATTACTGTTCTCATGATTAATCTTAAATACACAGCGAGTCCAATGGAGATACGTTTTAGGAGAGGTAGTCTAAATACTCATATGGATGATATTACATTCGACCTTTAAAAATAATTTTGAGGAGAGCAGCGTGCAGAATAGGTGGTTAAATGGCCATTCCTACTTTTGAGATATATTTTTATCATAAATGGTAGTGAGAGTCCTGGAGAGTAATTGCAAGTTGAAATTAGGTCCTTACTAGCTAGTTGGCTGATGGTAGTTTAATGACAACAACGGTCTTAAACAAAAAAAAAATAACTTTACAAATGGATTGTAGGCAAATCATCGATGAGTTTAGGAAGTTGCGGAGATATTGTATTTTAAAAACTGTATTAAAGAAGGTTTCCCCATCGAAAACATTCCAAGTTGATTGGTTATATTGTCCCAACTAAGTACGAATGATTTAATTTCCCAAGTTAATACCCTGAGGTGAATTAGAATGATTAAACTAAGATAAATTCCTGAAAAGAAGTAAAAGCCAATACCCAACGATTGACGTAGGCAAAATGTTG
This sequence comes from Vandiemenella viatica, assembly GCA_031002005.1. Lineage (NCBI taxonomy): Eukaryota > Metazoa > Arthropoda > Insecta > Orthoptera > Morabidae > Vandiemenella > Vandiemenella viatica. The sequence continues at coordinate 142,986,743 of JARYHS010013631.1, read as the reverse complement.
TGGTTACAGTGTTTTGAGCTTGTTAATTTGAATTGAGAATTAAAGAGAGTAATTGGTGGAGTGTGTTGGTAGTGTGACATGGATGCAAGAAAATGAGTTAATAGTTAATCAAGCATAGTGCATTTTGAGATGAGAGTACAGAACATGCAAGGTATTAAGGTTTTGAATTGTTGCGATTTTCCCATTTCTGTGAAAATGAGAGTAAAAAAAAGTGATGTTACATTTTATTGCAGTTTGGTAATGAGGTCAGTTGGTGAAAGATTCTGTTGATTGGTGAATAATTTTGGTGTTATAGGAATTGATTGAGAGCAAATACTAGGTTGTCTTTTTGTGTAAGAAGGAGAATTTAAGGTTGGAAAGAGGTGGAATATTCCCGATGTCCCCATTTGGTATTGACACTTTACAAAGAAATCTAATATGTGAGTTATGTTATGTGTGGAAAAGACCATTCCAAATCATCGCCATATTTCCCAAGTTACAAGAGATGATTCTGTTGTTACGTTGACTGGTTGGAACTGGAAAAACAATCATACTGATTTTATTAATGAAATTGTGGAAGGAGCAATGATATGTGGTGTATGCAATTTATGACATACGTGGTAAATTGGTTCTGGTGACTGATGAGGTATCGACATTATTTTTAGTTTGTTTATTTGAATTGAGAATTGAAAGAGAGTGTTAAATGAGTTAACAAGAAATATATGTTTTCAAGGAGAGTACAGAATGTGATAGGTATTAAAGTTTTAGGCTGTTTCATATTTGCCCCATTCAATAAAAATGAGAGTAAAAATGAAAGAGTTTAACTTGAGATTGGTGAAAAGTCAATAGGTGAAAGTTTTCTTGGTTACTGAATGTTGAGAGTGTACGAAATGTTGATGGCTGTAGTGACATAGTGCGTGGAAGGTGTTTGTGAATTGATTGAGAGCAAATAGTAGAAAAGATTTAGTGTGATGAAAGAGATCATCTATTCATGATGTCCCCATTTACTGTTGACAGTTTGGTGAAGTTATGTATAAAAAGATGCTTAGCATGTGAGTTGTGTGTAGAAAAGACCATTCCAAACAATTTCCGTGAGGCTCCCTTATGTAGAGATACTAATGTTGTTTTGCCCACTTCTAGGTAATGAAGAAAAACATTCTATCGATCTAGTTGACACAGAATATACCGAACAAAAATTGTTGGTGTTTGATGTTTAAGACATAAGAGGTAAAAAATTTCTTTTAGCTGATGAGCTACCTAAGTTTAAATGAGAAATGATATAGCGAGAAAATAAATGTGTTTGTTTGTTGACAAAATATATTACTGCCGAGGAATGTATTATTCTGTGGAGAGTGTCAATAGGTAGGGCAATAGTGACTGTTGGATTAAAGGTTAATGTATCAGAAGTGGAGATTACACACTTTGAGATTACATGCCCTAAATAATAAAAGTATTTTGTACCAGGCCCATTACTGTTCTCATGATTAATCTTAAATACACAGCGAGTCCAATGGAGATACGTTTTAGCAGAGGTAGTCTAAATACTCATACGGATGATATTACATTCGACCTTTAAAAATAATTTTGAGGAGAGCAGCGTGCAGAATAGGTGGTTAAATGGCCATTCCTACTTTTGAGATATATTTTTATCATAAATGGTAGTGAGAGTCCTGGAGAGTAATTGCAAGTTGAAATTAGGTCCTTACTAGCTAGTTGGCTGATGGTAGTTTAATGACAACAATGGTCTTGAACAAAAAAAAAATAACTTTACAAATGGATTGTAGGCAAATCATCGATGAGTTTAGGAAGTTGCGGAGATATTGTATTTTAAAAACTGTATTAAAGAAGGTTTCCCCATTTGAAAACATTCCAAGTTGATTGGTTATATTGTCCCAACTAGGTAGGAATGATTTAATTTCCCAAGTTAATACCCTGAGGTGAATTAGAATGATTAAACTAAGATAAATTCCTGAAAAGAAGTAAAAGCCAATACCCAACGATTGACGTAGGCAGAATGTTGTGGTTACAGTGTTTTGAGCTTGTTAATTTGAATTGAGAATTAAAGAGAGTAATTGGTAGGAGTGTGTTGGTAGTGTGACATGGATGCAAGAAAATGAGTTAATAGTTAATCAAGCATAGTGCATTTTGAGATGAGAGTACAGAACATGCAAGGTATTAAGGTTTTGAATTGTTGCGATTTTCCCATTTCTGTGAAAATGAGAGTAAAAAAAAGTGATGTTACATTTTATTGCAGTTTGGTAATGAGGTCAGTTGGTGAAAGATTCTGTTGATTGGTGAATAATTTTGGTGTTATAGGAATTGATTGAGAGCAAATACTAGGTTGTCTTTTTGTGTAAGAAGGAGAATTTAAGGTTGGAAAGAGGTGGAATATTCCCGATGTCCCCATTTGGTATTGACACTTTACAAAGAAATCTAATATGTGAGTTATGTTATGTGTGGAAAAGACCATTCCAAATCATCGCCATATTTCCCAAGTTACAAGAGATGATTCTGTTGTTACGTTGACTGGTTGGAAATGGAAAAACAATCATACTGATTTTATTAATGAAATTGTGGAAGGAGCAATGATATTTGGTGTATGCAATTTATGACATACGTGGTAAATTGGTTCTGGTGACTGATGAGGTATCGACATTATTTTTAGTTTGTTTATTTGAATTGAGAATTGAAAGAGAGTGTTAAATGAGTTAACAAGAAATATATGTTTTCAAGGAGAGTACAGAATGTGATAGGTATTAAAGTTTTAGGCTGTTTCATATTTGCCCCATTCAATAAAAATGAGAGTAAAAATGAAAGAGTTTAACTTGAGATTGGTGAAAAGTCAATAGGTGAAAGTTTTCTTGGTTACTGAATGTTGAGAGTGTACGAAATGTTGATGGCTGTAGTGACATAGTGCGTGGAAGGTGTTTGTGAATTGATTGAGAGCAAATAGTAGAAAAGATTTAGTGTGATGAAAGAGATCATCTATTCATGATGTCCCCATTTACTGTTGACAGTTTGGTGAAGTTATGTATAAAAAGATGCTTAGCATGTGAGTTGTGTGTAGAAAAGACCATTCCAAACAATTTCCGTGAGGCTCCCTTATGTAGAGATACTAATGTTGTTTTGCCCACTTCTAGGTAATGAAGAAAAACATTCTATCGATCTAGTTGACACAGAATATACCGAACAAAAATTGTTGGTGTTTGATGTTTAAGACATAAGAGGTAAAAAATTTCTTTTAGCTGATGAGCTACCTAAGTTTAAATGAGAAATGATATAGCGAGAAAATAAATGTGTTTGTTTGTTGACAAAATATATTACTGCCGAGGAATGTATTATTCTGTGGAGAGTGTCAATAGGTAGGGCAATAGTGACTGTTGGATTAAAGGTTAATGTATCAGAAGTGGAGATTACACACTTTGAGATTACATGCCCTAAATAATAAAAGTATTTTGTACCAGGCCCATTACTGTTCTCATGATTAATCTTAAATACACAGCGAGTCCAATGGAGATACGTTTTAGCAGAGGTAGTCTAAATACTCATACGGATGATATTACATTCGACCTTTAAAAATAATTTTGAGGAGAGCAGCGTGCAGAATAGGTGGTTAAATGGCCATTCCTACTTTTGAGATATATTTTTATCATAAATGGTAGTGAGAGTCCTGGAGAGTAATTGCAAGTTGAAATTAGGTCCTTACTAGCTAGTTGGCTGATGGTAGTTTAATGACAACAATGGTCTTGAACAAAAAAAAAAATAACTTTACAAATGGATTGTAGGCAAATCATCGATGAGTTTAGGAAGTTGCGGAGATATTGTATTTTAAAAACTGTATTAAAGAAGGTTTCCCCATTTGAAAACATTCCAAGTTGATTGGTTATATTGTCCCAACTAGGTAGGAATGATTTAATTTCCCAAGTTAATACCCTGAGGTGAATTAGAATGATTAAACTAAGATAAATTCCTGAAAAGAAGTAAAAGCCAATACCCAACGATTGACGTAGGCAGAATGTTGTGGTTACAGTGTTTTGAGCTTGTTAATTTGAATTGAGAATTAAAGAGAGTAATTGGTAGGAGTGTGTTGGTAGTGTGACATGGATGCAAGAAAATGAGTTAATAGTTAATCAAGCATAGTGCATTTTGAGATGAGAGTACAGAACATGCAAGGTATTAAGGTTTTGAATTGTTGCGATTTTCCCATTTCTGTGAAAATGAGAGTAAAAAAAAGTGATGTTACATTTTATTGCAGTTTGGTAATGAGGTCAGTTGGTGAAAGATTCTGTTGATTGGTGAATAATTTTGGTGTTATAGGATTGATTGAGAGCAAATACTAGGTTGTCTTTTTGTGTAAGAAGGAGAATTTAAGGTTGGAAAGAGGTGGAATATTCCCGATGTCCCCATTTGGTATTGACACTTTACAAAGAAATCTAATATGTGAGTTATGTTATGTGTGGAAAAGACCATTCCAAATCATCGCCATATTTCCCAAGTTACAAGAGATGATTCTGTTGTTACGTTGACTGGTTGGAAATGGAAAAACAATCATACTGATTTTATTAATGAAATTGTGGAAGGAGCAATGATATTTGGTGTATGCAATTTATGACATACGTGGTAAATTGGTTCTGGTGACTGATGAGGTATCGACATTATTTTTAGTTTGTTTATTTGAATTGAGAATTGAAAGAGAGTGTTAAATGAGTTAACAAGAAATATATGTTTTCAAGGAGAGTACAGAATGTGCTAGGTATTAAAGTTTTAGGCTGTTTCATATTTGCCCCATTCAATAAAAATGAGAGTAAAAATGAAAGAGTTTAACTTGAGATTGGTGAAAAGTCAATAGGTGAAAGTTTTCTTGGTTACTGAATGTTGAGAGTGTACGAAATGTTGATGGCTGTAGTGACATAGTGCGTGGAAGGTGTTTGTGAATTGATTGAGAGCAAATAGTAGAAAAGATTTAGTGTGATGAAAGAGATCATCTATTCATGATGTCCCCATTTACTGTTGACAGTTTGGTGAAGTTATGTATAAAAAAGATGCTTAGCATGTGAGTTGTGTGTAGAAAAGACCATTCCAAACAATTTCCGTGAGGCTCCCTTATGTAGAGATACTAATGTTGTTTTGCCCACTTCTAGGTAATGAAGAAAACATTCTATCGATCTAGTTGACACAGAATATACCGAACAAAAATTGTTGGTGTTTGATGTTTATGACATAAGAGGTAAAAAATTTCTTTTAGCTGATGAGCTACCTAAGTTTAAATGAGAAATGATATAGCGAGAAAATAAATGTGTTTGTTTGTTGACAAAATATATTACTGCCGAGGAATGTATTATTCTGTGGAGAGAGTCAATAGGTAGGGCAATAGTGACTTGTTGGATTAAAGGTTAATGTATCAGAAGTAGAGATTACACACTTTGAGATTACATGCTTCGTTAAAGAGGTATCATTCTAGTGAGCAGGATAGGATACAAATCTCCCCAATAACGTTGATTGTGTAGGACACTTGATTGATGCCAGAGTTCATTAGTTGAAGTTGAGAGATGGTTTTTTACAGATTTTTCTGTATTTTACGTTGAATAGGTTCTTCCAAGCAACCTAGGTTTTGAGGATGGATTGTTGTGTAGAATGTATTTTCCTGTTAATATGACTATGGATGAAACTACGATAAAGAATTTGTTTGAAAAATTCCCCTTAATTATTAGTGCAAATGCCAAATTTGGCAGTAAAAGATGATCAGTAGGCCATGTTGTTAATGTTTAACTAATGCCCAACTGGGTCATATATGTAGTGTTTTAATGTAGAGCTCTGATTTAGATTTTCAATACAATCATGAATTTCCAATTTGGTTCTTGTGTGTAAATAGGAGAAAAGAAAATTGAGTTTTTTAGTTGAGAAGTGCCCTAAATAATAAAAGTATTTTGTACCAGGCCCATAACTGTTCTCATGATTAATCTTAAATACACAGCGAGTCCAATGGAGATACGTTTTAGGAGAGGTAGTCTAAATACTCATACGGATGATATTACATTCGACCTTTAAAAATAATTTTGAGGAGAGCAGCGTGCAGAATAGGTGGTTAAATGGCCATTCCTACTTTTGAGATATATTTTTATCATAAATGGTAGTGAGAGTCCTGGAGAGTAATTGCAAGTTGAAATTAGGTCCTTACTAGCTAGTTGGCTGATAGTAGTTTAATGACAACAACGGTCTTAAAAAAAATTACTTTACAAATGGATTGTAGGCAAATCATCGATGAGTTTAGGAAGTTGCGGAGATATTGTATTTTAAAAACTGTATTAAAGAAGGTTTCCCCATTCGAAAACATTCCAAGTTGATTGGTTATATTGTCCCAACTAAGTACGAATGATTTAATTTCCCAAGTTAATACCCTGAGGTGAATTAGAATGATTAAACTAAGATAAATTCCTGAAAAGAAGTAAAAGCCAATACCCAACGATTGACGTAGGCAAAATGTTGTGGTTACAGTGTTTTGAGCTTGTTAATTTGAATTGAGAATTAAAGAGAGTAATTGGTAGGAGTGTGTTGGTAGTGTGACATGGATGCAAGAAAATGAGTTAATAGTTAATCAAGCATAGTGCATTTTGAGATGAGAGTACAGAACATGCAAGGTATTAAGGTTTTGAATTGTTGCGATTTTCCCATTTCTGTGAAAATGAGAGTAAAAAAAAGTGATGTTACATTTTATTGCAGTTTGGTAATGAGGTCAGTTGGTGAAAGATTCTGTTGATTGGTGAATAATTTTGGTGTTATAGGAATTGATTGAGAGCAAATACTAGGTTGTCTTTTTGTGTAAGAAGGAGAATTTAAGGTTGGAAAGAGGTGGAATATTCCCGATGTCCCCATTTGGTATTGACACTATACAAAGAAATCTAATATGTGAGTTATGTTATGTGTGGAAAAGACCATTCCAAATCATCGCCATATTTCCCAAGTTACAAGAGATGATTCTGTTGTTACGTTGACTGGTTGGAAATGGAAAAACAATCATACTGATTTTATTAATGAAATTGTGGAAGGAGCAATGATATTTGGTGTATGCAATTTATGACATACGTGGTAAATTGGTTCTGGTGACTGATGAGGTATCGACATTATTTTTAGTTTGTTTATTTGAATTGAGAATTGAAAGAGAGTGTTAAGAGTTAACAAGAAATATATGTTTTCAAGGAGAGTACAGAATGTGCTAGGTATTAAAGTTTTAGGATGTTTCATATTTGCCCCATTCAATAAAAATGAGAGTAAAAATGAAAGAGTTTAACTTGAGATTGGTGAAAAGTCAATAGGTGAAAGTTTTCTTGGTTACTGAATGTTGAGAGTGTACGAAATGTTGATGGCTGTAGTGACATAGTGCGTGGAAGGTGTTTGTGAATTGATTGAGAGCAAATAGTAGAAAAGATTTAGTGTGATGAAAGAGATCATCTATTCATGATGTCCCCATTTACTGTTGACAGTTTGGTGAAGTTATGTATACAAAGATGCTTAGCATGTGAGTTATGTGTAGAAAAGACCATTCCAAACAATTTCCGTGAGGCTCCCTTATGTAGAGATACTAATGTTGTTTTGCCCACTTCTAGGTAATGAAGAAAAACATTCTATCGATCTAGTTGACACAGAATATACCGAACAAAAATTGTTGGTGTTTGATGTTTATGACATAAGAGGTAAAAAATTTCTTTTAGCTGATGAGCTACCTAAGTTTAAATGAGAAATGATATAGCGAGAAAATAAATGTGTTTGTTTGTTGACAAAATATATTACTGCCGAGGAATGTATTATTCTGTGGAGAGAGTCAATAGGTAGGTAATAGTGACTGTTGGATTAAAGGTTAATGTATCAGAAGTAGAGATTACACACTTTGAGATTACATGCTTCGTTAAAGAGGTATCATTCTAGTGAGCAGGATAGGATACAAATTTCCCCAATAACGTTGATTGTGTAGGACACTTGATTGATGCCAGAGTTCATTAGTTGAAGTTGAGAGATGGTTTTTTACAGATTTTTCTGTATTTTACGTTGAATAGGTTCTTCCAAGCAACCTAGGTTTTGAGGATGGATTGTTGTGTAGAATGTATTTTCCTGTTAATATGACTATGGATGAAACTACGATAAAGAATTTGTTTGAAAAATTCCCCTTAATTATTAGTGCAAATGCCAAATTTGGCAGTAAAAGATGATCAGTAGGCCATGTTGTTAATGTTTAACTAATGCCCAACTGGGTCATATATGTAGTGTTTAAATGTAGAGCTCTGATTTAGATTTTCAATACAATCATGAATTTCCAATTTGGTTCTTGTGTGTAAATAGGAGAAAAGAAAATTGAGTTTTTTAGTTGAGAAGTGCCCTAAATAATAAAAGTATTTTGTACCAGGCCCATTACTGTTCTCATGATTAATCTTAAATACACAGCGAGTCCAATGGAGATACGTTTTAGGAGAGGTAGTCTAAATACTCATACGGATGATATTACATTCGACCTTTAAAAATAATTTTGAGGAGAGCAGCGTGCAGAATAGGTGGTTAAATGGCCATTCCTACTTTTGAGATATATTTTTATCATAAATGGTAGTGAGAGTCCTGGAGAGTAATTGCAAGTTGAAATTAGGTCCTTACTAGCTAGTTGGCTGATGGTAGTTTAATGACAACAACGGTCTTAAAAAAAATAACTTTACAAATGGATTGTAGGCAAATCATCGATGAGTTTAGGAAGTTGCGGAGATATTGTATTTTAAAAACTGTATTAAAGAAGGTTTCCCCATTCGAAAACATTCCAAGTTGATTGGTTATATTGTCCCAACTAAGTACGAATGATTTAATTTCCCAAGTTAATACCCTGAGGTGAATTAGAATGATTAAACTAAGATAAATTCCTGAAAAGAAGTAAAAGCCAGTACCCAACGATTGACGTAGGCAAAATGTTGTGGTTACAGTGTTTTGAGCTTGTTAATTTGAATTGAGAATTAAAGAGAGTAATTGGTAGGAGTGTGTTGGTAGTGTGACATGGATGCAAGAAAATGAGTTAATAGTTAATCAAGCATAGTGCATTTTGAGATGAGAGTACAGAACATGCAAGGTATTAAGGTTTTGAATTGTTGCGATTTTCCCATTTCTGTGAAAATGAGAGTAAAAAAAAGTGATGTTACATTTTATTGCAGTTTGGTAATGAGGTCAGTTGGTGAAAGATTCTGTTGATTGGTGAATAATTTTGGTGTTATAGGAATTGATTGAGAGCAAATACTAGGTTGTCTTTTTGTGTAAGAAGGAGAATTTAAGGTTGGAAAGAGGTGGAATATTCCCGATGTCCCCATTTGGTATTGACACTTTACAAAGAAATCTAATATGTGAGTTATGTTATGTGTGGAAAAGACCATTCCAAATCATCGCCATATTTCCCAAGTTACAAGAGATGATTCTGTTGTTACGTTGACTGGTTGGAAATGGAAAAACAATCATACTGATTTTATTAATGAAATTGTGGAAGGAGCAATGATATTTGGTGTATGCAATTTATGACATACGTGGTAAATTGGTTCTGGTGACTGATGACGTATCGACATTATTTTTAGTTTGTTTATTTGAATTGAGAATTGAAAGAGAGTGTTAAGAGTTAACAAGAAATATATGTTTTCAAGGAGAGTACAGAATGTGCTAGGTATTAAAGTTTTAGGTTGTTTCGTATTTGCCCCATTCAATAAAAATGAGAGTAAAAATGAAAGAGTTTAACTTGAGATTGGTGAAAAGTCAGTAGGTGAAAGTTTATCTTGGTTACTGAATGTTGAGAGTGTACGAAATGTTGATGGCTGTAGTGACATAGTGCGTGGAAGGTGTTTGTGAATTGATTGAGAGCAAATAGTAGAAAAGATTTAGTGTGATGAAAGAGATCATCTATTCATGATGTCCCCATTTACTGTTGACAGTTTGGTGAAGTTATGTATACAAAGATGCTTAGCATGTGAGTTATGTGTAGAAAAGACCATTCCAAACAATTTCCGTGAGGCTCCCTTATGTAGAGATACTAATGTTGTTTTGCCCACTTCTAGGTAATGAAGAAAAACATTCTATCGATCTAGTTGACACAGAATATACCGAACAAAAATTGTTGGTGTTTGATGTTTATGACATAAGAGGTAAAAAATTTCTTTTAGCTGATGAGCTACCTAAGTTTAAATGAGAAATGATATAGCGAGAAAATAAATGTGTTTGTTTGTTGACAAAATATATTACTGCCGAGGAATGTATTATTCTGTGGAGAGAGTCAATAGGTAGGGCAATAGTTAGCTGTTGGATTAATGGTTAATGTATCAGAAGTAGAGATTACACACTTTGAGATTACATGCTTCGTTAAAGAGGTATCATTCTAGTGAGCAGGATAGGATACAAATTTCCCCAATAACGTTGATTGTGTAGGACACTTGATTGATGCCAGAGTTCATTAGTTGAAGTTGAGAGATGGTTTTTTACAGATTTTTCTGTATTTTACGTTGAATAGGTTCTTCCAAGCAACCTAGGTTTTGAGGATGGATTGTTGTGTAGAATGTATTTTCCTGTTAATATGACTATGGATGAAACTACGATAAAGAATTTGTTTGAAAAATTCCCCTTAATTATTAGTGCAAATGCCAAATTTGGCAGTAAAAGATGATCAGTAGGCCATGTTGTTAATGTTTAACTAATGCCCAACTGGGTCATATATGTAGTGTTTAAAATGTAGAGCTCTGATTTAGATTTTCAATACAATCATGAATTTCCAATTTGGTTCTTGTGTGTAAATAGGAGAAAAGAAAATTGAGTTTTTTAGTTGAGAAGTGCCCTAAATAATAAAAGTATTTTGTACCAGGCCCATTACTGTTCTCATGATTAATCTTAAATACACAGCGAGTCCAATGGAGATACGTTTTAGGAGAGGTAGTCTAAATACTCATACGGATGATATTACATTCGACCTTTAAAAATAATTTTGAGGAGAGCAGCGTGCAGAATAGGTGGTTAAATGGCCATTCCTACTTTTGAGATATATTTTTATCATAAATGGTAGTGAGAGTCCTGGAGAGTAATTGCAAGTTGAAATTAGGTCCTTACTAGCTAGTTGGCTGATGGTAGTTTAATGACAACAACGGTCTTAAACAAAAAACAAAAATAACTTTACAAATGGATTGTAGGCAAATCATCGATGAGTTTAGGAAGTTGCGGAGATATTGTATTTTAAAAACTGTATTAAAGAAGGTTTCCCCATTCGAAAACATTCCAAGTTGATTGGTTATATTGTCCCAACTAAGTACGAATGATTTAATTTCCCAAGTTAATACCCTGAGGTGAATTAGAATGATTAAACTAAGATAAATTCCTGAAAAGAAGTAAAAGCCAATACCCAACGATTGACGTAGGCAAAATGTTGTGGTTACAGTGTTTTGAGCTTGTTAATTTGAATTGAGAATTAAAGAGAGTAATTGGTAGGAGTGTGTTGGTAGTGTGACATGGATGCAAGAAAATGAGTTAATAGTTAATCAAGCATAGTGCATTTTGAGATGAGAGTACAGAACATGCAAGGTATTAAGGTTTTGAATTGTTGCGATTTTCCCATTTCTGTGAAAATGAGAGTAAAAAAAAGTGATGTTACATTTTATTGCAGTTTGGTAATGAGGTCAGTTGGTGAAAGATTCTGTTGATTGGTGAATAATTTTGGTGTTATAGGAATTGATTGAGAGCAAATACTAGGTTGTCTTTTTGTGTAAGAAGGAGAATTTAAGGTTGGAAAGAGGTGGAATATTCCCGATGTCCCCATTTGGTATTGACACTTTACAAAGAAATCTAATATGTGAGTTATGTTATGTGTGGAAAAGACCATTCCAAATCATCGCCATATTTCCCAAGTTACAAGAGATGATTCTGTTGTTACGTTGACTGGTTGGAAATGGAAAAACAATCATACTGATTTTATTAATGAAATTGTGGAAGGAGCAATGATATTTGGTGTATGCAATTTATGACATACGTGGTAAATTGGTTCTGGTGACTGATGAGGTATCGACATTATTTTTAGTTTGTTTATTTGAATTGAGAATTGAAAGAGAGTGTTAAGAGTTAACAAGAAATATATGTTTTCAAGGAGAGTACAGAATGTGCTAGGTATTAAAGTTTTAGGCTGTTTCATATTTGCCCCATTCAATAAAAATGAGAGTAAAAATGAAAGAGTTTAACTTGAGATTGGTGAAAAGTCAATAGGTGAAAGTTTTCTTGGTTACTGAATGTTGAGAGTGTACGAAATGTTGATGGCTGTAGTGACATAGTGCGTGGAAGGTGTTTGTGAATTGATTGAGAGCAAATAGTAGAAAAGATTTAGTGTGATGAAAGAGATCATCTATTCATGATGTCCCCATTTACTGTTGACAGTTTGGTGAAGTTATGTATACAAAGATGCTTAGCATGTGAGTTGTGTGTAGAAAAGACCATTCCAAACAATTTCCGTGAGGCTCCCTTATGTAGAGATACTAATGTTGTTTTTGCCCACTTCTAGGTAATGAAGAAAAACATCTATCGATCTAGTTGACACAGAATATACCGAACAAAAATTGTTGGTGTTTGATGTTTATGACATAAGAGGTAAAAAATTTCTTTTAGCTGATGAGCTACCTAAGTTTAAATGAGAAATGATATAGCGAGAAAATAAATGTGTTTGTTTGTTGACAAAATATATTACTGCCGAGGAATGTATTATTCTGTGGAGAGAGTCAATAGGTAGGGCAATAGTGACTGTTGGATTAAAGGTTAATGTATCAGAAGTAGAGATTACACACTTTGAGATTACATGCTTCGTTAAAGAGGTATCATTCTAGTGAGCAGGATAGGATACAAATTTCCCCAATAACGTTGATTGTGTAGGACACTTGATTGATGCCAGAGTTCATTAGTTGAAGTTGAGAGATGGTTTTTTACAGATTTTTCTGTATTTTACGTTGAATAGGTTCTTCCAAGCAACCTAGGTTTTGAGGATGGATTGTTGTGTAGAATGTATTTTCCTGTTAATATGACTATGGATGAAACTACGATAAAGAATTTGTTTGAAAAATTCCCCTTAATTTTAGTGCAAATGCCAAATTTGGCAGTAAAAGATGATCAGTAGGCCATGTTGTTAATGTTTAACTAATGCCCAACTGGGTCATATATGTAGTGTTTAAAATGTAGAGCTCTGATTTAGATTTTCAATACAATCATGAATTTCCAATTTGGTTCTTGTGTGTAAATAGGAGAAAAGAAAATTGAGTTTTTTAGTTGAGAAGTGCCCTAAATAATAAAAGTATTTTGTACCAGGCCCATTACTGTTCTCATGATTAATCTTAAATACACAGCGAGTCCAATGGAGATACGTTTTAGGAGAGGTAGTCTAAATACTCATACGGATGATATTACATTCGACCTTTAAAAATAATTTTGAGGAGAGCAGCGTGCAGAATAGGTGGTTAAATGGCCATTCCTACTTTTGAGATATATTTTTATCATAAATGGTAGTGAGAGTCCTGGAGAGTAATTGCAAGTTGAAATTAGGTCCTTACTAGCTAGTAGGCTGATGGTAGTTTAATGACAACAACGGTCTTCAAAAAAAATAACTTTACAAATGGATTGTAGGCAAATCATCGATGAGTTTAGGAAGTTGCGGAGATATTGTATTTTAAAAACTGTATTAAAGAAGGTTTCCCCATTCGAAAACATTCCAAGTTGATTGGTTATATTGTCCCAACTAAGTTCGAATGATTTAATTTCCCAAGTTAATACCCTGAGGTGAATTAGAATGATTAAACTAAGATAAATTCCTGGAAAGAAGTAAAAGCCAATACCCAACGATTGACGTAGGCAAAATGTTGTGGTTACAGTGTTTTGAGCTTGTTAATTTGAATTGAGAATTAAAGAGAGTAATTGGTAGGAGTGTGTTGGTAGTGTGACATGGATGCAAGAAAATGAGTTAATCGTTAATCAAGCATAGTGCATTTTGAGATGAGAGTACAGAACATGCAAGGTATTAAGGTTTTGAATTGTTGCGATTTTCCCATTTCTGTGAAAATGAGAGTAAAAAAAGTGATGTTACATTTTATTGCAGTTTGGTAATGAGGTCAGTTGGTGAAAGATTCTGTTGATTGGTGAATAATTTTGGTGTTATAGGAATTGATTGAGAGGAAATACTAGGTTGTCTTTTTGTGTAAGAAGGAGAATTTAAGGTTGGAAAGAGGTGGAATATTCCCGATGTCCCCATTTGGTATTGACACTTTACAAATAAATCTAATATGTGAGTTATGTTATGTGTGGAAAAGACCATTCCAAATGATCGCCATATTTCCCAAGTTACAAGAGATGATTCTGTTGTTACGTTGACTGGTTGGAAATGGAAAAACAATCATACTGATTTTATTAATGAAATTGTGGAAGGAGCAATGATATTTGGTGTATGCAATTTATGACATAGGTGGTAAATTGGTTCTGGTGACTGATGACGTATCGACATTATTTTTAGTTTGTTTATTTGAATTGAGAATTGAAAGAGAGTGTTAAAAGAGTTAACAAGAAATATATGTTTTCATTTTTAGTTTGTTTATTTGAATTGAGAATTGAAAGAGAGTGTTAAGAGTTAACAAGAAATATATGTTTTCAGGGAAAGTACAGAATGTGCAAGTTATTAAAGTTTTAGGTTGTTTCGTATTTGCCCCATTCAATAAAAATGAGAGTTAAAATGAAAGAGTTTAACTTGAGATTGGTGAAAAGTCAGTAGGTGAAAGTTTATCTTGGTTACTGAATGTTGAGAGTGTACGAAATGTTGATGGCTGTAGTGACATAGTGCGTGGAAGGTGTTTGTGAATTGATTGAGAGCAAATAGTAGAAAAGATTTAGTGTGATGAAAGAGATCATCTATTCATGATGTCCCCATTTACTGTTGACAGTTTGGTGAAGTTATGTATACAAAGATGCTTAGCATGTCAGTTATGTGTAGAAAAGACCATTCCAAACAATTTCCATGAGGCTCCCTTATGTAGAGATACTAATGTTGTTTTGCCCACTTCTAGGTAATGAAGAAAAACATTCTATCGATCTAGTTGACACAGAATATACCGAACAAAAATTGTTGGTGTTTGATGTTTATGACATAAGAGGTAAAAAATTTCTTTTAGCTGATGAGCTACCTAAGTTTAAATGAGAAATGATATAGCGAGAAAATAAATGTGTTTGTTTGTTGACAAAATATATTACTGCTGAGGAATGTATTATTCTGTGGAGAGAGTCAATAGGTGGGGAAATAGTTAGTGTTGGATTAATGGTTAATGTATCAGAAGTAGAGATTACACACTTTGAGATTACATGCTTCGTTAAAGAGGTATCATTCTAGTGAGCAGGATAGGATACAAATTTCCCCAATAACGTTGATTGTGTAGGACACTTGATTGATGCCAGAGTTCATTAGTTGAAGTTGAGAGATGGTTTTTTTTACAGATTTTTCTGTATTTTACGTTGAATAGGTTCTTCCAAGCAACCTAGGTTTTGAGGATGGATTGTTGTGTAGAATGTATTTTCCTGTTAATATGACTATGGATGAAACTACGATAAAGAATTTGTTTGAAAAATTCCCCTTAATTATTAGTGCAAATGCCAAATTTGGCAGTAAAAGATGATCAGTAGGCCATGTTGTTAATGTTTAACTAATGCCCAACTGGGTCATATATGTAGTGTTTAAAATGTAGAGCTCTGATTTAGATTTTCAATACAATCATGAATTTCCAATTTGGTTCTTGTGTGTAAATAGGAGAAAAGAAAATTGAGTTTTTTAGTTGAGAAGTGCCCTAAATAATAAAAGTATTTTGTACCAGGCCCATTACTGTTCCATGATTAATCTTAAATACACAGCGAGTCCAATGGAGATACGTTTTAGGAGAGGTAGTCTAAATACTCATACGGATGATATTACATTCGACCTTTAAAAATAATTTTGAGGAGAGCAGCGTACAGAATAGGTGGTTAAATGGCCATTCCTACTTTTGAGATATATTTTTATCATAAATGGTAGTGAGAGTCCTGGAGAGTAATTGCAAGTTGAAATTAGGTCCTTACTAGCTACTTGGCTGATGGTAGTTTAATGACAACAACGGTCTTAAAAAAAATAACTTTACAAATGGATTGTAGGCAAATCATCGATGAGTTTAGGAAGTTGCGGAGATATTGTATTTTAAAAACTGTATTAAAGAAGGTTTCCCCATTCGAAAACATTCCAAGTTGATTGGTTATATTGTCCCAACTAAGTACGAATGATTTAATTTCCCAAGTTAATACCCTGAGGTGAATTAGAATGATTAAACTAAGATAAATTCCTGAAAAGATGTAAAAGCCAATACCCAAAGATTGACGTAGGCAAAATGTTGTGGTTACAGTGTTTTGAGCTTGTTAATTTGAATTGAGAATTAAAGAGAGTAATTGGTAGGAGTGTGTTTGTAGTGTGACATGGATGCAAGAAAATGAGTTAATAGTTAATCAAGCATAGTGCATTTTGAGATGAGAGTACAGAACATGCAAGGTATTAAGGTTTTGAATTGTTGTGATTATCCCATTTCTGTGAAAATGAGAGTAAAAAAAAGTGATGTTACATTTTATTGCAGTTTGGTAATGAGGTCAGTTGGTGAAAGATTCTGTTGATTGGTGAATAATTTTGGTGTTATAGGAATTGATTGAGAGTATATACTAGGTTGTCTTTTTGTGTAAGAAGGAGAATTTAAGGTTGAAAAGAGGTGGAATATTCCCGATGTCCCCATTTGGTATTGACACTTTACAAAGAAATCTAATATGTGAGTTATGTTATGTGTGGAAAAGACCATTCCAAATCATCGCCATATTTCCCAAGTTACAAGAGATGATTCTGTTGTTACGTTTACTGGTTTTAAATGGGAAAACAATCATACTGAATTTATTAATGAAATTGTGGAAGGAGCAATGATATTTGGTGTATGAAATTTATGACATAGGTGGTACATTGGTTCTGGTGACTGATGACGTATCGACATTATTTTTAGTTTGTTTATTTGAATTGAGAATTGAAAGAGAGTGTTAAAAGAGTTAACAAGAAATATATGTTTTCAAGGAGAGTACAGAATGTGCAAGGTATTAAAGTTTTAGGTTGTTTCGTATTTGCCCCATTCAATAAAAATGAGAGAAAAAATGAAAGAGTTTAACTTGAGATTGGTGAAAAGTCAATAGGTGAAAGTTTTCTTGGTTTCTGAATGTTGAGAGTGTACGAAATGTTGATGGCTGTAGTGACATAGTGCGTGGAAGGTGTTTGTGAATTGATTGAGAGCAAATAGTAAAAAAGATTTAGTGTGATGAAAGAGATCATCTATTCATGATGTCCCCATTTACTGTTGACAGTTTGGAGAAGTTATGTATACAAAGATGCTTAGCATGTGAGTTGTGTGTAGAAAAGACCATTCCAAACAATTTCCGTGAGGCTCCCTTATGTAGAGATACTAATGTTGTTTTGCCCACTTCTAGGTAATGAAGAAAAACATTCTATCGATCTAGTTGACACAGAATATACCGAACAAAAATTGTTGGTGTTTGATGTTTATGACATAAGAGGTAAAAAAATTCTTTTAGCTGATGAGCTACCTAAGTTTAAATGAGAAATGATATAGCGAGAAAATAAATGTGTTTGTTTGTTGACAAAATATATTACTGCCAAGGAATGTATTATTCTGTGGAGAGAGTCAATAGGTGGGGAAATAGTGACTGTTGGATTAAAGGTTAATGTATCAGAAGTAGAGATTACACACTTTGAGATTATATGCTTCGTTAAGGAGGTATCATTCTAGTGAGCAGGATAGGATACAAATTTCCCCAATAACGTTGATTGTGTAGGACACTTGATTGATGCCAAGGTTCATTAGTTAAAGTTGAGAGATGGTGTTTTACAGATTTTTCTGTATTTTACATTGAATAGGTTCTTCCAAGCAACCTAGGTTTTGAGGATGGATTGTTGTGTAGAATGTATTTTCCTGTTAATATGACTATGGATGAAACTACGATAAAGAATTTGTTTTAATGCCCAACTGGGTCATATATGTAGTGTTTAAAATGTAGAGCTCTGATTTAGATTTTCAATACAATCATGAATTTCCAATATGGTTCTTGTGTGTAAATAGGAGAAAAGAAAATTGAGATTTTTAGTTGAGAAGTGCCCTAAATAATAAAAGTATTTTGTACCAGGCCCATTACTGTTCTCATGATTAATCTTAAATACACAGCGAGTCCAATGGAGATACGTTTTAGGAGAGGTAGTCTAAATACTCATACGGATGATATTACAATCGACCTTTAAAAATAATTTTGAAGAGAGCAGCGTACAGAATAGGTGGTTAAATGGCCATTCCTACTTTTGAGATATATTTTTATCATAAATGGTAGTGAGAGTCCTGGTGAGTAATTGCAAGCTGAAATTAGGACCTTACTAGCTAGTTGGCTGATGGTAGTTTAATGACAACAACGGTCTTAAAAAAAAATAACTTTACAAATGGATTGTAGGCAAATAATCGATGAGTTTAGGAAGTTGCGGAGATATTGTATTTTAAAAACTGTTTTAAAGAAGGTTTCCCCATTCGAAAACATTCCAAGTTGATTGGTTATATTGTCCCAACTAAGTACGAATGATTTAATTTCCCAAGTTAATACCCTGAGGTGAATTAGAATGATTAAACTAAGATAAATTCCTGAAAAGAAGTAAAAGCCAATACCCAAAGATTGACGTAGGCAAAATGTTGTGGTTACAGTGTTTTGAGCTTGTTAATTTGAATTAAGAATTAAAGAGAGTAATTGGTAGGAGTGTGTTGGTAGTGTGACATGGATGCAAGAAAATGAGTTAATAGTTAATCAAGCATAGTGCATTTTGAGATGAGAGTACAGAACATGCATGGTATTAAGGTTTTGAATTGTTGCGATTTTCCCATTTCTGTGAAAATGAGAGTAAAAAAAAGTGATGTTACATTTTATTGCAGTTTGGTAATGAGGTCAGTTGGTGAAAGATTCTGTTGATTGGTGAATAATTTTGGTGTTATAGGAATTGATTGAGAGCAAATACTAGGTTGTCTTTTTGTGTAAGAAGGAGAATTTAAGGTTGGGAAGAGGTGGAATATTCCCGATGTCCCCATTTGGTATTGACACTTTACAAAGAAATCTAATATGTGAGTTATGTTATGTGTGGAAAAGACCATTCCAAATCATCGCCATATTTCCCAAGTTACAAGAGATGATTCTGTTGTTACGTTGACTGGTTGGAAATGGAAAAACAATCATACTGATTTTATTAATGAAATTGTGGAAGGAGCAATGATATTTGGTGTATGCAATTTATGACATAGGTGGTAAATTGGTTCTGGTGACTGATGACGTATCGACATTATTTTTAGTTTGTTTATTTGAATTGAGAATTGAAAGAGAGTGTTAAGAGTTAACAAGAAATATATGTTTTCAAGGAGAGTACAGAATGTGCAAGGTATTAAAGTTTTAGGATGTATCATATTTGCCCCATTCAATAAAAATAAGAGTAAAAATGAAGGAGTTTAACTTGAGATTGGTGAAAAGTCAGTAGGTGAAAGTTTATCTTGGTTACTGAATGTTGAGAGTGTACGAAATGTTGATGGCTGTAGTGACATAGTGCGTGGAAGGTGTTTGTGAATTGATTGAGAGCAAATAGTAGAAAAGATTTAGTGTGATGAAAGAGATCATCTATTCATGATGTCCCCATTTACTGTTGACAGTTTGGTGAAGTTATGTATACAAAGATGCTTAGCATGTGAGTTATGTGTAGAAAAGACCATTCCAAACAATTTCCGTAAGGCTCCATTATGTAGAGATACTAATGTTGTTTTGCCCACTTCTAGGTAATGAAGAAAAACATTCTATCGATCTAGTTGACACAGAATATACCGAACAAAAATTGTTGGTGTTTGATGTTTATGACATAAGAGGAAAAAAATTTCTTTTAGCTGATGAGCTACCTAAGTTTAAAAGAGAAATGATATAGCGAGAAAATAAATGTGTTTGTTTGTTGACAAAATATATTACTGCCGAGGAATTTATTATTCTGTGGAGAGAGTCAATAGGTGGGGAAATAGTGACTGTTGGATTAAAGGTTAATGTATCAGAAGTAGAGATTACACACTTTGAGATTAAATGCTTCGTTAAAGAGATATCATTCTAGTGAGCAGGATAGGATACAAATTTCCCCAATAACGTTGATTGTGTAGGACACTTGATTGATGCCAGACTTCATTAGTTGAAGTTGAGAGATGGTTTTTTACAGATTTTTCTGTATTTTACGTTGAATAGGTTCTTCCAAGCAACCTAGGTTATGAGGATGGATTGTTGTGTACAATGTATTTTCCTGTTAATTTGACTATGGATGAAACTACGATAAAGAATTTGTTTGATGAATTCCCCTTAATTATTAGTGCAAATGCCAAATTTGGCAGTAAAAGATGATCAGTAGGCCATGTTGTTAATGTTTAACTAATGCCCAACTGGGTCATATATGTAGTGTTTAAAATGTAGAGCTCTGATTTAGATTTTCAATACAATCATGAATTTCCAATTTGGTTCTTGTGTGTAAATAGGAGAAAAGAAAATTGAGTTTTTTAGTTGAGAAGTGCCCTAAATAATAAAAGTATTTTGTACCAGGCCCATTACTGTTCTCATGATTAATCTTAAATACACAGCGAGTCCAATGGAGATACGTTTTAGGAGAGGTAGTCTAAATACTCATACGGATGATATTACATCCGACCTTTAAAAATAATTTTGAGGAGAGCAGCGTACAGAATAGGTGGTTAAATGGCCATTCCTACTTTTGAAATATATGTTTATCATAAATGGTAGTGAGAGTCCTGGAGAGTAATTGCAAGTTGAAATTAGGTCCTTACTAGCTAGTTGGCTGATGGTAGTTTAATGACAACAACGGTCTTAAAAAAAATATCTTTACAAATGGATTGTAGGCAAATCATCGATGAGTTTAGAAAGTTGCGGAGATATTGTATTTTAAAAACTGTATTAAAGAAGGTTTCCCCATTCGAAAACACTCCAAGTTGATTGGTTATATTGTCCCAACTAAGTACGAATGATTTAATTTCCCAAGTTAATACCCTGAGGTGAATTAGAATGATTAAACTAAGATAAATTCCTGAAAAGAAGTAAAACCCAATACCCAAAGATTGACGTAGGCAAAATGTTGTGGTTACAGTGTTTTGTGCTTGTTGATTTGAATTGAGAATTAAAGTGAGTAATTGGTAGGAGTGTGTTGGTAGTGTGACATGGATGCAAGAAAATGAGTTAATAGTTAATCAAGCATAGTGCATTTTGAGATGAGAGTACAGAACATGCAAGGTATTAAGGTTTTGAATTGTTGCGATTTTCCCATTTCTGTGAACATGAGAGTAAAAATAAGTGATGTTACATTTTATTGCAGTTTGGTAATGAGGTCAGTTGGTGAAAGATTCTGTTGATTGGTGAATAATTTTGGTGTAGTATGTTTGGTAGTTGTAGTGACACGGTGCAAAGCAGATGTTTTTGACAGGAATTGATTGAGAGCAAATACTAGGTTGTCTTTTTGTGTAAGAAGGAGAATTTAAGGTTGGAAAGAGGTGGAATATTCCCGATGTCCCCATTTGGTATTGACACTTTACAAAGAAATCTAATATGTGAGGTATGTTATGTGTGGAAAAGACCATTCCAAATCATCGCCATATTTCCCAAGTTACAAGAGATGATTCTGTTGTTACGTTGACTGGTTGGAAATGGAAAAACAATCATACTGATTTTATTAATGAAATTGTGGAAGGAGCAATGATATTTGTTGTATGCAATTTATGACATAGGTGGTAAATTGGTTCTGGTGACTGATGACGTATCGACATTATTTTTAGTTTGTTTATTTGAATTGAGAATTGAAAGAGAGTGTTAAAATAGTTAACAAGAAATATATGTTTTCAAGGAGAGTACAGAATGTGCAAGGTATTAAAGTTTTAGGATGTATCATATTTGCCCCATTCAATAAAAATAAGAGTAAAAATGAAGGAGTTTAACTTGAGATTGGTGAAAAGTCAGTAGGTGAAAGATTATCTTGGTTACTGAATGTTGAGAGTGTACGAAATGTTGATGGCTGTAGTGATATAGTGCGTGGAAGGTGTTTGTGAATTGATTGAGAGCAAATAGTAGAAAAGATTTAGTGTGATGAAAGAGATCATCTATTCATGATGTCGCCATTTACTGTTGACAGTTTGGTAAAGTTATGTATACAAAGATGCTTAGCATGTGAGTTATGTGTAGAAAAGACCACTCCAAACAATTTCCGTGAGGCTCCGTTATGTTGAGATACTAATGTTGTTTTGCCCACTTCTAGGTAATGAAGAAAAACATTCTATCGATCTAGTTGACACAGAATATACCGAACAAAAATTGTTGGTGTTTGATGTTTATGACATAAGAGGTAAAAAATTTCTTTTAGCTGATGAGCTACCTAAGTTTAAATGAGAAATGATATAGCGAGAAAATAAATGTGTTTGTTTGTTGACAAAATATATTACTGCTGAGGAATGTATTATTCTGTGGAGAGAGTCAATAGGTGGGGAAATAGTTACTGTTGGATTAAAGGATAATGTATCAGAAGTAGAGATTACACACTTTGAGATTACATGCTTCGTTAAAGAGGTATCATTCTAGTGAGCAGGATAGGATACAAATTTCCCCAATAACGTTGATTGTGTAGGACACTTGATTGATGCCAGAGTTCATTAGTTGAAGTTGAGAGATGGTTTTTTACAGATTTTTCTGTATTTTATGTTGAATCGGTTCTTCCAAGCAACCTAGGTTTTGAGGATGGATTGTTGTGTACAATGTATTTTCCTGTTAATTTGACTATGGATTAAACTACGATAAAGAATTTGTTTGAAGAATTCCCCTTATATATTAGTGCAAATGCCAAATTTGGCAGTAAAACATGATCAGTAGGCCATGTTGTTAATGTTTAACTAATGCCCAACTGGGTCATATATGTAGTGTTTAAAATGTAGAGTTCTGATTTAGATTTTCAATACAATCATGAATTTCCAATTTGGTTCTTGTGTGTAAATAGGAGAAAAGAAAATTGAGTTTTTTAGTTGAGAAGTGCCCTAAATAATAAAAGTATTTTGTACCAGGCCCATTACTGTTCTCATGATTAATCTTAAATACACAGCGAGTCCAATGGAGATACGTTTTAGGAGAGGTAGTCTAAATACTCATACGGATGATATTACATTCGACCTTTAAAAATAATTTTGAGGAGAGCAGCGTACAGAATAGGTGGTTAAATGGCCATTCCTACTTTTGAGATATATTTTTTTCATAAATGGTAGTGAGAGTCCTGGAGAGTAATTGCAAGTTGAAATTAGGTCCTTACTAGCTAGTTGGCTGATGGTAGTTTAATGACAACAACGGTCTTATCATCGATGAGTTTAGGAAGTTGCGGAGATATTGTATTTTAAAAACTGTATTAAAGAAGGTTTCCCCATTCGAAAACATTCCAAGTTGATTGGTTATATTGTCCCAACTAAGTACGAATGATTTAATTTCCCAAGTTAATACCCTGAGGTGAATTAGAATGATTAAACTAAGATAAATTCCTGAAAAGAAGTAAAAGCCAATACCCAAAGATTGACGTAGGCAAAATGTTGTGGTTACAGTGTTTTGAGCTTGTTAATTTGAATTGAGAATTAAAGAGAGTAATTGGTAGGAGTGTGTTGGTAGTATCCAAGAAAACGAGTTAATAGTTAATCAAGCATAGTGCATTTTGAGATGAGAGTACAGAACATGCAAGGTATTAAGGTTTTGAATTGTTGCGATTTTCCCATTTCTGTGAACATGAGAGTAAAAATAAGTGATGTTACATTTTATTGCAGTTTGGTAATGAGGTCAGTTGGTGAAAGATTCTGTTGATTGGTGAATAATTTTGGTGTTATAGGAATTGATTGAGAGCAAATACTAGGTTGTCTTTTTGTGTAAGAAGGAGAATTTAAGGTTGGAAAGAGGTGGAATATTCCCGATGTCCCCATTTGGTATTGACACTTTACAAAGAAATCTAATATGTGAGTTATGTTATGTGTGGAAAAGACCATTCCAAATCATCGCCATATTTCCCAAGTTACAAGAGATGATTCTGTTGTTACGTTGACTGGTTGGAAATGGAAAAACAATCATACTGATTTTATTAATGAAATTGTGGAAGGAGCAATGATATTTGTTGTATGCAATTTATGACATAGGTGGTAAATTGGTTCTGGTGACTGATGACATATCGACATTATTTTTAGTTTGTTTATTTGAATTGAGAATTGAAAGAGAGTGTTAAAAGAGTTAACAAGAAATATATGTTTTCAAGGAGAGTACAGAATGTGCAAGGTATTAAAGTTTTAGGATGTATCATATTTGCCCCATTCAATAAAAATAAGAGTAAAAATGAAGGAGTTTAACTTGAGATTGGTGAAAAGTCAGTAGGTGAAAGTTTATCTTGGTTACTGAATGTTGAGAGTGTACGAAATGTTGATGGCTGTAGTGACATAGTGCGTGGAAGGTGTTATTGAATTGATTGAGAGCAAATAGTAGAAAGATTTAGTGTGATGAAAGAGATCATCTATTCATGATGTCCCCATTTACTGTTGACTGTTTGGTGAAGTTATGTATACAAAGATGCTTAGCATGTGAGTTATGTGTAGAAAAGACCATTCCAAACGATTTCCGTAAGGCTCCCTTATGTAGAGATACTAATGTTGTTTTGCCCACTTCTAGGTAATGAAGAAAAACATTCTATCGATCTAGTTGACACAGAATATACCGAACAAAAATTGTTGGTGTTTGATGTTTATGACATAAGAGGAGAAAATTTCTTTTAGCTGATGAGCTACCTAAGTTTAAAAGAGAAATGATATAGCGAGAAAATAAATGTGTTTGTTTGTTGACAAAATATATTACTGCCGAGGAATGTATTATTCTGTGGAGAGAGTCAATAGGTGGGGAAATAGTTACTGTTGGATTAAAGGTTAATGTATCAGAAGTAGAGATTACACACTTTGAGATTTCATGCTTCGTTAAAGAGGTATCATTCTAGTGAGCAGGATAGGATACAAATTTCCCCAATAACATTGATTGTGTAGGACACTTGATTGATGCCAGAGTTCATTAGTTGAAGTTGAGAGATGGTTTTTTTACAGATTTTTCTGTATTTTACGTTGAATAGGTTCTTCCAAGCAACCTAGGTTTTCAGGATGGATTGTTGTGTACAATGTATTTTCCTGTTAATTTGACTATGGATGAAACTACGATAAAGAATTTGTTTGAAGAATTCCCCTTAATTATTAGTGCAAATACCAAATTTGGCAGTAAAAGATGATCAGTAGGCCATGTTGTTAATGTTTAACTAATGCCCAACTGGGTCATATATGCAGAGGCGGCCCTAGCAAATTTTTCAGGTGGTGCGAGATCTCATTGTGGCGCCCCAAATGAGTAATCGCTTATTCATCATTAAGGTGTTCCTATAGACAGACTGAAGACAACATACATTTTTTTTTACATCCTACTGATATTATAAACGTAAAAGTTTGTTCACGTTGAAACGGCTGAAAGGCTTAAGATAAAATTTGGAATAATGTTATTGGCTATGCACTTTTATCCCGATCGAAAAAGTAGTTCCCGTGGGATTCAAATACAAATACATGTATGAATGGTTTGTGAATTCCACATGAGCAAATTCGCGGGCAGAAGATAGTCTTTATATATTAATAATAGACTAATTCAAACCTCAGAAATATTAAAATAGGATAGCAGCGCTTTGAATGAGAAACAACAGCAAATATGGAACACACTATGTATGAAAAGGTTTATTTACTATGGCGTACACAATGCTCATATCACGTATATGTCAAATTCACATAATTTTAATATTTTTTTCAACAAACAAATGAGAAAATAAATTCATAACTAAAACACCTAGATTACCATCTTCATCGCTTTTGTGCTTTGGCAATATTATTTTCTATAGATAAAACTGAAATATCTGACAGTATATCTAGAGTCTGTGTTTACCGTAAATAAGTTTTGATAAGTTTTAATTTACGGAAACTTCTTTAGCGACAGTTACAAGTATGGTTAGCAAAATTCGAGGTGCTGTCGGAAATATATCCTGCCAACCATTTTGTTTCATTAGTTGAACTTTCATAATTGTTTCTGCTGATTCAAGCCCCATCAACAACAGATTGAGTCAGAAAGTTTCTAACCAATTCACAACCAGTTATATCACATTTTTCTCCATCAGTTAAGCTTATTTCCAAATCTGCACAGAATGGTTCCAATTCGGTCTTTTCAGAATTTTTTTGATAATACGTATCATTAAATTTGGATAGTTGTGTAAACTGAGTGACCAACTCATTCTCGATTGTATCGATGATATCCTAAAACACGTTGATTGTAAACAATTCTTCTGGATCTATTGCTATCTCGTCTACGGTCTCGTACTAAAAAAAAATCTCTGCTTTCTTTAGGATCTGACTGGCTTAATAATAGGATAGGGCCCAGTCTGAAAAGAAATTTTTCTAGCAGTTATCAGAGCAGATGAATAACCAGGGTACTTTTTCTCAATTTCCGAGCTGTTTCTCGGCAATTGTGAAGCGTTTCAAAAATCCTCTTTCAGTCTACATAGACTTGCTTACAATATTTACTTGAAACAACTGAATTATTCGTTTCCAGAATGGCGTCACGAACTGATGATTAGTGATAGCGAACTCCAGCGAGACTAGAAACTCTATTCTCCAAACGAGATTAGCAAATTTTTTGGCGATAATGTAACTGCTTGGATACCACTTCCGATCACTTTGGTGATTGAGATAATAGAACAAATATTTTTTAAACCAATTCTGACAAGGAAACTGATTTAATTGATGTTTTGACGGCACCTACTATCGCCAAATTTAGTGACAGCTACATGGAGGAAAAAATGCTGTAAGATATTCGTTCAGAATTCTGTTGTGGACACCTTTGTTTCCTCCTGATGTATTGGATCCATTGTCATATCTTTGGCCTCGACATTCTTCCATATCCAAATCGAACTTTTGCAAAGTATTATCGATAAACAGGCCAGTGAGACCAGCTCCCAGGTCCCTAAGAGTCACTTACCAGGTTGTAAGCAACGGAACATTCACGCACTTCATTAGTGTCAACAAAAGCAACGATAAAGATAATTATTCGAAGTGAGTGACATCATGATATGCGGTATGGTGGAAAAGTATTTAGATAACTTATCCACAGTCAAAATTTTATTACGAACTTCATTTATTTTGAATACATTTGCCAAAATAACAGATATTAGTCTCCTTATTGGCAATGCGGCGGAGGTGCTCCATCATTACAGGATCATATTTTCCTATTATTTGCAGTAAACCCAGGAAGCTACTATTATTAGAAGTTCCAGATACAGCAAAATCTTCTCGTACGTGCTGCTCTTTATCCGTCATCAGCCTCGTGTGAAGGACTTCTATTAAATAAGTTTTCTCCTGTTGCGGGTGGATCTAGTTTTTGTCATGACGATTCAGATGACTTCGCAACTCTAAAAAATTTTGCAAGCAATTTTGAAGCCTTCTCAGAATCGCTTTTATTTCAGGTTGTCTGTAATAGGTAAATATTTACAATATCAAAGGCAGTTGCAATCACCGAAGGTCTAACACGGTAGAAATAGGTAAGTAGGTTGAATCTAGCGCCATGCACATCCATCCGCATGCGAATGAACTCCAAGACTACAGCCGAAGAGGCAGGAAACAGTTGTGAGTCGAGTTGTGATTTTTTTTTATTCGAGTAAGTCGAGTTGACTCGAGTCACAGCTCGAGTTGACTCGATTCTATGAGGACATACGGCTACGCAATAAGCTGTAGCTCTTACGTGTATATACTCTTCTGGATAATTAGTGTGCTAAAATCATATATGAACAGCAAGCTGGGTTATTATAGAATTTAATTTTTGCGCAGACGATCTCTCGCTGCATTTTCGGCGCCCCCAATATAACGGCGCCCGGTGCGGTCGCACCGCTCGCACCGCCCTAGGGCCGCCCCTGCATATATGTAGTGTTTAAAATGTAGAGCTCTGATTTACATTTTCAATACAATCATGAATTTCCAATTTGGTTCTTGTGTGTAAATAGGAGAAAAGAAAATTGAGTTTTTTAGTTGAGAAGTGCCCTAAATAATAAAAGTATTTTGTACCAGGCCCATTACTGTTCTCATGATTAATCTTAAATACACAGCGAGTCCAATGGAGATACGTTTTAGGAGAGGTAGTCTAAATACTCATACGGATGATATTACATTCGACCTTTAAAAATAATTTTGAGGAGAGCAGCGTACAGAATAGGTGGTTAAATGGCCATTCCTACTTTTGAGATATATTTTTATCATAAATGGTAGTGAGAGTCCTGGAGAGTAATTGCAAGTTGAAATTAGGTCCTTACTAGCTAGTTGGCTGAGGTAGTTTAATGACAACAACGGTCTTATCATCGATGAGTTTAGGAAGTTGCGGAGATATTGTATTTTAAAAACTGTATTAAAGAAGGTTTCCCCATTCGAAAACATTCCAAGTTGATTGGTTATATTGTCCCAACTAAGTACGAATGATTTAATTTCCCAAGTTAATACCCTGAGGTGAATTAGAATGATTAAACTAAGATAAATTCCTGAAAAGAAGTAAAAGCCAATACCCAAAGATTGACGTAGGCAAAATGTTGTGGTTACAGTGTTTTGAGCTTGTTAATTTGAATTGAGAATTAAAGAGAGTAATTGGTAGGAGTGTGTTGGTAGTGTGACATGGATCCAAGAAAACGAGTTAATAGTTAATCAAGCATAGTGCATATTTGAGATGAGAGTACAGAACATGCAAGGTATTAAGGTTTTGAATTGTTGCGATTTTCCCATTTCTGTGATCATGAGAGTAAAAATAAGTGATGTTACATTTTATTGCAGTTTGGTAATGAGGTCAGTTGGTGAAAGATTCTGTTGATTGGTGAATAATTTTGGTGTTATAGGAATTGATTGAGAGCAAATACTAGGTTGTCTTTTTGTGTAAGAAGGAGAATTTAAGGTTGGAAAGAGGTGGAATATTCCCGATGTCCCCATTTGGTATTGACACTTTACAAAGAAATCTAATATATGAGTTATGTTATGTGTGGAAAAGACCATTCCAAATCATCGCCATATTTCCCAAGTTACAAGAGATGATTCTGTTGTTACGTTGACTGGTTGGAAATGGAAAAACAATCATACTGATTTTATTAATGAAATTGTGGAAGGAGCAATGATATTTGGTGTATGCAATTTA
The DNA here is from genome assembly GCA_031002005.1 of Vandiemenella viatica. NCBI lineage: Eukaryota > Metazoa > Arthropoda > Insecta > Orthoptera > Morabidae > Vandiemenella > Vandiemenella viatica. The sequence continues at coordinate 142,957,334 of JARYHS010013631.1, read as the reverse complement.
TGACATAGGTGGTAAATTGGTTCTGGTGACTGATGACGTATCGACATTATTTTTAGTTTGTTTATTTGAATTGAGATTTGAAGGAGAGTGTTAAAAGAGTTAACAAGAAATATATGTTTTCAAGGAGAGTACAGAATGTGCAAGGTATTAAAGTTTTAGGATGTATCATATTTGCCCCATTCAATAAAAATAAGAGTAAAAATGAAAGAGTTTATTTTGAGATTGGTGAAAAGTCAGTAGGTGAACGTTTATTTTGGTTACTGAATGTTGAGAGTGTACGAAATGTTGATGGCTGTAGTGACATTGTGCGTGGAAGGTGTTTGTGAATTGATTGAGAGCAAATAGTAGAAAAGATTTAGTGTGATGAAAGAGATCATCTATTCATGATGTCCCCATTTACTGTTGACAGTTTGGTGATGTTATGTATACAAAGATGCTTAGCATGTGAGTTATGTGTAGGAAAGACCATTCCAAACAATTTCCGTAAGGCTCCCTTATGTAGAGATACTAATGTTGTTTTGCCCACTTCTAGGTAATGAAGAAAAACATTCTATCGATCTAGTTGACACAGAATATACCGAACAAAAATTGTTGGTGTTTGATGTTTATGACATAAGAGGAAAAAAATTTCTTTTAGCTGATGAGCTACCTAAGTTTAAAAGAGAAATGATATAGCGAGAAAATAAATGTGTTTGTTTGTTGACAAAATATATTACTGCCGAGGAATGTATTATTCTGTGGAGAGAGTCAATAGGTGGGGAAATAGTGACTGTTGGATTAAAGGTTAATGTATCAGAAGTAGAGATTACACACTGTGAGATTACATGCTTCGTTAAAGAGGTATCATTCTAGTGAGCAGGATAGGATACAAATTTCCCCAATAACGTTGATTGTGTAGGACACTTGATTGATGCGGTTGTTTTACAGATTTTTCTGTATTTTACGTTGAATAGGTTCTTCCAAGCAACCTAGGTTTTGAGGATGGATTGTTGTGTAGAATGTATTTTCCTGTTAATTTGACTATGGATGAAATTACGATAAAGAATTTGTTTGAAAAATTCCCCTTAATTATTAGTGCAAATGCCACATTTGGCAGTAAAAGATGATCAGTAGGCCATGTTGTTAATGTTTAACTAATGCCCAACTGGGTGATGTATGTAGTGTTTAAAATGTAGAGCTCTGATTTAGATTTTCAATACAATCATGAATTTCCAATTTGGTTCTTGTGTGTAAATAGGAGAAAAGAAAATTGAGTTTTTTAGTTGAGAAGTGCCCTAAATAATAAAAGTATTTTGTACCAGGCCCATTACTGTTCTCATGGTTAATCTTAAATACACAGCGAGTCCAATGGAGATACGTTTTAGGAGAGGTAGTCTAAATACTCATACGGATAATATTACATTCGACCTTTAAAAATAATTTTGAGGAGAGCAGCGTACAGAATAGGTGGTTAAATGGCCATTCCTACTTTTGAGATATATTTTTATCATAAATGGTAGTGAGAGTCCTGGAGAGTAATTGCAAGTTGAAATTAGGTCCTTACTAGCTAGTTGGCTGATGGTAGTTTAATGACAACAACGGTCTTAAAAAAAATAACTTTACAAATGGATTGTAGGCAAATCATCGATGAGTTTAGGAAGTTGCGGAGATATTGTATTTTAAAAACTGTATTAAAGAAGGTTTCCCCATTCAAAAACATTCCAAGTTGATTGGTTATATTGTCCCAACTAAGTTCGAATGATTTAATTTCCCAAGTTAATACCCTGAGGTGAATTAGAATGATTAAACTAAGATAAATTCCTGAAAAGAAGTAAAAGCCAATACCCAACGATTGACGTAGGCAAAATGTTGTGGTTACAGTGTTTTGAGCTTGTTAATTTGAATTGAGAATTAAAGAGAGTAATTGGTAGGAGTGTGTTGGTAGTGTGACATGGATGCAAGAAAATGAGTTAATAGTTAATCAAGCATAGTGCATTTTGAGATGAGAGTACAGAACATGCAAGGTATTAAGGTTTTGAATTGTTGCGATTTTCCCATTTCTGTGAACATGAGAGTAGAAATAAGTGATGTTACATTTTATTGCAGTTTGGTAATGAGGTCAGTTGGTGAAAGATTCTGTTGATTGGTGAATAATTTTGGTGTTATAGGAATTGATTGAGAGCAAATACTAGGTTGTCTTTTTGTGTAAGAAGGAGAATTTAAGGTTGGAAAGAGGTGGAATATTCCCGATGTCCCCATTTGGTATTGACACTTTACAAAGAAATCTAATATGTGAGTTATGTTATGTGTGGAAAAGACCATTCCAAATCATCGCCATATTTCCCAAGTTACAACAGATGATTCTGTTGTTACGTTGACTGGTTGGAAATGGAAAAACAATCATACTGATTTTATTAATGAAATTGTGGAAGGAGCAATGATATTTGTTGTATGCAATTTATGACATAGGTGGTAAATTGGTTCTGGTGACTGATGACATATCGACATTATTTTTAGTTTGTTTATTTGAATTGAGAATTGAAAGAGAGTGTTAAAAGAGTTAACAAGAAATATATGTTTTCAAGGAGAGTACAGAATGTGCAAGGTATTAAAGTTTTAGGATGTATCATATTTGCCCCATTCAATAAAAATAAGAGTAAAAATGAAGGAGTTTAACTTGAGATTGGTGAAAAGTCAGTAGGTGAAAGTTTATCTTGGTTACTGAATGTTGAGAGTGTACGAAATGTTGATGGCTGTAGTGACATAGTGCGTGGAAGGTGTTTGTGAATTGATTGAGAGCAAATAGTAGAAAAGATTTAGTGTGATGAAAGAGATCATCTATTCATGATGTCCCCATTTACTGTTGACAGTTTGGTGATGTTATGTATACAAAGATGCTTAGCATGTGAGTTATGTGTAGGAAAGACCATTCCAAACAATTTCCGTAAGGCTCCCTTATGTAGAGATACTAATGTTGTTTTGCCCACTTCTAGGTAATGAAGAAAAACATTCTATCGATCTAGTTGACACAGAATATACCGAACAAAAATTGTTGGTGTTTGATGTTTATGACATAAGAGGAAAAAAATTTCTTTTAGCTGATGAGCTACCTAAGTTTAAAAGAGAAATGATATAGCGAGAAAATAAATGTGTTTGTTTGTTGACAAAATATATTACTGCCGAGGAATGTATTATTCTGTGGAGAGAGTCAATAGGTGGGGAAATAGTGACTGTTGGATTAAAGGTTAATGTATCAGAAGTAGAGATTACACACTGTGAGATTACATGCTTCGTTAAAGAGGTATCATTCTAGTGAGCAGGATAGGATACAAATTTCCCCAATAACGTTGATTGTGTAGGACACTTGATTGATGCGGTTGTTTTACAGATTTTTCTGTATTTTACGTTGAATAGGTTCTTCCAAGCAACCTAGGTTTTGAGGATGGATTGTTGTGTAGAATGTATTTTCCTGTTAATTTGACTATGGATGAAATTACGATAAAGAATTTGTTTGAAAAATTCCCCTTAATTATTAGTGCAAATGCCACATTTGGCAGTAAAAGATGATCAGTAGGCCATGTTGTTAATGTTTAACTAATGCCCAACTGGGTGATGTATGTAGTGTTTAAAATGTAGAGCTCTGATTTAGATTTTCAATACAATCATGAATTTCCAATTTGGTTCTTGTGTGTAAATAGGAGAAAAGAAAATTGAGTTTTTTAGTTGATAAGTGCCCTAAATAATAAAAGTATTTTGTACCAGGCCCATTACTGTTCTCATGATTAATCTTAAATACACAGCGAGTCCAATGGAGATACGTTTTAGGAGAGGTAGTCTAAATACTCATACGGATGATATTACATTCGACCTTAAAAAATAATTTTCAGGAGAGCAGCGTACAGAATAGGTGGTTAAATGGCCATTCCTACTTTTGAGATATATTTTTATCATAAATGGTAGTGAGAGTCGTGGAGAGTAATTGCAAGTTGAAATTAGGTCCTTACTAGCTAGTTGGCTGATGGTAGTTTAATGACAACAACGGTCTTAAAAAAAATAACTTTACAAATGGATTGTAGGCAAATCATCGATGAGTTTAGGAAGTTGCGGAGATATTGTATTTTAAAAACTGTATTAAAGAAGGTTTCCCCATTCGAAAACATTCCAAGTTGATTGGTTATATTGTCCCAACTAAGTACGAATGATTTAATTTCCCAAGTTAATACCCTGAGGTGAATTAGAATGATTAAACTAAGATAAATTCCTGAAAAGAAGTAAAAGCCAATACCCAAAGATTGACGTAGGCAAAATGTTGTGGTTACAGTGTTTAGAGCTTGTTAATTTGAATTGAGAATTAAAGAGAGTAATGGGTAGGAGTGTGTTGGTAGTGTGACATGGATGGAAGAAAACGAGTTAATAGTTAATCAAGCATAGTGCATTTTGAGATGAGAGTACAGAACATGCAAGGTATTAAGGTTTTGAATTGTTGCGATTTTCCCATTTCTGTAAACATGAGAGTAAAAATAAGTGATGTTACATTTTATTGCAGTTTGGTAATGAGGTCAGTTGGTGAAAGATTCTGTTGATTGGTGAATAATTTTGGTGTTGGATGTTTGGTAGTTGTAGTGACACGGTGCAAAGCAGATGTGTTTGACAGGAATTGATTGAGAGCAAATACTAGCTTGTCTTTTTGTGTAAGAAGGAGAATTTAAGGTTGGAAAGAGGTGGAATATTCCCGATGTCCCCATTTGGAATTGACACTTTAGTGAAGTTTAATTTACAAAGAAATCTAATATGTGAGGTATGTTATGTGTGGAAAAGACCATTCCAAATCATCGCCATATTTCGGAAAGTTACGAGAGATGATTCTGTTGTTACGTTGACTGGTTGGAAATGGAAAAACAATCATACTGATTTTACTAATGAAATTGTGGAAGGTGCAGTGATATTTGGTGTATGCAATTTATGACATAGGTGGTAAATTGGTTCTGGTGACTGATGAGGTATCGACATTATTTGTAGTTTGTTTATTTGAATTGAGAATTGAAAGAGAGTGTTAAGAGTTAACAAGAAATATATGTTTTCAAGGAGAGTACAGAATGTGCAAGGTATTAAAGTTTTAGGTTGTTTCGTATTTGCCCCATTCAATAAAAATGAGAGTAAAAATGAAAGAGTTTAACTTGAGATTGGTGAAAAGTCAGTAGGTGAAAGTTTATCTTGGTTACTGAATGTTGAGAGTGTACGAAATGTTGATGGCTGTAGTGACATAGTGCGTGGAAGGTGTTTGTGAATTGATTGAGAGCAAATAGTAGAAAAGATTTAGTGTGATGAAAGAGATAATCTATTCATGATGTCCCCATTTACTGTTGACAGTTTGTTGAAGTTATGTATACAAAGATGCTTAGCATGTGAGTTATGTGTAGAAAAGACCATTCCAAACTATTTCCATGAGGCTCCCTTATGTAGAGATACTAATGTTGTTTTGCCCACTTCTAGGTAATGAAGAAAAACATTCTATCGATCTAGTTGACACAGAATATACAGAACAAAAATTGTTGGTGTTTGATGTTTATGACATAAGAGGAAAAAAATTTCTTTTAGCTGATGAGCTAGCTAAGTTTAAATGAGAAATGATATAGCGGGAAAATAAATGTGTTTGTTTGTTCACAAAATATATTACTGCTGAGGAATGTATTATTCTGTGGAGAGAGTCAATAGGTGGGGAAATAGTTACTGTTGGATTAAAGGATAATGTATCAGAAGTAGAGATTACACACTTTGAGATTACATGCTTCGTTAAAGAGGTATCATTCTAGTGAGCAGGATAGGATACAAATTTCCCCAATAACGTTGATTGTGTAGGACACTTGATTGATGCGGTTTTTTACAGATTTTTCTGTATTTTACGTTGAATAGGTTCTTCCAAGCAACCTAGGTTTTGAGGATGGATTGTTGTGTAGAATGTATTTTCCTGTTAATTTGACTATGGATGAAATTACGATAAAGAATTTGTTTGAAAAATTCCCCTTAATTATTAGTGCAAATGCCACATTTGGCAGTAAAAGATGATCAGTAGGCCATGTTGTTAATGTTTAACTAATGCCCAACTGGGTGATGTATGTAGTGTTTAAAATGTAGAGCTCTGATTTAGATTTCCAATACAATCGTGAATTTCCAATTTCGTTCTTGTGTGTAAATAGGAGAAAAGAAAATTGAGTTTTTTAGTTGCGAAGTGCCCTAAATAATAAAAGTATTTTGTACCAGGCCCATTACTGTTCTCATGATTAATCTTAAATACACAGCGAGTCCAATGGAGATACGTTTTAGGAGAGGTAGTCTAAATACTCATACGGATGATATTACATTCGACCTTTAAAAATAATTTTGAAGAGAGCAGCGTACAGAATAGGTGGTTAAATGGCCATTCCTACTTTTGAGATATATTTTTATCATAAATGGTTGTGAGATTCGTGGAGAATAATTGCAAGTTGAAATTAGATCCTTACTATCTAGTTGGCTGATGGTAGTTTAATGACAACTACGGTCTTAAAAAAAAATAACTTTACCAGTGGATTGTAGGCAAATCATCGATGAGTTTAGGAAGTTGGGGAGATATTGTATTTTAAAGACTGTATTAAAGGAGGTTTCGCCATTCGAAAACATTCCAAGTTGATTGGTTATATTGTCCCAACTAAGTACGAATGATTTAATTTCCCAAGTTAATACCCTGAGGTGAATTAGAATGATTATAACTAATTTAAATTCCTGAAAAGAAGTAAAAGCCAATACCCAAAGCTTGACTGAGGCAAAATGTTGTGGTTACAGTGTTTTGAGTTTGTGAATTTGAATTGAGAATTAAAGAGATTAATGGATAGGAGTGTGTTGGTAGTGTGACATGGATGGAAGAAAACGAGTTAATAGTTAATCAAGCATAGTGCATTTTGAGATGAGAGTACAGAACATGCAAGGTATTAAGGTTTTGAATTGTTGCGATTTTCCCATTTCTGTGAAAATCAGATTAAAAAAAGTGATGTTACATTTTATTGCAGTTTGGTAATGAGGTCAGTTGGTGTAAGATTCTGTTGATTGGTGAATAATTTTGGTGTTATAGGAATTGATTGAGAGCAAATACTAGGTTGTCTTTTGTATAAGAAGGAGAATTATGGTTGGAAAGAGGTGGAATATTCCCGATGTCCACATTTGGTATTGACACTTTACAAAGAAATCTAATATGTGAGTTATGTTATGTGTGGAAAAGACCATTCCAAATCATCGCCATATTTCCCAAGTTACAAGAGATGATTCTGTTGTTACGTTGACTGGTTGGAAATGGAAAAACAATCATACTGATTTTATTAATAAAATTGTGGAAGGAGCAATGATATTTGGTGTATGCAATTTATGACATAGGTGGTAAATTGGTTCTGGTGACTGATGACGTATCGACATTATTTTTAGTTTGTTTATTTGAATTGAGACTTGAAAGAGAGTGTTAAAAGAGTTAACAAGAAATATATGTTTTCAAGGAGAGTACAGAATGTGCAAGGTATTAAAGTTTTAGGATGTATCATATTTGCCCCATTCAATAGAAATAAGAGTAAAAATGAAGGAGTTTAACTTGAGATTGGTGAAAAGTCAGTAGGTGAAAGTTTATCTTGGTTACTGAATGTTGAGAGTGTACGAAATGTTGATGGCTGTAGTGACATAGTGCGTGGAAGGTGTTTGTGAATTAATTGAGAGCAAATAGTAGAAAAGATTTAGTGTGATGAAAGAGATCATCTATTCATGATGTCCCCATTTACTGTTGACAGTTTGGTGAAGTTATGTATACAAAGATGCTTAGCATGTGAGTTATGTGTAGAAAAGACCATTCCAAACAATTTCCGTGAGGCGCCCTTATGTACAGATACTAATGTTGTTTTGCCCACTTCTAGGTAATGAAGAAAAACATTTTATCGATCTAGTTGACACAGAATATACAGAACAAAAATTGTTGGTGTTTGATGTTTATGACATAAGAGGTAAAAAATTTCTTTTAGCTGATGAGCTACCTAAGTTTAAATGAGAAATGATATAGCGAGAAAATAAATGTGTTTGTTTGATGACAAAATATATTACTGCCGAGGAATGTATTATTCTGTGGAGAGAGTCAATAGGTAGGGCAATAGTGACTGTTGGATTAAAGGTTAATGTATCAGAAGTAGAGATTACACGCTTTGAGATTACATGCTTGGTTAAAGAGGTATCATTGTAGTGAGCAGGATAGGATACAAATTTCCCCAATAACGTTGATTGTGTAGGACACTTGATTGATGCCAGAGTTCATTAGTTGAAGTTGAGAGATGGTTTTTTACAGATTTTTCTGTATTTTATGTTGAATAGGTTCTTCCAAGCAAACTTAGGTTTTGAGGATGGATTGTTGTGTACAATGTATTTTCCTGTTAATTTGACTATGGATGAAATTACGATAAAGAATTTGTTTGAAAAATTCCCCTTAATTATTAGTGCAAATGCCAAATTTGGCAGTAAAAGATGATCAGTAGGTCATGTTGTTAATGTTTAACTAATGCCCAACTGGGTCATATATGTAGTGTTTAAAATGTAGAGCTCTGATTTAGATTTCCAATGCAATCATGAATTTCCAATTTGGTTCTTGTGTGTAAATAGGAGAAAAGAAAATTGAGTTGTTTAGTTGAGAAGTGCCCTAAATAATAAAAGTATTTTGTACCAGTCCCATTACTGTTCTCATGATTAATCTTAAATACACAGCGAGTCCAATGGATATACGTTTTAGGAGAGGTAGTCTAAATACTCATACGGATGATATTACATTCGACCTTTAAAAATAATTTTGAGGAGAGCAGCGTACAGAATAGGTGGTTAAATGGCCATTCCTACTTTTGAGATATATTTTTATCATAAATGGTAGTGAGAGTCCTAGGGAGTAATTGCAAGTTGAAATTAGATCCTTACTAGCTAGTTGGCTGATGGTAGTTTAATGACAACAACGGTTTTTAAAAAAAATATATTTACCAATGGATTGTAGGCAAATCATCGATGAGTTTAGGAAGTTGCGGAGATATTGTATTTTAAAAACTGTATTAAAGGAGGTTTCCCCATTCGAACACCTTCCAAGTTGATTGGTTATATTGCCCCAACTAAGTACGAATGATTTAATTTCCCAAGTTAATACCCTGAGGTGAATTAGAATGATTAAACAAAGATAATTCCTGTAAAGAAGTAAAAGCCAATACTTAAAGATTGACGTAGGCAAAATGTTGTGGTTACAGTGTTTTGAGCTTGTTAATTTGAATTGAGAATTAAAGAGAGTAATTGGTAGGAGTGTGTTGGTAGTGTGACATGGATGCATGAAAATGAGTTAATAGTTACTCGTGCATAGTGCATTTTGAGATGAGAGTACAGAACATGCAAGGTATTAAGGTTTTGAATTGTTGCGATTATCTCATTTCTGTGAAAATGAGAGTAAAAAAAAGTGATGTTACATTTTTATTGCAGTTTGGTAATGAGGTCAGTTGGTGAAAGATTCTGTTGATTGGTGAACAATTTGGGTGTAATGTTTGGTAGTTGTAGTGACACGGTGCAAAGCAGATGTTTTAGACAGGAATTGATTGAGAGCAAATACTAGGTTGTCTTTTTGTGTAAGAAGGAGAATTTAAGGTTGGAAAGAGGTGGAATATTCCCGACGTCCCCATTTGGTATTAACACTTTACAAAGAAATCTAATATGTGAGGTATGTTATGTGTGGAAAAGACCATTCCAAATCATCGCCATATTTCCCAAGTTACAAGAGATGATTCTGTTGTTACGTTGACTGGTCGGAAATGGAAAAACAATCATACTGATTTTATTAATGAAATTGCGGAAGGAGCAATGATATTTGGTGTATGCAATTTATGACATAGGTGGCAAATTGGTTCTGGTGACTGATGAGGTATCGATATTATTTTTAGTTTGTTTATTTGAATTGAGAATTGAAAGAGAGTGTTAAGAGTTAACAAGAAATATATGTTTTCAAGGAGAGTACAGAATGTGCAAGGTATTAAAGGTTTAGGTTGTTTCATAAATGCCCCATTCAATAAAAATGGGAGTAAAAATGAAAGAGTATAACTTGAGATTGGTAAAAAGTCAGTAGGTGAAAGTTTTCTTCATTACTCAATGTTGAGAGTGTACAAAATGTTGATGAGTGTAGTGACATAGTGCGTGGAAGGTGTTTGTGAATTGATTGAGAGCAAATAGTAAAAAAGATTTAGTGTGATGAAAGAGATCATCTATTCATGATGTCCCCATTTACTGTTGACAGTTTGGTGAAGTTATGTATACAAAGATGCTTAGCATGTGAGTTATGTGTAGAAAAGACCATTCCAAACAATTTCTGTGAGGCTCCCTTATGTAGAGATACTAATGTTGTTTTGCCCACTTCTAGGTAATGAAGAAAAACATTTTATCGATCTAGTTGACACAGAATATACAGAACAAAAATTGTTGGTGTTTGATGTTTATGACATAAGAGGTAAAATTTTTCTATTAGCTGATGAGCTACCTAAGTTTAAATGAGAAATGATATAGCGAGAAAATAAATGTGTTTGTTTATTCACAAAATATATTACTGCCGAGGAATGTATTATTCTGTGGAGCGAGTCAACAGGTAGGGCAATAGTGACTGTTGGATTAAAGGTTAATGTATCAGAAGTAGAGATTACACACTTTGAGATTACATGCTTCGTAAAAGAGGTATCATTCTAGTGAGCAGGATAGGATACAAATTTCCCCAATAACGTTGATTGTGTAGGACACTTGATTGATGCCAGAGTTCATTAGTTGAAGTTGAGAGATTGTTTTTTACAGATTTTTCTGTATTTTATGTTGAATAGGTTCTTCCAAGCAATTTAGGTTTTGAGGATGGATTGTTGTGTACAATGTATTTTCCTGTTAATTTGACTATGGATGAAATTACGATAAAGAATTTGTTTGAGAAATTCCCCTTAATTATTAGTGCAAATGCCAAATTTGGCAGTAAAATATGATCAGTAGGCCATGTTGTTAATGTTTAACTAATGCCCAACTAGGTCATATATGTAGTGTTTAAAATGTAGAGCTCTGATTTACATTTTCAATACAATCATTAATTTCCAATTTGGTTCTTGTGTGTAAATAGGAGAAAAGAAAATTGAGTTTTTTAGTTGAGAAGTGCCCTAAATAATAAAAGTATTTTGAACCAGGCGCATTACTGTTCTCATGATTAATCTTAAATACACAGAGAGTCCAATGGAGATACGTTTTAGGAGAGGTAGTCTAAATACTCATACGGATAATATTACATTCGACCTTTGAAAATAATTTTGAGGAGAGCAGCGTACAGAATAGGTGGTTAAATGGCCATTCCTACTTTTGAGATATATTTTTATCATAAATGGTAGTGAGAATCCTGGAGAGTAATTGTAAGTTGAAATTAGATCCATACTAGGCTAGCTAGGTGGTTGATAGTAGTTTGATGACAACAGCGGTCGTAAAAAAAAAAAAAAAAATAACGTTACCAATGGATTGTAGGCAAATCATCGATGAGTTTAGGAAGTTGCAGAGGTATTATATTTTAAAAACTGTATTAAAGAAGGTTTCCCCATTCGAAAACATTCCAAGTTGATTGGTTATATTGTCCCAACTAAGTACGAATGATTTAATTTCCCAAGTTAATACCCTGAGGTGAATTAGAATGATTAAACTAAGATAAATTCCTGAAAAGAAGTAAAAGCCAATACCCAACGATTGGCGTAGGCAAAATGTTGTGGTTACAGTGTTTTGAGCTTGTTAATTTGAATTGAGAATTAAAGAGAGTAATTGGTAGGAGTGTATCATATCATATCATATCATATCATTTTATTCACCATTAGTCAATACAATATTGAAATAGGCTTCGCGTAGGTAGTGTGACATGGATGCAAGAAATCGAATTAATAGTTAATCAAGCATAGTGCATTTTGAGATGAGAGTACAGAACATGCAAGGTATTAAGGTTTTGAATTGTTGCGATTTTCCCCATTTCTTTGAAAATGAGAGTAAAAAAAAAGTGATGTTACATTTTATTGCAGTTTGGTAATGAGGTCAGGTGGTGAATGATTCTGTTGATTGGTGAATAATTTTGGTGTTATAGGAATTGATTGAGAGCAAATACTACGTTGTCTTTTTGTGTAAGAAGGAGAATTTAAGGTTGGAAAGAGGTGGAATATTCCCGATGTCCCCATTTGGTATTGACACTTTACAAAGTAATCTAATATGTGAGGTGTGTTATGTGTGGAAAAGACCATTCCAAATCATCGCCATATTTCCCAAGTTACAAGAGATGATTCTGTTGTTATGTTGACTGGTTTGAAATGGAAAAACAATCATACTGATTTTATTAATGAAATTGTGGAAGGAGCAATGATATTTGGTGTATGCAATTTATGACATACGTGGTAAATTGGTTCTGGTGACTGATGAGGTATCGATATTATTTTTAGTTTGTTTATTTGAATTGAGAATTGAAAGAGAGTGTTAAGAGTTAACAAGAAATATATGTTTTCAAGGAGAGTACAGCAGTGGCGTAGCTATGTCAACAAGGGCCCCGGTGCAAAAAAATTATTTTGGGCCCTCAGGCCAGACCGGCAACCTTTTTTTTTGCTAGGGGCCCCCTGAACTGAGGATGAGGGCCCTTGAATTATTCTTTAGGGGCCCCTGAAGAGTGGTTGGGGTCCCCCTGAGCACAGCAAGGGCCCTTAGACGACGGTAGAGCTAAAAAAAAAAAAAGTCGCCAGTTTGCCGTGAAGGCTCGTGGGGCCCTCTAAACTGCGCTTGAGGGCCCTAGAGGTGTGCTTTGGGGCCCCTTGAGGTATGCTTGGGGGCCCCCTGAGCGTGAGGGCCCCGGTGCACTGCACCGCCTAGCCCCATAGTAGCTACGCCCCTGGAGTACAGAATGTGCAAGGTATTAAAGGTTTAGGTTGTTTCATAAATGCCCTATTCAATAAAAATGGGAGTAAAAATGAAAGAGTTTAACTTGAAATTGGTGAAAAGTCAGTAGGTGAAAGTTTTCTTGATTACTGAATGTTGAGAGTGTACGAAATGTTGATGGCTGTAGCGACATAGTGCGTGGAATGTGTTTGTGAATTGATTGAGAGCAAATAGTAGAAAAGATTTAGTGTGATGAAAGAGATCATCTATTCATGATGTCCCTATTTACTGTTGACAGTTTGTTGAAGTTATGTATACAAAGATGCTTAGCATGTGAGTTATGTGTAGAAAAGACCATTCCAAACAATTTCCGTGAGGGTCCCTTATGTAGAGATACTAATGTTGTTTTGCCCAGTTCTAGGTAATGAAGAAAAACATTCTATCGATCTAGTTGACACAGAATATACAGAACAAAAATTGTTGGTGTTTGATGTTTATGACAGAAGAGGTAAAAAATTTCTTTTAGCTGATGAGCTACTTAAGTTTAAATGATATAGCGAGTAAATAAATGTGTTTGTTTGATGACAAAATATATTACTGCCGAGGAATGTATTATTCTGTGGAGAGAGTCAATAGGTAGGGCAATAGTGACTGTTGGATTAAAGGTTAATGTATCAGAAGTAGAGATTACACGCTTTGAGATGACATGCTTCGTTAAAGAGGCATCATTCTAGTGAGCAGGATAGGATACATATTTCCCCAATAACGTTGATTGTGTAGGACACTTGATTGATGCCAGAGTTCATTAGTTGAAGTTGAGAGATGGTCTTTTACAGATTTTTCTGTAGTTTACGTTGACTATGTTCTTCCAAGCAACCTAGGTTTTGTGGATGGATTGTTGTGTAGAATATATTTTCCTGTTAATTTGAATATGGATGAAATTACGATAAAGAATTTGTTTGAAAAATTCCCCTTAATTATTAGCGCAAATGCAAAATTTGGCAGTAAAAGATGATCAGTAGGCCATGTTGTTGATGTTTAACTAATGCCCAACTGGGTCATATATGTAGTGTTTAAAATGTAGAGCTCTGATTTAGATTTCCAATTCAATCATGAATTTCCAATTTGGTTCTTGTGTGTAAATAGGAGAAAAGAAAATTGAGTTGTTTAGTTGAGAAGTGCCCTAAATAATAAAAGTATTTTGTACCAGTCCCATTACTGTTCTCATGATTAATCTTAAATACACAGCGAGTCTAATGGAGAATACGTTTTAGGAGAGGTAGTCTAAATACTCATACGGATGATATTACATTCGACCTTTAAAAATAATTTTGAGGAGAGCAGCGTACAGAATAGGTGGTTAAATGGCCATTCCTACTTTTGAGATATATTTTTATCATAAATGGTATTGAGAGTCCTGGAGAGTAATTCCAAGTTGAAATTAGATCCTTACTAGCTAGGTGGTTAATAGTAGGTTAATGACAACGGTCGTAAAAAAAAAAAAAAAAAAAAAAAAAAAAAAAAAAAAAAAAAAAAAAAAAAAACCTTTACCAATGGATTGTAGGCAAATCATCGATGAGTTTAGGAAGTTGCAGAGATATTATATTTTAAAAACTGTATTAAAGAAGGTTTCCCCATTCGAAAACATTCCAAGTTGATTGTTTATATTGTCCCAACTAAGTACGAATGATTTAATTTCCCAAGTTAATACCCTGAGGTGAATTAGAATGATTAAACTAAGATAAATTCCTGAAAAGAAGTAAAAGCCAATACCCAAAGCTTGACGTAGGCAAAATGATGTGGTTACAGTGTTTTGAGCTTGTTAATTTGAATTGAGAATTAAAGAGTAATTGGTAGGAGTGCGTTGGTAGTGTGACATGGATGCAAGAAAAGGAGTTAATAGTTATTCAAGCATAGTGCATTTTGAGATGAGAGTACAGAACATGCAAGGTATTAAGGTTTTGAATTGTTGCGATTATCCCATTTCTGTGAAAATGAGAGTAAAAAAAAGTGATGTTACATTTTATTGCAGTTTGCTAATGAGGTCAGTTGGTGAAAGATTCTGTTGATTGGTGAATAATTTTGGTGTAGTATGTTTGGTAGTTGTAGTGACAGGGTGCAAAGCAGATGTTTTTGACAGGAATTGATTGAGAGCAAATACTAGGTTTTCTTTTTGTGTAAGAAGGAGAATTTAAGGTTGGAAAGAGGTGGAATATTCCCGATGTCCCCATTTGGTATTGACACTTCACAAAGAAATCTAATATGTGAGGTATGTTATGTGTGGAAAAGACCATTCCAAATCTTCGCCATATTTCCCAAGTTACAAGAGATGATTCTGTTGTTACGTTGACTGGTTGGAAATGGAAAAACAATCATACTGATTTTATTAATGAAATTGCGGAAGGAGCAATGATATTTGGTGTATGCAATTTATGACATAGGTGGTAAATTGGTTCTGGTGACTGGTGAGGTATCGATATTATTTTTAGTTTGTTTATTTGAATTGAGAATTGAAAGAGAGTGTTAAGAGTTAACAAGAAATATATGTTTTCAAGGAGAGTACAGAATGTGCAAGGTATTAAAGTTTTAGGTTGTAGGATCGTAATTTTTCACGGCGTTGAATATTAATATATTTTTCTCGGGCAACCAGCCGTGTTAATATATCATATTTGCGGGACGTTTCGAAGGCGGCCATCTCTGCCTCCATTCTCAAAGAAATGTCAATCTATAACTGTTTGTTTATTCAGCCGCTGCTACGGAAACGGTGGAAAACAAAAACCAACACAACGCGATTACGTCATCCGCTCTTTTGCTCACCCGCGCGAAACTGTTTCAGCATTTTAATCGCCGGGTTCCAGGCCGCACTGAGTTGATAACCAGCGTCCCTGTTGACTAATAAGTCACACTTTTGAATTTGAAAAAACAACCATTTTAGCCCGGGTCAAAGATTTTTGGGCCAGCGTTATTACAGAGGCTGTAGAAATAAGATTAACTGATTTATTAGTCAACAGGGACGCTGGTTATCAACTCAGTGCGGCCTGGAACCCGGCGATTAAAATGCTGATACAGTTTCGCGCGGGTGAGCAGAAGAGCGGATGACGTAATCGCGTTGTGTTGGTTTTTGTTTTCCACCGTTTCCGTAGCAGCGGCTGAATAAACAAACAGTTATAGACTGACATTTGGTTGAGAATGGAGGCAGAGATGGACGCCTTCGAAACGTCCCGCAAATATGATATATTAACACGGCTGGTTGCCCGAGAAAAATATATTAATAAAGTTTTAGGTTGTTTCATATTTGCCCCATTCAATAAAAGTGGGAGTAAAAATGAAAGAGTTTAACTTGAGATTGGTGAAAAGTCAGTAGGTGAAAGTTTTCTTCGTTACTGAATGTTGAGAGTGTACGAAATGTTGATGGCTGTAGTGACATAGTGCGTGGAAGGTGTTTGTGAATTGATTGAGAGCAAATAGTAGAACAGATTTAGTGTGATGAAAGAGATCATCTATTCATGATGTCCCCATTTACTGTTGACAGTTTGGTGAAGTTATGTATACAAAGATGCTTAGCATGTGAGTTATGTGTAGAAAAGACCATTCCAAACAATTTCCGTGAGGCTCCCTTATGTAGAGATACTAATGTTGTTTTGCCCAGTTCTAGGTAATGAAGAAAAACATTCTAGCGATCTAGTTGACACAGAATATACAGAACAAAAATTGTTGGTGTTTGATGTTTATGACATAAGAGGTAAAAAATTTCTTTTAGCTGATGAGCTACCTAAGTTTAAATGAGAAATGATATAGCGAGAAAATAAATGTGTTTGTTAGTTGAAAAAATATATTACTGCCGAGGAATGTATTATTCTGTGGAGAGAGTCAATAGGTAGGGCAATAGTGACTGTTGGATTAAAGGTTAATGTATTAGAAGTAGAGATTACACGCTTTGAGATGACATGCTTCGTTAAAGAGGTATCATTCTAGTGAGCAGGATACGATACAAATTTCCCCAATAACGTTGATTGTGTAGGACACTGATTGATGACAGAGTTCATTAGTTGAAGTTGAGAGATGGTCTTTTACAGATTTTTCTGTAGTTTACGTTGACTAGGTTCTTCCAAGCAACCTAGGTTTTGTGGATGGATTGTTGTGTAGAATGTATTTTCCTGTTAATTTGACTATGGAAGAAATTAAACGATAAAGAATTTGTTTGAAAAATTCCCCTTAATTATTAGTGCAAATGCCAAATTTGGCAGTAAAAGATGATCAGTAGGCCATGTTGTTAATGTTTAACCAATGCCCAGATGGGTCATATATTTAGTGTTTAAAATGTAGAGCTCTGATTTAGATTTCCAATACAATCATGAAATTCCAATTTTATTCTTGTGTGTAAATAGGAGAAATGAAAATTGAGTTTTTTAGTTGAGAAGTGCCCTAAATAATAAAAGTATTTTGTTCCAGGCCCATTACTGTTCTCATGATTAATCATAAATACACAGCGAGTCCAATGGAGATACGTTTTAGGAGAGGTAGTCTAAATACTCATACGGATGATATTACATTCGACCTTTAAAAATAATTTTGAGCAGAGCAGCGTACAGAATAGGTGGTTAAATGGCCATTCCTACTTTTGAGATATATTTTTATCATAAATGGTAGTAAGAGTCCTGGAGAGTAATTGAAAGTTGAAATTAGATCCTTACTAGCTAGGTGGTTGATGGTAGTTTAATGACAACAGCGGTCTTAAAAAAAAATAACGTTACCAATGGATTGTAGGCAAATCATCGATGAGTTTAGGAAGTTGCAGAGATATTATATTTTAAAAACTGTTTTAATGAAGGTTTCCCGATTCGAAAACATTCCAAGTTGATTGGTTATATTGTCCCAATTAAGTATGAATGATTTAATTTTCCAAGTTAATACCCTGAGGTGAATTAGAATGATTAAACTAAGATAAATTCCTGAAAAGATGTAAAAGCCAATACCCAAAACCTGACGTAGGCAAAATGTTGTGGTTACAGTGTTTTGAGCTTGTTAATTTGAATTGAGAATTAAAGAGAGTAATTGGTAGGAGTGTGTTGGTAGTGTGACATGGATGCAAGAAAACGAGTTAATAGTTAATCAAGCATAGTGCATTTTGAGATGAGAGTCCAGAGGATGCAAGGTATTAAGGTTTTTAATTGTTGCGATTTTCCTATATCTGTGAACATGAGAGTAAAAAAAAGTGATGTTACATTTTATTGCAGTTTGGTAATGAGGTCAGTTGGTGAAAGATTGTGTTGATTGGTGAATAATTTTGGTGTAGGATGTTTGGTAGTTGTAGTGACACGGTGCAAAGCAGATGTTTCTGACAGGAATTGATTGAGAGCAAATACTAGGTTGTCTTTTTGTGTAAGCTGGAGAATTTAAGGTTGGAAACAGGTGGAATATTCCCTATGTCCCCTTTTGGTATTGACACTTTAGTGAAGTTTAATTTACAAAGAAATGTAATATGTGAGGTATGTTATGTGTGGAAAAGACCATTCCAAATCATCGCCAGATTTCCCAAGTTACAAGAGATGATTCTGTTGTTGCATTGATTGGTTGGAAATGGAAAAACAATCATACTGATTTTATTAATGAAATTGTGGAAGGAGCAATGATATTTGGTATATGCAATTTATGACATAGGTGGTAAATTGGTTCTGGTGACTGATGAGGTATCGACATTATTTTTAGTTTGTTCATTTCAATTGAGAATTGAAAGAGAGTGTTAAGAGTTAACAAGAAATATATGTTTTCAAGGAGAGTACAGAATGTGCAAGGTATTAAAGTTTTAGGTTGTTTCATATTTGCCCCATTCAATAAAAATGAGAGTAAAAATGAAAGAGTTTAACTTGAGATTGGTGAAAAGTCAGTAGGTGAAAGTTTATCTTGGTTACTGAATGTTGAGAGTGTATGAAATGTTGATGGCTGTATTGACATAGTGCGTGGATGGTGTTTGTGAATTGATTGAGAGCAAATAGTAGAAAAGATTTAGTGTGATGAAAGAGATCATCTATTCATGATGTCCCCATTTACTGTTGACAGTTTGGTGAAGTTATGTATACAAAGATGCTTAGCATGTGAGTTATGTGTATAAAAGACCATTCCAAACAATTTCTGTGAGGCTCCCTTATGTAGAGATACTAATGTTGTTTTGCCCACTTCTAGGTAATGAAGAAAAACATTTTATCGTTCTAGTTGACACAGAATATACAGAACAAAAATTGTTGGTGTTTGATGTTTATGACATAAGAGGTAAAAATTTTCTTTTAGCTGATGAGCTACCTAAGTTTAAATGAGAAATGATATAGCGAGAAAATAAATGTGTTTGTTTGTTCACAAAATATATTACTGCCGAGGAATGTATTATTCTGTGGAGAGAGTCAATAGGTAGGGCAATAGTGACTGTTGGATTAAAGGTTAATGTATCAGAAGTAGAGATTACACACTTTGAGATTACATGCTTCGTAAAAGAGGTATCATTCTAGTGAGCAGGATAGGATACAAATTTCCCCAATAACGTTGATTGTGTAGGACACTTGATTGATGCCAGAGTTCATTAGCTGAAGTTGAGAGATTGTTTTTTACAGATTTTTCTGTATTTTATGTTGAATAGGTTCTTCCAAGCAATTTAGGTTTTGAGGATGGATTGTTGTGTACAATGTATTTTCCTGTTAATTTGACTATGGATGAAATTACGATAAAGAATTTGTTTGAGAAATTCCCCTTAATTATTAGTGCAAATGCCAAATTTGGCAGTAAAATATGATCAGTAGGCCATGTTGTTAATGATTAACTAATGCACAACTGGGTGATATATGTAGTGTTTAAAATGTAGAGCTCTGATTTAGATTTCCAATACAATTATGAATTTCCAATTTGGTTCTTGTGTGTAAATAGGAGAATAGAATATTGAGTTTTTTAGTTGAGAAGTGCCCTAAATAATAAAAGTATTTTGTACCAGGCTCATTACTGTTCTCATGATTAATCTTAAATACACAGAGAGTCCAATGGAGATACGTTTTAGGAGAGGTAGTCTAAATACTCATACGGATAATATTACATTCGACCTTTAAAAATAATTTTGAGGAGAGCAGCGTACAGAATAGGTGGTTAAATGGCCATTCCTACTTTTGAGATATATTTTTATCATAAATGGTAGTGAGAGTCCTGGAGAGTAATTGCAAGTTGAAATTAGATCCTTACTAGCTAGGTGGTTGATAGTAGTTTAATGACAACAGCGTTCGTAAACAAAAAAAAAAAAAAAAAAAAAAAATAACGTTACCAATGGATTGTAGGCAAATCATCGATGAGTTTAGGAAGTTGCAGAGGTATTATATTTTAAAAACTGTATTAAAGAAGGTTTCCCCATTCGAAAACATTCCAAGTTGATTGGTTATATTGTCCCAACTAAGTACGAATGATTTAATTTCCCAAGTTAATACCCTGAGGTGAATTAGAATGATTAAACTAAGATAAATTCCTGAAACGAAGTAAAAGCCAATTCCCCACGATTGACGTAGGCAAAATGTGGTGGTTACAGTGTTTTGAGCTTGTTAATTTGAATTGAGAATTAAAGAGAGTAATTGGTAGGAGTGTATCATATCATATCATATCATATCATTTTATTCACCATTAGTCAATACAATATTGAAATAGGCTTCGCGTTGGTAGTGTGACATGGATGCAAGAAAACGAGTTAATAGTTAATCAAGCATAGTGCATTTTGAGATGAGAGTACAGAACATGCAAGGCATTAAGGTTTTGAATTGTTGCGATTTTCCCATTTCTTTGAAAATGAGAGTAAAAAAAAGTGATGTTACATTTTATTGCAGTTTGGTAATGAGGTCAGTTGGTGAAAGATTCTGTTGATTGGTGAATAATTTAGGTGTTATAGGAATTGATTGAGAGCAAATACTAGGTTGTCTTTTTGTGTAAGATGGAGAATTTAAGGTTGGAAAGAGGTGGAATATTATTTTTAGTTTTAGTTTGTTTATTTGAATTGAGAATTGAAAGAGAGTGTTAAGAGTTAACAAGAAATATATGTTTTCAAGGAGAGTACAGAATGTGCAAGGTATTAAAGGTTTAGGTTGTTTCATAAATGCCCCATTCAATAAAAATGGGAGTAAAAATGAAAGAGTTTAACTTGAAATTGGTGAAAAGTCAGTAGGTGAAAGTATTCTTGGTTACTGAATGTTGAGAGTGTACGAAATGTTGATGGCTGTAGTGACATAGTGCGTGGAAGGTGTTTGTGAATTGATTGAGAGCAAAAAAAAAAAAAAACTTTACCAATGGATTGTAGGCAAATCATCGATGAGTTTTGGAAGTTGCAGAGATATTATATTTTAAAAACTGTATTAAAGAAGGTTTCCCCATTCGAAAACTTTCCAAGTTGATTTGTTTATATTGTCCCAACTAAGTAAGAATGATTTAATTTCCCAAGTTAATACCCTGAGGTGAATTAGAATGATTAAACTAAGATAAATTCCTGAAAAGAAGTAAAAGCCAATACCCAAAGCTTGACGTAGGCAAAATGTTGTGGTTACAGTGTTTTGAGCTTGTTAATTTGAATTGAGAATTAAAGAGTAATTGGTAGGAGTGTGTTGGTAGTGTGACATGGATGCAAGAAAAGGAGTTAATAGTTATTCAAGCATAGTGCATTTTGAGATGAGAGTACAGAACATGCAAGGTATTAAGGTTTTGAATTGTTGCGATTTTCCCATTTCTGAGAAAATGAGAGTAAAAAAAAGTGATGTTACATTGTATTGCAGTTTGGTAATGAGGTCAGTTGGTTAAAGATTCTGTTGATTGGTGAATAATTTTGGTGTAGGATGTTTGGTAGTTGTAGTGACACGGTGCAAAGCAGATGTTTTTGACAGGAATTGATTGAGAGCAAATACTAGGTTGTCTTTTTGTGTAACAAGGAGAATTTAAGGTTGGAAAGAGGTGAAATATTCCCGATGTCCCCATTTGGTATTGACACTTTACAAAGAAATCTAATATGTGAGGTATGTTATGTGTGGAAAAGACCTTTCCAAATCATCGCCATATTTCCCAAGTTACAAGAGATGATTCTGTTGTTACGTTGACTGGTTGGAAATGGAAATACAATCATACTGATTTTACTAATGAAATTGTGGAAGGTGCAATGATATTTGGTGTATGCAATTTATGACATAGGTGGTAAATTGGTTTTGGTGACTGATGAGGTATCAACATTATTTTTAGTTTGTTTATTTGAATTGAGAATTGAAAGAGAGTGTTAAGAGTTAACAAGAAATATATGTTTTCAAGGAGAGAGCAGAATGTGCAAGGTATTAAAGTTTTAGGTTGTTTCGTATTTGCCCCATTCAATAAAAATGAGAGTAAAAATGAAAGAGTTTATTTTGAGAATGGTGAAAAGTCAGTAGGTGAACGTTTATCTTGGTTACTGAATGTTGAGAGTGTACGAAATGTTGATGGCTGTAGTGACATAGTGCGTGGAAGGTGTTTGTGAATTGATTGAGAGCAAATAGTAGAAAAGATTTAGTGTGATGAAAGAGATCATCTATTCATGATGTCCCCATTTACTGTTGACAGTTTGGTGAAGTTATGTATACAAAGATGCTTAGCATGAGAGTTATGTGTAGAAAAGACCATTCCAAACAATTTCCATGAGGCTCCCTTATGTAGAGATACTAATGTTGTTTTTGCCCACTTCTAGGTAATGAAGAAAAACATTCTATCGATCTAGTTGACACAGAATATACAGAACAAAAATTGTTGGTGTTTGATGTATATGACATAAGAGGTAAAAAATTTCTTTTAGCTGATGAGCTACCTAAGTTTAAATGAGAAATGATATAGCGAGAAAATAAATGTGTTTGTTTGTTGACAAAATATATTACTGCCGAGGAATGTATTATTCTGTGGAGAGAGTCAATAGGTAGGGCAATAGTGACTGTTGGATTACAGGTTAATGTATCAGAAGTAGAGATTACACGCTTTGAGATTACATGCTTCGTTAAAGATGTATCATTCTAGTGAGCAGGATAGGATACAAATTTCCCCAATAACGTTGATTGTGTAGGACACTTGATTGATGCCAGAGTTCATTAGTTGAAGTTGAGAGATGGTCTTTTAACAGATTTTTCTGTAGTTTACGTTGAATAGGTTCTTCCAAGCAATTTAGGTTTTGAGGATGGATTGTTGTGTACAATGTATTTTCCTGTTAATTTGACTATGGATGAAATTACGATAAAGAATTTGTTTGAGAAATTCCCCTTAATTATTAGTGCAAATGCCAAATTTGGCAGTAAAATATGATCAGTAGGCCATGTTGTTAATGATTTACTAATGCCCAACTGGGTGATATATGTAGTGTTTAAAATGTAGAGCTCTGATTTAGATTTCCAATACAATCATGAATTTCCAATTTTATTCTTGTGTGTAAATAGGAGAAATGAAAATTGAGTTTTTTAGTTGAGAAGTGCCCTAAATAATAAAAGTATTTTGTACCAGGCCCATTACTGTTCTCATGATTAATCATAAATACACAGCGAGTCCAATGGAGATACGTTTTAGGAGAGGTAGTCTAAATTCTCATAGGGATGAGATTACATTCGACCTTTAAAAATAATTTTGAGCAGAGCAGCGTACAGAATAGGTGGTTAAATGGCCATTCCTACTTTTGAGATATATTTTTATCATAAATGGTAGTAAGAGTCCTGGAGAGTAATTGCAAGTTGAAATTAGATCCTTACTAGCTAGGTGGTTGATGGTAGTTTAATGACAACAGCGGTCTTAAAAAAAAATTACGTTACCAATGGATAGTAGGCAAATCATCGATGAGTTTAGGAAGTTGCAGAGATATTATATTTTAAAAACTGTTTTAATGAAGGTTTCCCGATTCGAAAACATTCCAAGTTGATTGGTTATATTGTCCCAATTAAGTATGAATGATTTAATTTTCCAAGTTAATACCCTGAGGTGAATTAGAATGATTAAACTAAGATAAATTCCTCAAAAGATGTAAAAGCCGATATCCAAAACCTGATGTAGGCAAAATGTTGTGGTTACAGTGTTTTGAGCTTGTTAATTTGAATTGAGAATTAAAGAGAGTAATTGGTAGGAGTGTGTTGGTAGTGTGACATGGATGCAAGAAAACGAGTTAATAGTGACTCGTGCATAGTGCATTTTGAGATGAGAGTCCAGAGGATGCAAGGTATTAAGGTTTTTAATTGTTGCGATTTTCCCATATCTGTGAACATGAGAGTAAAAAAAAGTGATGTTACATTTTATTGCAGTTTGGTAATGAGGTCAGTTGGTGAAAGATTGTGTTGATTGGTGAATAATTTTGGTGTAGGATGTTTGGTAGTTGTAGTGACACGGTGCAAAGCAGATGTTTCTGACAGGAATTGATTGAGAGCAAATACTAGGTTGTCTTTTTGTGTAAGAAGGAGAATTTAAGGTTGGAAAGAGGTGGAATATTCCCGATGTCCCTATTTGGTATTGACACTTTACAAAGAAATCTAATATGTGAGGTATGTTATGTGTGGAAAAGACCATTCCAAATCATCGCCATATTTCCCAAGTTACAAGAGATGATTCTGTTGTTACGTTGACTGGTTGGAAATGGAAAAACAATCATACTGATTTTATTAATGAAATTGTGGAAGGAGCAATGATATTTGGTGTATACAATTTATGACATAGGTGGTAAATTGGTTCTGGTGACTGATGAGGTATCGACATTATTTTTAGTTTGTTTATTTGAATTGAGAATTGAAAGCGAGTGTTATGAGTTAACAAGAAATATATGTTTTCAAGGAGAGTACAGAATGTGCAAGGTATTAAAGTTTTAGGTTGTTTCATATGTGCCCCATTCAATAAAAATGAGAGTAAAAATGAAAGAGTTTAACTTGAGATTGGTGAAAAGTCAGTAGGTGAAAGTTTATCTTGGTTACTGAATGTTGAGAGTGTACGAAATGTTGCTGGCTGTAGTGACATAGTGCGTGGAAGGTGTTTTTTGAATTGACTGAGAGCAAATAGTAGATAAGATTTAGTGTGATGAAAGACATCATCTATTCATGATGTCCCCATTTACTGTTGACGGTTTGGTGAAGTTATGTATACAAAGATGCTTAGCATGTGAGTTATGTGTAGAAAAGACCATTCCAAACAATTTCCGTGAGGCTTTATTATGTAGAGATACTAATGTTGTTTTGCCCACTTCTAGGTAATGAAGAAAAACATTCTATCGATCTAGTTGACACAGAATATACATAACAAAAATTGTTGGTGTTTGATGTTTATGACATAAGAGGTAAAAAATTTCTTTTAGCTGATGAGCTACCTAAGTTTAAATGAGAAATGATATAGCGAGAAAATAAATGTGTTTGTTTGTTGACAAAATATATTACTGCCGAGGAATGTATTATTCTGTGGAGAGAGTCAATAGGTAGGGCAATAGTGACTGTTGGATTAAAGGTTAATGTATCAGAAGTAGAGATTACACGCTTTGAGATGACATGCTTCGTTAAAGAGGTATCATTCTAGTGAGCAGGATAGGATACAAATTTCCCCAATAACGTTGATTGTGTAGGACACTTGATTGATGCCAGAGTTCATTAGTTGAAGTTGAGAGATGTTTTTTTACAGATTTTTCTGTATTTTACGTTGAATAGGTTCTTCCAAGCAACCTAGGTTTTGAGGATGGATTGTTGTGTAGAAAGTATTTTCCTGTTAATTTGACTATGGATGAAATTACGATAAAGAATTTGTTTGAAAAATTCCCCTAAATTATTAGTGCAAATGCCAAATTTGGCAGTAAAAGATTCTCAGTAGGTCATGTTGTTAATGTTTAACTAATGCCCAACTGGGTGATATATGTAGTGTTTAAAATGTAGAGCTCTGATTTAGATTTCCAATACAATCATGAATTTCCAATTTGGTTCTTGTGTGTAAATAGGAGAAAAGAAAGTTGAGTTTTTTAGTTGAGAAGTGCCCTAAATAATAAAAGTATTTTGTACCAGCCCCATTACTGTTCTCATGATTAATCTTAAATACACAGCGAGTCCAATGGAGATACGTTTTAGGAGAGGTAGTCTAAATACTCATACGGATGATATTACATTCGACCTTTAAAAATAATTTTGAGCAGAGCAGCGTACAGAATAGGTGGTTAAATGGCCATTCCTACTTTTGAGATATATTTTTATCATAAATGGTATTGAGAGTCCTGGAGAGTAATTGCAAGTTGAAATTAGATCCTTACTAGCTAGGTGGTTGATGGTAGTTTAATGACAACAACGGTCTCAAACTAAAAAAAAAAAC
Source organism: Vandiemenella viatica (assembly GCA_031002005.1). NCBI lineage: Eukaryota > Metazoa > Arthropoda > Insecta > Orthoptera > Morabidae > Vandiemenella > Vandiemenella viatica. The sequence continues at coordinate 142,931,084 of JARYHS010013631.1, read as the reverse complement.
AGAAAATAACTTTACCAATGTATTGTAGGCAAATCATCGATGAGTTTAGGAAGTTGCGGAGATATTGTATTTTAAAAACTGTATTAAAGAATGTTTCCCCGTTCGAAAACATTCCAAGTTGATTGGTTATATTGTCCCAACTATGTACGAATGATTGAATTTCCCAAGTTAATACCCTGAGGTGAATTAGAATGACTAAACTAAGATAAATTCCTGAAAAGAAGTAAACGCCAATACCCAAAGCTTGACGGAGGCAAAATGTTGTGGTTACAGTGTTTTGAGCTTGTTAATTTGAATTGAGAATTAAAGAGAGTAATTGGTAGGAGTGTGTTGGTAGTGTGACATGGATGCAAGAAAATGAGTTAACAGTTAATCAAGCATAGTGCATTTTGAGATGAGAGTATAGAACATGCAAGGTATTAAGGTTTTGAATTATTGCGATTTTCCAATTTCTGTGAAAATGAGAGTAAAAAAAATTGATGTTACATTTTATTGCAGTTTGCTAATGAGGTCAGTTGGTGAAAGATTGTGTTGATTGGTGAATAATTTTGGTGTAGGATGTTTGGTAGTTGTAGTGACACAGTGCAAAGCAGATGTTTTTGACAGGAATTGATTGAGAGCAAATACAAGGTTGTCTTTTTGTGTAAGATGGAGAATTTAAGGTTGGAAAGAGGTGGAATATTCCCGATGTCCCCATTTGGTATTGACATTTTAGTGAAGTTTAATTTACAAAGAAATCTAATATGTGAGGTATGTTATGTGTGGAAAAGACCATTCCAAATCATCGCCATATTTCCCAAGTTACAAGAGATGATTCTGTTGTTACGTTGACTGGTTGGAAATGGAAAAACAATCATACTAATTTTATTAATGAAATTGTGGAAGGAGCAATGATATTTGGTGTATGCAATTTATGACATAGGTGGTAAATTGGTTCTGGTGACTGATGAGGTATCGACATTATTTTTAGTTTGTTTATTTGAATTGAGAATTGAAAGAGAGTGTTAAGAGTGAACAAGAAATATATGTTTTCAAGGAGAGTACAGAACGTGCAAGGTATTAAAGTTTTAGGTTGTTTTGTATTTGCCCCATTCAATAAAAATGAGAGTAAAAATGAAAGAGTTTAACTTGAGATTGGTGAAAAGTCAGTAGGTGAAAGTTTATCTTGGTTACTGAATGTTGAGAGTGTACGAAATTTTAATGGCTGTAGTGACATAGTGCGTGGACGGTGTTTGTGAATTGACTGAGAGCAAATAGTAGAAAAGAATTAGTGTTATGTAAGGGATCATCTATTCATGATGTCCCCATTTGCTGTTGACAGTTTGGTGAAGTTATGTATACAAAAATGCTTAGCATGTGAGTTATGTGCAGACCATTTCCCTTAGGCTCCCTTATACAAGAGATAATAATGTTGTTTTGCCCACTTCTAGGTAATGAAGAAAAACATTCTATCGATCTAGTTGACAAAGAATATAAGGAACTAAAAATTGTTGGTGTTTTATTTTTATGACATAAGAGATAATAATATTCCATTTAGCTGATGAGGCACCTAAGTTGAATGGAGATATGATATAGCGAGAAAATGATTTTATTTGTTTGGTGACAAAATATATTACTGTTGAGGAATGTATTATTCTGTGGAGGGAGAATATTGAAGGTATTATGGTTTATAATTGGTGCCTATTTACCCCATTTCTCATTAAACAGTCATTTGGTGAGATAATGTGTGGATTATTGTCTTTGATTGTGTGGGATGTGTTGATGGTTGTAATGTGTTTTTGACATAGAAATTGATTGAGAGCAGATACCGGAGAACAATTAGTGTGTTGGAAAAGGTGATATACTCATGGTGCTCCCTTTATTTATTGAATTTTTTAAATTGCTATTAGTGGTATGTGATATATAGAAAAGGCCACTCCAAACCGTCCCCTTATTGCCCAATGAGGTGATAAATCTGAATTGTCAACTAGTAAGGGGGAGGGGGATGGTAATGAAGGTGTTTGATCTTCGACAAAATATATTACTGCTTAGAAAACTGCTATGGAAAAAGTTAATTGAAAGTGCATTTAATTTAGTGGGAGTAAAGTCAGTGTATCAATTAATAGAGAATAGATGCTTTCCTATTAAGAAATCATTTTAGTGAGCAACCTAGGTTAAAAATTTTCCTTTTGATGTTGAATGTATAGGATACTTGATTCATGAGTTGTAGCTGAGACATGGTTTTTACAGAATTTTTTGTCCCAGTGAAGTATAAAAATTTTATTTCCCAAGTAATAGCCTGAAGTGTAGATGAATTAGATTTATTGCTAGAACGTACTAAATTCGAATACCCAGAACTTGCTAATGGCATTATGTTATGATGACATTAATTTGAGTTTGGTTTTTAGAACTGAGAAATAAAGTGAGTTATTACTAAAAGAATGTTAGTAGGATGACATGGTGGAAGAAAATAGGTTAATAAAGAGATAGTGTGTTTTGTGATGAGAGTACAGAATATGCAAGCTATTAACATTGTGATTTGTTACCTATTTTTCCCCATTCATTGAAAATGAGAGTAAAAATGAAAGAGTGTAACGAAAAGTCTTGGTGAAAAAATTGTGTTGATTACTGAATGTTGAGAAGTGAGTAGTAAGTGTTGATGGTTGTTATGACACAGTAGGAGGAAGTTGTTTTTAAGTTAGGAATTTATTGTGAGCAAAAACTATGTTGTAATTCATGTAAGGAAAAGAATTTGAGTGTGGAAAGAGATGACATATTCATGGTGGCTATATTTATTATTGACAGTTTGGTGGAGTTTAATTTTCAAAGAAATTGTATGTGAAGTATGTTGAGTGGAGAAAAGGCCATTCAAAACCATCCCCACATTGCCCAATTTTGCAGTTTTGTTCACTAGTAGGGGGGAAAAAATAATAATAAAAAAATCATTTTGTGTCAGAATGAAAATGTTTATATGAAAGGTTGAGAGTAAATAATTGCCCTATGAAGGACTCATTCTGGTGTTGTATGCAGAAAATATATTCTACTCTCATTATATTCATTTCCTTACAAGAGTGGTGAATGGATGAAACAATTAATGTCCCAACTAAATACCAAAGCAGTCCCAATCATATACCTTCAGGTTCATTAAAGTGGTTGACCAAAGATCAGATTGGTTTTTTATTTAGATAAAAGTGTTCGGAAAGGATCGTATTTGATTGTTCATCATACTTGCTACAAATATAATTTTTCAGTGTGGTTTCTTGAGTTTGTTTGTTCCCATTATTACTTAATTTAATGTGTTGCTAATGTGAAATTGGTGGAAGAAAATCGCTTCAGAGATTCAACGAGATATGTTTTGAGATGTGAATTAACAAAATAAAAATCATTTAAATTTTGAATTGTTGACTGTTTTCCCACTGTGATGTAGTTAAGATATTGTAAAGGTGGAAGAATATTATGTTTCACTCTGATTTGGAGAAAAGTCCTTTTGTACAAGATTGTGTTGATTGATGATTTTCTAGCAGGTTTTGCTAGTTGCACTGTCTCTGTAACTGAAAGCTGTTGGTAAAAAATTAATGGAATAATAGTAAAAGTGACTTAGTAATTTCGCTAATGAATGGTTTGGAGTTGGGAGGGTGTTTGAGAAATTTGTGGTGTCAGTATTTAATGTTGAACTTTCAGAGTAAATTAACTTTAATAAATAACTTAGTATCTGAGGTGTGCCAGGTATATAATGCACTTTTTTATGTGTACCTAGAGTACCCAAAATTAAATAAATTTGTTTAGTTACCCAGTATATTGATTATACATGCTTAAGATTCATCAATAAGTATTGCTTGAAATTACAGGTCTGGTTATCATGGTAGTAGATGAGATTTCAAAATTGAATTAGAAAATCCTATGGATTTCTCCATGAAAGTGTTTGGCTGATTACAAAATATTATTTATAAAAATATATCCCTTATAGTATATCTGAACAGTTGGATCTTAGTTGTATAGGTAGGAAGAAAAATGTTGAAAACTGTTTTTGAAAATATATGAAAATAATTTTCTCTACTAAGATTCCATTCTGGTGTTGGCTTTAGAAAATATTCTCCTTATCAGAGAATCATAAGTGTTATTGAATATATGTACCACTTAAATACCAATGATGATACGTCCTAACCATTTTTTTATTTGTGTATTGTAGTGCTTTACCAGGTTAGATGATTTTTAAAGATGAATTTGTTTATTTCAATTGAGACTTTATGCGAGAAGTTGGTAGTAGAGTGATACGGATGAAAGGATATAGTTTTAGAGATCCAGCAAGAAGAATACACTTAATGTTTAGGTATTGTGGTTCTGAATGTTTGCCATTTTTATTCTTGTTCTAAAAGTGATAGGGTGTTAATATGGAATGCAATTAAGTTTCACTTCAAATATGTGTTAAGTTAGTTGGCAGAAGATTATGATGTTTGTTGAATGATAAGTCTGCATGAGTTGTTGGTTGTGACAGCACAGTCAGTACTAGATGTCGGCAAAAAATGAATGAAATGAGAGTAAAATTGGTGTAGTAATTTGCCCAATAAGTATATTAAGCTTGAAAGGTTATGAGAAATTCATGATCTTACTTAATTTGGAAAGCTTAGGAGATTTATCATGGAATTGCATGATTGAGGATTTCATTTGTACAGTACCCTTTGCCACACGTCCCCATATTTCCCAAAGAACAAAAACTGAGAAGTTAGATTTGTCCAACTGTAGGAGATGATTGAAACACACTGTTCGTATTGAAGTTGTATTTATTTTTCTGCTTGAAGTTAACACGCCGATTTCTTGTCTTGTTTTCAAAATAGTGTAATCCCCTTCCTATCACCCTCCCTCAATCTGCGATGACAAAGGTCCAAATTGACTTACTGTAATTGATAAGCTTTTTGAAAATTTGTGAAACATTCCAATCTGTTTTGTAGTCTGAGGAATATTGAGATTTGCCAAACTAAGTTATCCTATACATTATGAGATAATTAGAGAATAACCTGTAAAGAAAATATAGATTTGTTGGCGTTTGACTTGTTTGGTAATGAAAATTTAATTTAATTGATGTAATATATTACCATTGATGGAACACAGTAGAGAGATACAATGTAATAGTAGAGTTATTTACTGTTGTAATTAACTATGAGCTTAAAGGTATTCTTATTGCAGTTTATCAGGATGAATGCAATATAATTCCTGCCACTGTTAAAGCATATTTGTGAGAATAGCATTTTTGTATTTTAGAATATAAAAATTGAATTGTTCTTTTTTATTTTATTTGAATGGCGCCATAAATTATATACATTAGCAATGGTTTAATGGTTTCTAATGAAGACAGAGAGGAGCCCTAAAGATTTAGAATTAAAACAGAAATATTGAAAATAAGTATTCAAGAATAAAATCATGCCAGTAATAATAAAAAATTTCTGATTTGGTTTTTCTTCATCAGCTTCTTTTGAATAGGGTTAATTATACCAATAATAAATTTAAAGTTAATGCACAATTAGAGAAGTAGTATCTGAAATTGAAGACATTTACTTGATTTTTCAAGGTGTTGTTTTTCAGTTTCAATTATATAAATGTTAGTACACTGTATGAAAGTTTTTGCTAAATAAATTATTTTAATGGTACCTTTGCATTCTGAAATTATTACATCATCTTAACCCCACATATTTTATTACTGAAATGATTTAATGTATCAAGAATAACCAAGTTAGCTCAATGGCATACCTTAGAATGTGAGAACTGTTGGTTACTGAAAACACAGGGTTGTGTCCATTATGCCTGACTTAACTGGTTACAATACATTATTAAGATAAATAGGAACACTGCTCCACAGCACCATTTTAGTAATTCTTTTTATAAGTCTTCTGTTTATATGGACCAGTAACAACAAATAACAATTTCTCTCTTAACTCCTTTTTGTCTTTGTAACATACAGAATAACATTGTAATAGGACGTTGCTACAAACAATTACTACATGAGCAATCAATACGTGAGAACAAATTTTACAAGCTGTGATCACTAAAAGTGAAATCCATTAAAGAATGGAATATTATTTTACTTTCAGCATTCAGGGTTGGAGAAAATTTCTCAAGTTGGAATTTTTGGCTTAAGAATCCTGATAAAGATCTTAAAGTCGTTTTTTTTTTTTTTTTTACTGGAAATACAAGTATTAAAATTATTTACTAAAACAATACACTAACTTTTTTATATTTTTCTTCATTTGTCTTGTTTACTAAGTATTGCTCGCAACTTTTGTACCATTCAAATTGTGCTCTTGGGAACAGAAATTTATTTGATAATTTCTTCTGAGAAAAAACACACAACCATTAGGTCTTGGGCTTGGTAAATGTTATGACATTATTTAAGTAATGAATTGGCAGATTTTTCAGTTTTAATAAAAAAAAAAAAAAAAAAAAAAAAAAAAAAAAACACGCTTACACATTTTTTCTATATTCTGCTAATATATTGACATTCAAATGTTGATATGAGAAATGAATTAAAGAATATAAATATTGTTACTGAAAGAACAGATATGATTCTACAAGAGATGAAAAAATAATTATGATCATGAAAATGTTAGTAGTCTTGACATAATAACTCTTATAAGATGGCATATGCTCATTTATAGGAGACAAGCTGGTTAATATTTCAAAATAGTGTTTCTTCGGGACTAAATTCTTGTAGACAGTTTGTCACTGACTACTCATTTTCATGAAATCATTTTAGTGACAAATCGTGAAAGCAGAAAATTTAGGTGCTTTACTGCAACTTTACCAGTACCCTGCAACTATATAATTACTTCAAAAGGTAGGTGATACTATGGAAAATACAACAGAAACTCGAATACTCCTCTCAGTTTTACCTATCATTGAATCCAGTTAGGTAATTGTTTTGACAACCACATCAGTATATGTTATACAAACAGAATAACAACAGAAATAGTACCTCAAAACTCATACAAGTTGTGGAAAATACAGTTTTTGAGGAATAATGTCTGATAGGTTTCTTGTCATTGTATCAGAATAATTCACGTCAATTTATGACAATTATTGAGGAAATCAATGATACCTAAGTATAATTCAAACACAAAAATATTTTAAATAACATTCACACATTGTTCAAAACTATTTAAGGTTTATCAGCTGTCTTAAACTTTTACTATGACAAATTATAACTGAATTAGAATTAATAAGCACTACACAAATAGTGTTACTACAAATAGTGTTAGCAAAGCAAGCAATATCTCAACTGAAAAAAAGTGTATCTAAATGATCATTGGATGCTAAAAGGAGTTAAAGAATCATAACTTCCAACCGTAAGTAAGTACAATATGATTTAATAGTTTAATGCTATCACCTTGAGCTCACATTATGACAGAGCATTTATTTTCTTGTTTATGACAATTCACTTTTATACCTTCAAGATCTGTACTAGTCAGAGACATTGATTACAAAATAACCAGATTGCATGCATTTGTTACTTTGGTTGTATTTGGTTTTAATTAACATATGACAACTGTAAAATATTATTGACATTATACACATTTAGATAAGGTGCAGATGGTATGAAGATATATTGTAATTTGTAAATAAATGTATCGAATTCATCCTTACAATTGCAACAGCTATAAGATGGTTTACTATGTTATAAAATATCATAATAGGTTTTCAAACATTTTGATATATGATTAAGAGGTTTGAAGGGAAAATAACCCATTACTAATCACAGATGGAGGCAGGAGGGCCAGGACAAACACAAAAAAATCATGAACACACACTACAATATTTTGGCAATAGCCTTACTCATAGTCAAGGCAAGGCAAGGCATATGGCAGGGAAAGATGTTTTCACATCCAGATGTTTTCACATCGCATTTGTACTCTTCTTTCCCCCGTTCCGTATATCTCCTTTAACTGTAGTTCGTGACAGGTTTTCCCCCTACCATTCCTTATTTTCATTGCCTATTGGAAATTTATCGTCATTACCATCCCTTGCAATTAATAAGTGATTACAATTTTTCGCTGAAATGGAATCCAGATGTACTTGACATATAATTTAGGTGCAACGTCAAGGTTTTGTACTTAAACCTATGGTCCCAAGTGTCTTGTAACATAAGGGTAGTTAAACAAAAATCATCCTGAAATCATTAATGGTAAAATTCAACATATTCATTTTGTATGAAACAACTTCTTTAATGGAAGTGGTATTTTTATGGTTCAGTAATGTTTCCTTTGAAATATTTTTAGACTGCTCTGTAGCTGCTGCTTCATTGTTAGCTGTAAATTATTACCAATTTTCTTCTTGTTTCATGAAAATGAGTTGACATTCGTAATAATAATAAAAATAATAAACAAAAATACTAAAAAACTGGATTGATTTAATTTTTATTAATACTGATTTAAAAAGAAATCATAATTTCTTCTTTATGTAGTAATTTTATACTTTATTCGCTCCCTCCCAAATCTGAATCAATGAAGCCATAGTTTGCTATTATCCAGCATGTTTGTCATATGGCTTAGTGTGTGCTTCCAAGCAAATTTACAATTTCATTATATATTTTTTATTTATTATATATATAATATATATGGGTTAAAAGAGAGTTGTGTGGTAGTGTTGTATTGAATTGTATTGAATTTACCATAGCACATACGAATACTTTATTTCTGGCATAAGCAATTTGGAAATTTTTCCTTTTATTGATAACTCGTATAAATTACAGAGGAAAATGTTGAACAATTTACGAAGCAGTAATGCCTTCAAATTAATAGTTATGCAACATTTTATGCAGTATCTTTTTCTATGAATTTTTATTTGTATTAAAATATTTTCAACATTAATCTGATAACTAATTCCACAGAGAAAATAATTTATTAACTTTTTGAAATTGAGAATAACTTGTAGCTAGTTGATGTTAAGATACAAGAGATAAAACAGTTTTAAAATTTGTGTTATTAGCGAAAGCTTTAATTCTTCATTTATTAATTCTATTGGATGGTATGCACTCAGAGCAACCATGTTTAGGAAATGCTGGTACAAATAATGTCATTTCAAGAGGATGGTGGAATTTGATCTTCAACAGGAGAAAAAATATTTGTTGGAAAGGAGGGATGAAATTAAAATTGGCATTGGTAGTTATATTTGCATGAATGCATAACTTTAAGGGAAAACAGGCTTGGATTCAAATATTGTGCAGACATCTGACTACAATGGTAGGTTTCAGTAATAAACTGAAATAGTTGTTTCTACTAAATCATTGATACTTGTTTCCAAAACAGAAACCTTTAAGAAACTATAGCAAAAATCTTATAGTTCTTGAGGAACTACTCACTTTAAGTATTTATGAAGTTGCAGTAAACATATTTTCTCCTAAAAGCTTCTATTTCTTAGACGTAAAAATATTTTGAAACAGTTACCTACAGCACAGTTCTTTAAGCATATGCTACCTCAAGTTTAAGATGTTACTGTGTTCAAGATACAAGTTAATACAAGCAGTATAACTGAAATAAATAACTTTGAACACTGTCACTTAACAGGAGATTTACATTTTATATTTTTTATTTTGTTTTGTATGTGTTGAATTTTGTAAGCACTTAGCATTTGTTTTTCCTAAACTAGATTCTAGAGAACTGATATTTTGTTTATGAATAATTAAGTTTATCATTTGGACTTTGACTGGTGCATAAACATTTCCCCTTCTCTGGAGCTTCCCCCTTCTTAATTTTGTAATATATTTTCTTATATTCTATTACATTTCATTACATGTGATGGACTTTCTTATTGTATTTTTTCTGTTTTGGTATTTTATGGTTTTTGGGAGTTAAACTGGCACTTTGAACTGCAGTAAGCTTATACAACATTTTTCCGTATAGTTTTATGGTAGCATGTCAATGTTCCAGCTGAGGAGACCTAAAGCTGGGAAACAACATAAACAAATAAAGCAAACTTTACCATATCAAAAGGGTCACAATTTCTGACAAGTACGAAATGACTAAGCACTTTTGATATTATTATCATTATGTTGTGTTCACACCAGAACAATAATAAAATAAAAAAGAATTAATAAATGAAAGATCAGTAATAGATTAAGACATTCATCAAAGTAATTTCGAATTTGATGCATTTGTTACTAAAGTTGCTCAATACTTTGCTATATTTATACTGAATATAAAATACAATTCAGAAGTCTTATATGTTTGAGTTAGTTAAAGTTTTTCCAGTTTTAAGTGTGTGTGTGTGTGTGGGCGGATGGGGGGGGGATGTTTAATTACTTAATAATATTACTGAATTTCTACTGATTATAGTTATGGATTATTTATTAGGTTAAAAGTTGGGTTTACCTTTAATAGAAAATTTGGTCCAAGTATCTGTGATCTTCGCCAAATCCACAGTTTGTTATTTTGACTGTTTTGCTGTTGCTGTTTAATTGCTAATTAACTACAATTGTCTTACTAATTAATTAATTGTCTGTTTCACTCATTTCATAAAAAAACCATGATTTGACTTACACATGGTAAAAAATTGAATTGTTTAACTTTTATCAAAGCTAGATTATGTAGATTTACACATTATTATTAAGATGGATGTTTGCTACTTTAATTTTTTTTTTTTAATAAAAATCTGTTTTGTTTAATTTATGGTTCACAATTATCCATCTTGATTCATGATTCTGGACATCGAATGTTCTAACTAAAAGTTATTTAGATTTTTTTAAATTCTGCTAGTAATTTACTTATGTTAGTAATCATACAAAAACTTGAGGTCTATTCAGTTAGGCCATTTCATTAGTGTGGGTGTAATATTTAGATGCATTTAGCAATGTGTATTTTCCAAATAAAACATAATTTTAATTAAATTATTCTTTGAAGGGCTTCATTTTATCCCATTCTGTCATGACAGAAGGCTAAAGTGCAATGAATTTGTCCAAATTATTGCAGATCATAGTACAGAAACACAAAAGTCTGTTAACTGAAAAAAAAATTTATCATACTTACTCTATTATTACGATATTGCTTTCAATCTTCTGTGGTGCTCAGAATTTGAGGAAAATATTCTCAAATTAATTGTCTGCTATGTCATTCACGTTTTGAGTGAAGCGTAATTGTCTTCAGCAATTGCACTAGCTCACTCATACTTAGCGATATTGTGTAAGTTTTTGCCCAATTTGCAGAGCAGCTTTATCTTAACTGTGCTGTCACATATTTCTTTTAATGCTTCATTGAAAGGCATGCTGCATAAGATCTGTTTTGGTTGCTGGTGGTGAAAAAGCCAGGTCTTCCAATTTACAATTTGAATGTATGGTGATATCCCATATGTCTGATTCTCTGCATACATAGCAGCTCTTAGTCGCACAATCTTCATTGTTAACACTGCAGGATACCCAGTTCAACAGCTCTCTGTTATGTGAGGGAAGTATGTCGCATGTTTCGAAACTGTGAGAAGAAGATTAACGTAGTTTGAGTGTGTTGTACAAACACAAAACATTTGAGGAGTATCATTGATAGTCAGAATGAGAGTTTGTCTCTCTTTGTAAAAAAGCATTCTTATCAATAGATGCTTCTGGGTACGTTGTTTTATATAGTTTGGAAGCTAATTACCATTGAATTCTCATTGTTGTTCACATCTTAGATTTGATCAATTTAACATCCTTTAACCCAAGCATTTGCCTACTAATATCATCCCTATCATGGAAAAAACAAATCTGCTTTTTAACATCTCAAGTCAGTTTGTGAGGATTTCCATCAGCAGAGTAATTTTATCAGATACAACAACATGGAATTCAGTAGCTATTTTTTCACAACTTGAACTGCTTTAGTGGGACTATCAGGCAGAATATGCTTCACTTTTGCAGTTACCTACCCTAATGTGTGAGAATTATTGTAGCTAAAACCTGATCTTTGAATTCTTGCTTCCTTGTGACACTTTCTGGTCACCTGTATTCCTTCTCCTGATTTTATTCTGGCCAGTACATTCAAATCTTTACCTTTCTCCATTTTCCCTTTCGTTTCTTTTCTCCATTTAGCATGATGTTCTCTTTTGTGGCAAAGATGTTCTCCAAGAATTTCTGGGTTCTCGTAAGTTTTTTGCAATGCAGTCTCTCTTCAACGTTCTTTTGCCATTTTAGGTTCTTACTATATATATAAAATTTAAATAAAACTGTGTAAACACCTTTTTACTTCAATTAACTCGAATGAACAGCATGATAAACTTGACAAAACATGAGAAATAATACCATAACAGAGGCTGTCAAAAATGTTGCACTCGCAAGCATAATTTTGCGATCGCAGGGGCAACTGATTTAAGTTCCATTTATTTCAATTTAATTGCAATCAAAGTTACTGATCTCTGTATATTTAGAGTCCCTTAAGCATTCCGAGAGAAAATCAAAGTTTCACATCTTTTTCATTGCAGATGCAACAATCTTAATATGACTCTTTATGGTTAATAATTCCCTATAAGAATAACTAATACTTACATGTTACTGCATGAATTAATTATTCACTGTTATCACTATGAGATTTACCAGTAAAATGTAACCTCAAACTCTTGTAAACAGTTATTTTATGCTTGTATTACCACTTTATGCCAAAAATTCATAAGTCACAAGTTTCAAACAACTCCAAACATGCAAATGCAAGAAAATAATTTTGGTATAAACGGTAGGCTTTTTTCTTTGAAGCAGCATTTAAAATAATCAAGAAATACACTATTTAAAAATTGATAATGAGAATTTAATCAAGCAGAATCACATTTAAACAATTAAATGTTAGGCATATGTGAATAACAGATAAGAAGTGTTTGATAGAATTGAAAACTTTAGATTGAAATAGAGGTATACGTATATATCTGTCTGCAGTGTGATTAGTTTTTTTTGTTCTTATTTGTGATTTATTATTATTTATAGGTTGATATTTTGTTTACTTTTTGAGGCATTTGTTGATATTATTAGAACTTTTTTTTATTACATAATCATCTAATTTAGTCAACCTAGTGTACGTTTTAACAAAATAGAAATTGAAAAGAAAATGTGACAATTCATTCTTATATTAAACAGAAATGCTAAATGAAATTTAATCATTCATCAAATGAAACACATGAACAAAATGGTTGAAAGTTATTGATGTAATATTTAGCCTTGGATAAAAGCTACTGATAACATTTGTAGCATCATTTATATGTGAGAAAGTTCCAGGTTGGAAGGTAATGCAAATGCTGCTTAAATACTTAATTCAACTAGTATCTTTGGTATCACTAATATTTTCAGCCAATATTAGGTTTTACATTTAGACTAAAAATTATTCCTTATACTAATTCACAGATGTTACCTTACATTACTAAGCAGCAACTGACAGCTTCATTTCTTTGTGGTACTTTTATGTAGTTCTTTATTTCGATTAGGTTGTATGAACATTATTTAACATTATTTTAACAGCAATGGAATAGAGAGAAATGGCATGAGAGGGCACTAATATAGAAAGGAAATACACACACACATATCACTTTCTGCATCTCCTCACGATGATTTCCTCCTTACATTATCTGCTTTTTTTCTTTCTCTCTTTCTTAGTCCATCCAGTCATATATCTTCTTTCAATCCCCATAATTATGGAATAATCATTCCATGTACATATTAATGATTCTCCATGGAAATCCTCAGTCTGTCGTATGTTTTTTTAATAGCTGGCGAAGTGAGCTTAATGAGAATAGTGTTTCTGTGTTTAATGTGTCTTTCCTCAAGGAAGATGGTTAACAATTTACAGGAAACAGCTAAAATATTTTAACTTATGAGTTTGGGGGCAAATGTTTGTAAGCGGTGATAATTGCCATTTAATACGTTAGGATGAAAAAAGAAGAAACAAAATGTGAAAATAGGTGTTCAAAATAAATTGATAGCACATCGTGTGGGCTCTATAGTATTTTAATATTCTTAAAAAGTGAATGACATGAAGTCAGATTATTATTGGGCAAATTTGAAGATTGAGTAGTGTATTGAAATGTACATGAATAGTTTAATTTGGAATGGAAATGAGCTCAACCATAAAATTGGCACCCTGTCACATTCCCTTAATGAATGCTTTCCAGTTGACTTACGTCAACTTTAGCTGTATGAATAATTTTTATATATCAACCGACTTTAAATAAATTAATTTGTTTTTATTTTTGGCAAGGAAAGAGATTTAAATTTCGTTTTAATAGTGAAAACTTGTATTTGCCTTCAATTTTTATATAATGACAATTATTCTTCCATATCATCCAGGATATGTAGAATGTAAATTGTCAGAGTGGTTAGAAATTATTTTAGGCAATTTGATAGTGGGAAAGAATACAATGATGTAAGTGAGGTTGAAAATTGCGAAATCAGAAAATGTACATTGCATGATGTTCTGTACTAAATATCCCTTTTTAATTTGATAATTTCTTTTCTTATATTTTATTATATTTCATTATATATGAAAGACTTTCTTATTGCATGCTTTTCTCTTTATGTCTAGTATCGGTTTCTGAAGTTACACTGGAAACGTAGAGCAGCAATATGTTTATACCACATTTGCCAGTTGGATCTAACTTTTGGCATATAGTTTTATAGTAGCACACTGATGAGCCAGTTGTGGTGGCTTAAAGCTGGAAAAGTAGCACCTATAAACCAAGTAAACATTGTAATATGAATGGGGTCATCATATTCAACACAGCTTTGTATTTTGAGAGATGTAAAGGGCTAAGCACTTTTAATAATATTGTCAATTCTTTGTCGTCACCCCAGAATGGAGCATATCTTCTCTGTTTCTGAGATGCAGCAAAATACTCATAACTAGAAGGTCAGTTAAAGATTTAGTCATTCATCAAAGTTTTATGTTTTTCTACTGAAATGTAAATACAATGCTGTGCTCATATATATTTGACTTAAGTAATTTTTTTTTAAGTTGGAGGGGGTTGGGATAGTGTACACAACTTCTAAATAACATTCCTGAAATTCTTCTGATAATAGTTATGGCATAATTAGTGGATTAGAAAATGTGTTTCTGTATGATAGGGTTTGTGTAGGGATTAATTTGTGGCCTTTCCACATTCAAAATTTGTTATTTTGAGTGCTTTACTTTTGATGTTTAATTGTTAATTAACTACAATTGTCCATTCCATCTTATTTTCTGTCTATAAAAAAATGTTTGGTTTTGCAGGTATAATAATAAAATTGAATTGTTTTAATTTTATCAAAACTAGATTTGATAGATTCATGATATATTCTTGAAATGGATGTACGCCAATTTAATATTTTATGAAATTCTCCTTATTTAATCCACTGTTGTCAATTATCCTACTTCATTGATGTATTATTGGATATTGTATACTGTATCTTAAGAACCATTTACATTTTCTAACGTCCGCAAGTAAGTTAGTCAATCTCTTAATCATACATAAAATTGTCGTCTGTTTATTATATTAAAATTTTACAATATGGTAGCATTTACTGCTTGAAGTTTGAAACACGAAATGACAGGCATAAGTGAAAAACAGAAGTTGAGGGTTTCATAGAATTGGTAACATTTGTTTGAATTCAGTTTATGTGTATATCTGTCTGCAAGGAGATTACTTTTTTCCTCTAATTTGTCATTTATTTTTAGTTCAGTGGTAGTATTTTTTACTTTTTCAGGACTTTGTTGGCATTATTACAACTATATGATCTGATTTTCATCAACCCATTGTTCATGTTTTATAAACTAGAAATTCAAAATAAAATGCAACAATTCATTCTTATATTAATATGAAATTCCAAAATGTATATATAAATATAATTCATCATGAAATGCATAAAATACATCAACAAAATTGTTGAACGTTATTGATGTAATACGTGGACTGGGAAGAAAGTTACTGATAACATTTATGTTATCATTTATAAGATCTGTGGGCATGTCCAGGGATGGAAGGTAATGGAATTGATACTTTAATATTGAGAAACTTAATTCAACTGGAATCTATGTCTCACTATTTATTTTCTGCCAATATTATGTTTTACAGTTACACACAAAATCTTTATTATGAGTTAGCACAGTGACGTTAAGGAGACTGGTGTTTCTCTATTTATTGTGTCTGTCTTCAAATAAATTACTAAGGGAAATGTTAACCAAATTGTAGAAAACTGTTTTTTATTTGTGGTGTGGAGGTGATGGTGGTGGTTGGGTGGGCTGCGGGGGAGGGGTAGAAGACGCTACAGAAATTTGTAGGTGATCATAATTGTCATCAAAATCTTTATGATTAAATGAGCAATCACACAGTTTGAAAATATGTGAGTGGTTTATTGCAATTAATGTTTCAAAAAGTGATTGACATGAAGTAAGAGTAATAATGTTATGTGTAAATTTTATGATGAAATTGTGATTGAACTGAACATCATCATCATCATCATCATCTAGGACAGTTTCCAGCCACTGGCCAGGTCTGCTGGGAACAAAAGCCTCGCCAGCGCTTCCTGTCTAACCACCATCTCTCTTCTTCCACTGACGCCCAATTTCCTCCTCTTTCCTCCACACATTTCTTAACACCTTTCATCCATCTGTCCCTCGGTCTTCCTCTAGGTCTCTTCCCTTTCAGCTCCATGTCCAGCATCTTCCTTGGTAGCCTCTCCTCTCCCATTCTCTTTACATGCCCGTACCACTGTAGCCTAGATTTTTCAATTCTTTGTTGTAGCGGTTCTTCCTTTATCATCTCCCTGATTCGCTCATTCCTTATTCTGTCTCTTCTTGTTACTCCCACTCTACTCCTCTGAAATTTCATTTCCACCGATTGTACCCTCCCTTTGTCTCTCTCCTTCATCACCCATGTTTCTGCTCCATATGTTAAAATTGGTACAAAATATGTTTTATATATTGCCTCCTTACTCTTTTGTGGGACATCCCTACTCCATACCAGGCTCCTAATACTTTTAAAAAATCCATCTGCACATCTTCCTCTTTCGTTTATTTCCATCCTGTTTCCTCCATTTTCTTCAATACAGCTTCCCAAATATTTAAAACATTCCACTCTATTTAGTTGCTCCCCTCTAAGTGATATGCCTATGTCCGTCGTGTTCTTCTTTCTTGTTGTTATCACCACTTCACTTTTTCTCGCAGAGAACTTCATACCATAATCAGCAACTACTCTCTCCCACACATCCAGCTGATCCTGCACCTCTCTTTCATCCTCTCCCCAAACTAATAGGTCGTCTGCAAATACCATTGCTTTCATTTTTCCTTCCCCAATGCTCTGCACCACCTTCTTCAATATTTCATCCATAGCTACAATAAATAAGAGGGGTGATAGGGCACTTCCTTGTTTTAGTCCATTTTTCAAATGGAACCATCCAGTCTTATCCGTTCCCACTTTGACACAGCTCTTACTACCCTCATACATATCCTTCACTCTTTGCACTATCTCCATTTTTACTGACTTTTTTCTCAGTCCTTCCCACACTTTGTTTCGGCTGAGGCTGTCATATGCCTTTTCAATGTCCAGAAAGGCCATCACAAGATCTTTCCCATACTCGTAGTGCCGTTCTTGTAGCTGTCTTATTGCAAATATAAGATCGATAGTTGACCTTCCTGGTCTAAATCCATACTGTTCTTCCCTTAGCTGCCTTTCAACCGCTCTTCTTATTCGGCTTTCCAAAACTTTCTCATATATCTTGGCACAGTGGCACATCAGGGTAATACCACGGTAGTTTTGGCAGACAGTCTTGTCCCCTTTCTTAAATATGGGTATTATTACCCCTTTCCTCCAGTCCTCTGGAATTTTTCCCGCCTTCCACACAGCCCGCATCACCCTATAGAGCCACTGTGTGCCCATTACTCCAGCAGCTCGTATCATCTCCACGCTCACTTCATCCACTCCAGGTGCTTTACCTCCCTTCATTCTCTTTACCGCATCCTCCAATTCCTTCCATGTAATATCTTCCTCTTCCTCTTGATACTGGTCCTGTTCTTCCTCTGTACTCTCATTTTCATCACTGGGTCCTGAAGCATTCAACAGATCCTCAAAATACTCCCTCCAGACTTCCTTTATGTCGTATTTCCCGTCCACTAAGTTGCCATTCTTATCCTTTATACTACCTGCTTCCATTCTGCTCCTCCTCCTACTTTTTACCATGGAATACAACACCTTCTTACTGCCCTCACTATCCTCTTTTAGCATTTCTGTCCATTTTTCCATCCATTTCCTCTTTTCTTCCTGTATCACTGTTTTTGCTTCTTTCTTTTTGCAGCTGTACACTCTTTTGCTTTCCTCTGTTCTCCTTTGGAACCATTCCCTGAAGGCTTTATTCTTCTGTAGCACAGCATACTTTGCCCTTTCATTCCACCATGGAGTTTCCCTTTCTCTTCTTCTACCAGCTGTCCTACCACATACTGCTTCGGCTGTTTTTACCAAGGTGGTTTTAAAACGTTCCCATTCCTCCTCCGCTGACTGCAAGTCGTCCCTAGGTATTTTCTGCACAAGCTGCTCTTGGTACTCCCTCCTGCACTCCTCATCCTTCAGTTTCCACACTCTTATTCTTCTTTCCTGGTTTTCTGATGTTCTTGCTCCCTTTTTCTCTTTCAGACTGGCTATTAGAAGTCGATGGTCACTATCTAAGGCTTCTGATGGGATGACCTTTATATCCACAATACTCTGTCTCAACTCTGCTTCGATTAGGAAATAGTCAACAATCGACTTCCGAGACAAGTCTGTACTATACCATGTTATCTTATGACTTTCCCTCTTCTTGAACCACGAATTACCCACAATCAAACCATTCCGTTTGCAGAACTCCAACAGCTTTCTTCCTTCTGCGTTTCTGCTGCCCCATCCTTGTGTTCCAAGGACCTCTTCATACCCTTTCCTTGCAGTACCAACATGAGCATTAAGGTCCCCCATTATAATTTGGTTGCTCCTGCCAAGCTGCTGCTGCAGATCCTCTTCAAAACTTTCCTTTTCCTGCTCCGTGCAACCTACCTGAGGGGCGTAAACTTGTATTAGCTCCAAGTTCTTGTCCCTAACTTTCAATTCAACCTTTATCATTCTGTCATTTATTCCTACTACTTCCTCGCTTAATCCTTCCTTTATCACGAGTGCTACTCCATTTCTTTTTCCGTCCCTATTCCCAATCCAATACAGTTTATATCCCTTCCGTAATTCCTTCATGCCCTCATGAACTGAACATAAATAGTGTAACTATTAATGGCATAGAGGTAGGCAATAAATTTGGCACTCTATTCCATCCCCTTAATTAATATTTTTCATTTTAAAAATAACTTTTATAAGTGCATATGCTTTAATGGATTTTAATATTTGTATTTTTGACCAGGAACAAAGAATAATTAGATAAATTTCATCTTTGCAGTGAAATCTTATGTAGCACTTGTAAAATTCTATACTATGACAATCACTCATTTATAGCATCCAGAATATGTAGGAAGTAAATTGTGAAAATGTTCAGAGATTATTTTAGGCAATTTAATACAGGATGATAGATATGCGATAGACTTTCTTATTGTATGTTTTCTATTTTGGTCTTTTATGGTTTTCTGGAATTATACTGGCAACTTGGGCAGCAATAAGCTTATACAACATTTGCCAGTTGTATCTCATTTTTGGCTTCTAGATATATGGTAGCACACCTAAGATACAATTATGGTGGATTACTTTTTTTTATTTATTCATTGATTGACATTCGGTTATGTAACCATACAGCCATCCCTTGTGGTTAAAAGCTGGAAAAGTAACATCAAAACAAAGTAAACCCTATCCTACGAAAGGGGTCATCATATTGAAACTAGCTTGTTAGTGTGACAAGAACAAAATGGCTAAGCACTTTTAATATTATTTTCACTACCCTGTGTTCACATCATGTTAAAAGTTTTCTGCACCTTTTATTTGAGATGCAGAAAAATAGTCACAACTAGAAGGTCAGTTATAGAATTAATACAGTCATGTACTCGATGGATTTGTTGCTTGATTTGGACATGTATTTATACCAAACAGACAATACAATCCTGTGATCTTGTATATTTTAGTTTGCCAATGTTTTTTCAGTATAAGTTCGTAATGGGGTACAATTTATTAAATAACATAACAGTATTTCTTTGGTTTATTGTGATGATATAATTATTGGGTTAGAATTTGTGTTTCCCTGTAATAGTTTAGTTCGTGTAGGAAGTAAATTGTGTGATTCCCCAAATCTATGGTTTTTTTAATCTTGACTGGTGTTTAGTTGTTAATCAAATACAATTGTCTCTCTCAGTCAAATTTCATAAAAATGATTTGGCTTTTGCTTGGCAAATAGTAAAACTGAATTGTTTGAATTTTTATCAAAACTTGATTGGATAGATTCATTCATTATTATTCAGATAAATGTATGCCACCTTAAAATTTGATGAAATTCTATATTATGTAATCCATAGTTAACAATCAGCCAGCTTGATTGGTGCATTACTATATATTGGGTTCTGTCGCTTAAGTGCCATTTATTTTTTTAAATCAATTTCAGCAATTTAACCTAAAATTTTGGCCTATTTGAATACTTAAATTTTTGTAATTACATTGCAATTTTTTGTATCCTACACTCACAAGCGGTATATGGCTTGAGCAACAGCAAATTGAATATTAGTATAAAGCCATTAACCGAGACAAGGTGTGAAAACAGAATCAAGGCAGTAAAAACTGTAATATTTCAAAATGATGATTTTTATAATGCATTAAAAGAATAATAAATCTCATGGAAGACTCGACAGACATAATGATTCTGATTCGATTTTTAATGAAATTTTCAGCTTAGAATTTATTGTACAAGATATTTTCATACTTTAATATCCTTAAAAAATTATGGCAATATGTATAAGTCGATTATAACATTGCTCTGTATCATTTGTCTATATTAAGTAACTAGATAAAGAATGTCAATAATCATGGTTCGAACAATGCTTGTCTGATGCTCGTGAATGTATATATATGTATTAAAGCAGTTATGACTTGCCAAAAGACTTAGAAGTATAAGTAAAAATATAAGATTGTTCAGTTACAAAAAAATCAATTAGCCACTACAGTCTTACAAAATCCAATATGATACATTTTATTAAAACATATGATTGATTCCATAGTGAACAATATGGATTCATGATTTATGTCTTTAAATAAACATTTTGAATATTTCACTTTTCTGTTCAATCTAAGAAATTTAAAAATAACATATTCCACATTCTAAACGAGCAAACACTAAAAATCTGACAAGATATGCACCGAGTTTTGGAGTGGATGAATGCAATGATTTGTATCCTAATGAATTATATAAAAAATTATAAACTATTAGTGACGCATCTACAAATTTAAAGTGCCGTGTCAAATGTTATGATTTGTGCCTCTTGAAACATAATTTTGCCTCTGCACCGACATTGGTGCCTGCAGTAAGTGATCTGGTTTGACAGATGATTGCAAATTTACCCTACTTAATTTGAGATGTGACACAACTGCTGCAATACACAACAGAAATAAATTAAAAGAAATTTACCCAAATACTTACATTTATGTATTCAAATTTTATTAAAAATGTCAATTAGCATGTTGTCCACTGAAAATCGTTTTTCAGATTTAAAATTATATACGAAATGCAATGGATCAACAGAGACATTCAGATTTGGCAGTTTTATCAGTAGAAGCAGATATAGAATCTAATAATAATAAAAATATAGTAATTTTGGAGTTCAGTAAGGCTAGAAGCATAAAATTTTAAATCATTAAATGCCAAGCTATGTGAATAAAAGATGTGTAGTGTTTGATAGAATTACAAACTTTAGATTGAAATAGAGGTATATTGTAAGACAACATGCTTATGCTGGGGTTGGTACACAGCTTGCATCTTAACTCTGATCGTGCAAACCTAATGAATTGCAGTACTAAGTTCTTCACACAGTCGCCACCATAGTTTTGACCAGAAACTAAGGAAAAGGTTCAAGTTCAATGATAAAAGTTCACTTCTGATATGATGAGTATATTCTTCAAAACATTACAAAGTTAAAGTACTGCATAGGCATTCAGACAACTTTTCCAAATTTAATTTTACAGATTCGACTGACCACTCGAGCACGACCGAAACCCCACATTACTATTTCTTCTCAATTACATGAATCTTCAGAATAAAACTTCCCTAAGCTGACAAAATTTCTACTTGATGTTGAACAAACTAAAAGTTTGCCGCGCCACAAGCCCAGAGCTAACCACCCGACATAACGCGCCTACACTGACCAACTGCTGCTTCTAGAATGGGCGAGCTTAGGCTAAGGGGGAGGTATATATAGAATCGGACCGTGAGAACTTCCTTGTCTTGACTTTCCCAGGGGTTTGATACGATAGCTGATCAGTTTCTGACAACTGTTGCGAAATCCAATTTGATCATGACAGTAAAATTAATCCTAGCTCTCTGAAATTTTGATAGTAGCAAGATATTATTACAAACGTCAAATTAAGTTATTATAAAAATTTTTGTTACTTTAATAGTTTAGCCAGAAAAGAGTCGTAAAGATGTGATTGCCATAACTACCGAAATATTGCTTCTATCGAGCTGAAACAAATTTAATTCTATTCTCCTATTGCTCATCTATTACCTGATTTCAAATAAAGAATTTTACCTATTTTTTAAAATGGTCAAAAACTCGAAAATAAAATTTAATGTCTTGAAATATTTCGAATATTGACTTGAAAATACCTCTAAACAAATTTCCCTAATGAAAAACTATTACTGTAAAAATTTGGAATCTCTAAGTTAATTCCCTGATTTATTACGAATTTTTTGTAAATATCACCCTCGGCGAATGTCGAGCGATTGCATCATTGCTTACTCGCGCCAAAACCCATTTTATTTTATTACTATAAAATGCTTTAATATTTTGAAATGAATCTTTTACAGAAGTCTTTAATTTTAAATAAACTTTACTCTGAATATAATTTCTTTTCATGAATCACCAAAAAAGACTGAAATATCGAACTTTTACCTAAATCACATATCTGGCTATATATTCAAAAACGATCTTTAGGTTACATGAATCTTTCTAAAACTTTAATATGTTATCTAAACCGAAATTACGATACTTTATCTCTATCACTTGACTTCTTAACTGTTTTCCTGTTAGCTAAATGCTCCGTGTTTAGAGTGGAAAAATTACGTGATAAAATTCAAAACCGGCAAATCACTTTCAAACATATTCAGACTCTAAGTAAGATCTTTTAATAACAAAACTAATTATCTACTGGCTATATATCTACCTAAACATCTTTTAAACTAACGAAATATCTTGGTTTATTGAAACTAAATGAAAGTCAAACACTACCTATACAAATCTGAGGTTAAGTTTCTGATCAGCTGTTTAAATGAATTTAACTATTGAATTTACTGCTTATACTTGAACAAATACTTATTTAGGACATATTACTGGGAAATATTATCAAAAATTAACTATAAAAATGTCTTTAAAAGGGTGGTCCCATATACTTCAACTGAACCTGCTATCTCAGCAACTAATTTCGTTATGCGAAATTCTAAGATGTGTTACAATATGTAAACATCTGTCTGCAGTGTTATTAGTTTTTTTTGTTATTATTTGTGTTTTATTATTATTATTATTTAAAGACTGGTATTTTGTTTACTTTTTTTCAGGCTTTTGTTGACATTATTACAACTTTTTATTACATAATGGTTTAATTTTGTCAACCTATTACACATTTTACAAAATAGAAATGGAAATGATAGTGTGACATTCATTCTTATAATTAAAAGAAATGCTAAGGAATCTTTATAATCATTCCTCAAATAAACGGAATACATGAACGGAATGGTTGAGAGTTATAGAAGTAATATTTAGACCTGGACAAAAGCTACTGATAAAATTGTAACATCGTTTATAAGATATTTGAGGAAGTCCATGGTTGGGAAGGTAATGCTATTGCTTCTTAAATATTGAAAAACTTAATTCATTTGTTATATTTGGTCACCCTAATACTTTCTGCCATTATTAGGTTTTACATTTGGACAAAATTTATTCTTTATACTAATCCACAGTTGTTATCTTACATTACTACATTACTAAGCAGTAACTGGTAGTTACATTTTTTGGTGGTATTTTTTTTTATGAAGTCCTTTATTTTAATTAGATCTTATGAAATACTAGAAAGGTGGAATCCATTTGATTTTTGAAACTGTATTGTCAAAGTAAAAAGCATCATTGAAAGAAAATTTAAGTTTGTACTAACATAATTTTAACAGCAGTTGAGTAGAGAGAAATGGCATGGAGTGGTACTAATAAAGAAAGGAAAAATGTATACGCACATAACTTTCTGCATCCCCCCTTTGCAATGATTTCCTCCTTATATTATGTATTTTTTTTTCCTTTCTCACTCTCTCAGGCGATCCAGTCAAATATCTGCTTCCAAGTCCCCATAATTATGTAACTATTACTCTGTACACATTAAAAGTTCTTCATGGAAATCCTCAGTCTGTCGATTGTATTTTTAATAGTTTGGTGCGGTGAGCTTAATGAGAATGTGGTTCCTGTACTTAATGAGCTTTTCCTCAAATTAATATGTAGTGTAAAACAACTGTTTTACTGGGTTAATTAATAAAGAGTTAAAACGATAAATAATTCAGTCACTTTCATGATCAGTAGCCTTCCGCAGCTTCCGTCTCTATTAATTATCATTCACAGTTAGTTCTATTACGGCTTGAGCCATGTAATACTACTGTTTTACTAGTGTATTAATTAATGAAAATGATAGTTGTTATACTTCTGGACCAACCTAATGGAGAGTTTTCGGAACTCGTTTTAAACTCATTTGTACAATGCGGTCGCCACGGCTTGATAGTCGACATGATTTCAAGTAATTTATTAAATCCTCTACAGAGTTTTAAAAATTTAATACTGTACAAGGTACAGTAACACTGAATACACACAGTCAATTAATGCTGTAGTACATATTTTATTCAGCTGTTTTGTTTCAAACTATCACATACATGCCGACCACCAACTGAATATAATATTAATCCTAGATTACAGGTCCCTATGAGTGAAAAGTACAGTCACTTGGCGTAAATTCAGTTATTAGTGTGTTCACTGTTTTCACTACAATCACTGTTCATCATCCACTCACCAAATGTAGTTTGTATGGCTTGGTCTGTCTGAACAAGGCATAAACTACAGTTAATATTCTGTTCCGGTGCGGAAGCAAGAATTAGGAATCCATTTATACTTGTGAGAATTCCATTACTCTACTCTTATAGGACATTCTCATTGCCTCACTACCTTCATCAGTGACAATCATAAATCAACTGTTTATAACAAAGAGTTTTTATAGTAATATGAAGTACTTATGATAGGATCAATTATCAACATTATTGACATAGATGATCTTTAACAGCTCGTTAGCTTATAGCTGTGTAATGTTACAATAGGCGGTGATAATTGCTATCAAAAAACGTTAAGTTGAAAAAAGAAGTAACAAAATGTGAAAATAGGTGTTCAAAAGAAATTGATAGCACATCGTCAGGGCTCTGTTGCATTTAAATTTTCTTAAAAAGAGAATGACACAAAGTCAGATTATTATTGGACAAAAATTGAAGATTAAAATGTACACGAATAGATAATTCACAATCGAAATGAGCTCAATCATAAAATTGGCACCCTATCACATTCCCATGATGAATGTTTTAAAGTTGAGTTACATCAACTTTAGCTGTATGAATAATTTTTATATATCAACAGACTTTAAACAATTAAATTTGTTTTTATTTTTGGCAAGGAAACATTTTTAAATTTCTTTTTAATAGTGAAAACTTGTATATGCCATCAATTATTATATAATGACACTCATTCTTCCATACCATCCAGGATATGTAGAAAGTAAATTGCAAGAGTGGTTAGAGATTATTTTAATCAATTTGACGGTGGGCAAGAATACGCTGATGTAAGTGAGGTTGTAAATTGTGAAATCAGGAAATGTACATTGCATTGATGTTCTGTACTAAATATCCCTTTTTAATTTGATAAATTATTTTCTTATATTTTACTACATTTCATTATATATGTATGACTTTCTGATTGTATGTTTTTTCTCTTTATATCTAGTATCGTTTTCTCGAATTACACTGGAAATGTAGGCAGCAATATGTTTATACCACATTTGCCAGTTGGATCTAAGTTTTGGCATATAGTTTTATAGTAGCACACTGATGAGCCAGTTGTGGTGGCTTACAGCTGGAATAGTAGTACCTATAAACCAAGTAAACATTGTAATATGAATGGGGTCATCATATTCAACAGAGCTTTGTATTCTGAACTTTTAAAAATTATGTGAATTCATTTTCGTCACCCCAGAATGGAGCATATCTTCTCTGATTATGTTGAGATGCAGAAAAATACTCATAACTAGAAGGTCAGTTAAAGAAGTAGACATTCACCAATGTATTATGTTTTTATACTGAAATGTAAATACAATGATGTGGTCTTATATATTTGACTTAATTATTTATCTTTTTTAAGCTGGAGGGGGTTGGGTGTGTGTCCATAATTTCTAAATAACATTCCTGAAATTCTTCAGATTATAGTAATGGCATAATTAGTGGATTAGAAATATTGTTTCCCTTTGATAGGGTTTGTGTAGGGAATAATTTGTGGTCTTTCCTCATTAAAAGTTTGTAATTAATTGTTTAAATATTATCAATACTAGATTTGGTAGATTCATAATATATTCATCAAATGGATCTACGCCACTTTAAACTTTCATTATTTTTTTTTTAATCCACTGTTCTTAATTATTCTACTTGATTGATGTATTATTGGAAATTGTGTACTATAGGTTAAGAACCATTTACATTTTCTAAAGTCCGCTAGTAATTTAGTCAATCTCCTAATGATACATAAAATTTCGGTCTGTTTATTACTTTAAAAATTTTAGTATATGGTAGCATTTTGTAAGAACCCAAGTTGCTAAACCGGGGTGAAGTATAGGCTTAGTACCTTAACTGAAAGTTCACTTGAAAAGAAAAGTTTTCTCTGACTTTACGTTAATAATTTTAAATGACCATGTAGCCTGCCTGGTGTTCTCTGCTGAAATGCTTGACGGCTGCCACCAAATTTGTTTAACCCACAGTGTTAGAAAGGGTTTCAGTCTACTACGAAATCTCCAAAAGTTATCTTTAATTAAAATTTGAAGTTTAATTCCAAAGTCACATTTTTTATAAATTTGCATTCTACAGTTGAGTAGGCAATTGAACAAACGTTTCCAGAAAATTGCAGATTATTGTGAGACAAGAACCAACCGAAAACCCCTTTTAGAAAATTTTTCAAGTTGATGGTAGTTGTTAGCACCACACTCTGGCAAAGAAAATCACCATGGCTGACACACGTTCCTAGGCTGACTCAACCAGATCCGGCTCCTACCCGACCCACACCAAAACTACTTGTGCAGATTCATCATACACAGCGTTCCTGGGGTAAAGACAACCCCCTCTACGAGGTCCCCGCTTATATACCCCATCCGCGTGACATCAAGTATTGAACTACTTACCCAAAATAGTATAAAATGATTGTGATTATAGAGGGTGTTCAAACTTCAACTGCGAGTAGTCTTCAAGGTACATAAAAAGTGTTTAGTGAGAATTCTCAAATGATTGGTTTGCTTGTAAACGAATTTAGTTTAACCAGCGTATTGATAAAAGATTCTGAAAGTTCTGTGGTGATTCTGAATTTGTATGTTAATTTCTTCAATTTTTTGGCAACCCTGCTGGATTGCAAATTATCATAATAAAATTATTGTTATCGTATTCTCTAAAAATTTCTGATTCCAGTGATGTAAATTTTTTCATGATCGGTGGTACAATGGCCAAGTTATGAATCTAACAAGATCGTGTTTGAAGACTATTTAGCAAACCCTTGGTTTCTGGCTCATAATTATTGAAAAAGTGGAGTTATCTGAATTTTATTTGAATTTAATTATATGTTTTAACAGTTATTTTATTTACAGAAGTGGCTTGGTTTAATCACAATTTAATTTCGAAACTACCACGTTGTGATAAATGACAAAATAACTTTAAAATGTATATAAAATCTATTCTACTGTATGTAATGGTCATAAATTTTAATATGTTATACTAGATTTTTGGTGCTTTCAGGAAATCTACTTTTTAGATCGAGAAATTATCGAAAACATATGAAAAATATGATAAAAAACGTTTTAAGTGAAAGTGTGTTTATCAAGCGTTTAAAAATTTATTTACGCTATTTACACAGTCTGAAACTACGGAATTTTAGTGAATTTAACTTTCTTTTGAATTATTATTATTTTAAAATTACTTTACTTCATTTAAAAGTATTAGGAATTAGTGGAATAATCACTTAGCCAAAATCTATTGTTTGCAAGTTGTATATTAATGGTTTACCCTATTACAGGTTAGTTGAAAGGTTCTTTACTATTAAAAATGTTTATGTAGAGCTTGTATTAATTGTTGTGTGTCTTTACTTGTTCTCAAATCGGTTTATTTAATGAATTGATAGCAGTATCAGCTTCTACATGAAACGTTTTCCCCATAACCTATACTTGTAATGAAAACTAATGTTTAAAAGGAAATCTTACTCCCTCCCTTATGCTTGAAGCTAAGCAAACTAGAATTTAGAAAAATTCTAAGGTGCTTGCAATTTACTGCTTGACGTTTGAAACATGAAATGACAGCCATAAGTGAATAACAGAAGTGAAGTGTTTCATAGAATTGGTAACATTTGATTGAATTCAGTTTACGTGTATATTTGTCTGCAGGTCCTCTTAGTTGTGATTTATTATTAGTTCGGTGTTTTTAATTTTTCAGGACTTAGTTGGCGTTATTACAACTTATTATTACTTTATGATCTGATTTTTATCAACCCATTGTTCATGTTTTACAAACTAGAAATTCAAAAGAAAATGCTACAATTCATTCATATATTAATATGAAATGCCAAATTGTATATATAAATATAATTCATTATGAAATGCATGAAATACATGAACAAAATTGTTGAACATTATTCATGTAATACTTGGACTGGGAAAAAATTTACTGATAACATTTATGTTATCATTTATAAGATATGTGAGGATTTCCAGGGATGGAAGGTAATGGAACTGCTACTTTTATATTGAAAAACTTAATTCAACTAGAATCTGTCTCCCATTTATATTCTGCCAATATTACGTTTTACAGTTACAAACAAAATACTTCTTTATTAATAGTTGGCGCAGTGACGTTAAGGAGACTGGTGTTTCTGTATTTATTGTGTCCGTCTTCAAATAAATTACTAAGGAAAATGTTAACCAAATTATAGAAAACTGTTTTTTATTTGTGGTGATGGTGGTGGTTGGGTGGGCTGCGTGGGAGGGGTAGAAGACGCTGCAGGAATTTGTAGGTGATCATATTTGTCATCAAAATCTTTATGATTAAATGAGCAATCACACAGTTTGAAAATATGTGAGTGGTTTATTGCAATTAAATGTTTCAAAAAGTGATTGATATGAAGTAAGAGTAATAATGTTATGTGTAAATTTTAGGATGAAATTGTGATTGAACTGAACATAAATAGTGTAACTATTAATGGCATTCTATTCCATCCCCTTAATCAATATTTTTCATTTTAAAAATAATTTTTATAAGTGCATAAGCTTTAATGGATTTTAATTGGTTTTAATATTTTTATTTTTGACCAGAAAGAAAGAATAATTAGATAAATTTCATCTTTGTAGTGAAATCTTATGTAGCACTCGTCAAATTGTATACTATGACAATTACTCATTTATAGCATCCAGTATATGTAGAAAGTAAATTGTCAGAGATTATTTTAGACAATTTGATGCAGGACGATAGTTCCAGCATTAGAGTGACAAATTATAAGTTCACAAAATATACAAATTTGCATTGTCCTTCTCTAGTTCTTTTTCCTTAATAATTTGCTAGTTTATTTTCCTATATTTCATTATATGTGATAGACTTTCTTATGGTATGTTTTCTATTTTGATTTTTTTGGTTTTCTGGAATTATACTGGCAACTTGGGCAGCAATAAGCTTATACAACATTTGCCAGTTGTATCTCATTTTTGGCTTCTAGATATATGGTAGCACACCTAAGATACAATTATGGTGGATTACTTTTTTATTTATTTATTCATTGATTGACATTCGGTTATGTAACCATACAGCCATCCCTTGTGGTTAAAAGCTGGAAAAGTAACATCAAAACAAAGTAAACCCTATCCTACGAAAGGGGTCATCATATTGAAACTAGCTTGTTAGTGTGACAAGAACAAAATGGCTAAGCACTTTTAATATTATTTTCACTACCCTGTGTTCACATCATGTTAAAAGTTTTCTGCACCTTTTATTTGAGATGCAGAAAAATAGTCACAACTAGAAGGTCAGTTATAGAATTAATACAGTCATAAAAAGTATTATTGTACTCGATGGATTTGTTGCTTGATTTGGACATGTATTTATACCAAACAGACAATACAATCCTGTGATCTTGTATATTTTAGTTTGCCAATGTTTTTTCAGTATAAGTTCGTAATGGGGTACAATTTATTAAATAACATAACAGTATTTCTTTGGTTTATTGTGATGATATAATTATTGGGTTAGAATTTGTGTTTCCCTGTAATAGTTTAGTTCGTGTAGGAAGTAAATTGTGTGATTCCCCAAATCTATGGTTTTTTTAATCTTGACTGGTGTTTAGTTGTTAATCAAATACAATTGTCTCTCAGTCAAATTTCATAAAAATGATTTGGCTTTTGCTTGGCAAATAGTAAAACTGAATTGTTTGAATTTTTATCAAAACTTGATTGGATAGATTCATTCATTATTATTCAGATAAATGTATGCCACCTTAAAATTTGATGAAATTCTATATTATGTAATCCATAGTTAACAATCAGCCAGCTTGATTGGTGCATTACTATATATTGGGTTCTGTCGCTTAAGTGCCATTTATTTTTTTAAATCAATTTCAGCAATTTAACCTAAAATTTTGGCCTATTTGAATACTTAAATTTTTGTAATTACATTGCAATTTTTGTATCCTACACTCACAAGCGGTATATGGCTTGAGCAACAGCAAATTGAATATTAGTATAAAGCCATTAACCGAGACAAGGTGTGAAAACAGAATCAAGGCAGTAAAAACTGTAATATTT
This sequence comes from Vandiemenella viatica, assembly GCA_031002005.1. Lineage (NCBI taxonomy): Eukaryota > Metazoa > Arthropoda > Insecta > Orthoptera > Morabidae > Vandiemenella > Vandiemenella viatica. Next base: position 142,899,881 of record JARYHS010013631.1, on the reverse strand, counting down.
CAAAATGATGATTTTTATAATGCATTAAAAGAATAATAAATCTCATGGAAGACTCGACAGACATAATGATTCTGATTCGATTTTTAATGAAATTTTCAGCTTAGAATTTATTGTACAAGATATTTTCATACTTTAATATCCTTAAAAAATTATGGCAATATGTATAAGTCGATTATAACATTGCTCTGTATCATTTGTCTATATTAAGTAACTAGATAAAGAATGTCAATAATCATGGTTCGAACAATGCTTGTCTGATGCTCGTGAATGTATATATATGTATTAAAGCAGTTATGACTTGCCAAAAGACTTAGAAGTATAAGTAAAAATATAAGATTGTTCAGTTACAAAAAAATCAATTAGCCACTACAGTCTTACAAAATCCAATATGATACATTTTATTAAAACATATGATTGATTCCATAGTGAACAATATGGATTCATGATTTATGTCTTTAAATAAACATTTTGAATATTTCACTTTTCTGTTCAATCTAAGAAATTTAAAAATAACATATTCCACATTCTAAACGAGCAAACACTAAAAATCTGACAAGATATGCACCGAGTTTTGGAGTGGATGAATGCAATGATTTGTATCCTAATGAATTATATAAAAAATTATAAACTATTAGTGACGCATCTACAAATTTAAAGTGCCGTGTCAAATGTTATGATTTGTGCCTCTTGAAACATAATTTTGCCTCTGCACCGACATTGGTGCCTGCAGTAAGTGATGTGGTTTGACAGATGATTGCAAATTTACCCTACTTAATTTGAGATGTGACACAACTGCTGCAATACACAACAGAAATAAATTAAAAGAAATTTACCCAAATACTTACATTTATGTATTCAAATTTTATTAAAAATGTCAATTAGCATGTTGTCCACTGAAAATCGTTTTTCAGATTTAAAATTATATACGAAATGCAATGGATCAACAGAGACATTCAGATTTGGCAGTTTTATCAGTAGAAGCAGATATAGAATCTAATAATAATAAAAATATAGTAATTTTGGAGTTCAGTAAGGCTAGAAGCATAAAATTTTAAATCA
>JARYHS010013631.1:142824815-142897822 GCA_031002005.1 Vandiemenella viatica | reverse complement strand
ATGTATTTATACCAAACAGACAATACAATCCCGTGATCTTGTATATTTTAGTTTGCCAATGTTTTTTCAGTATAAGTTCGTAATGGGGTACAATTTATTAAATAACATAACAGTATTTCTTTGGTTTATTGTTATGATATAATTATTGGGTTAGAATTTGTGTTTCCCTGTAATAGTTTAGTTTGTGTAGGAAATAAATTGTGGGATTCCCCAAATCTATAGTTTTTTTAATCTTGACTGGTGTTTAGTTGTTAATCAAATACAATTGTATGTCTCAGTCAAATTTCATAAAAATGATTTGGCTTTTGCTTGGCAAATAGTAAAACTGAATTGTATTTTGTTTACTTTTTTCAGGCTTTTGTTGACATTATTACAACTTTTTATTACATAATGGTTTAATTTTGTCAACCTATTACACATTTTACAAAATAGAAATGGAAATGATAGTGTGACAATTCATTCTTATAATTAAAAGTAATGCTAAGGAATCTTTATAATCATTCCTCAAATAAATGGAATACATGAACGGAATGGTTGAGAGTTATAGAAGTAATATTTAGACCTGGATAAAAGCTACTGATAATATTTGTAGCATTGTTTATAAGATATTTGAGGAAGTCCATGGTTGGGAAGGTAATGCTATTGCTTCTTAAATATTGAAAAACTTAATTCATTTGTTATATTTGGTCACCCTAATACTTTCTGCCATTATTAGGTTTTACATTTGGACAAAATTTATTCTTTATTCTAATCCACAGTTGTTATCTTACATTACTACATTACTAAGCAGTAACTGGTAGTTACATTTTTTGGTGGTATTTTTTATGAAGTCCTTTATTTTAATTAGATCTTATGAAATACTAGAAAGGTGGAATCCATTTGAATTTTGAAACTGTATTGTCAAAGTAAAAAGCATCATTGAAAGTAAACTTAAGTTTGTACTAACATAATTTTAACAGCAGTGGAGTAGAGAGAAATGGCATGTAGTGGTACTAATAAAGAAAGGAAAAATGTATACGCACATAACTTTCTGCATCCCCCTTTGCAATGATTTCCTCCTTATATTATGTGTTTTTTTCCTTTCTCACTCTCTCAGGCGATCCAGTCAAATATCTGATTCCAAGTCCCCATAATTATGTAATTATTACTCTGTACACATTAAAAGTTCTTCATGGAAATCCTCAGTCTGTCGATTGTATTTTTAATAGTTTGGTGCGGTGAGCTTAATGAGAATGTGGTTCCTGTACTTAATGAGCTTTTCCTCAAATTAATATGTACTGTAAAACAACTGTTTTACTGGCTTAATTAATTAAGAGTTAAACCGATAAATAATTCAGCCACTTTCATGATCAGTAGCCTTCCGCAGCTTCCGTCTCTATTAATTATCATTCACAGTTAGTTCTATTACGGCTTGAGCCATGTAAACTACTGTTGTACTAGTGTATTAATTAATGAAAATGATAGTTGTTATACTTCTGGACCAACCTAATAGAAAGTTTTGGGAACTCGTTTTAAACTCATTTGTACAATGCGGTCACCACGGCTTGATAGTCGACATGATTTCAAGTAATTTATCAAATCCTCTACAGAGTTTAAACATTTAATACTGTACAAGGTACAGTAACACTGAATACACACAGTCAATTAATGCTGTAGTACGTATTTTATTCAGCTGTTTTGTTTCAAACTATCACATACATGCTGACCACCAACTGAATATAATATTAATCCTATATTACAGGTCCATATGAGTGAAAAGTACAGTCACTTGGCGTAAATTCAGTTATTAGTGTGTTCACTGTTTTCACTACAATCACTGTTCATCATCCACTCACCAAATGTAGTTTGTATGGCTTGGTCTGTCTGAACAAGGCATAAACTACAGTCAATATTCTGTTCCGGTGGGGAAGCGAGAATTAGGAATCCATTTATACTTGTGAGAATTCCATTACTCTACTCTTATAGGACATTCTCATTGCCGCACTACTTTCAACAGTGACAATCATAAATCGACTGTTTATAACAAAGAGTTTTTATAGTAATATGAAGTACTTTTGGTTTTTTGGTTTTCTGGAATTATACTGGCAAATTGGGCAGCAATAAGCTTATACATCATTTGCCAGTTGTTTCTCATTTTTGGCTTCTAGATTTATGGTAGCACACCTAAGATACAATTATGGTGGCTTAAAGCTGGAAAAGTAACATTAAAACAAAGTAAACAGTATCCTATGAAAGGGGGCATCATATTGAAACCAGTTTGTGAGTGTGACAAGAACAAAATGGCTAAGCAATTTAAATATTATTGTCGCTGCCCTGTGCTCACCTCATGTTAAAAGATTTCTGCCCCTTTTAGTTTAAATACAGAATAATAGTCACAACTAGAAGGTCAGTTATAGATTTAATACAGTCATACAAAGTATTATTGTACTGGATGATTTTGTTGCTTGAGTTGGACATGACTTTCATGTATTTATACCAAACAGATTCAATCATCCTGTGATCTTGTATATTTTAGTTTGTCAATGTTTTTCGGTATAAATTTGTAAGGGGTCACAATTTCTTCAATAACATAACATCATTTAAACTGTTTACAGTTATGGAATGTTTATTAGGTTAGAATTTGTGTTTCACTGTAATAGTTTACTTTGTGTAGGAAATAAATTGTGTGCTTCACCAACTCCGAGGCTTGTTAATATTGACTGGTGTTAATTTGTTAATTAAATTCAGTTGTCTGTCTCAGTCAAGTTTCATTAAAAATGATTTGGTTTTTGTTTTGCGAATAGTAAAATTGAATTGATTTAATTTTTATCAAAACTAGATTTGATAGAATCACACATTATTCTTCTGAAGAATATAAGCCACCTGAAAATTTGATGAAATCCTATTTTATTAAGTCCATAATTAACAATCATCCAACTTGATTGGCGCATTACCATGTATTGGGTGCTGTGACTTAAGGACCATTTGTATTTTTTAATCAATGCAAGTGATTTAGTTAGTTCAGTAATTTAACCTAAAGTTTGGTCTATTTGATTACTTAAATTTTGTAAAATCTTGTATTTGCCATCAGTTTTTATGTATTGAAACTTATTCTTCAGTATCATCAGAATATGTAGAAAGTAAATTGTGAGCGTGGTTAGAGGTTATTTTAGGTAATTTGATGGTGGGCAAGAAAACAATTACGTAAGTTGGGTCGAAAATGGCGAAATCAGAAAATGTACATTGCATTGATATTGTGTAGTACATTTCCCTTTTTAATTTAATAATTTCTTTTCGTATATTTTATTACATTTCATTATATATGAATGACTTTCTTATTGTATGTTTTTCTCTTTGTATCTAGTATCGTTTTCTGGAGTTACAGTGGAAACGTAGGCAACAATATGTTTATACCACATTTGCCAGTTGGATCTAACTTTTGGCATGTAGTTATATGGTAGCACACCAATGAGCCAGTTGTGTTGGCTTAAATGTGGAAAAGTAGCACCTATAAACCAAGTAAACGTTGTAATGGTATATGAATGGTATCATCATATTCAACAGAGCTTTGTATTTTGACGAGAAGTAAATGGCTAAGCACTTTGATAATATTGTGAATTCTTTGTCCTCACCCCAGAATGGAGCATTTTCTTTTCTGTTTGAATTGAGATGCAGAGAAATACTCATAACTAGCAGGTCAGTTAAAGATTTAATCATTCATCAAAGTATTATTGGATTCAATGCATTTGTTACTTAAACTGTAGATGGCTGTCATGCTTTCTACTGTAATGTAAATACAATCCTGAGGTCTTATATATTTGAGTAACTTAATTTTTTTTCTGGTTTTAAGTGGGAGGCGTGTGGGGGTGTGTACATAATTTCTAAATAACATTCCTGAATTTCATCTGATTGTAGTTATGGCATGATTAACGGATTAGAAATTGGTTTTCCCTTTTGATTGAAATTTTGTGTAAACATTTGTATAGGGATTAATTTGTGGTTTTTTAAAATCCACAGTTTGAGACTTTCGGTCTTTACTATTGCTGTTTAATTTTTAATCAACTACAGTCCTCTCAATCTTATTTTCTATATATATATATAAAAATATTTGGTTTTCGCAATTTCAATAATATAAACATAGCCAAAGTTGATTTATCGTACCCTCCAAATGGGTTATTCGGAATAATAATAATAATTGAATTGTTTTAATTTTATCAAAACTTGATTTGATAGATTCACGGTTGTAAAGGTTGTAGTTAAATGTGAGAAAAATTGTATCTGCTGCTGCTCTCTACTGACATTGTTACTAACTTTTTTGAGCTCCATAATGTTCCAGAACACATGTGTTAGCTACTGCCTTGGTGCAGCATGAGGCAGAAGAAAGTTGTCACCAGTCGGCACTAGCAAATTGGCCCCCATCCATTATATATTTCTGCAAAAATGGCAGTTTGTTTCCGCAATTAGTGACATCTGTTCCCATGTCAGCAAAATAGGTCATTGATGTGGGCAGCAGGTTTTATTCGTTGTTTTATATAGCTGTCATAAGTTATCGTATATTAAAGAATGCCACAGTTTTAAATATTTTTCCCCCTGTGAAACTAAGTTAATAACTGAAATAAATAATTCATGACAAATTGTGCATCTTCAAAAGATATTAAGAGATTGTCTGTGCCAGTTACTAGTTAAAATTCGAGCACCCATCTATGAAAGGCATGGTGTTGATTTTTATGGACAATAATCATTGAAACATGAATTAATGATAATACTTGTTACACGTTTGGCAAAACAGACACCCCTATCCTCATTGTCAGAGTCATTATGTTTGCTTTAAATAAAAAAAAATTAAATTAAATTGTAATGGAACGCTTGCTCTGGTGGCAGTTTCCCTAAGCACCCATCCTCCCCCTTTTCTGCATCCACCTAAACATACACTTTACAAATTTTAACTTTAAATTCTTTCAACGTTTTTGGCAAATTATTCATCATTTCTCTTGGTAACTTATTCTAATCCCTGACACCTTTACCTAAAAAAAGAGAAACTTCCTACACTTTTGTGCCTGAAATTGAGTGCCAGCTTGTGGTCATGGTCATCTTTTCCTTTCATGCATTACTTTCAATTCTTACACCAATATCTTCCCATGCCTCATCACCAATATATGATGAGAGACCGTAGGTGAATTTTAGTGCAGTAATTTAAGTGATCGATATGCTTACCATGACAATCAGCACTCATTGTAGGCACCATCACTCTACCATCGCTTCCTTTTAACTCACACTTAGGCTAGTAGGAACAAACACTTGTAAATTTTCAACTGGTCACCAGTCAAAGATGCCAGCCATTTTAGTGTCCTACCCCATGGAATTTGGTTGATCAGTCTATGACCCAATGCTGCTCCATTGCCTCCAAGACACTGGCATTCATATCCTCTTTGTCCAGTCATTCTCCTGGTAAATCTGGAGTAGCTCCTCTATGGCTCATTACTTGATAGCCCCCACATGTTAAACAAAATATGTAACATTTAAAGTAGAACCTAAGTAAGTTGAACTAAGTTAAAAACCTCTGCAACTCAAATGAAATCTTTGTTCCCTTCCTTTCAAGCCCCAAAATCTCCATTACTCAAAATTTGAGACCTCAATAAGTAAAAAAATTCAGTTTTTTCCTACAAGGGATTTCAGTGCATATTTTCCCTCTATAACTCGAAAAAAATATATTTGATCACTGTACCTCGAACATATCAAGGTTTCATTCTACTACCTCTACATCTTGATGATTTTAAATTGATAACCTCTGCAGCTCGAAGAGAAAATAAGTAAGGTATGGATTAAGAATATTGCTGGATTTATTTTCTTTGAAGTAATTTTTAGGAGTGTGCAATAAATAGAGTTTCTTGCAATTTTTTTTCGAAGAAATGATTACCAATTTTTATGACTGACATCAACAGGTTACCAGGTGTCCCTTTGTTTCATTTTGGGTATTTATTGTTATATATTGTCGTGGCTTTTGGTTGAGCTTTACCGAAGCAAGTCTTAAATATCACAAAATCAGTCTGATTTTACTGGCACACATGTCAATTTATGATATTGCACACAAACACTATTACTGAAGAATGAGTGCTGTGAAATGTAAATTGAAAATTTTGAGCCTCTCTGAAAAGTTAGAGTTGCTTGAAGCTGTAAAAAGAAAAAAGATGTTTGCTGATCAATTTAATTTACTGGTGAATACTCTACCAACAATAATAAAATGTGAATAAGAAATTACGAAAAAAATTGAGGCGGTCAAAATTTGTTCTGCAAAAGACAACGAATTGCAGAATTTCCAAACCTGGAAGAATGTTCATCAAATTAGTTAAGCAGAGTCAAAACCACTATTACAAGAAAAGGCATGTAATCTTACCTGTGTTTTTTAATTTTTACAGATATGTACAAATTCTCAATTTGAAAATAAACATTACTTCTGGAACACAAATTTTTATTTATTTCACATCTGTAACTCAAAAATATGTAGGATAGAATTTAAACCTCTGAAAGTCAAACATGTAACTAGAAAAACCTTGCTAAGTAAAAATCCTTTATAAGCGGAAACCCCTATTTTTTCATATCTCCCTTGAAGTTCGACTAACTGAGGTCCCACTGTAGTGCACAATTAAACAACTTTTTTAATGGGCTCCTTTCAATCCACATTTCTTCATTTATTCTCATCTTGATTGGTTGTTTGCAACCATTCCATGCCCTCATTTCATGGCATTTACATTTATCATATTTCTCTCTTTTACTGTCTCTGTCTAATCTAGACACATACATAAATTCTAGTAGGGGTATCTCAGTTAAAGCACATACAAGTGGCGTATCTTGAGGGATTCGCATGTATTCATCAATCCTCAAACTCTCTATTTCACATGGCTTCCAATTAGAAGCAGTTTATCCACAGATATGTGAAGTGGACTGCCCAAGTTGCATCTATTAATGAAAGTTTTGCTTGTTAACAGTTGAGAGGATGCCACTCATTCCATCACCCTGCCGATAACAATAGCTGATGCTAGTGGAGGTCCCCCCCCCCCCCCCTCCATAGACGTCTTACCCAAGTGTGAATGATTTTGTTACCCTCAGGTCACAAAAGCTCAATGACAATTGTTTGATCATGCACTTATTTTAGCTCTGCCTGTAGCCACATTAATTAAAAATTGTTGTGTTAAAATAAAATTACATATTGACTGTTTGTTATCCACCATTTTTGACAGGCTAAAAAAGTTTTTCTCAGGTTAGAAAGTAGTCAGATGTGAGTTTAATTTTAGGTATTGTTAATTATTGATCATATATTTGTGAGTTGTCATTCATGCACCTGGATGTGGTTAATAGTGATTTGTAATCAAATAATAAGTATTTTCAATAATGTCGCGTTTGTAATATTCACACTAGGATTTTAGTTTTGTTGATAGAAGTTTTGTTTTTTGTTGAAAATAACAGTTATTTTTATGTCATGACAAAATGTTAACAGCCTTAAAAAATATTAGTATGCTACTGAGTAATATCTTTGAGGAAGCACAAACTTCTCTACATAACTCTGTTGGATACATTTCAGGAAGGTCTCTTTTTGTATGAAGTACAGTTCGACTATCACCATTACATTGCAGTGCACCTATGTGAAACACCAAAAATTTAAAGTAATGATGTCAGAAGCATGTGAAGGAAGATGATCCAAAACAATTTTAATATGTATAATGTGTGTTTGTCCAAGAAAGTTTGAATTGGATCTAAAGACTGAATTGATTCACTTGTGACCAATAATAATCCAACATGTGCTTACTATTTATTCACAATTTGAATACCAGCTGGTGATAAATTCTGTAAGTGCAGTTCAAAAAGTTTTATGTATATGCACAATGCTCCACTGTATCTATATGTCAGGATGCTTTCCATAAGTTCCAGTCATTTTAAACACTAACTTTTCATCTGCGATAAGTTCCCTCCTGTTATAATATGTGCTGCCATATGTTACCAATAAAATGAGCATATATCTGATTATATTAATATTGTGTGAAGTAAGTTCACTTTCCTTGTTAAATGGATTAGTTATTTATTGTGATGCTAACCTTGAACTCCTTTAAGGTTTTTCTTAATTCTGTAAAGTTACTTGGACTTCTCAAAAACTAAACATATTTGAGATGAACATGATTGCTATTTTTATTGATGGGTAAGGGGATGGCTATAAGGGGAGATGAGGAGGCCATTACCAATACAGAATACATATATATATTTGGATTTTATTATCTTATTTTTTTTTAACGAATTTCTGTGTACAATTTCCCAGTTAGGGTCTTAAATATGTTTTGTGCAGCACTATATTATTAAAGCGGTGATTTTTCAGTACTGTTGTGATGAATTTTCAACTTAAACAATAATTAGTTTGTCAAATTTATATTTTTTTTTTACCCATGTTGGTTTATATTAAAATTCTCTGTTGGAGTGGATTTCTTTTGTTTTAAATGTAATAATGCTAGCAGGTGAAAGAGAATGTTTTCTAAGAAATTTTGATTAAATTGATCCTAAACAATGACATTAAAGTGAAAATCGAAGATATGTTATATATTCCCTCCCTTCTACATCTGTTATTTCAGAATAAAAGCATTGTATTTCTGCTTTTGTACTTCTTGGCTGCATATTCTCTGTATCAATCTTAAAGTAATATTAAGTTGTTTTGCTTGGCTTGTTTTGATTACTCCTGTATAATCATTGGAAATTCTGAGTATCTTTGGAAATAGAAGTTACTGGTGAAAATAGTAAATTCTGGACAGGGAAAGCATAAATTGCTTCCTTTAAATTTAGGCAAGATTCTCTGTTGGAGTGGTGTTTTAAATACAGTAATTCTAGCAGGTGAAAGAGAGTGTTTTCTAAGATTCAATAGATCCTAAACTATAACATTCAAGTGAAAAAAGATGTGTTATATATTTTCCCCCTTGCACATCTGTTATTTCAGAATAGAAGCATTATATTTCTGCTTTTGAATTTCTTGGAAGCATATCTCTTTAACAATCTTAAAGTAACATTAATTTTTTTTGCTTTGCTTGTTCTCTTGTATTATCGTTGGAAATTCTGAGTATGATTGGAAACAGAAGTTATAGTAAAATATGAACAGGGAGAGGATAATTGCTTCCTATAAATTTAGGCAAGATTGCTCAGATTTATTATACACATATCTTAAATGAATTAAAAACATATTACATCAGAAACCACAGTGGCATATACATGCAGAAATGGCATGAAAATACTTTTCTTGGGAACTGCTCTTTGCAGTTGAGTGTGTAAACATTTCTCTCAAAAATATGCTTGTACCATTTACCTGCTGATAAAGGGATTGAACTTGAAAATTTGTTTTTGTTAGTTTCTGTGTCCATTGGCAGTTCCTTTCTGTGTCATATTTTTAACTACTGTTTTAACATTTTTCAAGTACAGTATACTTGATATTTACTTGGTCTTGCTTCAGTGCGCAGTAATAATTAAATCTACCTCTTCACTTAAAATTGACTGATTTTTGAACATTATATTTTGTTTCTGTTCTATTAAACTGGATAAAATTATTTGTAATTTTGTGGAAAAAACAATATGATTCTGATGTGCTAAGCAACACACTGTTACTGTATACTGGATATAAGCCTTTGACAGTTTTCTGCATATGGTCATGGGTCTAGAATAGTTCCCATTTTTTGGATAAAGTGGTGTTGACCCACCCGTGTTTTGGGTATAGAATAGTTGCGGTTTTCGAGGTCAGATCTATGATAGACTGACCTGATTTGGCTAAAATACAAACTTAAACATTCACATAAATTCAGTGTAGGCTACTAAAAGATTAACCAAGTTTTTTAAACCTCAATACCTCATGTAACCTAAATACTGTAAGATGGCTGTGCATGTTGACAATTGTGGTTGAAAAGTGGCAACAGTGGGTTGTTACTTAACTGAATCATAATGTACAGTTTTATTTCACATTTTTCAGCTATTAACTTTTACTACATGGTTTTTAACTAAATGGAAATAGTCAATTTAAATTGAAATGCTATAAAAAGCAAGTATTTTCCTTATTCATTTCCTTATTATCATGTGTTTGTTGTAATATCTCTGGGCGATGCTAGTCCATCATGAAGACTGAGCATGTGATTCAGCATGTAAACTAATATAGAATTAGAAAAAAAAATGTTGGAGTTCTTGATCCCTTGATCGAATTTGACTGATTTATGTACTTGACCTGTATCTTACCATTAGGGTTTGTTATTCAGAATTTGAAGAATAGTTGTAGTTTGGAAGAAGTTGTCATGTGTAAAGACAGGCACTGGACTCACTGTATAGGATGAAAATATAATTTCATTAGTAAATTTTAATAGCAAGCCCTGTTCTGTAAATACAGTTAAAGCTGTAGGAATTATTATTTCCAAAACCTTTTCTTGATAATATGTGAGTTGATTCCACTAGGAAGATGTGTGAGTTGTATGGTATAAACTTTTGATCATTTATCTCAACTGATTAGCTTGCTCAGATACAAAGCTTATTATTACTCTGCAGGTGCATAATTAGTGTTACTTGATTGTTTTGGTTGATTGCAGGACTGGCACTTGGATTCTCAGGCAGCAGGGAAGCATTGTTAACCCCCCCCCCCCACCACCCCCTTCAATTTTTTTTACTTTAAACTTCAGTTTTTTGTATAAAGTTCAGAAATTTTAATGCAATAATGTGCAGAATCATAGGTACATATTTTAAAACTTGAATTTTATTTCTATTTTGCTAGGCAACCTGACAAGGGCCTGGGGTACTTTTGACCTGCTTGTCCTCCCTCACCCTCCCCCGTCCAATGCCAGCCCTAGTTGTTGATATTTCAACCAACCATTTCATGTATTGAATGTCTATAATTACTTGTTTGTGTCATGGGGTATAAAATGTTGAATGTTTAATAGAATAATTAATTGGCATGCTTAATTTAATGTTAGTGCTAATTTCTATATACATTTTCTGTTTAATCTATTGCAAACCAACACCTGCACAGTAATGGGATATCTAAATCCTCTGTTGTTGCAACTGATTCTTTGGGTATAACCTTTAACATCTAAAATGTCCGATGGAGTCCTTGAATGATTGCAAAAAGCTTTTAATTTTTCTAGCCAGAAAGAATTTATAGATATTTATATTGATACTTTTAACTAGTAAACAATTATTTTAATATAGTATTAAAGAGAATGCTTTACTCACTTCCATTTGCACAAAATATTCTCTTAAATTGTCACATTCTGTGTTGCATATTCATTTCCATTGTTGATAAATGTGTGTTGCATGTTGAGAAACACTCTTATTTGATCAACTGTTTCTTTGTAAAATTTGTATTCTCAGTAACATACTCGGTGCTGAAGCTAAATAAAATTTTGTTTACTTCACCTTAGCACCAAACATTATTGTAATTGTGAACTTGACATCAGTAAATTTACCTTTTACACTGATTGAATCAAGTAGTATGTTGTTTCTTTTGATTTTGACTAGAAAAATTTAAACACTTTGAATTTAATAATTATGAATTTATTAATTCAGTTAGTTACAGAATTTGATTTGCATGATTTGCCAGATAAAGTCAATAATGTTTTTGTTATGCTTTCCTTAAGTGCAAGTTCAGTGGCATTGTTTTCACTGTGCATAGGTCTATATGTTGTGACATACACATTTTATAGCAAGTATATTCACATTGTATGCAAATGCTATATTGCAGCCTTGTTGGGTTCTCATATTACAGATTGAAATGGACTGCTGGAAATCATAGTTGGTAACAACCAATTATAGCTCCAATGTGCATGGAAATAATTGTTTATGAGGATCATTAAAAGCTGATTAGCTTCTAAGATTTGTTGCATATTACTTACTACTTAGTGGCTAGAATGTTTTACTAGTATTGGAGCTCCACCAAGCTGCTAAAAATTTGTATTTAAATCAAAATGCATCTTGATTTCTGTTTCACTTTCTTCAGGATGGGTATTTGAATATTTTATTCCTCCTATACCTTTATAAAATGTTATAATTAAATTTACTTCTCTTATTTTTCATTCACTTCATTCAGTATAAATTAAGAAAAAACCTTTATATTTGTCTTTACAACCACAGCTTAAAGAACTTGTTATGATTTTGCTTGCACATTAATTATTCTGTGTATAGAATCAATGTGTAAAATATGTTTAGTTAGGAAGAATTTCTGCATTTATTACATTGAACTTAATATTCTCGTAGATTTGCTTTATATATTTCGGTCTTCAAATGTTTATCACATAGGAGCTTTCTAGAACATAACCAATTTATTCTGTAGTTTGTTATGGCTTTAATCAATGAAATTACTTAGTAAATTTAAAGAACCACTGAACTTCCCATACTTATGTCAAGTCTAATAATACATTTGAGAATATTGTAATGATATCTAACTCCTGTTTATGCCATATTTTTTTTTTATTATCAGCTTTGCAATAATTGTTGAAGTGAATATAATTTTGATAGGGCATAATCTCCAGTGGCAATTCCATGGCCATCTATTTACCCCATTCTCTTCTTATTATTTTATTTTATTATTATCTTATATACTTTGAGTATACATTCCTGCACGCATTTACTTTTTCCATTTACAATTTTAATTTTTTGTGTGTTTTTGGCTTCACTTGGTAGTTTATTTGAATCCCTTATGTGCAATAGAAAATCAAGCGTAAGCTAGAACTCACGATCATCTTTTCCCTTCAATGCTTTACTGCTCATTCTTTGACCAATATCTTTTCAACCAAGATACATCCACCAACATACATCTTGTACAGTCCTTGCACTCTCTTCACCATCCTCCTTTCTTCCAATGACTCCCAACCCAGCACCTTTATCATAGCGATTACTGACTGATACTGTGGTAATTGACTCAAACAAATCTAGCTTCTCTGTTTTGGACACACTCCAACTTGTGTGTTCAGTACCAAAAATGTGGGACCCAAATTACATAATTACATTCAAACATGGGTCTGACCAATTTCCTAATTTATTTGCTACATCCTCTCATCACTCTCTCAAGTAAGTGAAAGACGTAACCTTTGTTACCACCTGCACAATGTGTCATGCCCAGTTGTTACAGCAAGGGATTTACACCTCAAGCCTTCACCAAGCAATTCCATCCACAGCATATAATCATAACCAACCTTTAGTTTTTTATGTGAGTAATTAATTAGTTCTTTGCATTTATCTTCATTCCATGTTGGCCTACTCATGTAGATATCATGTCCCGGTAACACTGCAGCTGTTTTTAACCTATTGTATACCATTATGTCATCTGCAGATAACCTCAGTTCTGATTGCAAATAATCAACACAATCATTTATTGGAATAATGAATAGCAATCATCCCTGTGCATTACCCTGTGGCACTCCGTATGCACTTTCACCTCCTTCGATTCGATTCATTTGCCCAGCAAGTCACTTTTTATTTACTCCAACAATTTTTACCTTATTTTAATACTATTTTTTCATTCACTTTGTAAAATGTCTCAGGAAGATATGAGACTACTAACTCTTCCTACTTCAACTCCACTGTATTTGTGCCGATTTTTGTTTGTTATATGTGTGGTATTTGAGTGAATCATAAATAAAATGTAAGTTTTGCGAACTGCATTTGGGATTTGCCATGCTATCTAAGGGCATGTGGGTAATCATAAAAATAACCACTTCTAAGGCTTGTGATGTGAATTCAAAAGCAGTGCACGTTTTTTGTGTTTCATTTACTTTTAGTATTATTTTTTGACAATTTATTTTTGTATAAATTATTATAATTTTCTATCCTTCCAATATTTGCAATCATGTAGAAAACAGTAGTTAAATATGTTTCTTTTCAATCATGTGTTTCTAAATATGGCTGAAAAAATGTTTTCCACTTTCAGATTTTTGCGTTTTTAAATTTATAGTGTTATTATATCCATTTATGTATTAATTAACTTACCCTATCGTAGCCACTCTAACATAACTCATGATATGAGAACTTTTTAACATTTTGAATGCTGTTTTTGCACTGAAACTACTCTGTAGGAATTGACTTTGTTTGTGTGTTTAGCATTTATCAATATCCCCTGATGGGAATGAACTATAGCACCTTTCAGTTGATCATCTTAACTTCATTAATGGTTTTCTGGACAAAATAAATGTGAAGAAAATATTTAAGCACCAGTCAACCATTCATTCATATTAGCGATTTGAAGAAAATATGATAGCAAACTCATTTGATTCTTATATGTTAAATTAAGAATGTGACACATTATTAGAGGAATTTAATATGATCTACTAATGAGGTGAATTTATATTTAAATAATAATTCCATATTGACAATAAAGCATTAGGAATGTTCAGTTTAATCCTTAATCTCATTCTTCTGGTTTTACCTGTTTCCAAATGGCGCAAAAGGTGATCAATAAAAAGTACATGAGGATGTTTATAGTGTTTTTAAGAGAGAAACATAATATCATGTAATGTATTTTGGACTACAATATTTTTCTGCTCTTTTTTGAAACTACTAGAGTATCTGCGTAACAGGTTGTGATAAAGCACAGGAAAATCAAAATATTTGTAGTGGACATTTCGATGCATTTGGCATATTTAAGAAAGACTATCAAGTGCTAACAGAATATTATGGCAGATAAATTTTTGGATTATTGGTTCCGTGTTGAAGACATCAAATATTTTGTAATTTCTGTTTATTTATATACATGAGTTAATGTTTTAAAAAACTTCTTGCACAATATGAACCAAATGTATGTAAATGACATCAAATATCCCTGTTCTTTTGTAGCTGACTCTTATGTGTTTCCTTTCAGTTACCAAATTGAAATTCAAGTTAATTATTTGCTGTAAGATATCTACTACGAATTCTTGCTTGATGCTCTGCAAATATATATATATCTTATTAACAAAATTGTTTATATTTCAATGCTTTACTATATTTTATTTTACTCAGAAGGTGTCAAATGAGGTTCACTCAGCCTCAGTATCGAAAAATGAGGAGCTACCTTGTGTAGCGCCCATCCCAAGTACGGTTTTCAGGCGGTTTTCCGTACTTGTTAGGCAAATGCCGGGATGGTTAACTTACCCGCCTCACATACACATTACAGAAACACAACAATAGGAAATACTATAATTAAAATGCATACACATAAAACTAAAAACCCTCCCTTGGACTACTACCTTGACGTGGTGGGAGGGCTTATGAGCTCACATCAGATGCCATAAATGAGTAAACCGGCACTGTGAGCCAACCAAAGGTAGTCCATTTATGGTAGTGTATAATTAATTGTTTTGACTTTTAAAGTTATTCAGAATTCTCAGTCATCTTATAGAAATATCACATGAAGTTCCAGTGGTGGTATTTAAATTTAGTTTTTAGTGGTTATTAATGTAGATACTTGTGTAAATGTGATGATTATATGTATTATTATTAATAGAAACATCACTACATTGGAATCTTGGTCAAGGTATTGTAATTAAATTGTAATATCACTGGAATATTTTTCAGTCTGTTTAAATAATTGATTTAAAAACAATCTGATCTGTAAACTTTAGTAATTTATGGCTGTAGTACAAATTAATTCTTTGGATTCTTCATATTTACTGATACATTCAGTAGTCATCTGAATTCTAAACCCCTTTAAACATATAAAATCCGAACCAAAGGATCAGCATTCATTGGAGCTCTATAGAACAACCTAGTAAAATTTATTTATCAAGCAAAATTCGTTTAAAATTGTGTTACATTTAATACAACATGGGCACTTGAAATATCTTATTACATTGTCTTTTTTTTCATATACAGTATTAGTATTGCACAACTTTATATCTCTTATTTTAATTTCATTAGATCTAATATAAACTATGAAAAACACTTTTCTATACCTTTTTACAGCTGCAGCCTGAAAGGGAACATTGCTGTTTGCTTATATATAAATTCTTCTGTGTACACAAAATGTAATTTATGATTTCTTAATATCTCACTAGAATGTGTCCAGTACATAGGATTGATTGTTTAAATTCATTGTGTGTTTATTTTTGAAATTCACAGGTTTTTGATAATTAAGATTTTTTGCAGTTGTCAAGCTTAAATCTTTGTAAATAAACAGCAAAAACATAACCACAAATAAATAAAGTGTATCATAAAATTCTTGCTAGACCTTGCCACATGTTAACTTTTATCTAACTAATGATAGATTGAGGAATAAAAGGGCATGCAAAGAAGGGCAGCTAGTTTTGTATGTGGAAATTATCACAGGACCCTGTCAGTATCTGGTATGTTAAAAAGCTGGATTGGGAATCATTGGAGAGCATGAGGAGGATGAAGAGAGTGCTGGGAATGTACAAGGCATATTTTGGTGATGGGACTTGGAGGAATATTGGTCGAAGAAATAGAAATAGTGCATGGAAGGGAAAAGGTGACCATGACCACAAGCTGGCAGTCGATTTCAGGCATAAGGGAGTGAGGGATTGGAACAAATTACCAATTAAAGTTATGAGTAATTTACCAAAAATGCTGAAGAAAGTTAAAATTATAATGATAAATAACAGTAGTCCCAAAACACCTGTGGCACTCCAGTTTTCACTTCAGCTACTTTTGATACTGCATTTCCTACTCTATCATTTTGCTTTCTGCCTTTTAAAAATACCTTTCCCCAGAAAGCCACATTTTCACCCACTCCAATAGTTTTTAACTTATATAATATCAATTTTATGGCTTATTTTGTCAGATGTTTTGGAAAGATCTTGTGCTACACTGTCAATTTGTCCTTCCTTGTCCAATTCATCTGAAATAATTTAATTTAATTAAATTGCAATGCAGCACATGCTCCAGTGGCAATTTCCCTAAACACCCATCTTCCCTTTTCCTGCACCGACCTACATTTGCGCTATACATAGTTTAACTTTAAATACTTTCAACTTTTTGGTAAATTATTAATCATTTCTCTTATTCTAATCCCTGACCTAATAAAGAGAATCTTCCCACATCCTTGTGCCTGAAATCGAGTGCCAGCTTGTGGTCATGGTCATCTTTTCCCTTCAATTCTTTACTTCATACCTACACCAATTTCTTTCCATACCTCATCACCAGTATACGCCCTGTACACTCCTACAACCCTCTTCACCTTCCTCTTGTCTTGCAATGGATCGCATTCAAGCTCTTTATATGATATCTTTACTGACTGCATTCTGCAGTAATTTCCAGAAACAAATCTAGCAGCCCCTTTTTGCACCTTCTCCTTCTCTTGTATTTGATACTCAAAATATAGGTCCCATACTACACTACCATATTCGAGCAGTGGTCTGACCAAAGTTTTGTAACCCAATTCCTTTACTTCTCTCGTACATCCCCTCATCACTATCTCCAAGAAGTGCAGAATTTTGAAGCCTTGTGCTACCACCTGTCCAATGTGTCCAGCCCAGTTAAGCTTGTTATCAAATGTAATGCCAAGACATTTACATTTCAAGTCTTCAGCAAGCAATTCTTTCCCCACCTTATAATCAAAATCAACCTTCTATTTTTTATTTGTGTATCTAATAAGCTGACTCTTCATCCCATGTTTACCAACCCAACTAGATATCCTGTCTAGATCACCTTGCAACTCTTTACAGTCATCTACCATTTTGATCCTTTTTTGTAGCATTATGTTATCTGCAAACAATCTAATTTCTGATAGTAAACAATCAACACAATTATTCATTAGAATAATGAATAGCAGTGGTCCCAGTACGCTACCCTGTGGCACTCTCATTTTTACTTCAACTTCTTTTGATACTGTATTTCCTACCCTAACTTTCTGTTTTCTACCTTTTAAAAATTCTTCTACCCAGAAAATCATTTTCTCATCCACTCCAATAGTTTTTACCTTATTTACTACCATTTTATGGCTCACTCTGTCAAAAGCCTTTGACAGATCTAGTGCTGCACTATCAATTTGGCCTCCCTTGTCCATTTCATCTGAAATACCTTGTATATATCCCACCAATTGAGATTTGCATGAATATCCTTGCCTAAAGCCATTTTGCCTACTTGAAAACCACTGACGTTCCTCACATATGTTTCTGAAGTGGTTGCATATAAATCTTTCCATTTATTTGCCTACCTACCTCAAACTGATTGACCTATAATTTTCTACTCTATTTGTCACCCCTCCTTTATGTACCGGCACTACTATCACACTTTATAGCCCACCATTTGAGATTCACACAAATATCTTTGCCTAAAGCCATGTTGTCGATTTGCAAACCAGTTTCTTTCCTCACAGACATTTCTGATATAATCGCATATCAACCTCTCCATATCTTTGCCGGTCACTGGTCAATGTAATTGGCCTGTAGTTCTCAACTCTATTTGTCGCCCCTCTTTTATGATCTGGTACTACTATCATTCTTTTCCCAGGTTGCTGTAAGTAGCAAGACTTCAGACTCATTTTAAATAAAATTTAAAGGTAGGGTAAAATATAATGTCCCACTGTTTTTAATACATCTGTGGTAATAGTCTGTTATCTACACCAAACACTTTGTGCTTTTCTACCTTTTGTCTTATATCAATAATATTTCCAAAAACTGTTTAGAAAGAATCTTATCACATACCAGTCATATAGCAAATAAATTCAATAGCAATTTTCTTGATAATAAAGTACTTTAGAAATTTGAAACTAAACTACAGCATTAGAAAACATGTTTTAGGAAGTTAAAATGTTAAATCAAACACTTTTTGCCACATCCATTTCCGCTGAGAAAGCATTAAATTACGAGTAATTTGATGTGCATTATATATAGGGGAAAAAATTTATTTAAAGAGATATTGTAAACTTTGTAATGATCGCAATACGTGGATTGTGAGGAAGAATAAACTTGTAAATAAAGAAAGCTATCTCAGTTTGAAATTTTGTTATGGCAATAGATTTTTTAATGAAAAGCCACATATAATATAAATAAATAGACCCTGTAGTCAAAATAGAAGTAGTTTTTTTTAATAGATAAATAAAGACGGCAAATTTTAGGAAAAGCTGAGCTACATGACTAAATATATTTTCAGGTGAAACAGGAAAATTCACAGATCAAGAATATAATATTAGTTTTTCGCTCAAATCAAAATTTAAAGGTTAAAAGAGAAATTGTAGTTTTCAGTATCGTTACTTCCTTGTTGGGTGACGTCAGGAGTCAGATGACAAGCAAGGGACAGGTATAACCCTGAAATGATAAAGAATGTTTTTAAGGATGAAAGAAAAATACTAGGGATGGAGGGATTTTTTTCTAAGAAACATGGTGTTACTCTTATCTCAAACTAAATTGTAGTTTAGAAATAAATCCAAAAAGACTTTGTAATTATGTCATTTTGGTGGGAAAGGAGGAAATGTTGTTGAAATGTAGTTTCAGTCTAATAAGAATTTCTTCTAAAGTAGAAAGAATATTGTAGAGTAATATATGTCTGAGGATATTGTAAATTTTAAGGAGTAAAATGATACCATAAGGGGTAAAGAACTTTAAAACTTATTAATGATTATGAAATTTGGAAATTCAGAAATTAATAACTATTAAACCAAGCCATTTAGGAACTACGTCGTCATAGAAGTAAATAGAAAAATCAGAGCTACGCAGTGCAGTATCTAGGGGGGTCATACGTGGGTGCTTGGCCTGGGCAGCAACTTCAGGGGGGTGACAAATTCATTTTAAAATGGTGGCAAATTTACGTAGCAATGACCTTAGCTCCACTACTGGCGACAATGAGTGATAATAGGGGTTGCAGTGACAATGAGAGATAATAGGTGCAGTGACAACAATGGAGGTGGCAAAATGATGTTCGTATGGGTGGTAATCAAACAGTTTTTGTTCTCGCTCAAAAAGTTCCTAGATCCTCCACTGGGGCTATGAAGTATTAAAATTTCAGTTAGATCCATCCAAGCTGGCTGCTCTAGAAAAAAGTTTCCCACGTAAATTTTCTATGGGTACCACCATTTTCCTTGGTAGACCGAACATTGATGGAGGCAGACTTGTGCGATGCCAACATTGAGAGCATAAGCTGAGGACTTTGAAAATTTTGAAGAGCAACAGTTTCATGGATTTGCGATTTTTTTAATGATGTGACTAGTAGTCAATGTGAGTAACATTCAGATGCTACGAGTGGACTTTGGCTGTTGTTTCATCATGAATTAAATTTTCTTTTACTAATTTTTGGGGATTGTGAAAGACTGTCGGGAGTGTTCATGAAACTGTAAGTAATGACGACCTGCAAGCTACAATTAAAGGATTTGAAAGTTTTAATGTATTATAATGATATTTTCTTTCTGTCATATTATATTGATATGGTTCTCATTTAAATGGACTCTGTCTCAATGTAGTTATTCCCAACACAAAAGTCACACAGGTTCTAAAAATTCAAAATGGCCTCATTTTGACACATCGCGGTTGCCTCAAACAAGGGCATGACATGGTTAGCACTCCATATAGCTTCAAGCCAGTTTTCACCACCTACCGACAGACATCTTTGAGCTCCTTGACACTCTTTTAACTACTGTCCAAAACTAACATGCCCTTCTTTAGTTCTTTCTGCCAATCATAACATTTATAATGGTCATGAGGATCAAACTGGCCAATTGTGGTCATCTTCTTCATTCAGAACAACAAAGATTACTTCTTGGGTAAGTGTGTCTATTATATTCTTTCAGTCTCTCCTTATTGTATTGCCCTACCTTACCGGCTAACACTTTCTCTGCCGACCCATCACCTATACCAAAACAGTTCATCTTCACAAAACTCGCATTACAAACCCATCAAAAAATGACACTTGGGTTTGGAGGCATGGCTTCAAAAACTGTGGGCATTTTTTCAACTTTAAGTGTCCTCTCACATGACTGTCTACAATTTCACAAATTCAACTTCAAAAGAGTCCTCAAAATATGTAAAAAAAATGCAACTTTCCCTATTTACAGCTGGTACTGCTTCCTAGTACAAAATAACATACAATAAATACATTTTATAGTATTTATCTAGCAAAATGTGTTCAAGTTTTGCAATCTTTTGACATATATACACTTCATCACTTTGTTTAATGTAAGTTACATTTCATCAGAAAAAGAAAGAAAGAAAAATTACATATTACCATGAAGTAACATCTTTATTTGTTCTTATAAAAAATGTAGGAGTCCTGTCATGGACAAGTGCATGTAAGTGTAGGTTATTTTCACCCTTGATTTTTGTAAGCAATAGATAAACATACCTGGAATGTGCTAAGTCTTTCATCTAAACATTTGAGGTGCAGAACATGCTAGTACATTGTCAATTTTCCACCGTAGTCAACAAAAACAGTTGAGATAGAGAATTTGTGCTCTTAAAGGCTAAGATAGGTAGCAGTATTTAGAAGTGTGGCCCAAGTTGTGGCCTTTCACTCCTATTACCAGTACATAGTCAGAGCATGAGAATCTCATTTGTGTGTGAACTCATTATTAGTGTAGAGCATTTAAAACTTACAATATATATTTTAAAACAGAAGTAAACCAAAAACAATAAAAAAATGTGTTTTGTGCATAGCACGAGGCAGCAAGTTCTCTTGCCCCTGAAAACTAATGTGATAGCTTGTCCCCACTCTATTTCTACATTCTGTATTCTATCTTAAGACCTACAAACAACTGTGCAGTATACAAGAAAATACAAATCATGAAACTGAATATTTGCCTAGGTTCAAAATATTTCAAGAGTAAACAAAATGTCATTAGTCTATAATGTTTGTTACCAGTTTTAACATTCAACAAAGCATGGAGTGGTTTAAAAAGTAAATGGAGATTGTTTGGATCTTGTCTCTCAAAATTGACATGAAGACAAATATTATTCATTAGTGACTTTGATGTGGGATTAGTAATCTGCTTATCACTGTAGTCTACTCGAGATATAGCTTGAGATTCAATGACCTGTATCAGCTGACTGGAAGCACACGCTTCCTGCATATTGACATCAAGTGATGTAGGCACAATTATATCATATTTATTTATGAAATTTTTTATCCTTAACCTCAACAGTTGGAACAGTACTTGGTACAAGGCTGAAATTTTTGTCAATGAAAATGACATTCTCATGCAAAGCATAAGTGTCTGCTAGTTGCTTATCACAACAAAAACTATCATTTGGTTTAGTTAAGTCCCCTTCAATATGTACTTCAGGTGACTGTGTAGGTATAGGACAATGTATATTAGTATTGGTTTGTTCAGTTGTTCTGTCTTCAGCAGCAGAAAGCTGAGGTATCTGTCTGGTTGAAATCAATTCAGATCATACATTATCTTCAAAAGCAATATCAAACTGTGAACCTTTATCAATAATTTCAGAAAAACTACTAGATTTTGATTCAATAGAAAAATCTAAATTTGTGTCACTTTCTGTACTAGAATAGTTAACAGTAGACTCAAAATCTGTATTGATTAATATTAACTTGATTGTTATTATCCTCTGCTAATACACTAGAGTGTACTATACAGGTACTCTGGTTAGATATTTTACCTAAATCAGGTATGGGATTATTGTATTAGCTTTACAAGATGCAATTACTTTAATTTCTTAAGTACTTCGGACTGATTTTCAAATTCGTGATTCATAATTTCTTTCAGGTATGCATTATCATGTTTTTGAATGCCAAATTTTTTATTTGTGTTTTGATTTATTGTGGCTATTTCTTGTTTCATTTGAGTGTCAAACTTTTGATTCATGATTTGCTTTAATGTTGCTAGTTGCTTCCTGAGAGGATTGAAAAAAAAAACTGCAAGGTCGTCTTGATTAACCTGAATCTGACCAGTTACAGCACAAACAAATTGGGTTCCAGGGTTTACATTATTTGCAGTATGAATATTGGCTACTGGGGACTGATTAATTTTTTATCAACAGGAGCTAAACTTTCTGTGTGACATTGACTGAATTGTTCATTGAGACACACACTTTCTGTTACACTAAGACTGTGAGAAATAGAAATGCCATTGAGACAAACCTCATTGGTGGGGTTTACAGTAGTGGATATTTTACAAAGTTGCTCACTATCATTAAATGTACATATCTCTGAAATTTCAGCTACAGTGCCAGGAGATAGTTCATCTGTAACAATTTCTTGCAATACATCATCAGATACATATTGGTTAGAGGTATCACTGGAGGGACAACTCTCATTTTTCACAACTACCGGTATAGGTGTCACACATTTCAGTCTGAAATTCACTTTGAATATCATTTAAATGATCAGGTACTATATCTTTTGTAGTCCTGGGAAAAACAATGAAATTATCCTTACAACCAAAAATTGTCAGTGACATGTACCTCTTCACTGTGAGTACTGGTGTTTACATCAGAACATATCTCTGTTACATCAACTTCCATGCTGGTACATATCTCAGCAGAAGTTACACAAATTTGATTAGAAGCAATACAGAGATCATTTACACGACAAGATGTTTCCTGTGCGATGGTATTACCCACTTGATTTAAACTGATAGCATGATAATTCTCTTCAATGTCAGTATTAAAGAACGTGTCAGCTAGATGTGCTTCGATGTTGTTATGTTTAACTTAGGTCCAAGTTGTTACGTTTTCACACTTATGTTTTGTGTTACTATCACAATATTCATATGGAGTATCATTTTCAATAGTAAACAAACACTGTCAGAATTACTACAAACATTGATGTCACCCAGTGGTTGGAAGTCTGGAGTCATAGTGTCAATGTTTGCTTCCGCTGTTACAGAGACATTATTATGAGAAGTACAGTCATAGGTGTTAGCTGTACTAGTACAAAAAATTTTATGTTCTGCAGAAATTTCAGTATTGTATAACTGCAAATCCATTTGTTTTGTGTGAGTAATTAATTAACAGTCACTGTGTCTGGTGCAAGCTCACCACATATTGCTTCATTATCAAGAATGAATTTACAAAAATGCAACATATGATAATCAGTAAGGATTATCAGCTCAAGTTTATAATTATATTTATGTGCATTGACTTTTAAGTTTTCTTTCCTTTACTAAGCCTTGTTTAATGAATGTCTGAAATGGATAAAGGCTATTTAATATGAAATATTGTACATTAGCTCCCTTACTCTACTGGAAGTTTTATGATTGGAAAAACTTGTTAACTGTTCACTGATATATGACAATTGTGATTGCGTATCGAAAAATACTCTGGTGAGTTCATAAAAAATACTAAGCAGAGTGTACTTAAAACATTTAATCAAGCAATTAATAACAACAAAGAGGGAAGCTAAAGATGGATTTATGAAGAATATCTTTAGTTCTGGGTGACCACTGAACAATGTATCTGGATTTTTTTATGGTAATGATAGGAAACTGAGGGGAATGGAACATATTTAGACAATTAAAGATAAGAATGGGGAAGAAGTTACCGGGTATTTGGAAATGACAGAGATACTGAGTGACTAGTTTAATAAGGCTATTACGGAGTATCATCCTGGGATGGAATAAATCACATGATCAAGTCCATATAAGTAGAAATGAGGAAACTACAAAACTTGAATTATATCCTCAGGAAATTATGAAGGAACTGAGAAAGCATTAAACAACTGCTGCACTGGGGGTTTCTTAGAAGCTGTTTGTTTAAGCTTTGACCATTTGCTGGTACTGAATCTGAATCGGTTATTAAATTTGAAGCTGCAGTAATTGTCTCTGTCAGCAATCTGTTTAATACTTCCGCAACAGATAATGTGTTTCAAATGAAAATATTTCACTGGATGGAAAAAATGCTTATATTTTCCAAAATGGTTTTTCAAGAACTAGGGTACCAGAATGTTGCATACGGACAGACTGTAACATGAGTGTTACAAACCTGAACTGTTTTGGTATAGGTGACGGCTCAGCAGAAAAAGCATTAGTCAGTAAGTTAGGACACTAGAATAAGGAGAGACTCAAAGAAAATAGTGGAGAATGGAGACACTTAACCAAGAATTAATCTTTGTTGTTCTGAATGAAGATGATGACCATCATTAACCAGTTTGGCCCATGTGACCATTAGAAATGTTATGATTGGCTGAAGGACTAAAGGAGGCAAGTGGCCTTGTTAGTTTTGGACAGAGTGTCGGGGAGCTCAAACCTGACTGCCGGTAGGCAGTGAAATACTGCGTGGAGCTATGCAGTGCTAACTGTGTCATGCCTGTGTTTGAAGCATGTGCGTTGTGTCAGAATGAACCAGAAGAACTTTAAAACCAGTTGTTGATGTACAGCAATCGTGTACGATATTAGGTGACCATTTCTGGTTGCAAACCTGTGACTTTCGGAGGAGAAGTCCATTGTTAGACTTTGTAATATGTGCTCTGTACTGTCCTGGAAGTTTGTGTGATGTTCAATAAACTGTTTTGAAGCGATATTCTGAGTAGCTGACAAATTCTTTGTTGAATCCTTTAGAAAAGAACTCTAAATTAAGATTCCAATTCATATTTTGCTGTAAGGGAATGGTGGCCATTTTGACTTTTTAGAATCTGTGTAACTGCTGTGTTGAGAATAACTACATTGAGACAGACTCTATGTAAATGAGGATAAAATCAGTATATGACGATAGAAAAAACATATTGTTATTTCGCGACTAGAGCAAGTTAGCGATGATTAATTGCTAGTGTAATTGAGAAAGACCAACAATTATCCATCCCCTAAGGCAACAATCACAGACTCAGTTCAGCATTTCCAGCCACTACAAGTTCCAGAGCATCAAGGAACTGCTACCACACTTCACATCACCACATCTACCGGAGACGCCATGCCTCCCAAACGGCAATTTCCTGTCACTACCGGCATTGCAGTGGTAAAGACTACACGTGACAAAATAGCCACACCACATAGTGCTAAGCTACGCCATATGTTGCAGCTATGCAACATAATGCAGCAATTCTATCTAATTTCAAGTAAACATTTTCAATGTTACAAGAGTGACACAAGCTACAATCAGCGATATTTAACAAATGCTATTATTGTGTAGTAGTATGCTTTTACTGCAAAACTAAAGTTATGTATAACATCACAGCAATTGTTTGTACTGATCTCATATTCAGAGAATATTGTAAATTTTTTGTTTTTCCATTCATTCTTAGGCAAACTTTCACATTTTCACAGTATGGAACACCATACATGTTGGTTTGGTTATGAGATCACAGATTGCTGAATTGGTAAACAAAATTTACTCTTACAAACGTTATGTTCATTGTACAAAGAAGAAAATTTTCAATACATTATTTATGGAATACAACAGTATGTAAATGAAAGCACTTTCCTATTATCCGAATTTTCCAAGTTAGGTGATTTTAAGATAATAATAATATTAATTTAATTGTGATGGAGCTAAAGCTGCAGTGGCACTTCCCTTAGTCATTAATTACTCCATTTTATATTATTTTTAAATTTGCTTCTATAGTTGCACTGTTAAATTCCTTCCCCATCCACTTTTCTGAGTTACACATTTTAAATTCTTTAAGCATTTTGGTAAATTATTCATAACTTCACTTGGTAATTTGTTCCAATCTCTGACACCAGAACATTAGGTCCCTCACAATTAAATTAATATTATTATTATTATTCCTTGCTGTCTCTTAACTCTCTAATATTTTCTTCTCATTAACCTCATTAACCTCCTCACCTCCCTGTTGTTGTAGTATATTGGTTCTATACCGTACTTCTCTTTGTTTTCTATTTTGGAATAAATCTCTGAATGTTCACTTGATTTACTGTATTGAATATTATATACGAAAGAATAATCTAAGTACAAAACAAACACCTGTTTGAATACAAAGAAAAAAGGACTTGGCCTTTCACCTCAGTGTGACATATCTAGTGACAATAACTAATGATGGTTATTTTTTAAAGTAGCCTACTAAAAACCCTGCTTAGAAGCCTGATATGAAAATGGGACATATATTTAACAAATTTTATAATCTCAACAAAGTATTTCGTTTTTAAATGGGAAGTTTCACCACTGTCTTCCTTTACAGTTTTTATTCACTTGTGTAAATTCTCCATCTTTTTGTGATAGATTTGTGAAAATACCATCAAATTGGGCCTCCAGGCAGAGTGCTACTGACTCCTGCTTTAATTGTTTCATATTAAAAATATGAATATTCAAAACTTTTAAATCAATAACAAAAGTACATGACAAACATGAGATTAGATTCGTAATTGTTGTTGCGTCGCGGTTACAACAAACATTCAACATCAAAGCCAGTATCGCATTGATGACATGGATCCTGCGGTAATAATACAATAACTAACACCAGGCTAAAGGGATAAAGTCATTGTACCTTGTTCATTGTTTATGGAATTCTGGAACGGCAAAAAAGGGTTGCTAGTTTTGTTTCTGGAAATTATCGCTGAACGCAATCAGTAACAGATATATAAGACTGGAGATTTTCTCGGCATTGTAAATGAATAAAATTTTCCCGGGTAACTAGCCGAGTTAGTCCATCGCTTAACCATGATGTTTTGGCGGTCACACTCTGCCGCTATTGTCAAGTGACTGATAGGATAAAAGAGCTGGAATGGGATTCATTGGAAGGCAGGAAGAGGGTGAAGAGGATTATGGGAGTGTACAAGGCGTATATTGATGATGAAGCATGGAAAGATATGCGTGTAAGAATTAGAAGTAATGCTTGGAAGGGAAAAGATGACCATGACCACAAGCTGGCACTCGACTTCAGGCACAAGGGATTAGGAAGATTCTCTTTTTTAGTTAAGGGTGTAGAGACTGAAATACGTTACCAAGAGAAATGATGAATAATTTACCAAAAACGTTGAAATAATTTAAAGTTAAAATTTGTGGAGGTGGATGCAGGAAAGGGGGGGGGGGAGTATGTAGGGAAATTGCCACCGGAGCGTGCGCTCCATTGTAGTCAGGGGCGGATCCAGGATTTTGGTTTGGGAGGGGCTTGGCTTGAGTGAATTTTGGTTTTTGGGGGGGGGGGGAGGCTTGAGTCGGCCATGGGGTAGTCTTTATAGCCTCCTCGGGCCTCGAATCTGTAGAGCTAACGATCCGCCCCTGATTGCAATTTAATTAAATTTTATTAGAACATAACAAGTGCAGAGATTTAGGCCTATATCACAAATTATAAGACAACTCATCTAAATTGTAAATTACACTATTAAATAAAATAGAAGGTATCAAATCTTAAAATAAACAAATTTTATAAATGTTTCAAATCAATAAACCTCATTAATGAACGATCAATGAAAAAACGGTAACTATCTCAAATTATCCATACAAATTTTGTATTTACAAATTATGCACTGTAAATTTTAATGTTAAACGAACCAAAAACTACAAAATTAGTCTTTAATTACATTAACATAATGTTCTCACAATGTGTTTGTACACAAAATTTTTTATTTGTAACGAAACGAATTCAGATCAAAATTCCCACAAATACGCGCGTATGTATACGGCCAATGACGTTCAAACTTCATTCTTTCGTTCACATTCAAAATTGCGATACAGCACATGCACCTGTGGTAATTTACCCACTCATCCGCGTTTCTGATTAATGATATTCTTTTTTTATTCTTAAAATTCATTGATTGCTATGTCACGTTACTTCTGATACAATTGAGCACTAGCATGAAGCATCGCATGAATAACTTCGTTAGTACTTTGTAAAGTTCAAGTAAATTGTTCATGGAGTAAAGTAAATTGTTCGTACATTTGATTTACTGCACTGAATAGTACATACTTCAGAATAATACCTAATATTACAACCGCAGCACACTTAAATAAACTAATTTTAAAACAAACATCTGCTCATTCAATCACTGGGCGAACCGCGTGATACGTCGTGTTTGTATGTTTATCGAATCAAACTGCCATCTATACGACAAATGCGAGTAACGAAATATGCAAGTAACGAAATGAATTTGTGAGTAACGATTCGGTACTTCGACTCAGGCGACGAACCCGCTACTCAGTAACAAATACATTATTACTTTTAAAGCCCTAATTGTGTTCGATTAACCTGATTTCATTTCCATCATCGTCTAACCTGGTGTAATACAAAAAAGCAAATGGACACGTGAATGGCTCACATTTGTGTTTAGAGACGAGTCTCTATTCTGTGGAAAAGTGATAATCGGCAACATGTATGCAGGCATAGTGGAGAAACGGCTTACCCTGCTGAGATTTCAGAACGTCACACAGGTCTAGCCACTGGTGTGATGGTTTGGGGACAATCAGTTTCGACAGCAGGACTGAGTTGGTATAAGTTGAAGGTACAATGACAGCCCAGTACTATTTGGATGGGGTGCTGCACCCTGTTGTGATTCCGATCACGATTGGAGCGCACGGTTCTCAGATTGTTCTCAATATAGCATATCTGGGATGCCAGGAACAGATACATCACATTACATGGTCATCCAGCACAAAATGTGTAACAACCGAACGCACAAAACAAGCAGGCGTCGAGAGGCCTACCCCAAGAAGACATCCAAACACTTATTGATTCAATGACGGCAAGGATCGACAAATGTATGGGTGTTTAAGGTGGGCACACTTCTTACAGACAACTGTATTTGGAGGTAGTAAACTTAGCTTTATCAATTGCATGTTGTGGGCCATTTCCTCAATGGCCAGTTTTTTTATTTTTTTTATTTTTTTATTTTTTATTTTTTTTTATTTTTTTATGGCATTCGGCTACTGGGCCATACAGCCAGCTCAATGTGACACTACAACACGGACAAGACATTCACAGACACAACACTAAACACCCATGCCTTCGGCCGGACTCGAACCGGCGACCTTCGGTACGCGGAGCTAGCACTGTAGCCCCTACGCTACCGAGGCCGGCCAATGGCCAGTTAATCAATTTTTATGAAGGTTAATGACACGTCAATATAATTAAATTTTGTTTTATTCTTTGTGTTCGCGTTTCACTCTATTTCCAGAGAATCATCAGTGAAATCTTGTATTTATTGTGCAGGTCTACTGGGAATGCCTGGCAGGGCTTCATCAACTACTGGATGTTGTGGGCCATTTCCTCAATTGCGAGTTAATCAATTTTGTTAATGAAGCCCTGCCAGGCATTCCCAGTAGACTTGCACAACAAATATAAAATGTCGCTGATGATGCTCTGAAAATAAATTGAAACGTGTACACAAAGAATAAAACAAAATTCAATGACATTGATTGGTCATTAACCTTTATAAAAATGTATTAGCTTTATCCGTTTCAGTTTGTTATCATTTCTTCTGGGTATGACCCTGGATATATCTATAAAGTTTCCTAAAATTACTCCATTCCTATCTGGGTGTTGCACTTTTAATTCCGCCAGTGGAGTTGAAGTTTGAGAATGTGCTACATTTCCTCATGTATACCACATAATGGCCACTGATGGTGACAGATTTGGTATTCGTGCAAGTTGAAATGTGGTCCCTGCTAGAGTGCACTATAATAAAGTTAGTTTTTGTGTGTTGAGCTACAATAGTGAATAATACTTGTTTATTGAATTGTTTACTAAATTGTGAGATCGAAGGCTTTCACGGCGTATCGATGAAATGTAGTCTTCACGGGTTTTCCGCCATATGTTGTTGAAATGCGACAACGAGCTTTCGGCGGCTGACTCTGCCGCCATCTTCAGGTTGGATGTTGTTGCAGCTCTGGTTCTCCCTGCACAACATCCAACCTGAAGATGGCGGCAGAGTCAGCCGCCGAAAGCTCGTTGTCGCATTTCAACAACATACGGCGGAAAACCCGTGAAGACTACAGTTTACTAAATTAATCGCATGCGGAGAAAAATACGGTGGGATTTTCTAAAGCAATCGCAGTCGGGAGGAAGCGGGTCGAATCCCAGCCCGACCATCCAGATTTGGGTTTTCCATGGGTCCCCAAATCACTCCAGGCGAATCCGGGATGGTCCCTTTAAAAGGCCATGGCAGAATTCCTTCCTATTCCTTTCCCCCAACCCCTTTCACCTAACTCACCTCGACGACGACTGCCAGTAACAAAAAAAGGAAAGATATATCAATGAAAGTTATTGTGTTAACACATAACAGTATTTTAGGCATTCAGGTAGGAGACAAATAGTCAAATCGGGGAAATCAGAGGTATAAATATTGTAGAGTGATGGTCAGAGGAAAAACAGGCTGAAGTAGTTTTTACAGAGAAGATGCGTTGGAGTATGAAGCAACGAAGGATTTTGTATAAATAATCAGGGAATCAGATGTTGCGCAGTTTAAATAATAACCCAACTTGACGCACTTTTTCGAAAGCCTGGCAACCGTGAGCTTTTTTCTGTCGAAAGCATGTGCTATGATTTCGGCGATGCGGAGAAGCTGATGCGTGATTGAATGGTATGTTTGAAATCCGTGTTGACGATTGTTTAGGAAAAACGATTATTTCCGCGTGTTTCAAGGAAGGCGAGAAATAACCAAGGTGGAGTAGTGCATTAGTAATGGACGCAAGAAAGGCTATTGTTTTCTCCGGTAGTTATTTTTGTTGTTGAGGTAAACGAGATTGGCAAGGAAGTGGTGGGATGAAAGTGAGGAGGGTTCTGTCTTTTAGATGCCGAGTTGTGGTCGCGGGCAGTATTGGAAGTGAAATTAGTCAGCGATCATTTCGCATTTTTCCTCATAACTGGCGAATAGGTCTCTTTGTTGGAGCGGCCACTAATAGGTTTTCGAAGGATCTGTTTAGCCTGTTTTTACAGAGTACAGTCGTGAGCGAAAATACCTGAGAGGTAGTATTGATAAGAAGAGAAGCGCTTTGAGTTTAGAGCATGCTTGACGTGATGGTTTTGTTGATTGAGACGAGAGTACATTGCCACTGTAGTGTGGCCCTGCCTTCTCATGCGATGGTTGACTCCAAGCAGGCTTATCATTTTCAGCGGAGGATTTTCGTGAGCAGTTATTGACCGAGAGGACCGTGGAAGGTTTGAAGAGGCTGACTGTAGGGAGGATATTATACTTGACGATATGTGAGAAATTGTGGTGTCGGTGTTACGACGAAGATTTAAATTGAGTCGGTTTTGTACTTTAGTTCAGTTAACATGGCCTGCTAGAAATGAGGGTACTTGCAAACGTGTCAACTACTGGCCAGTGGGTCAGAGTTTAATGCGGGTGGCATGTGTTCGTAAAGAGGTTGGGAATTTTTTTTCACGAATGTTAGATCGATGATGTCTGGAAGCACCTGAGGATTCTGGCTGGTCTGGAGTAATTATATGGAGCGCACATTCATCGGCTGCTTCTAAGAGGCGATGACCATTAGGGCAGTAACTGTGCATTCCCTTGTGACATATTTCTTTTCAAGGCCTTCAGTAGTAGTGGGAGACGTCGTAGTTAATAATGTGGTGAAGTCTCGTTGTTCCAGACGTTTTTATAGCGGTTTTGTACACAGCTACGATGGAAAGGGATTGACCGTTGGTTGTGGAAGTACAGGGTTCTAAGTTATATAATGCTGGTAGAAAAACTGAACGATGGGAGATGTTCCATTTGATAAGGATCCCCCGGAGAGGATAGAATCAATTCGATCTTCCCTACAGATAGAATGTCCCGGAATAGTGTAGTGCTTAATCGGTAGCAGATGCGTTTCAGATATGGGAGTAACATCGAAGTTGTGTCTGGAGAGAAACTGGAGGAGTCCTTGTCGTTTGAATTTAAATCCGTTGGCATTCCAGTTTTAAAAATGCGAGAGAAGAAAAGGTTGGAGAAACTCCAAGGTTCATTATGTAGTAGCTCCATGATGAAGTTAATTAATAATGACTTAAATCAAGGCAAGTGAAGGAAAGATTGTATAAGAGTGGATAGCAGTGCTTCCAACGTTGCAGAAGGGGAAGAGCTAACAAAATGAGTGCTGATGTGAATTCTTGTCAGGCCAGTGTGGTATAGAAAATGAGGTGCGGTAACTGTCAGTAATTGCGGGATAATTACGTTCATCAGAGAATGACACTTGAGTTGCTAGTGGAGGAGAAGATATGTGTCCTAGGATATGGTCTTTAGCGAAGCAACATAAACAGGTGATACCCATATTAGGGAATTGGAAAATGTTTGTCACCAGTCCCTTCTAGATATGTTTCAGATGTTACTCAACTTCATCTGGCGTAATGGCCAAAAAGATAAGAGCCAATGCTGGGTCGTTAAAAGAATGAAACTAAAAGGTAATATTTACATTTAAAACCGGTCAAACACCAATAATTTCCCTTATTCCTGGAACGAAATAGCTTTCCAGTCACCAAAAAAATCTGATTAATCCGTTTTTCTTCCGGTGCTGAGAAGCCGAAAGGAATTTTGTTCTCGTTGCAGTGTCAAGGTGAGTTCTTTGCCCCCCCCCCCAAAAAAACGCCTCGAATATACAGTTAAGGAATAGTTTAACAAGCGTAGAAAGATATACCTGTACTTATTTTTTTAATGAATAGTTTTCTAACTTTACATTGTATTGCAAAAACAATCTGATTAATCCGTTTTTCATGCGGTGTTGAGAAGCCGAAAAGAATTTTGCTCTCGTTGCTGCGTTAAGGAGAATGGCATGTGAGGAAACTTCAGTAAAATTATTGGGCATCACTCTAGACTCGGATCTAATCCCAAATCTATACGCACACGTCTGGCCAACTCGACATATATGTTAAAGTGATTTTAAGATATCCTGCCTAAAGAGACTTTTAGAACGCTATTACAATAAAAATCAACCAATAAATCTCGAACTCCTTCAGGTTAATTCTGCACAATATTTGTCTCCTCCTTCTGATATATCCTCGGTCACTCGTTTCAATGGTATGACTGCTGCATTTGTTTACAACGCTTATAGAAATTTACTATCTCCTCCTCACCCTTCTCTCCCCCTTCCCATCCATAGCCGAGTTAACTAACTTCCTATAAGACTCTCTGGCATTCAACACACGACTCAGTCATAATTCTGGATTTTCAAACTATTATTGTGTACCAAACGCTTTGGTGAAATCCCAAACAACTAGGCGATGGGTGTGAAACGAGGGGTTATGAAACTTTTGATCGCCATTCATCCATGTGACGGGTACGTTCAATTTGACTAAACTCTGTTATCTTTTGGAAGAGAAGGCCTAAA
This sequence comes from Vandiemenella viatica, assembly GCA_031002005.1. NCBI lineage: Eukaryota > Metazoa > Arthropoda > Insecta > Orthoptera > Morabidae > Vandiemenella > Vandiemenella viatica. The sequence goes on along the minus strand of JARYHS010013631.1, from coordinate 142,863,776 downwards.
CAGTTCAGCACTCTACTTCACTCGCTCCCTTTTTCCATTTATACTTCACTTCTCACACTTACCATTACAGTAATCCAGGCTTGTAATAATACACAACAACAGTACTACTAATAATGGAGAAACGACGGGAAATCATAACGTTTAAAATTAGTTATGAATTACTATCGAGCCGTAACACCTTCTTGCTAACCACTATCTGTATCACCGAGTATGGAGCGCAATTAGAAATTCGACAACAACTTATTGATTTGTAATGGTGACAAACCCCCTAGTGGCCTGTATCTTGACTAGGCACAGTTTTACATACGATTATCACAATCATTCCTTCTTGTATCATTAAGTATTTTGTTTCGAATAATCGTTAATATACTTGCCTTCTTAAACTTTTAGGGTTTCTTAGTCGAAATGGCAAATTATAGTTTCATGTCCATTCGTAGACAAATATTTAAAAATAATTATATGTCTCCACAAATAAAAAAAATGGTTGTATGAAAAATTATATTTGACTTACCCCATTGTATTGTAACACGTGTGTTATAGATAATTTTAAAAACTAGTAAGATAATTTAATGCAGTGTATGCAAAGGATCAGATGCAGAATGGCATAGTTCCATCGTCGTGAGAAACTATAGTTCGAAAGCCAGCCTGTAGGAAGACGTCAACGGCATGGTACTGGAGAGAGAACAATGACGAGGGTATATATTAGCGGTACTTGCGAAAGTCTGTAAAGGGGTCGAGATGTACATGGGAACTCAATAACAATTTGTGACAATACCTAGTAGAATTTTTAAACTTTTCGTAACAGAAACACTGCACAACTTGATGAATAGAAAATGAGTGCGTTGGACTTCGAAATTGAGTGACATTTCGGCCAACGATGTGAGCGCTTCGTGTGGCGAGAAAGCGAGAGAAGAATTTTGTTCTATCAGAAATACCTGTTGTTGGATAACTCCTCTAACATTAGACATTTTATATTTTTACGACGAATGGAGAGGCGAGTTCTGCAGAGTCAACTGATTGACAGACTGACGGAACACCCAGCCTGAAATTTGTTGGGATGCCGAGCTTCCATGGGTATCGAGAAAGAGCAGGACTTTCTTTATGGCTTCCATCGTGAGCAGAATAATGCGACTACACTTTGATTTTTGCCACATGAAGTTTAAATTATGTCTTCATCATAGGCAGTAATTGTGATCCATGTTGTAATTGGTTATGAGACATAGTAAAATACAATACAATACAATACAATACATTCATTTTCCATTGATCCCAATATAAGAGACTGGCTCTGTGGGATGTGGAAAGTTGTCAATTTACAGATAAACAGTTGCATAACAAAATAATAAGTACACCACTAGATGTACAGTCATAGTATACATGGTACATTAAACACTTCCATTACAAAATAATACATACACCAGAAGATGTACAGTCATAGGATATATGGTACATTAAAAAAAAAAATAACAAAATAATACATACACCACAAGATGTACAGTCGTAACATATATGGTACTATAAACAATTACATAACAAACTAAATACATACACCAGGAGATGTACAGTCATAGCATACATGGTAAATTAATTATTTGAACCATATTTACACAAGATACTGGCAGTTATTTTTAAGAGACCTTAGAAATAAATTCTTCGACAGAGTAGAAGGAGTTGTCAATTAAAAATTCTTTCAATTTTTTCCTGAATTTATTCTTATCATCTACTAGACATTTAATATGTGTTGGGAGCATATTGAAGATATGTATCCCTAAATATCGGACCCCTTTTTGAACAAATGACAATGACTTGTAAGTCTTGTGAAGATCATTTTTACTTCTAGTGCCGTAATTGTGTACTTTACTATTTGTTTCAAACAAAGTATAATTTGTGACTACAAAGGACATTAATGTGTATATATATTCAGATGCTAATGTTAAAATCCCTAACTTCTTGAACAGCTCTCTACATGAAGTTCTATTGCTAACCCCACACATTATTCTTATTACACGCTTTTGGGCTCTGAACACTTTATCTCTATGGGTAGAATTGCCCCAGAATATTATTCCATATGACAATAAGGAGTGAAAATAAGCAAAATAAACTAGCTGCCTCATACGGAGATCACCTAAAGCTGAAATTGTACGAATTGCAAACGTGGCTGCTCCCAATCGCTTTAGTAAGTCAGAAACATGTACTTTCCAATTTAAATTATGATCAATACACAAACCTAGAAATTTCACACTATCTACCTCTTGAATGGACTGGCCTGCAAATTTTATGTCTATATCAGGTGTTACTCTGTGTGATGTACTGAATTGCATATACTGAGTTTTATCAAAGTTTAAAGACAAGCCATTAGCTGTAAACCATTTATTAATCAGTTCAAAGATATAATTTGAAATGTGCTTACTAACGTGTTTTGAGTCATTAGTTCGGTAGCGGGTTTGCAAGTGTTCCGTTCATATGTTATGAAATGACACCTAGATTGTATTTCGTCATATATACAGTTCCTTCAGCCGAGATGTAAAGCATCGCCATCCAGACAAGTTGGTCGATTATCTGATTTAAAAATGAGGAAACTGTTACAATTTGCTTGGATGATTCTTAATATGATGGCAGTCTGAAGTCTGGGAAAAGATCAGACTGCCCATGACGACGCCATAGCCACCCGTTGATAGGAAAAATTCCGCCTACACATCTCATTACCGCAAAGACTATCTGCAATGATCGTAATTGATTGCAGCCTGCCACATTCTTACATTGCGTCTCCAGATCACACGGTAACGGTGCTGGACTTCTCTCCATGGTGGATCGAAGTTCAATTGCCCAGTAATGGCCTGTTATGATTCACATCAAGATTTGATATTTCCGATTGAGTTAAATTACTTATGAACTGTTAAGTTTCCTTTTTTTTTATTACGTTTCTTCATTTTTGATTGATGCTTTATTGATTTCAATAAAGTGATAAATCATTAAATTCTGGGAGCTAGTAAAATAAATATCATTTTTATCTTTCATTAATATTGTATTATTTAATTTCCTCCAATAATAATATCCCAGACTGTGCTTAAAAATCTTGTTATGGTTACCTACTGTAACTTTCAAAACTTAATTTATCAAATGAGTTGAAAGAGGACTAATCCCAATAAAGCTTAACTTGATCAATAATCAAAAATGTTTTGAGCAATCACAGTTATTTACTAACGTCAGATAGTGGCACAGTACACCATCGGATGTGGTATCATGGAATAGACATTAAAAATGGAATCAATGTTGGCTTGGGACATTTCTATTTAGAGATGAGAACTTTCAAAATCGTTATTAATATGTCCCCTTTTTAAGTTTTCTGCCAATGGTTCAGATGATGAGGACGATGATGAAGCTGAACTTTAAATTTCATTTAAAGATTTTAATAAAAAATGTATAATTTATAATTTTGCAAAATGTTTCGTCATTTTCAATGTTTCTTCCTGTCAGTTTATATATAATTCCAAGAGCAAAATATCTCAGCGCTCTCTTCGAAGAGATTAGAATGATGCAGACAGAAGAGGAAGGGTAAGTGGATAGGCGCTTTATGCTGAGCTCTGCGCGTTGTTTTGAATGTTTCGATGTATATCTCGCCAACCGTTTGTCACAAAAACATGATGAAAATACCATTTTAATGCTGAAACTGCGTTCTGCACCTCTGATAATAGGTCTTGATAAATTTGGCAGTTTTTATCAAATCTGACTTTGTTACAAAATAAGTCATGTTTTATACAATAATTGCGGCCAAAACTACCCCATCATTTAGTAATTAGACTTTCCAATTACATACAGTGCAATGAAATGATACTAAAGCCGATATTTTATGAGCTACAAACGTCTATACTGAATATGGCATATAAGATCCAATTAAAAATTTTTACCCTGATAAAAGTATGAAGAGGATACCTCAGAAATGGGGACTTTTAGACATTTTTCTTAATAGTAAATAACATCTTTACAAAGTTTCAGGTCTACATTACATTCTTTCAGGTTCATACCCAAATTGCACGGGGAGCATCGCGCGGAGCTCTCAGTCCAGCGCTGACTCACGTGTGCGTATCTTGACAACCATATGTTACACAGGGATGAACGATATACCTTCTTAATGCTGAAAGTGTGTACTACAACTTTGATGATAGGTCCTGATCTTGTAACTTTGACAGTTTTTCCGCATTGCAGAGATATTAAAAAAAGGTTATGTTTCGTACTGCCTTCATGATAAAATGTGACTATACTTTTACTTTTAAATAATAATATTGCCAATATTACACTTTTATGCAATGGTTAGTCTAACCTTAATTACCTAGGGTGCAATGTAACGTTACTGAGTCTGACATTTTAAATGTTACAACTAGTTTATACCGATTTGGCATTCAATCCCTTTTTAAAACATTTTCACCTGAAAAAAATTATAACGCGGACCCTCCACAGGTGGTGACTTTTCAGTACTTGTTTCTTATGTACTAAGGGAACGCCTGTGCCAAATCTCAGCTCTACATTATTATTTTTTTTTTTGAGGTTCAAACCTAAAATGTCTGGGCTATATGTACTCTTCCCTAATGAACAGTTAAGTAGTAATTACAAAATAATTAAATCTGGCGGCGGAATCGATTTTCCAATTAAAAGAGCCACCAGGAAAATTTATACAAATTCACAAGGGGTTTCAACAGAATTTTTCGAAGAAGAGCATAGCCTGGTTACCTCGTTGAGAATCTAACTTCTTATAAAATAATAATAGTAGTAACAGCTGCGGCATGTTTTGATAGATACAGATCTCGTTGAAGTCCTCCTTTTGGCGATATATCTTCCTGCAACCCCGGGTCCTCTAAATGCGAGGCCAGAGAATAACCACTCACACACCATGCTCGGTGCACTTTTTTATTTATTAATCTTTTTTTTTTTTTTTTAAACGGAAAAGGAATTGGCCCTTCTGTCATCATGGTTACGAAAACCGACGATCTCCTGAATTTCATACTCCTAGGGGACGACATTTGTACATCGTACACATTATGTTATTTATCTGTGTAGGCAAACATAATGAGCAAGAAAGGAAGAAACACCATAAAACATTTAAGCACTTGAAAGTCGTTCTTTCTAATTCTTTACTTGATACTCTGCAACGAATGCAAGTTACTAGTAACATAAATCTAAGAATTTTCACAGTGCTAGTCACAAAAAGAGATTTATAATGCTTTGATTAATGTGATATTCCATCGAAATATTCGTCTGAAAACTGCAGGCGTATGTCCCAAAGACCTTTATGTTGGATCAGCTAGCCCAGGTTAAGCACCTATTGAGTTTTACTCTGTATTAGCAAACTTTCAACAACTTCGTCAGGCATCAACATTAGGTTGTCATCGCAGGATGCAGGATGACGCAGGTAGTCAATATCTAGCGTCCCGTTTTGGAATGAACCACAGTATACGAGAACAACATGCCTTAAGATTATTTTATTTGTTTTAAAATAGATCATTGGAGTGTATTTTTAGTACATAGCGTGGAGTTGCCGTCGAGGTACTTATGCAAGGAACTTTTGTAATATCGACTTTCATTAAGTGCTTTAATATCTTATCAGCATTGTATCTGGAAAGTAACACGCTCCCGTAACTGATCTTTCCGCTTCGTGGGTTCGCATGCTTGAGGTGTTTCGAGCTCTCGACACAGTCGATAGCAGCGGGCGCTGGGCTTTGTCGCGTGAGATAGCCATCGCTAACCTCCATAATTAAGTTCCTCGCTTGGGAGGGTTTCAGCCGTGCAACATCCCGCAAGGCCTATTAGCTTCGTCCGCACGCGGTAACTAGATTATGAGTTAACTGATTCCAAGTTCTAAGTAGCTCCAAGTTGGTCAACTTCAAAGACTGCTTTAAACATGGGTCAAATTTGGCGTGCAATTAATTTCGTTAACTACCTACAAGTAAGTTCTTCCTCCACTGACTTATATCCGTTACAAGCAAACTCTCTTGTGGAGCTGCTGAAAACGACGGTGCTTAACGCGTTACCTAGACATGAGCTGAGGTCTGCATTGAATTAAACCGAGGGAAGCATCTATGCTTTTTGCGGACACTTTCATGAAATTCCTCCGATTAGTCTTCATATTTGCTTAGTGACCTCAATTTAAATTTGAGGAAATATGATTCACTATAGTACCTGTACTTGTACTCAGACATGTCACTATGTGACCTTAATACAAATAGAATTAATTCATTTCAACGTTATTCAAGTTACCTTATACGAAATAAGTTTATTGGTAACAGAATCCTCAAAGAATAACAACGAACAGCTTTCATTTTTTTATATGATTTTTTTTTAGGAGTTCGCTTTCGTTGCGGGAGAAACACAAGGGTTATTCACTTGCTGTCAGAAAGGTAAAAAACGATTCTAATCGTACTATCAGCATGATGAAAACGCTACATCCATATACGGTGACTCCTATAAGACTATTTCAAGGTATCTTTCTGTGTTTTATAGCAATCTGTATTGCATGCATTGCGTGACAATACAAACAGTTTACTTACAATCTGTTTTTACTATCTTTATTTCTAGTTTTTGTCATCCTATGACGCAGAACTTTTTGATGCAAGGTCACAAGTGTGCCAGGAAAAGAACTTTTCCTACATATACCAGACTGTTTGTTGCGGTACTCGGCTCACAATGTTACAACCGAGTGGTGGTTTAACGGTTAACGTTCTGGCCTCGCAATCGGGAGGACGGCGGTTCGAATCCCCGTCAAGGCATCCAGATTTGGGTTTTACATAGTTTCCAAAATCACTCCAGGCTAATGCCGGGATGCTACCTTCAAAAGGCCATGGTCGAATTCCTTCCCATTCCTTGCCATCCATCCTTTCCCGTCTCTAAAACCCTCGCTGTTAAGAGACGTTAAGCAGTTTTTTTTTTTTTTTTTTTTTTTTTTTTTTTTTTTTTTTTTTTTTTTTTTTTTAACGAAAAAGAAACAATGTTACACTCTTCAATGTAAGTTGGGCCTTCAAACCGCTCTGTCCACATATGTCGACAGTTTAACTTCGCACCTTTGTTATGCTGATATCCTGCGGTACTTATTACTTGAACAGCTGGCAGAGCATTTCAAACGCCACAGATTGTTAACAGCAACCACGGCTCACCTGTAACTTGCGACTGTGACTTTCGATTGAAGCTGGTGACTACTTGATCTCGACTGTCGCTCCCTACTGGTAACTGGGAGTGTCTTGCAGACGACTTCACGCTGCCATTCTGTGTATCTCTATTGCTACGTCTATGGCTTCAGCTCCCTGATTGACCCAGTAGTGGTGGCCAAAGGTTTTCTTCCAGACTATCGGTAAAAATAGTGGTTCCAGTGACAAAATCCCCTTAATCGAGGACTTGCGCAGCCAAAAGAGCGATTTTAAGTGATGTTCACTGGAACTTATAAGATAACTATTGAAACTGTTGTCGTCACAGGAGCCACTTATAAGATAGCTTGTTTTATTACAAACAATATTATTTATCCTTTCTTTCGACAGGCGTCAGTTATAACGTAACTTGTGAAATTATTTGAATCATTTATAACATGAAGCAGTCCAGGACAGTGATTGGAATGATGATGTGTTATAACGTGTCTGGTCGATGAATTCATAAATCATGAATTTACTTTTTATGAATGACTGTCCTACATCCTGCCAATCTATCATCAAGAAGCACCTACATGTTGTGAATGTAGTCATCTCTTTTTTCATCTTCATTCATTGTGTTATATTTTTTTAAATTACTGTCGTACTTTTAGTCATCAACGCTCAGACATATCATGAAAAGTTCTGCGATCATTATGTAGTGTTCCACAAGACTGTACGTTAGGGTGTCCCTTATTTTTCAGAGTCAGCATTTTGTGACGCATTGGTTCTAATTTTTTTCATTTTACCCTAAAACACTCACAAATAAAATTTTACGCCATTCTGAGAACAGTAACCCGTGCCAACTTGCACCGACTCATCTTCATATAACTTACGCAAGAGTAGTGGCCCGCGCCCACATTATTGTTACTTTCATTAGAGTTCTTGAATAGGTATCACGTATTTTTCTGTTCTAATAGATGGTTTTCGGATTACGAGGTGCTAGGAAGAGCATATTTTTATTAGGAGAGGCAAACAACCAATTTGCAGGAGTGCTATCACTTTTATTTTTAACTAGCTCGTACCCGCGACTTCGTACGCGTGGATTAAGAATTTTTTTGCCAAAATTAAATATAGAAAGTTGTTGGTAACGAAGGATTGGTCCAAAACAATATCGAGTCGGAATAATATGACAGGAAAGCTATCACTATATCATTGTACCGTCGAACCTGTCTCTTGAAGAGAATCAATTTCCAACATATTTCTGTCACCATTGGATAAGGTCTCAAAATTTCGTGACTACAACTGTTAATCATACTGGAAAAAATATCCTGTGCCTTTCATACAGATTTCCTTATAAAATTCCATCACAACGATATAGCCATTTAGTCGTCAAAACTTAACAAAAAGACAGACTGATTGCGAACAACACCTGAGGGATCATTATAACGTAAAAAAGTGTACACCTAAAACATTGCAAGACTACCTACGATTTGCCTCGCATTGCACCCCTAACTTTTTAATATCCACATTTTAACATTCAATCCGAATAACCTACGGCCCAAGCCTGACTCTTACGATCAAAAACAATTTTTAAAAATCTTAGCCTCCTCGGAGATTTGAACTGGAGACCACGACGTTCGTAAGCAAGCGCTTTAGCCACTGAGCTGCCAGTCCACCTCACGGAAACACGGTACGGAGAAGTCCATATCCAACGTGTCTCTCTATCGCCATATTTCGAAGTTATGAGACAACATGTGTTATTTATACAGATAATTTTTCAACCAAATGTAGAAAGTATTTTTCTCCTTGTTTCAAAGGATAAGTGTGCAAAGTTTCATCGAGATCGGATGAAAACTGTGGATTTGTATGAAGAACAAACAAACTAACAAACATACATTCATCTTTATATATAAAGATATACGCGAAGGCAAATTGACTATAAGTGAAAGCCGTAATGTCGCTTTATTCTGGGGAATATTATGGAGACAGTTCAAAAAGGATGTCAGCAAATCTCTGGATCTTTATAAGTGAAGGGAAGAGGTTTTCAAACGTTAATTGCATAATAATTATGATATTGGGCACGCTTACGCTCTCAAAAGGACGTAAAAAAAGGAGGGTAAAATCTTCTTAAACAGACAGAAAGAGCCAGGGGGAAAAGGTTGCTTGTTGTGTGTGGAAAATTAGCTGAAAAAGAAGAAAGGGTAAAAAAAATAAAATAAAAAAAAAATAAAAAAATAAAATAAAAAATAAATAAATAAAGCGAAAAATACTTAAATATATGTTGTCAAGCGAGTAGTCAAGCTCTTCAGCGTCCTATGCTCTGTTCATGCTATCTGAACAATTCAACGACATATTTTTTAGTTCTGGAGAACATCAGGAAGAGCATTTAACAAACCCACCCAAAATAATTCAATCGGGAACTGCTGCTAAGCACAGAAGAAAAGGTATCATTACTCCTATATTAATAGCTGCATTATATAGACATCAGTTAGGTCTAAGAGATTCAGTTTACGTTCTTTAAGTTATCGTGGAGGCACTAAGACTTAGCATTGGCGATTTTTCTTTAAACAAATCTTCCATTCAACGAATTAGGACACAAACAAGGAAGAAATGCTTAGAACCTATAATAACCGATTTTAAAATGACATGCCCCAAGTAGTGACCATTCAGTGGGATTTCATGCTTTTTTTACTACTTTGCGTCTCTCAACAGCGAAGTCTTTAGAGACGGGAAAGAATGGGGGCAAGGAATGTGAAGAAATTCGACCATGGCCTTTTTAAGGAAGCATCCCGGCATTTGCCTGGAGTGATTTGGGAAACCATGGAAAACCCAAATCTGGATGCCCGGACGGGGATTCGAACTGCCGTCCTCCCGAATGCGAGGTTAGAACGCTATCCGTTACACCACCACGCTCGGTAATTTCATGTTGTTACCTCGTCTGTGCGTAAGAAGTTCGAAAGAAGAACGACTGCCAATCTATCTGATAATTACATTTCGTAATAGGGAACAACTTCTGGTGATAAAGACCAAGGTGAAGTTATTCTGAATGCTCTGAATAAGTGATAATGCGCAGATAATGAGCTGCTACACAGATGCATCTAACATAGGTCAGCTCAGTGCCTGGGCACTTCCGTAGCAAATGTTAGAAAGAAAGTTATTACTTTTTGTATGACGGCATCAAGTTAATAAAAGCACTGTGAAAATAACCTTTTAATCACGTACGAATTGAGTAGTTGTTATATTTCTGTTTGACTGAATTAAAAATCCTTTTTGTGAGACGACTACAGAGAACTAATTGAGTTATGAGTTATATTTTGGATGTAGATAGTGGTAAGAACTGAAAATAAGGCATCCTTTTTCAGTATATCAAGCGTTATGTACGGCAAGGGCCATTTATTCACTCGGGATACATTTATTAAGTTTTTAACTTAAATTGAGCAAGGAACGCGTAATGGCACGTAATTTAGAAAGGCAAGGTACATCTGACTTTGTAGAAAGGTACACTGCTTTTATGGCAGAAATATCCAGCCCTACTTTGTATGGTACTTTAAAATTAGCTGTCTTGTGTGTACATTATTTTGAATCTTTTGCAACTTGATTAATGCTTACCTATATTTTCTTTTAGGAGAAATCACGATGAATTTGTATCCGTAAAGAACAAACATTTGTTTTCTCGGTTAAAATTTAAAGCAGTGTTTTTTAGGAAATCGTTTTTTTCATTGGAAGTAACTGCAGTTTTTATACAGGCTAGAAGAAAGGTATTTTATCTGAACGACTCAGCTGAAAGAACTGTAAAATTAATGCAGGAGTTTCGTGGTTTAATTACAGCCGATGAAGAACGGAAACAATTTTCATGCATTAACAACGAAAATTGTACCCTCACTGTAAAAAATGTATCCCAAAAAGAAAACACCCCTCATAATATTATTACCCCTGTCTTACTAAAAACTCAAATATTATTTCTTGCTGTCTGGATTTAAATATTAACACAGAATCGTACAAAATTTTAATAATTTAATCACCTATAAAACGATAGTAAAAATAAGCACTTTTCTTAAAGTTTCGAGTCAGCTCGGCACTGGTTAACATCATCGTAAGAGGATAAAATTTCTTATGTAAGTTAGCTACAGTGATTTAAAAAGAATTAGAGGGTATGCGTTTGAATATTTTAAATTTTTTTGTTTTGCTCTTATAAGGGATACCCTACTGTGTAAGTAAGAAACTTGGCCGATTGTTTAGCAATTCAGCGCGATCTGAATGTTATTTTGGCTTGGTGCGCTGAGTGGCAACTTACTCTAAATTGTAAAAAGTGCAAGACAATGAGCATAACTAACAAAAAGAATCCAATTGTTCAGAAATATGAGTTAAACAATACAGTTATTGATATGGTAGATTCTATGAAATATTTGGGAGTAACAGTACAAAGGAACATGAAATGGGACTTACACATTAATTCGTTGGTAGGTAGAACTAATTCTAGGCTGCGATTCATAGGTCGAATATTGAAAAATTGTAACGAACAAACAAAGGAGATAGCGTACAAATCTCTTTTGCGTCCACATTTGGACTATTGTTGTGCCATTTGGGATCCGTTTCGTAAGGGGTTGATCGAAAGTATAGAGAAAGTACAGAGAAGAGCCGCTCGATTCGTGACCGCTTGCTACAGTCCTTATGAAAGCGTCACAGAACTGATTAGTAGACTAGGCTGGGAGTCTCTGGTAGATAGACGACGCACGTTTCGTTTAAACTTATTGGTAAACATGTGTACTCCCACTTTCACTCACGAGTGTAGTGACATACTTCGTCCACCAACCTAGTTGAGCCGGAATGACAGGAAAGATAAGATTAGAGAAATAAGGTGCCGCACTGATTCTTATATGAATTCTTTTTTCCCTCGTACCATTAGGGATTGGAATGCACAACAAAGAGATTAGCTTTGGTGCTGAGCACCCTCTGCCACCCACATTTTTGTGAATTGCAGAGTATATATGTAGATGTAGATGTAATGAGGTGGGAGGATGAAAAAACGCAACCGCGATGTGGACACTGTAGTAGTGTAGCGTTGAAGAGTTGGTGGTGAGTCCTTCCAGAGTACTAGCATTTATTGATTTTTTTTCATTTAAGGGCGCTTGCTTCGATTGCGACGAAACTACAGAAAACATGTAGATTATTTTGCGGCCGATCATTTCTCAGCAGCCCTTATGTAGATCATGAGTTCCACTCTTTCTCCATGTCAGAGTGTGCGTCTCTACAATCAGCTAATAGTGGCTTCAGGTAATAAAAATAGCTTTTCACAAAAAACAGGAATAATCACCTGGGGGATTCAGTACAGTTTCAAGAATTTTGCAGCTATTCGAAAGAAGAGTATGGAAAGATTCGTAAAATTCTGCATTTGTTTTAAAATAGGAAATTTTATCTCTTCGGCTGGTGGTAGCGCCAGTTGCGATATTGCATTTTGAATGTCCTTTACTAAAGACAATTTTGTTTTCAATAAAACACACTTGGTATTCCAAATTCATCAGAAAGTCGTACTCTCGGGGTGTTTAGATAAACTACTTCTTTCTTATCTCGAAGCAAACTGTTGTGAAACGACACTGATGGGCGTATTGGCCATTATTACAGTGGTAAATGTTTGTTCAGTGTTTCCCCTCCCCCAACATAAAAAAACTCATGCCTCGCTGATGGAAAGCTATCGGTCTTCACGGGTGACATCCTTCTTGTCTTAACTGAACAACTGGAGTGCAAGTTTTCAGGTGAGGCTCAACTGAGACGCAATTTCTATTGACCAAATGATCAGATGCACCAATCTAAGTAGCTTCCGTAACCCTTTTAGTGTGTCTCTGTTGAAAATGAAATAATAAGTTCTAAATTCAGAGTACCGCCATCCAATTTACGCTTATAATATTGTAATGTGAGAATAGGGTATCTCAGCTAGTAGAACTAAGTAATCTTATGCATATACCGACTGCGTGGTTTGTGAGAGACTAAATCAGCTAAAAGAGGACCGCGTGTTAGAGAGTAGTAAACTGCAGTCCATGTTTCTTCTGAATTTCGCTGCCCCTCTCATACATACGAATGTAAACGTACGTTTTATGTTTCGCTGAAGAGATATGTAAAATATGATAAAAAGTAATTAATTTAACAGAACGGATTAAAGTGTTATGAAATTGGTACTCGATTCTACTCGAACAATCCTAACTCAGATCCCGTTAGCTATCGTATTGTGTTAACGATCAAAGCTGGTAATTTATTCGTCGTTAATAATATTAGTGTACTCGACAGTCAGATAGGCGTATCTGCAGCTGGCTGGCAATAAATCAGCTACCAAGCGTTAGGTGGAGGATCAATAGATAACGTGAAGCTGGTTGGTATCCAGTGCTCACCTAACATAAATATCTCTCCAGGTAAGCGTACCAAAACAGGAACCCAGCAGACACCCACTTTAGAATCATAACCACTAGACATTAAGAAAAAAAATCGCGAATAGGTAATTAATGTCCTAAAGCATGACTAAAACATTCATGTCAAGTCGAGTGAAATAATAATAGTGGATGTTGATTACCAAGAACATTCTCATTAACGTGTACAAAGTTCAGTAAAAAAACATAATCTCAAAGGACGATAGTGTATAGCTTATTGTAAATAAAAATTAAGTCGTTTTAGCCATTATCAGAAAGAACGCTGAATGCCTAAAAGGAAACATAAAATTTGTACATATTTTTTTATTAAGGAAAGATTCAAAGAATTTTTTGAATGTAACGAAACAGTACCAAATAGATAATCGGTATTTTTATATTCTGAATTCCTCTAAACATTTTTTGTTTTAACTTTTTGGGCATGTAATCTTTTCCATAATCTTGGCTTGAGAAAAATTGAACGCACCAATTACAAAATTTACCATCAATTTTTTCGTATTAGAATTTAAAATTTTGTTCCTGTGTTTAAAAACGTTATTTTAGATTCATTTTTCATTAATGAGAAATGTTGCATATATATGTGAAAATAACAATCCTTTTGATGTACAGCTATCTTTCCGGCCGAAACGATCAGTTTATAAACAAGAGGATAAATAAAAATTATGGTTTGTTTCTCTGGTTAGTGTCAAGCTGTTCTGAAAAACACATTTTGTTATGTGAACATTCCAATTTACACGAATTTCATCACTGGGGTTAATAAATATCAGATAATAACATTTTTGGTACCAATTTAAAGCTTTTTACTGCTTGTAATATATAATTATTTTAACTTATTTCCACGACTTTGATAACTATGAACCGCCAAGTACTCAAGTAAGTTTTATGGAGCTCTTGTATTTACTATATTTCATTTTTACTCTGCTTCTCGGATGTTATAAGCAAGACCTAATTTTTATTTTTGTCCTGGAAACGGGATTTGTTGATTAGATCTTGAACTTTCTCGTCTTATGGATCATTTCTGATGTTATTTTAATCTCTACTGCGCCATTTGTGACCTTAATAAAAATTATCTGGGATAACTGCAAAAGTTTTATGAGACGATTCTCGTCAATTTCACTTATTACTTATCTGCAGTCCTTTTGTAAACATCGTTTCTAATTATATTTTTATGACCGATTTTCCCTTTATGTCAGTCAAAAAAATTATAGGGTATAAAGAAATTATTAATTAATACAGTTAAGCTTCTTAAATGTAAAATAGAATTTTTGAAAATTGGCTCTAACTTCTTTGTTTTTGCACAGTAGTAATTGCACTTTTTATATTTTTAGAAAAAAATATCTACTACAAACGATACCTTTTACCTTAGCTTTAGGATACCGGTGTCACAATTTCGTTTGTGTGAGACAACAGTTGGGCGGATGTCCGATTTAGAAGATAATTTAAAGATTAGTTGCTCTTATTGTCCATTATCAATCGTGTTGCGAATCTGAAGCATCTTTCTGAAATGTCCGGTTGGTCTGGTATGTGGGAATGGAATCTGTTGAAGGAAATTGCGTGTTGTTAAAGTGATGCTTAAAGTATACGGTCAAAAAAATCTCGCTGTTATCCTGCCTTATACGTTCAGAAATTGATAAAATATGCATAAGATCAAAGCAATCTGTTTCCAATTTTCGAGAATAATAATAATAAAAATAAAAAATATACAAGTAAAAGATCCATGATATGTTCAATTCTGGGAAAATAACTGTATTTTTTTATATTATGTAATTTGTTTTTAATTTCATAATCATTTAGTTATATCTTTGATGTAATTATTACAAGCCATCTATTATAATGACAAAATCTTAACTGTGTTCTGTTTATCTCATAGAGACTGTGGCTATTTAATTGATTGCTTATGCAACACAGCTGTTATACAACATAACCGTCAGTATAATGTGCAAGTTCTCTTAAAATAGAACTGGATTTTATTCTCCATTGGGAAACATAATGAAGTGCTTCAGATTCTCTCAACTGGAATAAAAAATAAACTTTACTTTCTGGAAGCTTTTGCTTCTATTGTGGAGGCAATTATCTTGTCAGTGAACGAAGTAACAGACGCACATCGCAATTTTATTTTGTGCTAAGACACTTGACCTGCAGTATTATCAGAAAAACTTGTTTTACTCCAACGAAAACCTTGTGGATGGGAGAACGGTGTATAGGTGATGGTGGAGCGAGAAGTATCAAAGACGGTCACACAAAAAGCGGGTTACGTTTTGACAGAATCTCTGCAGAAGATTATCAAACAAATACGGAGGATTATCTTGTTGCGATCAGAAAATTAAGAGCCCAGCACAACACATTTTAAGAGATTCTTTTATTATTTAGAGAGGTTCTGAAAAATTCGCGTCTTTGATTAATGATTGAGCGGAAAGAAATCTTACAGGTATGCGAACTACTATTAAATAGTAAAACCAAGCCATGTGGATGAGCTTTAACGTTGTATGCTGGTTGCTGGCAGGACCACCGGTTCGATTTATCGACTGGCAATTAAAATTCAGTTTTCATGAATTACCAGAAATCACTCCATGAAGATACCAGTGATAACTTATAAAGGTGATCACGATTTGCTATCCCCTCTTTATTCATAATTTGCTCCAGGTTGTAATGATAGCGTGATAGATGAGTCATAAAGCCTCCTATATCCACAAAAAATTATTTGCGTGGCTATCTGTAGCGAATTATAATATTGGGTAGCAATTTAATTGTTTAAGATGAATGAACTGATATTTTTAGAATAAAATATGTAGCTTTGTTCTATTTTTGAACTGTTAAAATTTTTTCTGATTCACTCACGAATTCTTGTGGACTAAAAAATAAAATAAAAAATAAAACTGCCACAAATGAAAATGCATTCAATTATAATCCGTTTAGTTAGCAGGGGCGACTTAAGGTCACTATGCTCTATCCACTGCCCTTACCCCTGTATACGAAGAGAAAGAGTTTCTGCTGACAAAGTTTCCATTCCTGTACATGGACACAGCGGTCAGTTTATAGAAATATGACGGGAGAGCCGGTAAGGTGAGGATCGGGGCCAGGGCAACATGACCTCGTGTCGTCAGTTCTGGCCGAACAGAATATAGAATGGTCTGCTAACTCTATGCTTGAGATACCCATGGATCTAAAGAGCGCTTGGTTCGAATTCTGACTAGAACGAAATTTTTGTGACCCTTTGAACAGACGTTGATATCTGGCAATTGCTGCTATGATTGTGTGAAGTTCACTAGGAGGTTCCGTGACTCGGATGTACTTAGACTTCACCCAAAAAGACTGCCGCGTTTGGATTAGGTAGGATATCTGTGTGCAAGGCGTATGAAATGATCATTTTAGTCATTGAAAAATTTATCACTCGTAAGAGATTTGCAGCTTCATGCCGACTCTGTAAACAAATTTGTTTACCACCAAATGCCAGTAATCTCAGTAACCTTGCAGTTACAGTCTTTGTGATCAAATGAAAAGGTATAAAACGACGTAAAAACGTAACAGTTAAATATTTGCATATTCCGCCATGGGAGAACGTAGTGATACATCTCGGGATGCGATTGGAGTCTCTGACTGGGATCGGAGCATGCGCGGGCGCCCGCAAGCGCAGTAGAGAGCAGAGGCTCTTATCAAAAGCGGCGTCCAAATGATGCGGCAGTCCGTATGAGGACAGGATGGCGTACAGGTGGGGGATGTGTATTGTGAGACACTCCGACGCCTACGCAGGTCCATCAAGAACAATAGACCGGGGCTGCTCACGGAGGGTGTGGTTCTGCTCCATGATAACGCGCGCCCACACGTCTCCAGAGTCACACACATGGAACTGGCCAAGTTCAAGTGGGAGACGTTGGACCATCCGCCCTACAGTCCGGACATGTCGCCCTGCGATTTCCATGTGTTTGGTCCACTGAAGAAACACCTGAAAGTAAAGCGCTTCAACTCGGACGACGTACTCAAGGACACTGTGAAGGACTGGGTCTCGTCACGGCCACAGGAATTCTGGGAACAAGGAATCCTGCGGCTTGTTCATCAGTGGGATCGTTGTGCTCAGGCCTATGGTGAATATTTTGAATAAAGTCTACATTTGTACCCACCGTGTCGTTTCGTACCTTTCCATTTGATCACCACTTGTACATTTTTCGAGTCTCCTTCTTAATTGAGGAATGGATCGCTACTGAAATAAAAATTGGGTTTGCTGCTACTTAACTGGAGGTTACTCTCTTCGTGCCATTGTCACATAAATAAATGATAGGTGCATGCTCTTACGTATATTTCCAGTATTAATATGTCTTCCCGGTATAATCAACTATATTTTCATACGACTCAGTATCTTTCCCCTGATGTTTTCATTTATTAAATACTAGCTGGTACTCGTTGGTGATTTTAAAGAATTTTGATTTATAGCTATCGACATGCAAACACATTATTGCACGATGGGAGACTTGAGGCTACTATTACATAAAAACACCAGTGGTTTGCGGTAACTAATTTTGACTGCAGAGTGAAATATATAAGAACACACATCTTTATTATGATATCAGGTCGATCAATTTCAACTACCACATCTACCACACCCCCACAGCTACCGACATGCAATCACCATAGTGCACGAGGGAAGACTTCATACTTCTACCACACACAAACGCCAATGGTCTGCGCTCGGTAGTTCTGACTGCATAGTGAAATATAGGGTCACCTACGTCTTTCGTAGAAATAAGAAAACGCCGTGGGCCGGCTGATCACTTTCAATTACCATATCTCCCACACCTCCATAGCGGCCGCTATGTATCCACCATAAGGCATGATTGGAGTCTCGAGGCTGCTACCACACACAAACACCAGTGGTATGCGCTATGCGGTTGTGATAGCAAAGTGAAATATACGGACACAGATGTCTTTGGCCGAAATACGAAAATGCCCTGCACACACATACACTAGTGGTTTGAGCTATGTAGTTGTGGCTGAAAAGTGAAAAATAGGGATACTCACGTCTTCAGTCGAAATATGAATGTCCTTCAGGTTGACGATTTTGAATCACCATATCTCCCACATCCCCATAGCTACTAACATGCAAACCATAGTAGACGATGGGACAACCACACACAAACACTAGTGATCTGCGCTATGTAGTTGTTGCAGCAAAGAGAAATATAGTGACACACATGTCTTTGGTCGAAATACGAAAATTTCCCTTATAGACCACTTTCAACCACCATATCTCACAAACTCCCACAGCTACCGACATTCGGCAACGTTGTCCACAATTTGTGACTATATACTAATAACACACACAAACGCCCTTGGTCTGCGGTAGGTAGTTGTGGCTGAAAATTGAAATATAGGGACACACATGTCTTTGGTCGAAATATGAACTTGCCCCAAGTCGACCAGTTCAACCACTGTATCTCGCGCATACTCAGAGCTACCGATGTGCAACCACCATAGTGCACGATAGGAGATTTGATGCTACTACCACACACAAACACCAGTGGTCTGCGTATTGTAGTTGGGGCAGCAAAAAAAAAAAAGGACACTCATGACTTTGGTTAAAATATGAAAATGTCCCTGTTCGACCACCATATCTCCCACACCCATACAGCTGCCGGAATTTGGCCAACGTTGTGCACGATGGGAAACTCCATGCTACTGCCACACACATACACCACTGGGTCTGAGCTAAGTAGTGATGGCTGCAGAATGAAATATAGGGACATATATTTAAATACAAGTACAGGGATTATACGAAAGATATCATTGATCTTTTTGCCGTGGTCTGGTACATTATGTTGGGTTATAATTACAGATAAATTTGTAAAATGTGAGTAAATATTATATTTTTATAGAGAACAATAATCCGTAATCAATCATAAAATTTTCACATATAATTTATTTAGAACATTTCATTTATAATTGAGGCTCAGAATTTTTCAAATTACTCTCAAATATTTCATTACTTCTTGTTTAACGACTTTTAAATGCCTGTATGTACCTGCTTTAGAGAAGAGAAAAACATGTCCGTGCACTAAGGTGAAATGAGAAAATGCCTTCGTATTTCTCAATTACGGGAAGTGGTTGAATTCTGATACCTGAAACAGTAGAGTGTCAATATAATTCAGCAGAAATGTTTTGAAGCAGAGAAGAAGCCAAATGCTGTTTGTTTAATACTTCGGGCTGTCCATTCAGAAAATTTTTCCATTTTTCGTTAAACTGTGTCTCCCAACTGGCTGCTAATTTAATGAAGCGTATTACTTTAAATGTATTTGCAACAGTTATAAGATAGCAGCCGCAGTTAATTTTACCACTGAGAAAATAGTTTATTTAGTACAGCCCCAAGTAGGTGAACTTACGGAAATTTGGATTACAGAAGCATTACGTGTGGTGTCTCTGTATTCATCAAACATTATATACAAAAGTATTTTGACAGTTGTATTACGGAATTCATACTTATCTGTCTACTTTATTACGACCGACTTTGCTCTTTTCCCGCAAAGCGTGATTATAATACCAGAACTAAAAATGAATTTCATCGAGATTTTAAGCCAATTGCTGTCTATTTATAGATGTAAAAGATAACCAGGTGCATATTTTCAACAGTTTGACCAAATAAATTAAATAGTTGCAGAAAATATATGCGTTTAAGAATTAAGTTTTGATAGTTGACTGTTACGTTTGAAGAATATTTCAGTAGAGTTGATTCCGTAATAAGATTGGAATTTAATAGTGCAATATTTAATGGTAATGTTCATATCATACAAGTCATCTGAACTGTTTTAAGAAATAATGATAAGAATTTTATCATCTTTTTTGTTACTTCTATTTTTGAAACGAAATACTTCGTCCAAAGAGATAATTAATTACAGTCAAGACAGAATATTGCCGCTGATTTAAATCATAATTTACACTAAGTAGCTAGATTTCCGCAACAACAGCTGTCTTATATTGCAGACAGTATCTCGTTATATGTGTACTGTCTCTCTCCCTTCTTTGGATGTTCTTAACTTTTTCATATTGTGTCCTGATTTTTAAGAACGTATAAAGTTCTCCAAATTTAATCTCATAAAAGTTTTATACAAGAAGCCATTTTCCGTAAATCGTCCTGTGAAATGCAGCTAAGTTTTTTATTTTTTTTCGCAATTTTAACATTGTTTCCCTCGCTCTATTCTACAACGTTATATCTAGTATTAAATTAGTTTTATTACTGCTAATTTTTTGCTTTTTTCTCATACAGTAAACTCAATGGCTCACCTTCCAGTATCACTACAGTCTCAGTATTCTGTACCAGGAAAAAAAAACAAAAAAACAAACAAAGAACAGTAATTGAATCGATGTTTTAGTATTTCTTCTGAAATTCTGATTTCTCTCACGCGGGTGAGTTATCAAAATTATTTGAAATAATCACAGGACGAAACGCCAGCTCACAGAGTCTAAAAATTAAGGTTAAAATTCCTTCAAAATTCATTACTTTGTAAATTAATTTTTAAGTGTCATTTCTGGAATAAAAGTTTATTTCATAGCTCGGTTGTGAAATACTGAAATAATGAAAAATTATTTTGAAGAGATTAATCAATGAAAGGATTATAAGCAGGCATCTAGCAGAAATTTTATTTACTTTTCTTATACTAAAGCTGTGTCAAGAATGATTGTAAGATGATTTGGAATGTGTGTATTCCGAACAGGTTGGAAACTAAGAAATGATAAAAAAAACACTATGATTAATCATAGCAAAAAGTTGTTATGTAGCTTGCATTAATATTCCAGGGCGCCTACTCCAAATCCGGGTGCGTCTAGAAATTTTTAAGAACTTTAATAAATCATGTGAAACACGCCAGGAGATTCCATAGTTCGGTTTCCATGTTAAATTTTAGATCTAGCTACGATATATGCGATATATATATTATTATTTATGTATGTTGTACATAATTATTTGGATGGTAACTATTATTCTAATTAACGTTTAGGAAGCATTCGAAAAAGAAATTCTGAATCATCAGAGGTTTTATCTTTGCCAGCGATATTTGTTTTATAATGGTTGAAAGTCTTGTCCCTTAACTACTAGTCTTTAATGGCAGTTCATTTCAGCTGAATTTTCTCGTGTACACCGCAATACTGTTATTGCGCTCCGGAGAAAACGATGCGGAGAAGATACCACTGATCGTTGCGTTCCCCAGAGATGCTGCTCGTTGTGTCCAGACCAGCTGTTGTCGTTATGTGTCCCACATGGGTGGTTCTCAGCGCCTGCCACGCGCTGCAGGGCTGCATAACGATGCCTGAGGCAGACCGCCCGCTTATCTGCCCGCACTGTCCGCGGGGAAATGTCCCGGTGCGACGCTGGGCAATCTAGCTGCCTCGCCCTAACGCCGAAATAGGATACACTGGAGCGCGGATGGAAGGAGTAACCTGCGCACCGAGTTGGGAATATATTTATAAATGCTGTAGTAAGATCCAGTTAATTAGGAAACAAACTGTTAATGCGCATCTACGAAAGATGTCATTCAGATTCAGAGGCAAGCATTTACTGGATTATTTATCATTTCTGTGAGTAGCAAGACTGAATTATAAGTTTTCGGAATAGAACAGATACGGAAGTGCGTAATTTCCTGTGTGATAATGTTACGCACATTAGAACGAAGAATATTTTATAATGTAACTAGCGGAGTTCCCGGCTTTGCCCGGTATAGTTCTCGTAGATTTAACCGTACCCTATTTTTATTCCCGCAAAACATTTGTACAAAGTTTCATAAAATACGCGCCAACTTTTTCGGAATTAAAGGAAACTTACATTCACCCGCCCCCTACCAAGAAACTGGTGGGCTGAAGTTTATTTGCACGTATACTATTTTCATTCGTCCGAAAAGATTCATGTATATCAAGCTTACTACATTACTGAACAACTCTAGATTATGTTAAAAACTCACATTTGATTCAATTGCGAAGTGAATGGATATACTTGTGGCTCGAAACTCCAGATCCTTTAACACTGCAGATAAAATATCAAAAGTGAATCCGGAATAATATTATCGTAAACGGAAGACTAATGCTGAAGGCCAGAGATATTGTCCAGAGATCGTGCTTAAAGAAAATCTCTGTTGTTTTACGGCTATCTGTGTCGTTTAAAAATTGATATCCCGAATTAAATGAAAGAATACTTCAAGCTATGGATTTTAAAAATTGAATATATCGAATTAAAAGAAAGAATACTTAAAGTTTTGTTTAGTGTGCAAAATAGTTATTACTGTAAGTTATCTTATTGCTTTAATTAAAGGCTATGGTCAGAGAATTGTGTTGTGTGTTTAGTGCGGAGTATGCGGCATCTAATAATTCCTCCTGTGGAATTTCTTACCATACGTTCAGAATTTCATTTAATGCTCCTACATTATGTAACGTTGAAACATAAGACATGCCAGACAAGTGAATTAAAATTCTAAGCTTTAAAACGGTGAAAACTCCATCGAAATCCGCCCTGTAGTTTCCGAGTTTTTATATGACCAATATTTCCGGTTTTCGTTTTATAGATATAGATGCAGTGGGTACTTTTCGCAATGAATGTAGTATCATCTGAAATACTATTGGAAAACAAGGTGATGTCATGATTTAAATAAATGAATGAGGCTCTGAATATTACATTTGACAAATAATTTAAATTTAATTTAAAAATTACGATTCAACAAAAACAACAACAAAAAACGATTGGTAGCTGAATGATCCCTTGCTAAGAATCATGAGTGGTAAAGTTCTCTATCTCGAGGATCGTTCGAATCCCCGTCCGGACATCCAAAGTTTGGTTTTCCATGGTTTCCCCAAATCACTCCAAAGGAATACCGGGATGTTTCCTTCAAAAAGGCCATGGCCGAATTCCTACCCATTCCTTGTCCCCAGTCCAATCCCGATTCTAATGACCTTAGCCGTCAACTAGGCGTAAAGCAATAACTAAAAAAAAAAAAAAAAAAAAAAAAAAAAAAAATCAATCGAGGGTCGTTTGGTTGAGTGAAGGATGTTCGTTAGAAGAGCGAACACGCATATGATTACCAGATTATTACGATTGTCGATATTAAAATTTTCTGGCAACAAAGATGACACAGTCGATCAGCTTTCCGCTGGTACAGTAACTTGTGTTCAAGGGTATAAGTTAGTATTCCCCCGGAGTGTGGCTGCCATTGGATGACAAGCCGCTTCCCGTGATGGCGCCATGAAAATGCTGGGCAATTTTGGTCACAAAATCTGCTGGATACAAACAGGAAGGCTAATAAAGATTCAAGATTGTTTTCTCGTTATGAGGTCGTTTTCTTCTTAATAACTTGAAACGCGACAAGTGGTACGTAGCACGAAAAGTATTTTGAGCTCTCCTTGATAATCCATTCACAAATGTCTACGAAATCTTCACAACACAATAAAATTCGTTTATGTAGTGATTGGTGGCTACTGACCCCTCTCCTCTGCTTTAATCCGTCAACCCGGAAGTCTGATCCGAGCGTTATGATTTGGCTCACGCGGAAAAAAATTTGCGAGCTGTTTACGAAGCGGTATTCGGACAAACGTCCGTCTTCCGCAGCCTTGACCAGGATCTTGAGGCTGCCATACATGATTATATGTTTCGAACAGTATCGAGGGAATGGAATGGTTGGTTACATCTCATCTGCGCTAAACTCAAACACGAAGAGATATTTTCTCAGTCTCCGGAGTTATACTAGATTTTCTGCCCTTCACGTATCAAATTATCTATAGTTCGCGTAAATACTGTATTTATTATTTGAATCAGTAGGCAAGAGTTTTATTTAACCTTGATTAATTGGTCCGAAAATTCCGCGTTCGAAGTGAAAATTTCGGAATGTAGCTTACGAATGACCATACTCTGCGAAATGTTAATTTATTGGATACAAGGCTTTGATTTGTTTAAATACAGGGTGTTACAAAAAGGTACGGCCAAACTTGCAGGAAACATTCCTCACACACAAACAAAAAAAAAAATGTTATGTGGACATGTGTCCGGAAACGCTTACTTTCCATGTTAGAGCTCATTTTATTACTTCTCCTCAAATCACATTAAACATGGAATGGAAACACACAGCAACAGAACGTACCAGCGTGACTTCAAACACTTTGTTACAGGAAATGTTCAAAATGTCCTCCGTTAGCGAGGATACATGCATCCACCCTACGTCGCATGGAATCCCTGAGCGCTGATGGAGCCCTGGAGAATGGCGTATTGTATCACAGCCGTCCACAATATGAGCTCTAACATGGAAAGTAAGCGTTTCCGGACACATGTCCACATAACATATTTTCTTTGTTTGTGTGTGAGGAATGTTACCTGAAAGTTTGGCCGTACCTTTTTGTAACACCCTGTATATCACCTTCAATGTAAGGAATTTTTAAATAAATTTTCTATTCACGTGTGTCAAAACTTTTGGAGGTGTTGTAAAATAACAGTATCATATGCCATACGTAAATATTAATTGTTGCAAGGAGCTCCATGTTGTGGGAATTATGAAGAACTTTCAATTGCTTTCATGATATTTTGCTGGCTTAGCAAGATTGTTTGAAGGTTATGTTGTTACTGAAGAATGTTCACAACTTCTGTTAACTATTTCAATCCACTGTGATTAATTTTGACATGTTTATTAAGTTTAGTTTTTGATCAGTGTAATCAGTGCTTCACGGCTTATAAAATTAACAGGGTTGCTAGAAAATTAAAGTGAATCATTGAAATTAGTGATTTCTGGAAACCAAAATATGGATGGCTGTATGGGGGATCGAATCCACAACCTGTCAAATGTCATACCATAAGTTTTAATGCTCACCCACCAACCTCGATGTTTTTTATTAATACTTTTTCAATATTTGTCACTACCGTGGGATATTATTATGAACGTTGAATAGAAGTTTAAAGTATATCCAGCATAATAGTCTATTATAAAATAATGGCCGTACCAACATTGCCATACTGGTGCGAATCATTGGCTTGACTAAAAAACAAATAAGACGGATAGAAAATGATGAGATGAGATTTTTGAGATCCCTGACGGTGTATACTTTACTAGACAAGAAAAGAAAAGAAGAAATAAAAAAGAACTGAAAATTTTCAATCTGAATGAGGAAATAATTAAATATAGGAAGAAATTGAAGGAGGACACCAGACCACCAAAGGTATTGCTAAATTACAAAACAAAAATGGGAAGAAGGATGATAGGTCGTCCTCAGAAGAGGTGGACACAACAAAATGCGTGAAGGCGAAACAAACCGACAACGGTTTAAACTCTGAAAATGATGATGATAATAGTCATAAAGTTTCTGTCATTGTATGGTATTAACATCTCATATCTCACTGTTTCCTAGAGTCTTCGCCAGTTTCTCGATTTTGCAGGCTGGATGACGAATCGGTTGGAGTAAAAGACGAATTCGCGATTACATTCATTTTTACAGGATTGGTAATCCATAAATAGTAGCAGTGCATAAGTGGCTACTTATGGAATGGAAAGGGACATCAACAAATTTAAACTGAATTCTGGGGTCTTGTTTTGAGAAAATCCGTCACATAAATGAATAATTTATGCCACTAAATAAAGGCCATATTTCTTTAACGTATGTAACTACAAAAAATGTGGTACATTACGATGCTTAGCTGCAAAGTTAATTATATACGTATATTCTAAGTTTTATGACTGACATTATAAATAACATTTATCTTAAAAAACGTCTTTTCATCGTTTTTACTTCGATACACATTCATTCGAAATTTCCACATTGATTTGCATGGTTATAAACATTCTGCAAAACTTAATAGAAAAATTACTTTGTCGTGCTGTTTACTGAACTCCTCACTGATTTCTGGGAAAATGAAATCAGGTTAAAGACTTTCAACTGCAAGTCAGATTCCAGTTATCCGAATAAAAAGTAATCAGCAGGAAGTGTATCTGGAGGTTGATCAGGTGCGAATACATTTGGTTTTCCCAAAACTTCATTGACAATTGTATTGCTTGTAAGTCTTGTAAAAGGTACCAGAACCAGATAACAGGCGAAAAAAAAAAAAACACAATGTTGAATTATTTTTAATAGTCTTTGCATTATATCTTTGTACTGTACAGCATTCATGGCTAGCACCTCTGAAAAAAAATTTTGTTTGTCAATTATTTTCTGCTAACTAACGAAAATTCGGTCTTGAGGCAACCATAGACGAGTCATCTATAAATTGCTGTAACTGCGAAGAATCCATAGAAACAGTATTCTCCGAGTTGCCTTCAATGTTTTTTTTCATCCATCATGAATTTGTCTGCGCCACCGACAAAAATTTCCAGGGGAAGCTGCTTGTTTACAGAAAGCTGCATTGCCATTATTAGAGGCACATCGCTCTTGTTAAAGATTGAAACCAGAATTTTATCCGTAACTGAATCCTCTTTTCCATAGCTGTTTCCTATGACACAGCTAATAAAAGCTGTTGAGATCACTCAACACAGAGCTACACGCACAATGTGTTGAGACTGAGAACCAGTTTCTGTGATTGACATGTCATATTGGACTTATTAATTTCGTAACATTATATACTTTCGTAAATGGTAGCATACATGCTTCTAGTGGTTACGCTACCCATTCGAAAAGAGAGGTTACTTTTGTCTGATTATAAGAAAAATAAAAGACTACTTTAAAAAACTTTATTGAAAACAGACTCTGTAAGAAAACGAAATTAAAAATAATGTAGTGGAATGAATCACGAAGAAATCTTTGCACAAGAAAATTTATTAAAAAAATTATGGAAGGTTTTAAGAAACCATTTTCTTATAATTCCTATTATTGTTGATAAATAAAATCAAATTTTTGGCAGATAAATAGGGCAGCAAAACTCAATTTCCCTCTAGTTAGCGAATAAAGGAAATTGGATGAATTTCAATAGGATATCAAAATGCAAAAAATCCATGTTTGTGCAACGAATTCCTGAGACTTGATATTCAGTACTATTGCAAGTAAAAAACCCAAATATGTTATCTAGATAATCCTATATTCGGCAGATATTTGTAATTTTCAACCGGAAAAATGCTGCTTCCAAAGAAAAGCACTTTTATTTTAATTTAAAAAATGTAACGAAAACTTCTGACTGTTCTGTCGATTCTAGCAATGAAATGTTTACCCTTATCTTAAATACTTTATTTACCATGTGGAACTCTTTAACGCAGTGGTGGGTAGCTAACGTACTTAAATGGAACAGAGTGCTGCTCTAGGATATTCCAATAAATATCAGACCAATAACACTAACGATCTTAATTGATGACCAGGTTTCCATTATCAAAGTTACGGTGTTTACAAATTTCCGCTAGCTTCAATTAAGCACTGTTGCATATCGTTTGATTCGTAGTTTAGAAATTTCACAATTACTTTGTATATATCATAAAATTTTTTTTTTTAGTTTTGTTGGGTATCTACGAAATATTTTTTCTATACAACAGAAGGATATAAATTGGATATTGAAAGAAAATGAAAGTAGAGTTAGATACAGAACAAATAAACATCTGTGTGAAACTTAAAAAAGATCGAATCATTATTGTTGTAAACGAGTCTAAGGAGACTGATTGAGAGGATATAGATGTTAAAATAAATCTTAATCTACCCATTACAGCCCATGCAAGGATATTGACATAAAATGAAAGTAGAATTAGATACAGAACAAATAAATATTTGTGTGAAACTTAAAAAAGATCGAACCATTATTGTTGTAAACGAGTCTGAGGAGACTGATTGAGAGGATCATATAGATGTTAAAATAAATCTTAATCTACCCATTACAGCCCATGCAAGGATATTGACATAAAATGAAAGTAGAATTAGATACAGAACAAATAAATATTTGTGTGAAACTTAAAAAAGATCGAATCATTATTGTTGTAAACGAGTCTGAGGAGACTGATTGAGAGGATCATATAGACGTTAAAATAAATCGTAATCTACCCATTAGAATCCAGGCAAAGATGTTGGCAATTTCTTACTAACCTAAACCGGTTCTTCGGTTTCTTTGACGGACATGACTCTGGATCGTTTGGACACTCTTTTTCCTTCGCTTGTTAGAGCGATCAATCAGCTATTCTCTTAGGCAATGTAGCCTGTCGCTTCAGGTAGTGAAATAACTTTTTTCCAATTGTTTCTATTAGTTCTGCTCTATTTACTATTCTGTCTCTTATAGCTTGATGCATTCGTTACACTATTCGTTCTTGTTACTATACGACAAAGCCTCCAGTATTGTATTGCCATTGATCTTACTTTCTTTCCATTCTTCATTGAATCCCTTGTAAAATGTATTAGAAAACACATATACGTACGGAGCTGTATGTAACTGGTCAGCGTTTTTAGTTAAAAAGATTATTCAGAATCACGTTCTAAACTTACCAGTTAATATCTTTAAAATTAATGATTTGCGTAACCATGTTTGCTGACAATATTTCTTGTTGATAACTTTACTGGGACAATATCTGAGAAAGCAAGAGTATATTTAATAAATTAATCAATTATACGAACTAGTTATTTTTTAAGTAACTGTAGAAACAAAAAGTTATTCTCTTATTTAGTTAATTAAAAAACGTTACAAAACCACTAATAATTATACATTCACACCCAAACATGTAAAATTTATAAGAGCAGTCAATTACAAAGAAATTGATTAACTTATGCTTTAACGCACTAATAGTACATGTTAATAATGAAACATGTAAAATTTAGGAGAGCGGTAAAGTAGTTGTCTAAAAAGCTAAATCTGATTTAGTGTAACACGTAACAAAGACAATATAATCTGACTCCTGATTCTGCAATCTCTTCTGTTAGTTTAATTTACCGAGTTATCATGAATATTGACTTAAGCATTTGTATTGAAAAAAAAGGATACTACTTCAGTATAGGATTGTGCTATTTTTAAATCTGATTTGATACTAATATCTTAGGAAATGAGAATAGCGTGCGCAGGGATCACTAGCCATTTATATTTCTTAAATAGATCGAACTTACGGGAATATCGAAAGATACCCGAAAAATCCCAACAATGTTCGTTTCTTACATAGTTATTTAATAATACGATTATAAGAGATATTGGTGAAAACTGAACAGTGTGTATTTAAATAAAAAATAGAGTTCCTAAATAATTTGTAATATTAATTTGAATACGAATAACTGAATAATATTGAGGTATCGTAAATTTAAAATAATTGCTGAATACTATGATTAGGTAGGAGGAATGGGTTCTTTAGGTCTCTTGGAGTTTTTATATTTTTCTGTCGAGCCTTATGGGCGAGAGCTAAAGTGTGGAAGCAGCACGGGGGGATGTGGATTCATAAAAGCTGGTAATAATTTTTTATTTGTAAAACACCTTAATGTTCTGTAAGAGTTGAGGTTATCTCTGCCTTGTGGGCATATAGACAAAATTCTCTCGGGTAACTAGCAGAGCGAAACAGTTGGTGAAACAGGATGATCCAGTGGCCATAGTCCCTGCCACCAGCGGACTCACTCGTCAAGTTATCAGACATAATTTTATGTATAATCACTGTTCTGTTCATGCCAATCCCTAATTACATGGGAGAAAAAAGAACACAGATTTCAATCATTTTATTTATGCTACCATTGCGACATATGTACGTTCCTAGGAGAAGTATTTTCATGAGTTAGTAAATCACAGAAGTTGATCGCATGTTATTCAATAAATTTATACGAGAACTACGTCTTCGCTCCCAGAGAATCCCATCCCTTTCTCCGCTTCTATTCTGTTACACTTTCGTCTGGACTGTGGCAATTGGTCACAAATCTTGCTACTGTTTTCTGCACATTTTCGATATTTTGCTGCACGGATGCCATAAAACACAAAAGTACTCCAGATAATAACATATAAGTGTTTCATACGCTATTTCTTAATATGTACTCATGGAAAAGTGATATTATAGAATGCAGAGGAAATTGATGGCGGAAAGCACAGAACATAAGTTTCTTGGAATACCATTCAATAATTATTCAGTTGAGCAGGGACGTTTGGGAAATAGTAGGGAAAAGTTCCAAAATCTTATATCTAATAAATGAGGTAATGGTGGATTATAGCAGGAAACTAAACTAGCAAACTGAACTGTCGCTTGCATGAGTTCGGTGTAATGTTATGAAAACCTCATCATCGATATCAGTTTCAGGATTTAGAGAGGGCGCATAAGAAATAATAGGCTATGGATTTGTATCTGAAAGTTAAAGCGGGACCTGCTATGTAACTGATAAAATAAAGGAGTTTTGGTTTCGTGACGAAAGTTGATCAAGAGAGTGGAGGGTATGTATAAGGCATAAATTAACGAAACTATATTGGATATTGGAGGAGGAGTTGTGCGTGGATTCCCCCATGCCAATAATAAATTATTCATTGTCTTTTAGGTTGAGATAATAATTTGTAAGAAACACATTTATGAAAGTAACTTTGTATTTTTCCTGTTTAAAGTGCGTGATTTAATTCTCTCCGTGCTCAATAATTTGAGCTCTAATAATTAAAAAACCTTGTTTTGTCGGAATTGAAAAGCGTTTCTGAAAGAAAATGATTATTAATAATTATCTGTGGTGAATATAATTCAGTTTAAATTAATATTTAATTATTAAGGATTTACGATTTTTTTGTGTAAATTAATTATTTTTGAATGTCGATGAAATATTAATTAAGTAGATTCTGATAGCGTATTTCTCGCTTCCTCTTTGTTGACAACTAGATTGAAGTGCCGTAAATTGGATGGAATAAATGAATTTATTTTCAATTCAGCGAGACTTTAAATTTTTCAAACTGATTTATTAAGTTTCTATTACGAAACTCTTGAGCTATGAAAGATACACACTACAGTTATATTTTATAACACATACCTACATGACAAAAAAGTGTTTCCTGTATGAGTATTTTTATGTTATGTTGGATTAGCCTTAGGTATTGATTCACTTACTCTCACCACCTGTCTACGGTTGAACTGCGTCAATACAGCACATATTGATCCATTACAATGCCCAGTATTCAGATGCTCACTGACAAACAGAGCCTAATATCTGCCAGCATGTTTTACATGTTTACTATCTCAGTAGGTCTTCTTTACCGAATTGAAGGAATCGTTTGTCATTACATATGCAACCTTGCAGATTTTTCACCCTACTTTGTTCCCTCTTGTTTCCGTTGCATTTGTCACAGTCGGATATTTGTTTACATTTTGCAAGTTACGCATTTTGTTTGCACGTTTTGTGTGCTCACATTCAACATGGCTTAATCCCACATTTCACTACTGTTTTCACATGTTTAACAATCCTCACATGTACGACGCGGCTGACAATTACAGATATTGTTCTGTCAGTTGCGATGCATACATATTTACACATATCTATTTATGAATAGGATAAAACTGTACCAGAAAAAATGAAAGAACATTGAAAAAGTTTTAAAAAAGTTTGCGGCACTGTTAATAATGGAATCAACCTTGTATGTAATGTTTGTCTGTCTATTAAATTAAACGTAAAAATCAACCGACGGATTTTTTTGGACTTTGAACAACTTAGGCCCTACAATTTATGGTACCAGGAGTTATATAAGATATGTTTCATTTTCAAGCGATGTCAGGAAGCTGATAAATTAAGAAGAAAATTGTGAACATTTTTCCATAGAGTCCATGTTTATAGATTATTGCCTGGCGATAGAGGAAAAAGTCCTTGTCGCAATCGAAATGTTTCCCGGGACTACATACAACAAAGTATAGTTCATCTGAAGGCTGATTCAATGCGACGGGAGTTTGCTTACATTCTAAGAATTTAGAAATTCTACCGCGTATTTGCGGCGTCAGTTTAATGTTGAAAAGTATGAGACAATGCTAGCAGGTGTAGATGAACGTTGTTGTTAATGGAAGACTGAACTACCACCGCTTTCTTCAGTTGCTGAAGCAGGGGGCCTCGCAGCGGAATCTAACCAGTTATACATTAATTTCCCTCGCTTTGTCAGCCTGAAAATCTTCATGTTTTTGTTCCTCGTATTCTGTGGAGTATTGTTTACTTTTTGCTCTGACCAGAAAATATTTAAACTCTACTGAACTTTTCTTTTACAAATGGTTTGGGCAAGGCTTGAAGAATCAGTCCTTACCCAAATCATTGTTTTAGGAGACATGTCTGTACGCTAATAGTCTACGTGAACGATGTTGCAGGCAACAGATAGTATAACAACATTAATAGTGATCTTTATGCTTTTGGCGACATTTTGACTGCCAAAAACATCTTACGTTTAACGCTAGTCTTTGCGTTTCGTTCTCGTAAAAACTACTGAATGGTTTTCATATTGCCCAGTACAGTTCAGCAACATTACTTTTTGAAACTGAGAAATAAACAGTAACGTGTTTATTCGTCTGTATTTTGTTTCACCGATCACGATTCACTCGAAACTATGGATTTTCTTGATATTTCAAATATTGTTTAACCAGAGATTCCCAGGTGTAAAATTATGTATGTTTCTCTTCTTTTCCATTTTGGCACCTGTGAAATACGTCGTTCCTAACTCTGGTAAGCTTTGATTTTGGTTCAAAAATTACTAATTGAAGTTAAGAATAATTTAATCAAAACACTGAAAGCAATGAAAATTATAATTTTTAAAGTGCAAAAGTAGGTACGTACAAGAAACTGGGAAAATAGTAATAGGGAATTTGCTTCCGGAGCATGCTTTCCATCGCATTTAAGTTAAATCTAGAAGTTGTTAAGATTCCCTCCTCCATTTTTGTATCTGAAAAAGTGCTCGCATATTTTGGGTAAACATGCAGCAACATGCATATTACTTGTATTTTATTTTTGCTCGAGAGTAACGGTTTAATTACATTCTTACCTAATACCAATGAACAAATCAGTCAGTAGATATTTATAAACTCTTAATGGAATTGATAGAAAAATCAACAATCATAATAGAAGTTAGACAACTAGATACATTTATACATAACTAGCCTCGTACTCGCGACTTCGTACTCGTGGATTAAAAATTTGTTTGCCAGAATTAAATATAAAAAGTTGTTGGTAACGAAGGATTGGTCCCAAACAATATAGAGTCGGCATAATATGACAGGAAAGCTATCACTATATCATTCTACCGTCGAACCTGTCTCTTGAAGAGAATCAATTTCCAACATATTTCTGTCACTATTCGATAAGATTTCAAAATTTCGTGACTAAAACTGTTAATCATACTGGAAAAAATATCCTGTGCCCTTCATACAGCTTTCCTTATAAAATTCCATAACAACGATATAGCCATATAGTCGTCAAAACGTAACAAAAAGACAGAGACTTACTTCCGTATTTATAATAATATTACTGTGGTTCACACTCACACACTGCCTGCGAACAACACCTGAGGGATCAATATAACGTAAAAAAGTGTACACCTACAAACTTGCAAGACTAGCTACGATTTTCCTCGCATTGCACCCCTAACTTTATAATATCTACAGTTTAACATTCAATCCAAATAACCTACGGCCCAGGCCTGACTCTTACGATGAAAAACAATTTTTAAAAATCTTAGCCTCCACGGAGATTCGAACCGGAGAGCACGACGTTCGTAAGCAAGCTCTTAAGCCACTGAGCTGCCAGTTCACTACACGGAAACACGGTCTGGAGACGTCCACATCCAACGTGTCTGTCTATCGCCGTATTTCGAAGTTATGACGCAAAATGTGTTATTTATACAGATAATTTTTCAACCAAATGTAGACAGTATTTTTCTTCTTGTTTCAAAGGATAAGTGTGCAAACTTTCATCGAGATCGGATGAAAACTGTGGATTTGTATGAAGAACAAACAAACCAACAAACAAACAAACATACATTCATCTTTATATATAAAGATAGAAGTTGACTGGAACATGAAATGCTGAAGCGATATTGCGCTGAGAGCTTTCCGTGAGTGTATGGGAGGGCTGATTAGGATGTGAAGTAGCATCGCGAATAAAAGCTGCAATTAGCTGTCACTGAGCAACAAGGATAGAAATAAAGGAATGCCGATGATAATACGCAATTGGTACCTACAATCGGAAAATTAGGTTGAATATACTTTTGGGAAGTATTTGACCACGTACTGGTAACTCAGTGAACAACACTATCGGATAGTCTGCTGATAAACTGGAGACAGACTGGCTGTGCCAATGCTGCTGGTCTTTAATTAAATTCTACAGCTTAACATAGTAAAAGCTTTGCGGGAATTGTGTTTGCGAGGTAATTCTAGAGACAATGTGATCCATTAACTAAATAACGCTATTGATTGGGTGCAGACGCTCTCTGTTCCGTCCAAATGCTGTTACAACGTGTCCCGTCGAGTGCATTCCCTTCGTCAGGTGAGCGTTTAATTAACGCAACTCAGCGTCACACCGCATTACGTTGGGTGTCCTACGGCGAGGGCGCACGCAATTGGTCTGTCGGCTAATTCACTCGACTAGTACTGACCAATCCCTGACTGACACTGACCGGCGGAGATGGGGGAAAAGTCAGTTCGTCGCTTTGCAGTAAGCATGAACAGGATATCAACAAGTGCTGGTGAATTGTTGCTAGTTACAGACTTACTGTTTTAGCTTCTTCTTTCTGAGAAATTAGTTTAAACTCAGCGAGATTCAATTTGAGCCATTTATTAGTGAAAACTGGAGTTGGAAGGATTGCAGTTTTTGTAAAAGTGCTCGGCATAAGGGGGAATCCATAAATTACGTGAGGTGAAATAGGGGGGGGGGGGTCCGGCGAAATCTCACCAGATCTCACCAGGGGGGGGTCCACGGGTCCACGGAAATCTCACGTGAGATTTTGCGAAAAATTTGGGGATAGTAGAGCCAAAAAAAAGGTCTACAATTTGCGCCAAATTCGATTTTAGGAGGGTATTTTGTCAAAAAAGTTAGGGTGTGACCTAAAAAAAA
Source organism: Vandiemenella viatica (assembly GCA_031002005.1). NCBI lineage: Eukaryota > Metazoa > Arthropoda > Insecta > Orthoptera > Morabidae > Vandiemenella > Vandiemenella viatica. The sequence continues at coordinate 142,828,327 of JARYHS010013631.1, read as the reverse complement.
AAGGTATACAAAAGTTTCGAGGGTGATTTGTAGGGTGGGGGGGTTCTCACTCACGGACCAGATCTCACCAGAGGGGGGAGGGGGGTCCGGCCAGATCTCACGAAATCTCACCAGGGGGGAGGGGGGTCCAGAAATCCGGAAAAACACCTCACGTAATTTGTGGATACCCCCTAAGACCTATCATTTACATATTGTGTTTGTTACATACTGTATTTCTTTTTTAAATTAGGGCTTTAAATGGCTGTCGAAAACCCCGGGAAAAAGTTTCAGCACTGAACGGGAAGAAGTTCAGCTCAGGTATATAATTACGATCATCCCATTTTCGATCGGAAATATTACCTGACCGGGAAATAAAACACCGCAAACAATAATGAAACGTATATTTACAGATGCTCGTTGTATAATGAAAACAGCATACAAGTTATTAATAAATACAGTATCGTCAACAAAAACAATCTAGGAGCCAAAAGACATGCAGTTTTTGTTGTGAGAGAATATTGATACAGTGGAATTTGTGCTTCACAACTGGTCGCATCATCGGGGATAGGATCCTTCATCGAGGGTGCCGGAGCGGAGCTCATAACATCCATCGAAAACTACCTTGCCACCCAGGAGCTCTCCCTCCCCTGCCGCGGAGTTGGAGTTTGGAAGAATCTCCGCCCTCTCCGCCATTTTTGCTGGAGGGGATGTATGGACTCTCAGGGAAACGTGTCTTTAGTCACCCTTGCGGTTGCCCACTGGAAACCTCGTGGCGGTGACGCTGCCATGATGACGGGTCCGCAGCCATAGCCGTGCGCTGAAAGACACAGTTCGCATAATGCTCTTTGAGCCAGCTGGCTTGGCTGTATACTACTGATTGAGCTCTGCTATCGCAGAATTCATACCAGCCGAATGTTTCCCCATGATGTCGTTTTCTCCAGATCACTTAACTGGTTGTTTCTTAGAGGTTCACACGGTGTTTGCGATTCTTCTTTTTGTCGTGTTCACTTCTTCTTCATTTCTCTTATTTTCTTCTTTTTGGTTTGGTAAAGTTGTTTTTGGTACCTGTTACTTCGTCTGGTGCTTTAGAGATCCATCGTCATGAATGCAATTACGCGAATCCTGAAGGCACTGGTATTCTTCTTTCCTATTTCTCTTTATTTGCTCTTTCCTTGGTTATGGAATTGTATGCAGCAAATTTTCTATTTGGCGGCTTCTGTTCTTCTTGATTTTCTCTTCTTATAATCTGATTCTCGATCTATGGTAACGTCAGTGTTGTCCCTGGTTCCTGATTAATCCTCTGCTCGACTTCTCTGATCTCGCAGTGAAAGAAGTACCTGCGAAATTAAAGAAGGTTTGCGACGCCTCCTCGTTTTGAGGAAGACTTCTCCCCCAATAGACAGTCGAGAGGTCCTCCCTATCCTGGAGCTGCCGTCTTGCATCCGTGTAGTGATAACAGTGCTTGATGATGTCTGCTGCATCTTCTATTTCACCACAGTGGCAGCGGGTGGTGGGTTCCACTCTCCTCTTATGAACTAGGCTTAGCAGTTCATGTCCTTAACAAAACATGTCACGGGATATGACATTTGGGTGTCACACCTTCAGCTACTGCTCCAATTGCTTGTTGACTCATTATATTGATATTCAAGTGTTCCCTATATTAGGAAAGCGACTTCTCGACCAGTTATTAATTTCCAATTAATATTAAGCATAAAAACAAATCAGGTGGGCGCCAGAGATTGGAGTGTACCCTATTCTGAGGGAAGCGACATCCAGATCTCAAAGTATTGTTACTTAATCATGAATTATTGAACAACTAGAATTATTAATAAAGTCAAATGACACATTACATGACTGGATGGGATCTATTGAAAACAAGGTTCACAATCTGACTTTACGATTTACTTATGTATTTGAATTGGTTGCTTGACAAGATTTTTAAAACACAAGGGTACATAACTTTTTCTGTGGAGCAAGAGAGTCTGTCTCAGAGCGATAACTAGGGTAAAAAAAAAAAAAAAAAAACCGATTGTGGTGCAAAAGTTCCTTTTTCTGAATGGTGGTTACCATGCGGCCGAATGCAGTCTGTGGGTTGACCCGCTCTCCATCACGGCCGCTGCCTCACTCAGCTGTGTCTCCTCTGCTTCGCTGTGCGGTCGATCTGACCCACTCGGTAGGTAACCAACGAGTCCTGTCTTCTCGCCCTGCCTCGAAGAAGCGTCGTCTTCCGCCCCCTCTTGATGACCTCTGCCAATCACTGTCTTTGGAGGGAAGCTTTTTTCCGCTGGTTGGCTCGGGACATGCAACAAAACCACCCTTTTTTTGAAATAAAAATACAAATTGTTCCTATTGGCTTGTACTTCATGGTCTCCCCTCACCCTTCGTTCTGGGATACAGATTTACTTCTTATTTTATTTGTTTACTAACACAGCCCAGGCTCCCACTTCATCTTGCGTTGCGGCCCCTGTCACGAGGCTGTTATGCCATAAGGCAGATTTAATGGAACCACTCAGGGACTGGCGTCCCCGAAACCCTAGCAGAACCTCCCCTGGGACCGGGGACTGACACACACCAGACGAGAAAAGAAACACGCGCACCTCTGGCTCTCGCGGATCATTACAATACGTGTGCTCGGCCGTCTCTCTTTGCTCCCACCGAGATTGCCAAGCATCACGCAGGCGTGTATCAAGCAGTCTTATTTCTCTTTTCGTATTATTAAATGGAATTTTGAGCAAACGCACAAATGGTAGACATTATAAATTCTTGGTAAAAGATGAAGATAATTACTTAGACTTCTGGGAATATTGAGACATTTGTTGCTACAACCTTTACGACTAACGTGTCAGAGCGACGATTGAGACAGATGATGAAAATTTGGTTGAAATTTCATGATTAACATGTGACAATCTAGACTAAAATGAAACTCTTTCCCCCCACAAATCCCAAACCTCAATGACAAAGCGTAACACATGGAAAAATAACAACTTCCCTTTGGATATAAATATTTTTCTTATATATACTAATAATGCTGCTGCTGTTGCTTCTCTTACTCGAAATATAGATAATTACTCCAACTTCCATCAACCAACAGGGATTTCAGAAGAATAGGTCGTGTGAAACACAGTTTGCTCTGTTTTATGATGATGTGATGGAAGTTAGGGATAAATGATCACATGTAGATGCAATATATATATTAGGATAGACGAATAAAGATCGCTTAACACAGTCGAAGTTTGCATTGGTGTCGACACACAGACAGGTACACACAATAGAGTTTTCGTCGAAGAAGGGAAATAAACCCGAAAATTTGAACGCTCAATGTCTATACGTGAGTCGACGCCGCTGAGAACTTCAACTGTGGTGTGCAGTGGTTATTCTCCTGTCGGGTTTCGTTTTGACCTTTGATTGATAACGTGTGTAGGCACTATTTGCCGATGATGCTATTATTTATTGTGAAATCAAAACCCAGGATGACTGCTCTTTGTTGACGATATTTTGAAAATAATTGCGTGGGAGTTAGAGTTAAACGCCAA
>JARYHS010013631.1:142752832-142823815 GCA_031002005.1 Vandiemenella viatica | reverse complement strand
GTTTCTTAGTCGAAATGGAAAATTGGAACCCTTATAGTTTCATATCCATTCGTAGACAAATGTTTCTTTCTTTCTTTTTTTTTTAAATTATTTTTCTGCACAATTAAAACACTGGTTGTATGAAAAATTATATTTGTCTTAGTCCACTGTACTGTAACACGCTTGTTAAAGACAATTTTAAAACTAATAAGATAATTTAATGCAGTGTATGCAAAGGATCAGATGCAGAATGGCATAATTGTATCGTCGTGAGAAACTATAGTTTGAAAGGCAGCCTAAGGAAGACGTCAATGACACGGTCCTGGAGGGAGAACAATGACGGGGGTAGATATTAGCGGTACTTGCGAAAGTCTGTAAAAGGGTATAGATATATTAGGGAACTCAATAACAATTTGTGACAATACCTAGTAGAATTTTTAAACATTCCGTAACAGAAAGACTACACAAGTTGATGAATCGAAAGTGAGCGCGTTGGACTTGAAAATTGAGTGACATTTCGGCCAACGGTGTGAGCGTTTCGTGTGGGGAGAAAGCGAGAGAAGAATTTTGTCCTATCAGAGAAACCTGTCGTTGGATAACTCCTCTAACGTTAGAAATTTTATATTTTTATGACGAATGGAGAGGCGAGTTCTGCAGAGTCAACTGATTGGCAGACTGACAGAACACCCAGCTTGATGGGTGTGAAATTTGCTAGGATGAGCACAATTCACGCCGAGTTTCCATCGGTATCAAGAAAGAGCAGGACTTAATTTATGGCTTCCATCGTGAGCAGAATAATGCAACTACACTTTGATTTTTGTCACATGCAAGTTGAAATTCTGTTCTTCATCATAGGCAGTAAATGTGATCCATGTCATAATTGGTTATGAGACATATTACAATGTGCTTACTGACGTGTTTTGAGTAATTAATTCGGTAGCCGGTTTGCAAGTGTTCCGTTTAGATGTTATGAAATGACATCAAGATGGTATATCGTCATATATAAAGTTCCTTCAGCCGAGTTGTAAAGCATCACCATCCAGCCAAGTTGGTTGATTATCTGACTTAAAAATGAGGAAACTCTTACAATTTGCTTGGCTGATGCTTACTATGATGGCAGTCTGAAGTCTGGGAAAAGATCAGACTGCCCATCACGACTCCATAGCCACCCGTTGATAGGAAAAATTCCGCCTACACGTCTCATTACCGCAAAGACTATCTGCAATGATCGTAATTGATTGCAGCCTGCCACATTCTTACATTGCGTCTCCAGATCACACGGTAACGGTGCTGGACGTCTCTCCATGGTGGATCGAAGTCAATTGCCCAGTAATGGCCTGTTATGATTCACATCAAGATTTGATATTTCCGATTGAGTTAAATGAACTGTTAAGTTTCCTTTTTTTTATTACGTTTCTTCATTTTTGATCGATGCTTTGTTGATTTCAATAAAGTGATAAATCATTAAATTCTGGGAGCTAGTAAAATAAATATCATTTGTATCTTTCATTAATATTGTGTTATTTAATTTCCTCCAATAATAATATCCCAGACTGTGCTTAAAAATTGTGTTATGGTTACCGATTGTAACTTTCAAAACTTAATTTATCAAATGAGTGGAAGTTGGACTAATCTCAATAAAGCTTAACTTGATCAATAATCAAAAATGTTTTGAGCAATCACAGTTATTTACTAACGTCAGATAGTGGCACAGTACACCATCGGATGTGGTATCATGGAATAGACATTAAAAATCGAATCAATGTTGGCTTGGGACACTTCTATTTAGTTACACACTTCGTGAGATGAGAACTTTCAAAATCGTTATTAATATGTCCCCTTATTAAGTTTTCTGCCAATGGTTCAGATGATGAGGACGATGATGAAGCTGAACTTTAAATTTCATTTAAAGATTTTAATAAAAAATGTTTATTTATAAACGTTTCTCGGGAAACAAACCGAGTGATGTTGTTATTAATGCACAATATTTCGGTGACTTTATTCTCCGTCGCCATCTTCAGGTGCAGTTGCAAGTCTTGAAGTCTGCCTTGAAGTCAGCCTTGAGCGTGTTGTTTGTAAACTGGCATGGAAACGACAGATGTTGTTATGTTGCCTAGCAGCATCTCAGATGTCATTAGACGCCCGCGGAACACAAAAAGCAGAGCGTTGGTGATGAGCAGCCTCAATTACAGGAATCCATGCATCACTTATCTGGAATCCACAATCCCTGTTTACCAAATCAGACGCGAGGCGAATTTCAAATGCTTCTTTAATGACGCTGTCCCAGAAGCCTCTCGCATGTGTCAACACCTTAGTCGGTTCGAAATCGAAACCATGCCAGTTTACAAACAACACGCTCAAGGCTGACTTCAAGGCAGACTTCAAGACTTGCAACTGCACCTGAAGATGGCGACGGAGAATTTAAGTCGCCGAAATATTGTGCATTAATAACAACATCACTCGGTTTGTTTCCCGAGAAACGTTTATAAATAAACAACGCCGAGAAATATTACATTCATTTATAAAAAATGTTTAATTTATAATTTTGCAAAATGTTTCGTCATTTTCAATGTTTCTTCCGGTCAGTTTATATATAATGCCAAGAGCAAAATATCTCAGCGCTCTCTTCGAAGAGATTAGAATGATGCAGACAGAAGAGGAAGGGTAAGTGGATAGGCGCTTTATGCTGAGCTCTGCGCGTTGTTTTGAATGTTTCGATGTATATCTCGCCAACCGTTTGTCACAAAAACATGATGAAAATACCATTTTAATGCTGAAACTGCGTTCTACACCTCTGATAATAGGTCTTGATAAATTTGGTAGTTTTTATCAAATCTGACTTTGTTACAAAATAAGTCATGTTTTGTACAATAATTGCGGCCAAAACTACGCCATCATTTAGTAATTAGACTTCCCAATTACATATAGTGCAATGAAATGATACTAAAGCCGATATTTTAAGAGCTAAAAACGTCTATACTGAATATGGCATGTAAGATCCAATTAAAATTTTTTACCCTGATAAAAGTATGAAGAGGATACCTCAGAAATGGGGACTTTTATAGACATTTTTCTTAATAGTAGATAACATCTTTACAAATTTTCAGGTCTACATTACATTCTTTCAGGTTCATACCCAAATTGCCCGGGGGGCATCGCGCGGAGCTCTCAGCCCAGCGCTGACTCACGTGTGCGTATCTTGACAACCATATGTTACACAGGGATGAACGATATACCTTTTTAATGCTGAAAGTGTGTACTTCAACTTTGATGATAGGTCCTGATCTGGTAACTTTGACAGTTTTTCCGCATTGCAGAGATATTAAAAAAAGGTTATGTTTCGTACTGTCTTCATGATAAAATGTGACTATACTTTTACTTTTAAATAATAATATTGCCAATATTACACTTTAATGCAATGGTTAGCCTATCATAATTACCTAGGGTGCAATGAAACGTTACTGAGTCTGACATTTTTAAATGTTACAACTAGTTTATACCGATTTGGCACTCAATCCCTTTTTAAACCATTTTCACCTGAAAAAAATTATAACGCGGACCCTCCACAGGTGGGGACTTTTCAGTACTTGTTTCTTATGTACTAAGGAACGTCTGTGCCAAATCTCAGCTCTACATTATTATTTTTTTGAGGTTCAATGTCTGGGCTATATGTACTCTTCCCTAATGAACAGTTAAGTAGTAATTACAAAATAATTAAATCTGGCGGCGGAATCGATTTTCCAATTAAAAGAGCCACCAGGAAAATTTATACAAATTCACAAGAAATTTTCGAAGAAGAGCATAGTCTGGTTACCTCGTTGAGAATCTAACTTCTTATAAAATAATAATAGTAGTAACAGCTGTGGCATGTTTTGATAGATATAGATCTCGTTGAAGTCCTCCTTTTGGCGATATATCTTCCTGCATGGTGCCTACCCTGTCTTAAGTCCTTAGCCCTCATTTGCTTTCTTAACGAATCGCCCCTTAGGAGAAACAAATTTCGAAACTCTGAGCTTGAAAGTAGTTGATATTCCCTTACATAATTTATTATGGATGTTTTTTCATTGAACATTAAATTATATAAGTTCCCTGCTGTCCATGAAATTTCTGTTTAAAAATTAATTTAAAAGAGCAGTTTCTTGTGTAATTTTTTTCAGCCATTGTATCAGCTCATTTCTGCGTTTAAGCGTGGCCATTTAGTTCGATTCATTTCAGTTTTTTCACTCGTTTTACGTTTATTTTTTTTATTATTTTATTTATTTATTTATTTATTTTTTTTAAAAGAAGAGAAAGATGTGTTAAAGTTTGGATAAATGGGCTCCCACTATAGATTCTTAGCCAATAATTTAATCTGTTCCTCCATTTCTGTGTAATATTAAAGATGATTTACAACAATAAATCAACGATTACGCTAAAGGTATGTAGTGAACTCCGTTAACTCTTTACTCATAGTTCTGAATCGAAAGTACTCAGATGAAAGATTGTGTGGACAAGGTGACACAGAATTTTAAATGCCCAGAAATTACAGTTAACTAGGAGAAGCTATATAGGATCCACGTGGATGTTGAGACACAGCAACAATAGTTGTCAGGAGGTTCTCTCACATGTCAAATTTGGTATGTATGCATGTGAGAAACCTTTTGTCTCAATACGATCTGCCTCAAACGTGAAGGACGATCTGCTTCAAACGTGAAGGATCTTTTGAGATGTAGCTATAATAAGTGAAACCCTCTGACATGGACTGAAGGCAGAGTCCCATCGATAGAGCGCTCTAAGATTTGACACTACTGAAGGTTTCTTGAAAACAACATTGCAGCTTCACACGTCGGTCACATCATCAATGTGAAACAAATGACAAAAAGAAAAGCTCAACGTACCTAACGAGAAAAGAAATTGACAAAGAGGCCATTGCAAGCAATAAGAGAAAAAAGACAGTTACTTGGGCTTCACGTTCTCCACAAATCATTGAAATCAGTAGTCGAATTCGCTAGTATTCCAGTAGATATAGTAAAAAAATAAACTTGGGAGTCAGCATGCATTTTGGCATCGTCATACCACCGAATCATATATTTCTAGAGAGGAGAACCGATTCCATGCTGACTGCAGAATAACCCTGAAGCCGTGGTGATTCTAGCAGAAAAAGATATTACAACAGAAACCCTTACAAGCATTACCTGGATGCTGAGACTCGGTATCGAGATCTGATATCAATTTGTAAAAAATAATCTCTTTGGTTTCAATGAAAATTTTATGTATCCAGTTCACTGATTCTTTGGAAATATACTACATTCAATTTCATATAATCAGTAAACTGTTGTATTTGTTGTTGTTTGGTTGTATTGTTTCTGAAAATACTTCTTGTAATTGTCTGTTTCAATTACAGAATTTTTACCACCAAATGGCTTTCAACATAAACTTTGTGAGGTGTGTGTATAGCAATCTGTGAGTGAATAAACGGTACAAAGGACACTTAAATAACTTTTTTTTTTGCTTATGGCTTTACACCTCGTCGACATTATTAAAGGCGGGAAAGGAATTTGCTCAAGGTACAGGAAAATATTCGACCTTGGCCTTTCTTTGAAGTAACCAACCCGGAGTGATTTTGGGAAACTGGAATTCTTGATGGCCTGACAGGGATTCGAATCCGGGTCCTCCAAATGCGAGGCCAGAGAATAACCACTCACACACCATGCTCAATGAACTTTTTTTTATTTATAAATCTTATTTTTTTTTTTAAGCGGAAAAGAAATTGGCCCTTCTGTCACCATGGTTACGAAAACCGACGATATCCTGAATTTTATACTCCTAGGGGACGACGTTTGTACATCGTACACATTATGTTATTTATCTGTGTAGGCAAACATAATGAGCAAGAAAGGAAGAAACACCATAAAATATTTCAGCACTTGAAAGTCGTTCTTTCTAATTCTTTACTTGATACTCTGCAACGAATGCAAGTTACTAGTGTAACATAAATCTAAGAATTTTCACAGTGCTAGTCACAAAAAGAGATTTATAATGCTTTGATTAATGTAATATTCCATCGAAGTATTCGTCTGAAAACTGCAGGCATATGTCCCAAAGACCTTTAAGTTGGATCAGCTAGCCCAGGTTAAGCACCTATTGAGTTTTAGTCTGTATTAGCAAACTTTCAACTACTTCGTCAGCCATCAACATTAGGTTGTCATCGCAGGATGTAGGATGTCGCAGGTAGTCAATATCTAGCGTCCCGTTTTGGAATGAACCACAGTATACGAGAACAACATGCCTTAAAGATTATTTCATTTGTTTTAAAATAGATCATTGGAATGTATTTTTAGTACTTAGCGTGGAGCTGCCGTCGAGGTACTTATGCAAGGAACTTTTGTAATATCGACTTTCATTAAGTGCTTTAATATCTTATCAGCATTGTATCTGGAAAGTAACACGCTCCCGTAACTGATCTTTCCGCTTCGTGGGTTCGCATGCTTGAGGTGTTTCGAGCTCTCGACACAGTCGATAGCAGCGGGCGCTGGGCTTTGTCGCGTGAGATAGCCATCGCTAACCTCCATAATTAAGTTCCTCGCTTGGGAGGGTTTCAGCCGTGCAACATCCCGCAAGGCCTATTAGCTTCGTCCGCACGCGGTAACTATATTATGAGTTAACTGATTCCAAGTTCTAAGTAGCTCCAAGTTGGTCAACTTCAAAGACTGCTTTAAACATGGGTCAAATTTGGCGTGCAATTAATTTCGTTAACTACCTACAAGTAAGTTCTTCCTGCGCTGACTTATATCCGTTACAAGCAAACTCTCTTGTAGAGCTGCTGAAAACGACGGTGCTTAACGTGTTACCTAGACATGAGCTGAGGTCTGCATTGAATTAAACCGAGGGAAGCATCTATGCTTTTTGCGGATACTTTCATGAAATTCCTCCGATTAGTAAGTATTTAGTCTTCATATTTGCTTAGTGATCTCAATTTAAAATTGAGGAAATATGATTAAAGTACCTGTACATGTACTCAGACATGTCACTAGGTGAACTTAATACAAATCGAATTAATTCATTTCAATGTTATTCAAGTTACCTTATACGAAATCAGTTTATTGGTAACAGAATCCTCAAAGAATAACAACGAATTGCCTTCATTTTTTATATGATTTTTTAGCAGCTCTCTTTCGTTGCGGGAAAAAACACATAGTTATTCACTTGACAATAGCAGTCAGAAAGGCAAAAAGGATACCAGGCAAAAAACTATTCTAAATGCACTATCAGCACGATGAAAACGCCACAGCCACATACGGTGACTGCTAGAAAACTATTTCAAGGTATCTTTCTGTGGTTTATAGCGATCTGTATTGGATGAATTGGATGACAATACAAACAGTTGACCTACAGTAAGAACGAAGACTTTCCCGATTGACTTACAATCTGTTTTTATTATCTTTAGTTGTAGTTTTTGTCATCCTATGACGCAGAGGTGACAAGTCTGCCAGGAAAAAAGCTTTTCCTACATATACCATATTGCTTGTTGCGGCTAACAATGGTACATTCTTCAATGTAATTTAGGCCTTTAAACCGCTCTCTCTTCTCTGTCCACATGTCGACAGCTTAACTTCGCACCTTTGTTATGCTGATATCCTGCGGTACTTATTAATTGAACAGCTGGCAGCGCATTTCAAACGCCACACGGCTCACCTGTAACTTGCGACTGTGACTTTGGATTGAAGCTGGTGACTACTTGATATGGACTGTCGCTCGCTACTGGTAACTGGGAGTGTCTTGCAGACGACTTCACGCCGCCATTCTGTGTATCTCTATTGCTACGTCTATGGCTTCAGCTCCCTGATTGACCCAGTAGTGGTGGCCATAGGTTTTCTTCCAGACTATCGGTAACAATAGTGGTTCCAGTGACAAAATCCCCTTAATCGAGGTCTTACGCAGCCAAAAGAGCTATTTTAAGTGATGTTCACTGGAACTAGGGATTGCAATCCAGCAAAGCGGGATCCCGCAATCCCGCGGGATCCCGCATCATTAGACAATCTGGCGGATCCCGCACAAAATTAAGCGGATCCGCAATCCGCAAAATCCGGCGGAAACGCGTGTTAATCTGTGTGACTCGCTGCCCCACTCGGTCTCTGTCGGATATTTTGCACTGTTTGCCTGTACCCTTCCAGTTGGCATTTGACTCATGTGAACAAGAGTTTGTTTTAGTCAACCTTCGTCATTCGTAAGTAAATAAATACACTTTTACGTATTCATCAAAACTTACGTTTGTTTCGAGTACACATTTCTGTAATTTGAGTTATGGTGCGTATTTAGTACGATTTTCTAACTATATAATTATTTTTTAAGTGTCGCACACGTTATCTGAACTACACGGTTACAGTTATTCATGGTTTCATTATTCTCATTTTCTGTATTTGCAGATAAAATAATTCTGACAATTTCCTAATTTGCGGCTGAAAATTTGATTATTCGTTGATATGAAACTAATGTTATCGTAATTTCAACGATCGCGTACCTATTTATTTAACAGCTATCAAAAGGAAATTGTATATCCTTTGACTTATTGTTGTTTTGGCCGCTGCCTCAATGTGTTTCTTTGACGAAAGCCACCTGCTTACATGTGCCGCTCAGACTTTCGATTAATCCCTCTTCTTCTTGTTATTATTTCGACTAAAGGATAAAAGTTATAATGAAATTTTCACGGGTGTATCGACGAATTGTGTTGTAGGAGCACCATACTTCGACGGCTGCCTCCGCCGTCTTCCTCACGTGTGAAATTTCGTGTGTTTGCAATGAAATCCGGAGATACAACCTATGAGGACTTCACTGCAATCATTCGCCGAGAAAGTCTCCTTTCTTACTAAAAAATAACAATTTCCACTATAAAACCGTCGTTACGCCACATAAGTAAATCTGAAATACTTGACAGTTTACGTGTTGGTGAGTAGTTTCTTTTAATAACATTGAATCAACTGTAATATCAATCAAGGAATCAGGAGGTATAATAATGAATCACGCAAAAAAGGCCAAGTCTCGTGCTTGTGCAGTGACAAAAAGTTATGAGATCTTGTTCTGAGCCAAGTCTACACTTTACAGAGTATATTCACGTCACTTTGTGAAATGGAATGCTTTTCTCGGTGTTATGGAACGTTTATTTAGAATTTAAAAAAAAAAAAAAAACTCTGGTAACTTGGCCACTAAGCAAACCATATTTTTAAATCTATGTGATGTATTGTAAGGCACCTAATATGACCTAAGACTCAATATTTTCCATTTTTATTATTTATTTAAAAATTGGTTTAGATTAAAAAATAAAAATGTAAGACCTCGAAATACACTTAACACACGCTAAAAAGTTTTAATGTCATTTTGTCAATCAAAATATTGTTAACTGTTAATTTTTATAATTTAACATTAAAAATTATTTATTAATTTAATTATTATTTAATTTATTAACGTTTTAAGTAACTATGTTTTAAATATATGCGTAAAAAAACTGTTTGTACCAAACCCGCACGGATCCCGCGGGATCCCGCGGGATTGGCGCAAATCCCGCGCGGATCCCGCGGGATTGAAAACACTGCGGGACTGCAATCCTTAACTGGAACTTATAAGATAACTAGTGAAATTGTTGTCGTCACAGAAGCCACTTATAAGATAGCTTGTTTTATTACAAACAATATTATTTATCCTTTCTCTTTCTTTCGACAGACGTCAGTTATAACGTAACTTGTGAAATTATTTAAATCATTTATAACATGAAGCAGATCAGGACAGTGGTTGGAATGATGATGTGTTATAACGTGTCTGGTCGATGAATTCATAAATGATGAATTTACCTTTTATGAATGACTGTCCTACATCCTGCCAATCTATCATCAAGAAGCACCTACGTGTTGTGGATGTAGTCATCTCTTTTTTCATCTTCATTCATGGTGTTATATTTTTTTAATTACTGTCGTACTTTTATTCATCAAATGTTCTGCGATCATTATGTAGTGTTCCACAAGACTGTACGTTAGGGTGTCCCTTATTTTTCAGAGTCGGCATTTTGTGACGCATTGGTTCTAATTTTTTTTTAAATTTTACCCTAAAACACTCACAAATAAAATTTTACGCCATTCTGAGAACAGTAACCCGTGCCAACTTGCACCGACTCATCTTCATATAACTTACGCAAGAGTAGTGGCCCGCGCCCACATTATTGTTACTTTCATTAGAGTTCGTGAATAGGTATCACGTATTTTTCTGTTCTAATTGATGGTTTTAGGAAGAGCATATTTTTATTAGGAGAGGCAAACAACCAATTTGAAGGAGTGCTATCACTTTTATTTTTAACTAGCTCGTACCCGCGACTTCGTACGCGTGGATTAAGAATTGTTTTGCCAGAATTAAATATACATAGTTGTTGGTAACGAAGGATTGGTCCCAAACAATATCGAGTTGGAATAATATGACAGGAAAGCTATCACTATATCACTGTACCGTCCAACCTGTCTCTTGAAGAGAATCAATTTCCAACGTATTTCTATCACCATTCGGTAAGGTCTCAAAATTTCGTGACTACAACTGTTAATCATACTGGAAAAAATATCCTGTGCCATTCATATAGATTTCCTTATAAAATTCCATCACAACGATATAGCCATTTAGTCGTCAAAACGTAACAAAAAGGCAGAGACTGATTGCGAACAACACCTGAGGGATCATTATAACGTAAAAAAGTGTACACCTAAAACATTGCAAGACTACCTACGATTTGCCTCGCATTGCACCCCTAACTTTTTAATATCTACAGTTTAACATTCAATCCGAATAACCTACAGCCCAGGCCTGACTCTTACGATGAAAAACAATTTTTAAAAATCTTAGCCTCCATGGAGATTTGAACCGGAGACCACGACGTTCGTAACCAAGCGCTTTAGCCACTTTTTTTTTTTTTTTTTTTTTTTTTTTTTCTTTTTTTTTTTTTAATGTTTTTTTTTGGGCCTCCTTCCTCCCCTTCAGCCCTGCCTTTCGCTCGCCAGTGGTTGGCTCTTTGCCTGGCTCTAAACCTTTTTATAATAAAATTTGGGTTTCAATGTTCTCTTTTCCTGATTTGTATTTATTAGTGGTATTTTCCATCAGTTGGATGTTTTGTTTTTTTGAGGTTCTTTATGATTTGAATATTTGGTACAGTTAGGTTCCCCTCGTGCCTTTGATTCAAAAAGTCTCTCTTTGGGTCTAGGCGGGGTTTATAAACAGTTTTATTTGGTTAAATTGTGATCATTGGAATGATTCTGTCATTATTATATCGAGCATCCGTGCGAAGTCTTTTTTATAATTTTGAGTTTGGATAATTTCGTAATATATAGTATTCATATATGCTATATATTCGTCGTAAGTATTCTTTTCCGTTTGTAGCATATAAGTTAGGGTATTGCCTAGTATCCATTGTACCGTGTTGTGTTTCGTTTCAGGATATCTCTTTTTCTCAGGTTTCAGTATTTCCTGGATGCTCACGGTTAAAGGTGATGTTCTGTCAAGGAAGGCTATTCTTCTTCTTGCCCAATTCCATATTTTCTGGTTTTGGTTACACGTTATTCTGTGTATCAGGGTGTCAGTATTTCCGCAATTTCTGCATCTGTCATTCGGGGATAGATGTATTTCGTAAAGTCTTCTGTTGGTTGAGATTTTTTCATTTACGACGTCATACCACAAGGATTGTGTTTTAGTGTTTAGAGTTTTATTCGTTATATTTTTCCAGATGTTGCTCCAGTTGTATTGTGGATTTTTAATTTCGATTTTATTTCTGTGGTTAGATGTGTTGGTTATTTTGTAGATTTCTTTTGTTGTCTTGTTGTACAGCGTGCATCCTTTGGTTTTTGCATAAGTTGTTTCTAGGTGAAATTTTCTCATATGTGGTAAGTTGAATTTATCGCGGCCATGTTGAAAGGTATTTCCTCAGTGACTGGTTTTGTTTCTTTAATCAAGTTATTTGTTGGGCCGTTTGGGTCATTTTCCGCTGTCGTTATGGTTCTTTTGAGGAATAATGCGCAGCATCTTTCGCGTACGCTTATCATTCCTATGCCTCCTTTTCCTAGGGGTAGAGTCATTGTTTTGAACGCTGTTTTGAAGATCTTACCCCTGCTTGCGAACCACCCTAGCAGATTCTGTATCCGATCTGCAATTGTGTCGGGTATCGGCAGTACTTGGGCGATGTAGACCATTTTACTCAATAAAGATACTTGTACGATTTTAGCCTTCTGTATTGCATCCAGATCTCTATCACAGTGCATGTTTATAACAGCCCTAATTTTTGGTAGTGTTATGAGCCAGTTTTTAGTTATTGTTTTCATAATGTTCTTTTGAAAAACAATGCCTAATGTCTTATGTTCTTCTACTTGCTCGTACCAGATGTCTGTTGGAGGTGGGATCTCTGCTCCACTTATTTGGAGCAGTGCTGTTTTCTTTGGGTTAAGTTTTGCGCCTGTTGCTTCCGTGAACGTTGTGATTATTTCCCACGTTTTTTGGATGTCCTCCGCTGAAGTTTCGGCTATACAAATGTCGTCTGCGTATCCTCTGCATGTAAATTTGTATCCGTTTAGATTAATGCCTGTTAAATTTTGGTGACATTTCTCAAGCAGGGGTTCCGTTGCCAGTGCGTACAGGATCATTGATAGCGGGCATCCTTGTCTTATCGATCTTTCTATCTTGACGGGCGCTGACAGGTGTCCGTTTATAAGAAGTTTTGAATGTGTGTTTGTAATTATTTTCTTTATTACTTCCACGAATGGGGAGCCAAATCCTTTATGTTCCATGATTTTTAAGAGGTAATTATGTTCAATTCGGTCAAAAGCTTTTTCAAAATCGAGGAATAGTAGAGCTGATGGCGTTTGTTTTTCTGCGTTTATGCTGATAATATCACGGTATTCGCACACAGTATTTAAGATGCTACGTCCGGGAATAGCACTGGTTTGATGAGGTCCTAAGATTTTCTCCATGAGGGGTTCCAGTCTAGTTTTGAGGATTCTCGTTAGTATTTTAAAGTCTGAATTTAACAAAGTTATTGGTCGTATTTCATTGATTTTTTTGATCTGGTTGCCTTTGGGTACTAGCACTATGATGCCCTCTGTGAAGGCGGTGGGAAGATTATCCTCTGTCCATAAGTCGTTTAGAATCTCTGTTAACTTATTTCTTAGCATGGGCCAGTAATGAATATAAAATTCTATGGGTAACCCATCCGGTCCTGGGGATTTCCCTCTTGCTGCTTTGTTTATCGATGTATGAATTTCATCCTGGTCAAAAATTCTTGTTAGAGTTGCTGATTCTTCCACACTTGCTGTGTTACTTGAGTTGGATATTAAATCGGAGATTGCCGCCGTACTAGTTGGAGTTGACTTAAAAATATTTTTATAATGCGTGGTAATTTCTTTAATTATATCTCTTCCGTCCTTGATGTTTTCACCATTTTCTTTAATTATATTGGTTATTAAAGTTTTTTTACTCCTTTTTGTGCTCCTTATAAGGTGGTACAAGGCTGCCGTTTCTTTGGTTGCGACGTCAGTCGGTTTTGAAGTTGTCAGAAGTTTGTTTGCTTGCATATTTTGTAATGATAGGATCTTGGCTTTGTATTTTTTTATTTTTATATTAGTATCGACAGTTATGGTGGGCTCTTGGTATAATTCCTTGATGCATCTGTAATAATACTCAATTTGCCACTGAGCTGCCAGTCCACTACATGGAAACACGGTACGGAGACGTCCATATCCAACGTGTCTGTCTATCGCCGTATTTCGAAGTTATGAGACAACATGTGTTATTTATACAGATAATTTTTCAACCAAATGTAGAAAGTATTTTTTGGATTTGTATAAAGAACAAACAAACTAACAAACCGATAAACATACATTCATCTTTATATATAAAGATATACGCCAATGCAAATTGACTATAAGTGAAAGCCGTTGTAAGTGTTGCAGCATTGTCGACCCTAACGCGAGACCAGGCTATTGGAGAGAGAGATTATTTTCTATCCGCTTACTGGCATAGTGACGTGCCTACTGTCAATCTGTCACTGAGAAGACCGAACACATGTCCTGCGCTCCTTATATTGGCCGCATCGAACATTCTAGACTTCTTTCGGCAACTGACCGGCCAGTGTCCCTGGCTGTGGTATGCGCTGATCGTTTTCGTCAGCAAAACCTGACTCATTACTCTCGCGTGCGGACGGCACGCGACTCTGGCGTACTGTCACGACACACCTACACTCGTTTAATTCTAAATCACACAACTAAATCTTTTGCAAAAAACTTGGGCCGTTACATCGTAATGTCGCTATACAGGAGTGCATTATTCTGGGAAATATTATGGAGACAGTTCAAAAAGGATGTCAGCAAATCTCTGGATGTTTATAAGTGAAGGGAAGAGGATTTCAAGCGTGAATTGCATAATAATTATGATATTGGGCACGCTTACGCTCTCAAAAGGATGTAAAAAAAAGGAGGGTAAAATCTTCTTAAACCGACAGAAAGAGCCAGGGGGAAAAGGTTGCTTGTTGTCTGTGGAAAATTAGCTGAAAAAGAAGAAAGGGTAAATAAATAAATAAATAAAGCGAAAAATACTTAAATATATGTTGTCAAGCGAGAAGTCAAGCTCTTCAGCTTCCTATGCTCTGTTCATGCTATCTGAACAATTCAACGACACATTTTTTAGTTCTGGAGAACATCAGGAAGAGCATTTAACAAACCCACCCAAAATAATTCAATCGGGAACTGCTGCAAAGCGCAGAAGAAAAGGTATCATTACTCCTATATTAATAGCTGCATTATATAGATATCAGTTAGGTCTAAGAGATTCAGTTTACGTTCTTTAAGTTATCATGGAGGCACTAAGACTTAGCATTGGCGATTTTTCTTTAAACAAATCTTCCATTCAACGAATTAGGACACAAACAAGGAAGAAATGCGTAGAAGCTATAATAACTGATTTTAAAATGACATGCCCCAAGTAGTGACCATTAAGTGGGATTTCATTTTTTTTTTACTACTTTACGTCTCTCATCAGCGAATTCTTTAGAGACGGGAAAGAATGGGGGCAAGGAATGGGAAGAAATTCCACCATGGCCTTTTTAAGGAAGCATCCCGGCATTTGCCTGGAGTGATTTGGGAAACCATGGAAAACCCAATCTGGATGCCCGGACGGGGATTCGAACCGCCGTCCTCCCGAATGCGAGGCCAGAACGCTATCCGTTACACCACCACGCTCGGTAATTTCATGTTGTTACCTCGTCTGTGCGTAAGAAGTTCGAAAGAAGAACGACTGCCAATCTATCTCATAATTACATTTCGTAACAGGGAACAACTTCTTGTGATAAAGACCAAGGTGAAGTTATTCCGAATGCTCTGAATAAGTGATAATGCGCAGATAATGAGCTGCTACACAGATGCATCTAACATAGGTCAGCTCAGTGCCTGGGCACTTCCGTAGCAAATGTTAGAAAGAAAGTTATTACTTTTTGTATGACGGCGTCAAGTTAATATAAGCACTCTGAAAATAACCTTTTAATGACGTACGAATTGAGTAGTTGTTATATTTCTGTTTGACTGAATTAAAAATCCTTTTTGTGAGATGACTACAGAGAACTAATTGAGTTATGAGTTATATTTTGGATGGAGATAGTGGTAAGAACTGAAAATAAGGCATCCTCTTTCAGTGCATCGAGCGTTATGTATTGCAAGAGCCATTTATTCACTCGAGATACATTTATTAAGTTTTTTACTTAAATTGAGCAAGAAACGCGTAATGGTACGTAATTTAGAAAGGCAAGGTACATCTGACTTTGTAGAAAGGAACACTGCTTTGACGGCAGAAATATCCAGCCCTATTTTCTATGGTACTTTAAAATTAGCTGTCTTGTGTGTACATTATTTTGAATATTTTGCAACTTGATTAATGCTTACCTATATTTTGTTTTAGGAGAAATCACGATGAATTTGTATCCGTAAAGAACACACATTTGTTTTCTCGGTTAAAATTTAAAGCAGTGTTTTTCAGGAAATTGTTTCTTCATTGGAAGTAACTGCTGTTTTTATACATGCTAGAAGAAAGCTATTTTATCTGAATGAATCAGCTGAAAGAACTGTAAAATTAATGCAGGAGTTTCGTGGTTTAATTACAGCCGATGAAGAACGGAAACAATTTTCATGCATAAACACCGAAAATTGTACCCTCACTGTAAAAAATGGATCCTAAATATAAAAAACCCCTCATAATTGTAATACCCCTATCTTATTAAAAACTTAAATATTATTTCTTGCTGTCTGGATTTAAATGCTAACACAAAATCGTACAAAATTTTGATAATTTAGTCACCTATCAAGCGATAATAAAAATAAGCCCTTTTCTTAAAGTTTCGGGTCTGCTCGGCACTCATTAACACCATCGTAAGAGGATAAAGTTTCTTATGTAAGTAAGCTACAGTGATTTAAAAAGAATTAGAGGGTACGCGTTTGAATATTCGCAAATTTTTTTGTTTTGATCTTTTAAGGGATACCCTACTGTGTATGTCTTGACCGGTAATGAGGTGGGAGGATGAAAAAACGCAACCGCGATGTGGACACTGTAGTAGTGTAGCGTTGAAGAGTTGGTGGTGAGTCCTTCCAGAGTACTAGCATTCACTGATTTTTTTTTTTTTTTTCATTTAAGGGCGCTTGCTTCGATTGCGACGAAACTGCAGAAAACATGTAGATCATTTTGCGGCCGATCATTTCTCAGCAACCCTTATGTAGATCATAAGTTCCACTCTTTCTCCATGTCAGAGTGTGCGTCTCTACAATCAGCTAATAGTGGCTTCAGGTAATAAAAATAGCTTTTCACAAAAAAACAGGAATAATCACCTGGGGAATTCAGTAAAGTTTCAAGAATTGTGCAGCTATTCGAAAGAAGAGTATGGAAAGATTCGTTAAATTCTGCATTTGTTTTAAAATAGGAATTTTATCTCTTCGGCTGGTGGTAGCGCCAGTTGCGATATTAAATTTTGAATTTCCTTTACTAAAGACAATTTTGTTGTACAATAAAACACACTTGGTATTCCAAATTCATCAGAAATTCGTACTCTCGGGGCGTTTAGATAAACTACTTCTTTGTTATCTCTAAGCAAACTGTTGTGAAACGACACTGATGGGCCTATTGGCCTTTGTTACAGTGGTAAATGTGTGTTCAGTGTTTCCCCTCCCCCAGCATAAAAAAACTCATGCTTCGCTGATGGAAAGCTATCGGTCTTCACCGGTGACATCCTTCTTGTCTTAATGCACTTTCGTCGTGTTGCTAACTGAACAACTGAAGTGCAAGTTTTCAGGTGAGGCTCAACTGAGACGCAATTTCTATTAACCAAATGATCAGCTGCACCAATCTCAGTAGCTTCCGTAACCCTTTTAGTGTGGCTCTGTTGAAAATGAAATAATAAGTTCTAAATTCAGACTACCGCCATCCAATTTACGCTTATAATATTGTAATGTGAGAATATGGTATCTCAGCTAGTAGAACAAAGTAATCTTATGCATATACCTACTGCGTGGTTTGTGAGAGACTAAATCAGCTAAAAGAGGACCGCGTGTTAGAGAGTAGTGAACTGCAGTCCATGTTTCTTCAGAATTTCGCTGCCCCTCTCATACATACGAATGTAAGCGCACGTTTTATGTTTCGCTGAAGAGATATGTAAAATATGATGAAAAGTAATTAATTAACAGAA
Source organism: Vandiemenella viatica (assembly GCA_031002005.1). Classification (NCBI taxonomy): domain Eukaryota; kingdom Metazoa; phylum Arthropoda; class Insecta; order Orthoptera; family Morabidae; genus Vandiemenella; species Vandiemenella viatica. The sequence continues at coordinate 142,806,120 of JARYHS010013631.1, read as the reverse complement.
CGGATTAAAGTGTTATGAAATTGTTACTCGATTCTAATCAAACAATCCTAACTCAGATCCCGTTAGCTATCGTATTGTGTTAACGATCAAAGCTGGTAATTTATTCGTCGTTAATAATATTAGTGTACTCGACAGTCAGATAGGCGTATCTGCAACTGGCTGGCAATAAATCAGCTACCAAGCGTTAGGTGGAGGATCAATAGATAACGTGAAGCTGGTTGGTATCCAGTGCTCACCTAACATAAATATCTCTCCAGGTAAGCGTACCAAAACAGGAACCTAGCAGACACCCACTTTGGAATCATAACCACTAGACATTAAGAAAAAAAATCGCGAATAGGTAATTAATGTCCTAAAGCATGACTGAAACATTCATGTCAAGTCGAGTGAAATAATAATAGTGGATGTTGATTACCAAGAACATTCTCATTAATGTGTACAAAGTTCAGTAAAAAAACATAATCTCAAAGGACGATAGTGTATAGCTTATTGTAAATAAAAATTAAGTCGTTTTAGCTATTATCAGAAAGAACGCTGATGCCTAAAAGGAAACATAAAATTTGTACATCATTTTTTTTTTAGGAAAGTTTCAAAGAATTTTTTGAATGTAACGCAACAGTACCAAATAGATAATCGGTATTTTTATATTATGAATTCCTCTAAACATTTTTTGTTTTAACTTTTTGGGCATGTTATCTTTTCCATAATCTTGGCTTGAGTAATATTGAACGCACCAATTACAAAATTTACCATCAATTTTTTCGTATTAGAATTTAAATTTTTGCTCCTGTGTTTAAAAACGTTATTTTAGATTCATTTTTCATTAATGAGAAATATTGCATATATATGTGAAAATAATAATACTTTTGATGTACATCTATCTTTCCGGCCGAAACGATCAGTTTACAAACAAGAGGATAAATAAAAATTATGGTTTGTTTCTCTGGTTAGTGTCAAGCTGTTCTGAAATACACATTTTGTTATGTGAACATTCCAATTTCCACGAATTTCATCACTGGGGTTTATAAATGTCGGATAATGACATTTTTGGCACCAATTAAAAGCTTTTTACTGCTTGTAATACATGATTATTTTAACTTATTTCCACAACTTCGATAACTATGAACCGCCAAGTACTCAAGTCAGTTTTATGGAGCTCTTGTATTTACGATATTTCATTTTTACTCTGCTTCTCGGATGTTATAAGCAAGATCTAATTTTTATTTTTGTCCTAGAAACGGGATTTGTTGATTTGATCTTGAACTTTATCGTCTTATGGATCATTTCTGATGTTATTCTCATCTCTACTGCGTCATTTGTGACCTTAATAAAAATTATCTGGGATAACTGCAAAAGTTTTATGAGACGATTCTCGTCAAGTTCACTTATTACTTATCTGCAATCCTTTTGTAAACATCGTTTCTAATTATATTTTTATGAACGATTTTCCCTTGATGTCAGTCAAAAAAAATTATGGATTATAAAGAAATGATTAATTAATACAGCTAAGCTTCTTAAATCTATAATAGAATTTTTGAAAATTGGTTATTACTTCTTTGTTTTTGCACCGTAGTAATTGCACTTTTTTATGTTTTTAGAAAAAATATCAACTACAAACGATACCTTTTACCTTAGCTTTAGGATACCGGTGTCACAATTTCGTTTGTGCGAGACAATAGTTGGGCGGATGTACGATTTGGAAGATAATTTAAAGTTTAGGTGCTCTTATTGGCCATTATCAATCGTGTTGCGAATCTGAAGCATCTTTCTGAAATGTCTGGTTGGTCTGGTATGTGGGAATGGAATCTGTTGAAGGCAATTGTGCAATTGTGATGCTTAAAGTATACGGTCAAAAAAATGTCACTGTTATCTTGCCGTATACATTTAGAAATTGATAAAATATGCATAAGATCAAATCAATCTGTTTCCAATTTTCGAGAATAATAATAATAATAATAATAATAAAATATACAAGTAGAAGATCCATGATATGTTCAATTCTGGGAAAATAACTGTATTTTCTTATATTACGTAATTTGTTTTTAGTTTCATACATCATTTAGTTATATCTTTGATGTAATTATTACAAGCCATCTATTATCATGACAAAATCTTAACTGTGTTCTGTTTATCTCATAGAGACTGTGGATATTTAATTGATTGCTTATACAACACAGCTGTTATACAACATAACGGTCAGTATAATGTGCAAGTTCTCTTAAAATAGAACTGGATTTTATTCTCCATTGGAAAACAAAATGAAGTGCTTCAGATTCTCTCAACTGGAATCAAAAATAAACTTTACTTTCTGGAAGCTTTTGTTTCTATTGTGGAGGCAATTATCTTGTCAATGAACGAAGTAATAAACGCACATCGAAATTTTATTTTGTGTTAAGACACTTGAGAAAAACTTGTTTATACTCCAATGAAAACCTTGTGGATGGGAGAACGGTGTATAGGTGATGGTGGAGCGAGAAGTATCAAAGACGGTCACACAAAAAGCGGGTTACGTTTTGACAGGATCTCTGCAGAAGATTATCAAACAAATACGGAGGATTATCTTGTTGCGATCATAAAAATTAAGAGCTCCAGTACACCACATTTTAAGAGATCTTTTATTATTTAGAGACATTCTGAAAATTCGTGTCGCTGATTAATGATTGAGAGGAAAGAAATTTTATAGGTATGCGAACTACTATTAAATAGTAAAACCGAACCAGGTGGATGGGCTTTAACGTTCGATGCTGGCTGTCGGCAGGACCTCCGGTTCGATTCATCGACTGGCAATTAAAATTCAGTTTTCATGAATTACCAGAAATCACTCCATGAAGATACCAGTGATACCTTATAAGGGTGATGACGATTTGCTACCCGCTTTATATTCATAATTTTCTCCAGATTGTTATGGTAGCTTGATCGATGAGTCATAAAGCCTTCTATTTCCACAAAAAATGCATTGCGTGGCTATCTATAGCGAATTAAAATATTGGGTACCAACTTAATTTTTCAAGATGAATGAACCGATATTTTTAGAATAAAATATGTAGCTTTGAACTATTTTTGAACTGTCTAAATTTTTTCAGATTGTAATCGCCATTTACTCACGAATTCTTGTAAACTAACAAAAAAAAAAAAGTCACAAATGAAAATGTACTCAATTATAATCCGTTTAGTTATCAGGGGCGACTTAAGGTCGCTATGCTCTATCTACACTCGACTGCCCTTACCCCTGCATACGAAGAGAATGAGTTTCTGCTGACAAAGTTGCCATTCTCGCACTGGACACAGCGGTCAGTTTGTAGAAATAGGACGGGAGGGCCGGTAAGGTGAGGATCGGGGCCAGGGCAACATGACCTCATGCCATAAGTTCTGGGTGAACAGAATAGAATGGTCTGCTAACTCTATGCTTGAGATACCCATGGATCTAAAGAGCGCTTGGTTCGAATTCTGACTAGAACGAAATTTTTATGACCCTTTGAACAGACGTTGATATCTGGCAATTGCTGCTATGATTGTGTGAAGTTCACTAGGAGGTTCCGTGACTCGGATGTACGTAGACTTCACCCAAAAAGACTGCCGCTTTTGGATTAGGTAGGATATCTGTGTGCAAGGCGTATGAAATGATGAAATGATCATTTTAATCTATGAAAAATTTATCACTCGTAAGAGATTTGCAGCTTCATGCCGACTCTGTAAACAAATTTGTTTACCACCAAATGCCAGTAATCTCAGTACACCTTGCAGTTACAGTCTTTGTCTTCTGATTAGCTAGTTCAAAAGAAGGCATATCATATACAAGGGGTGATCAAATGAAAAGGTATGAAACGACTTAAAAACGTAACAGTTAAATATTTGCATATTACGCCATGGGAGAACGTAGTGATACATCTCGGGATGCGATTGGAGTCTCTGACTGGGATCGGAGCATTCGCGGGCGCCCGCATGCTCAGTAGAGAGCAGAGGCTCTTATCAAAAGCGGCGTCCAAATGATGCGGCAGTCCGTATGAGGACAGGATGGCGTACAGGTGGGGGATGTGTGCTGTAAGACACTCCGACGCCTACGCAAGTCCATCAAGAACAAAAGACCGGGGCTGCTCACGGAGGGTGTGGTTCTGCTCCATGATAACGCGCGTCCACACGTCTCCAGAGTCACACACATGGAACTGGCCAAGTTCAAGTGGGAGACGTTGGACCATCCGCCCTACAGTCTGGACATGTCACCCTGCGATTTCCATGTGTTTGGTCCACTGAAGAAACACCTGAAAGTGAAGCGCTTCAACTCGGACGACGTACTCAAGGACGCTGTGAAGGACTGGATCTCATCACGGCCACAGGAATTCTGGGAACAAGGAATTCTGCGGCTTGTTCATCAGTGGGATTGTTGTGCTCAGGCATATGGTGAATATTTTGAATAAAGTCTACATTTGTACCGACCGTGTCGTTTCGTACCTTTTCATTTGATCACCCCTTGTACATTTTTCGACAGTCCTTCTTAATTGAGGAATGGATCGCTACTGAAATAAAAATTGTTTTGCTGCTACTTAACTGGAGATTACTCTCTTCGTGCCATTGTCACTTAAATAAATGATAGGTGCATGCTCTTACGTATATTTCCAGTATTAATGTCTTCCCGGTATAATCAACTATATTTTCGTACGACTCAGTATCTTCCCCTGATGTTTTCATTTATTAAATACTAGCTGGTACTCGTTAGTGATTTTAAAGAATTTTGATTTATAGCTGTCGACATGCAAACACATTATTGCACGATGGGAGACTTGAGGCTACTATTACATACAAACCCTAGTGGTTTGCGGTAGCTACTTTTGACTGCAGAGTTAATTATATAAGGACACACATCTCTATTATGATATCAGGTCGATCAATTTCAACTACCACATCTACCACACCCCCACAGCTACCGACATGCAATCACCATAGTGCACGAGGGAAGACTCCATACTTCTACCACACACAAACGCCAATGGTCTGCACTTGGTAGTTCTGACTGCATAGTGAAGTATAGGGTCACCTATGTCTTTCGTAGAAATAAGAAAACGCCGTGGGCCGATCACTTTCAATTACCATATCTCCCATACCTCCATAGCGGCCGCTATCTATCCACCATAAGGCATGATGGGAGTCTCGAGGTTGCTACCACACACAAACACCAGTGGGCTGCACTATGCAGTTGTGACAGCAAAGTGAAATATACGGACACGTATGTCTTTGGCCGAAATACGAAAATGCCCCTGACCGACCACTTTCAACCACCAAAACTCACACACCTTCAGCTACCCACATTCGGCCAACGTTGTGCACGATGTGTGATTGCACACACAAACACCAGTGGTTTGAGTTATATAGTTGTGACTGAGAAGTGAAAAATAAGGATACTCACGTCTTTAGTCGAAATATGAATGTCCCCCAGGTTGACGATTTGCAATCACCATATCTCCCACATCCCCATAGCTACTGACATGCAAACACCATAGTAGAAGATGGGACAACCACACACAAACACTAGTGATCTGCGCTATGTAGTTGGTGCAGCAAAGAGAAATACAGTGACACACATGTCTTTGGTCGAAATACGAAAATTTCCCTTATAGACCACTTTCAACCACCATATCTCACAAACTCCCACAGCTACCGACATTCGGCAACGTTGTCTACAATTTGTGACTATATACTAATGACACACACAAACGCCCTTGGTCTGCGGTAGGTAGTTGTGGCTGAAAATTGAAATATAGGGACACACATGTCTTTGGTCGAAATATGAACTAGCCCCAAGTCGACCAGTTCAACCACTGTATCTCGCACATACTCAGAGCTACCGATGTGCAACCACCATAGTGCACGATAGGAGATTCGATGCTACTACCACACACAAACACCAATGGTCTGCGTACTGTATTTGGGGCAGCAAAAAAAAAAAGGACACACATGTCATTGGTTAAAATATGAAAATGTCCCTGATCGACCACCACAGCTGCCGGAATTCGGCCAACGTTGTGCACGATGGGAAACTCCATGCTACTGCCACACACATAGACCATTGGGTCTGCGCTAAGTAGTGATGGGTGCAGAAAGAAATATAGGGGCATATATATATATATATATATTAGGTATAAATACAAGGGATTATACGAAAGAGATCATTGATATTTTTGCCGTGGTCTGGTACATTATGTTGCGTTATAATTACAGATAAATTTGTAAAATGTAGTTAAAATATTATATTTTTATAGAGAACAATAATCCCTAATCAATCCTAAAATTTTGACATACAATTTATTTAGAACATTTCATTTATAATTGAGGCTCAGAATTTTTCAAATTACACTAAAATATTTCATTACTTCTTGTTTAAGGACTTTTAAATGCCTGTATGTACATGCTTTAGAGAAGAGAAAAACATTTACGTGCACTAAGGTGAAATGAGAAAATGCCTTCGTATTTCTCAATTATGGGAAGTGGTTGTATTCTTATGCAGTAGAGTGTCAATATAATTCAGCTGAAATGTTTTGAAGCAGAGAAGAAGCCAAATGCTGTTTGTTTAATACTTCGGGCTGTCCATTCAGAAAATTTTTCAATTTTTCGTTAAACTGTGTCTCCCAACTGGCTGCTAATTTAATGAAGCGTATTACTTTAAATGTATTTGCAACAGTTATAAGATAGCAGCCGTAGTTCATTTTACCACTGAGAAAATAGTTTATTTAGTACAGCCACAATTAGGTGAACTTACGGAAATTTGGATTACAGAAGCATTACGTGTGGTGTCTCTGTATTCATCAAGCATTATATGCAAAAGTATTTTGACAGTTATATTACGGAATTCATACTTATCTGTGTACTTTATTACGACCGACTTTGCTCTTTTCCCGCAAAGCGTGATTATAATACCAGAACTAAAATTGAATTTCATCGAGATTTTAAGCCAATTGCTGTCTATTTAGAGATGTAAAAGATAACCAGGTGCATATTTTCAACAGTTTGACCAAATAAATTAAATAGTTGCAGAAAATATATGCATTTAAGAATTAAGTCCTGATAGTTGACTGTTACATTTGAAGAATATTTCAGTAGAGTTGCTTCCGTAATAAGATTGGAATTGAATAGTGCAATATTTAATGGTAATGTTCTTTCATATCATACAAGTCATCTGAACTGTTTTAAGAAATAATGATAAGAATGTTATCATCTTTTTTGTTACTTTTATTTTTGAAACGAATTACTTCGTCCAAAGAGATAATTAATTACAGTCAAGACAGAATATCGCCGCTGATTTAAGTCATAATTTACACTAAGTAGCTAGATTTCCGCAACAACAGCTGTCTTATATTGCAGATAGTATCTCGTTATATGTGTACTGTCTCTCTCCCTTCTTTGGATGTTCTTAACTTTTTCGTAGTGTCCTGAATTTTAAGAACGTATGAAGTTCTCCAAATTTAATCTCATAAAAGTTTTATACAAGAAGCCATTTTCCATAAATCGTCCTGTGAAATGCAGCTAAGTTTTTATTTTTTTTCGCAATTTTAACATTGTTTCCCTCGCTCTATTCTACAACGTTGTATCTAGTATTGAATTAGTTTTATTACTGCTAATTTTTTGCTTTTTTCTCATACAGTAAACTCAATGGCTCACCTTCCTGTATCACTACTGTCTCAGTATTCTGTACCAGGCAAAAAAAACAAACAAAGAACAGTAATTGAATCGATGTTTTGGTATTTCTTCTGAAATTCTGATTTCTCTCACGCGGGTGGGTTATCGAAATTATTTGAAATAATCACAGGAAGAAACGCCAGCTCACAGAGTCTAAAAGTTAAGGTTAAAATTACTTCAAAATTCATTACTTTTTTGTAAATTAATTTTTAAGTGTCATTTCTGGAATAAAAGTTTATTTCATAGCTCGGTTGTGAAATACTGAAATAATGAAAAATTATTTTGAAGATATTAATCAATGAAAGGATTATAAGCAGGCAATCTAGCAGAAATTTTATTTACTTTTCTTATACTAAAGCTGTGTCAAGAATGATTGTAAGATGATTTGGAATGTGTGTATTCCGAACAGGTTGGAAACTAAGAAATGATAAAAACTATGATTAATCATAGCAAAAATTAGTGCATTAATATTCCAGGGCGCCTACTCCAAATCCGGGTGCGTCTAGAAATTTTTAAGAACTTTAATAAATCATGTGAGACACGCCTGGACAGTCCATGGTTCGGTTTACATGTTAAATTTTAGTTCTAGCTACGATATATACGATATACATATTATTATTTATGTATCGTGTACATAATTATTTGGATAGTAACTATTATTCTAATTAACGTTTAGGAAGCATTCGAAAAAAAAATTCTGAATCATCAGAGGTTTTATCTTTGCCAGCGATATTTGTTTTATAATGGTTGAAAGTCTTGTTCCTTAACTACTAGTCTTTAATGGCAGTTCATTTCAGCTGAATTTTCTCGTATACACCGCAATACTGTTATTGCGCTCCGGAGAAAACGATGCGGAGAAAATACCACTGATCGTTGCGTTCCCCAGAGATGCTGCTCGTTGTGTCCAGACCAGCTGTTGTCGTTATGTGCCCCACACGGGTGGTTCTCAGCGCTGCATAACGACGCCTGAGGCAGACCGCCCGCTTATCTGCCCGCACTGTCCGCGGGGAAATGTCCCGGTGCGACGCTGGGCAATCTAGCTGCCAGGCGCCGCTCGCCCTAACGCCGAGATAGGATACACTGGAGCGCGTATGGGAGGAGTCACTTGCACACCGAGTTGGGAATATATTTGTAAATGCTGAAGAAAGATCCAGTTAATTAGGAAACAAACTGTTAATGCGCATCTACGAAAGATGTCATTCAGAATCAGAGGCAAGCATTTACTGGATTATTTATCATTTCTGTGAGTAGCAAGACTGAATTTTAAGTTTTCGGAATAGAACAGATACGGAAGTGCGTAATTTCCTGTGTGATAATGTTACGCACATTAGAACGAAGAATATTTTATAATGTAACTAGCGGAATTCCCAGCTTTGCCCGGTATAGTTCGCGTAGATTTAACAGTACCCTATTTTTTTTCCCGCAAAACATTTGTACAAAGTTTCATAAAATACGCGCCAACTTTTTCGGAATTAAAGGAAACTTACATTCACCCGCCCCCTACCAAGAAACTGGTGGGCTGAAGTTTATTTGCACGTATACTATTTTCATTCGTCCGAAAAGATTCATTTATATCAAGCTCAACTCTAGATTATGTTAAAAACTCACATTTGATTCAATTGCGAAGTGAATGGATATACTTGTGGCTCGAAACTCCAGATCCTTTAACACTGCAGATAAAATATCAAAAGTGAATCCGGATTAATATTATCGCAAACAGAAGACTAATGCTGAAGGCCAGAGATATTGTCCAGAGATCGTGGTTAAAGAAAATCTCTGTTGTTTTACGGCTATCGTGTCGTTTAAAAATTGATATCCCGAATTAAATGAAAGAATACTTCAAGCTATGGCTTTTAAAAATTGAATATATCGAATTAAAAGAAAGAATACTTAAAGTTTTGTTTAGTGTGCAAAATAGTTATTACTGTAAGTTATCTTATTGCTTTAATTAAAGGCTATGGTCAGAGAATTGTGTTGTGTGTTTAGTGCGGAGTATGCGGCATCTAGTAATTCCTCCTGTGGAATTTCTCACCATACGTTCAGAATTTCATTTAATGCTCCTACATTATTTAACGTTGAAACATAAGACATGCCAGACAAGTGAATTAAGATTCTAAGCTTTAAAACGGTGAAAACTCCATCGAAATCCGCCCCGTAGTTTCCGAGTTTTTATATGACCAATATTTCCGGTTTTCGTTTTATAGATATAGAAGATAAAGTGGGTACTTTTCGCAATGAATGTAGTATCATCTGAAATACTATTGGAAAACAAGGTGATGTCACGATTTAAATAAATGAACGAGGCTCTGAATATTACATTTGGCAAATAATTTAAATTTAATTTAAAAATTACGATTCAACAAAAACAAACAACAAAAACGATTGCTAGCTGAATGATCCCATGCTAAGAATCATTAGTGGTAAAGTTCTCTATCTCGAGGATCGTTCGAATCCCCGTCCAGACATCCAAAGTTGGGTTTTCTATGGTTTCCCCAAATCACTCCAGAGGAATGCCGGGATGTTTCCTTCAAAAAGGCCATGGCCGAATTCCTTCCCATTCCTTGTCGCCAGTCCAATCCCGATTCTAATTACCTTAGCCGTCAACGAGGCGTAAAGCAATAAGTAAAAAAAAAATAAAATCAATTCGAAGGTTGTTTGGCTGAGTGAACGATGTTCGTTAGAAGAGCGAACACGCATATTATTTCCAGATTATTAAGATTGTCGATATTATAATTTTCTGGAAACAAAGATGACACAGTCGATCAGCTTTCCGCTGGTACAGTAACTTGTGTTCAAGGGTATAAGTTAGTATTCCCCCGGAGTGTGGCTGCCATTGGATGACAAGCCGCTTCCCGTGATGGCGCGATGAAAATGCTGGGCAATTTTGGTCACAAAATCTGCTGGATACAAACAGGAAGGCTAATAAAGATTCAAGATTGTTTTCTCGTTATGAGGTCGTTTTCTTCTTAATAACTTGTAACGCGACAACGCGACAAGTGGTATGTAGCACGAAAAGTATTTTGAGCTCTCCTTGATAATCCATTCACAAATGTCCTTTCTACGAAATTTTCACAACACAATAAAATTCGTTTATGTAGTGATTGGTGGCTACTGACCCCTCTCCTCTGCTTTTCTCCGTTATAATTTGGCTCACGCGGAAAAAAATTTGCGAGCTGTTTACGAAGCTGTATTCGGACAAACGTCCGTCTGCCGCAGCCTTGACCAGGAGCTTGAGGCTGCCATACATGATTATATGTTTCGAACAGTATCGAGGGAGTGGAATGGTTGGTTACATCTCATCTGCGCTAAACTCAAACACGAAGAGATATTTTCTCAGTCTCCGGAGTTATACTAGATTTTCTGCCCTTCACGTATCAAATTGTCTATAGTTCGCGTAAATACTGTATTTATTATTTGAAACAGTAGGCAAGAGTTTTATTTAACCTTGATTAATTGGTCCGATCATTCCGCGTTCGAAGTGAAAATGAATTTCAGAATGTAGTTTACGAATGACCATACTTTGCGAAACGTTAATTTATTGGATACAAGGCTTTGACTTGTTTAAATATATCACCTTCAATGTAAGGAAGTTTTAAATAAAGTTTCGATTCGCATGTGTTAAAACTTTGGGAGGGGCTGTAAAATTACAGTATCATATGCCATACGTAAATATTAATTGTTGCAAGTAGCTTCATGTTGTGGGAATTCTGTAGCACTTTCAATGCTTTCATGATATTTTACTGGAATAGCAATTATTGCTTGACGGTTATGTCGTTACTGAAGAATGTTCACAAGTTATGTTAACTATTTAAATCCAGCGAGATTAATTTTGACATGTATACTAATTTTAGTTTTTGATTTCTGATTTATAACTTGTAAAATTAATAGGGTTGCTAAAAAGTTATTGTGAATCATTGAAATGAGTGATTTATGGAAACCAAAATATGGATGGCTGTATGGGGGATTGAATCCACATCTTGTAGAATCTCATACCATAAGATTTAAAACTCACCCGCCAGCCTCGGTGTTTTTTGATTAATACTTTTTCAATATTTGTCACTACCGTAGGATATTATTTTAGACGTTCAGTAGAGGTTTCAAATAAAAGCCAGAATAATAGTCTATTATAAAATAATGACCGCACCAACATTACCATATTGGTGAGAATCACTGGCTTGAGTAAACAACAAATCAGACGGATAGAAAATGATGAGAAGAGGTTTTTTTTTAGATCCCTAACTCTGTGTACTTTACTAGATAAGAAAAGAAATGAAGAAATAAAAAAAGAATTGAAAATTTTTAAACTGAATTAGGAAATAATTAGACACAGGAAGAAATAGATGGAGCATGCAACATGAGTGGAGGACACCAGACCAACAAAGGTATTGCTAAATTACAAACAAAAAAGGTGGTCCTAAGAAGAGGTGGACACAATAAAATGTGACGGCGGAATTTTTATTATTTTTTTAACTGCTTAATTAATGTCTCTCAACAGCGAGGCCTTTAGAGACGGGAAAGGATGGGGGGCAAGGAATGGGAAGGAATTCGGCCATGGCCTTTTGAAGGAAGCATCCCGGCATTTGCCAGGAGTGATTTGGGAAACCATGGAAAACCCAAATCTGGATGCCCGGATGGGGATTCGAACCGCTGTCCTCCCGAACGCGAGGCCAGAACGCTAACCGTTACACCACCACTCTCGGTAAGGCGGAACAAACCAACAACGGTTTAAACTCTGAAAATGATAATGATAATAGTGATAAAGTTTCTGTCATTGTATGGTATTAACATCTAGCTGTCGCCTAGAGTCTTCGCCCGTTTCTTGATTTTGCAGGCTAGATGACGAATTGGATGGAGTAAAAGACGAATTCGTGATTACATTCATTTTTACTGGATTGGTAATCCCTAAATAGTAGCAGTAATTATTTGCATGGTTATAAAGATTCTGCATAACTTAATAGAAGAATTCCTTTGTCGTTCTATTTACTGAACTCCTCACTGATTTCTGGGAAGATGAAATCAAGTCAAAGACTCTCAACTGCAAGTCAGATTCCAGTTATCCGAATAAAAAGTAATCAGCAGCAAGTGTATCTGGAGAATCATGAGGTTGATCAGGTGCGAATACATTTGGTTTTCCCAAAACTTCATTGACGACTGTAATGCTTGTAAGTCTTGTAAAAGGTACCAGAACTAGATTAACACGTGAAAAAAAAGTTGAATTATTTTTAATAGTCTCTGCATTACAGCTTTGTACTGAATAGCGTTCACGGCTAGCACCTCTGAAACCATTTTTTTTTTGGCAATTATTTTCTGCTAACTAACGAAAATTCGGTCTTGAGGCAACCATTGACGGATCATCTATAAATTGCTGAACTGCGAGGAATCCATAGAAACAGTATTCTCCGAGTTGCCTTCAAGGTTTTTTTCATCCATCATGAATTTGTCTGCGCCACCGACAAAAATTTCCAGGGGAAGCTGCTTGTTTACAGAGCTGCATTGACCATTATTAGAGGCACATCGCTCTTGTTACAGATTGAAAACTGAATCCTCTTTTCCATAGCTGTTTCCTATGACACAGGTAATAAAAGCTGTTGAGATCACTCAACACAGAGCTACACGCACAATGTGTTGAGACTGAGAACCAGTTTCTGTGATTGACATGTCATATTGGACTTATTAATTTCGTAACATTATATACTTTCGTAAATGGTAGCATACATGCTTCTAGTGGTTACGCTACCCATTCGAAAAGAGAGGTTACTTTTGTCTGATTATACGAAAAATAAAAGACTACTTAAAAAAACTTTATTGAAAACAGACTCTGTAAGAAAACGAAATTAAAAATAATGTAGTGGAATGAATTACGAAGAAATCTTTGCACAAGAAAATTTATTAAAAAAATTATGGAAGGTTTTAAGAAACCATTTTATTAACTCATTTTCTTATAATTCCTATTATCGTTGATAAATAAAATCAAATTTTTGGCAGATAAATAGGGCAGCAAAACTCAATTTCCCTCTAGTTAGCGATTAAAGGAAATTGGATGAATTTCAATAGGAAATCAAAATGCAAAAAATCCATATTTGTTCAACGAATTCCTGAGACTAGATATTCACTACTATTGCAAGTAAAAAACCCAAATATGTTATCTAGATAATCCTATATTCAGCAGATATTTGTAATTTTCAACCGGAAAAATACTGCTTCCAAAGAAAAGCACTTTTATTTTAATTAAAAAAATGTAACTAAAACTTTTGACTATTCTGTCCATTCTAGCAATTAAATGTTTACCCTTATCTTAAAGAGTTCCACATGGTAAATAAATATTTAACGCAGTGGTGGGTAGCTAACTTACTTAAATGGCACAGAGTGCTGCTCTAGGATATTCCAATAAATATCAGACCAATAACACTAACGATCTTAATTGATGACCAGGTTTACATTATCAAAGTTACGGTGTTTAAAAATTTCCACTAGCTTCAATTAAGCATTGTTGCATATCGTTTGATTCTGTTATGTGAAAACTGCGACCAGTGAAATTTGCGGCCAACCTAAAATCTGCGAAATCTGCGGCCAATACCTCTTCTCTTTGTGTCATGCCGCGCCGTCCTAATCACTCTATACGCCCCTTTAGACGACCCGACCTGGTCTCACTAAATCGTGGCCTGGAAGTTTTACTACGCGAACAAATCATTTTACATTACACGCCCGAAACAGCCAAGCTAGTTTCTATTTTTTTTTTTTTTTTTTTTTTTTTTAATAGACACGCAAATGTTTCACAGGTTAAGTATTCTTTCTTAGACTTTTTTCGCACTCGTTACCGAAAGCTGAATTTTTTGCTGATCTGCAACACTGTTCGGAAAATTCAGTGCGGTACTAACTAGATCGGAGTGGCTGAGGTCGTCTAGAGGCGGCCATACACGATCGCTCCATCCGTCCAGATGGAGCGATGTCACTCCATTATCGTGTCGTCTGTGGGGAAATTTGATGTGGATGTCGTTAACCCACAACTGCTGATGGTAGAATATTTTTTCCTACACTAGTTTCTTATCTGCTTAACGTCTCTCTAACAGCGAGGTATTTAGAGACGGGAAAGGATGGGGGGCAAAGAATGGGAAGGAATTCGGCCATGGCATTTTGAAGGAAGCATCCAGGAATTTGCCTGGAGTGATTTGGGAAACCTTGGAAAACCCAAATCTGGATGCCCGGACAGGGATTTGAACCACCGTCCTCCCGAATGCGAGGCCTCCTGAACTAGTAATGTGAGGCAAAGGGAGATTTTGCATGAAATCTACTGCGATTCTGTGAGTACCTGCCTCGTTATTACAAATCTTTTCTACGTCTTTTAAGCAAGAATAAAACTTGTATTTTAATAACAGTTATAAACTATAAAACATCTGTAGTGTCAACCTGCTGTTTAGAAACATTGGCTACAAACGTAGCAATCCGCTTAGAGCGCCGGCGGGGCGGCTTTTAACAATACAACCAGTTTGATCCTATTCTATAATAAACATACCGCTACAGCATTGTTGAGAATTCTGGCCGCAGATTTCACTGGCCGCAAATTTCACTGGGCGCAGTTTTCGCGACACCGTTTGATTCGTTGTTTAGAAATTTCACAATTACTTTGAATATATCATAATTTTTTTATTTTTTTAGTTTTGTTGGGTATCTACGAAATATCTTTTCTATACAACAGAAGGATATAAATTGGATATTGAAAGAAAATGAAAGTAGAGTTAGATACAGAACAAATAAACGTTTGTGTGAAACTTAAAAAAGATCGAAACATTATTGTTGTAAACAAGTCTGAGGAGACTGATTGAGAGGATCATATAGACATTAAAATAAATCTTAATCTACCCATTACAATCCATGCAAGGATATTGAAAGAAAATGAAAGTAGCGTTAGATACAGAACAAATAAACATTTGTGTAAAGCTTAAAAAAGATCGAATCATTATTGTTGTAAACGAGTCTGAGGAGACTGATTGAGAGGATATAGACGTTAAAATAAATCGTAATCTACCCATTACAATCCAGGCAAAGATGTTGGCAATTTCTTTCTAACCTAAACCGGTCCTTCGGTTTCTTTGACGGCCATGACTCAGGATCATTTGGACACTCTTTTTCCTTCGCGTGTTAGAGCGACCAATCAGCTATTCTCTTAGGCAATGTAGCCTGTCGCTTCAGGTAGTCAAATAACTTTTTCCCAATTGTTTCTATTAGTTCTGCTCTATTTACTATTCTGTCCCTTATAGCTTGATGCATTCGTTACACCATTCTTTCTTGTTACTATACAACAAAGCCTCCAGTATTGTATTGCCATTGATCTTACTTTCTTTCCATTCTTAATTGCAATCCCTTATAAAATGTATTAGAAAACACATATACATACGGAGTTGTACGAAATTGGGCAGTGTTTTTAGTTGAAAAGATTCTTCAAAATCACGTTCTAAACTTACCAGTTAATATCTTTAAAATTAATGATTTGCGTAACCATGTTTCCTGACAATATTTCTTGTTGATAACTTTACTGGGACAATATCTGAGAAAGCAAGAATATATTTAATAAATTAATCAATTATGCGAACTAGTTATTTTGTAAGTAACTGTAGAAAAAGAAGTTATTCTCTTGTTTAGTTAATTAAAAACGTTACAAAACCACTAATAATTATACATTCACACCCAAACATGTAAAATTTATAAGAGCAGTCAATTACAAAGAAATTGATTAACTTATGCTTTAAGACACTAATAGTACATGTTAATAATGAAACGTGTAAAATTTAGGAGAGCGGTAAAGTAGTTGTCTAAAAAGCTAAATCTGATTTAGTGTAACACTTGATTCTGCATTCTCTTCTGTTAGTTTAATTTACCGAGTTATCATGAATATTGACTTAAGCGTTTGTATTGGAAAAAAAGGATACTACTTCAGTATAGGATTGTGCTATTTTTAAATCTGACTTGATACTACTATCTTAGGAAATGAGAATAGCATGCGCAGAGATCACTAGCCATTTATATTTCTTAAATAGATCGAACTTACGGGAATGTTGAAAGATACCCGAAAAATCCCAACAATGTTCGTTTCTTACATAGTTATTTAATAATACGATTATAAGAGGTATTGGTGAAAACTGAACAGTGTGTCTTTAAATAAAAAGTAGAGTTCGTAAATAATTTGTAATATTAATTTGAATACGAATAACTGAATAATATTGAGGTATCGTAAATTTAAAATGAATGCTGAATACTATGATTAGGTAGGAGGAATGGGATCTTGAGGACTCTTGGAGTTTTTATATTTTTCTGTCGAGCCTTATGGGCGAGAGCTAAAGTGTGGAAGCAGCACGGGGGGATGTGAATTCATAAAAGCTGGTAATAATTTTTTATTTGTAAATCACCTTACTGTTCTGTAAGAGTTGAGGTTATCTCTGCCTTGTAGGCATATAGACAAAATTCTCTCGGGTAACTAGCAGAGTGAAACAGTTGGTGAAACAGGATGATCCAGTGGCCATAGTCCCTGCCACCAGCGGACTCACTCGTCAAGTTATCAGACATAATTTTATGTATAATCACTGTTCTGTTCATGCCAATCCCTAACTACATGGGAAAAAAAGGACACAGATTTCAATCATTTTATTTTTGCTATCATTGCGACATATGTACTGTACGTTCGTAGGAGAAGTATTTTCATGAGTTAGTAAATCACAGAAGTTGATCGCATGTTATTCAATAAATTTATACGAGAACTACGTCTTCGCTCCCAGAGAATCCCATCCCTTTCTCCGCTTCTATTCTGTTACACTTTCGTCTGGACTGTGGCAATTGGTCACAAATCTTGCTACTGTTTTCTGCACATTTTCGATATTTTGCTGCACGGATGCCATAAAACACAAAAGTACTCCAGATAATAACATATAAGTGTTTCATACGCTATTTCTTAATATGTACTCATGGAAAAGTGATATTATAGAATGCAGAGGAAATTGATGGCGGAAAGCACAGAACATAAGTTTCTTGTTATACCATTCAATAATTATTCAGTTGAGCAGGGACGTTTGGGAAATAGTAGGGAAAAGTTCCAAAATCTTACATCTAATAAATGAGGTAATGGTGGATTATAACAGGAAACTAAACTAGCAAACTGAACTGTCGCTTGCTTGAGTTCGGTGTAATGTTATGAAAACCTCATCATCGATATCAGTTTCAGGATTTAGAGAGGGCGCATAAGAAATAATAGGCTATGGATTTGTATCTGAAAGTTAAAGCGGGACCTGCTATGTAACTGATAAAATAAAGGAGTTTTGGTTTCGTGACGAAAGTTGATCAAGAGAGTGGAGGGTATGTATAAGGCATAAATTAACGAAACTATATTGGATATTGGAGGAGGAGTTGTGCGTGGATTCCCCCATGCCAATAATAAATTATTCATTGTCTTTTAGGTTGAGATAATAATTTGTAAGAAACACATTTATGAAAGTAACTTTGTATTTTTCCTGTTTAAAGTGCGTGATTTAATTCTCTCCGTGCTCAATAATTTGAGCTCTAATAATTAAAAAAACCTTGTTTTGTCGGAATTGAAAAGCGTTTCTGAAAAAAAATGATTATTAATAATTATCTGTGGTGAATATAATTCAGTTTAAATTAATATTTAATTATTAAGGATTTATGATTTTTTGTGTAAATTAATTATTTTTGAATGTTGATGAAATATTAATTAAGTAGATTCTGATAGCGTATTTCTCGCTTCCTCTTTGTTGACAACTAGATTGAAGTGCCGTAAATTGGATGGAATAAATGAATTTATTTTCAATTCAGGAGACTTTCAATTTAAATTTTTCAAACTGATTTATTAAGTTTCTATTACGAAACTCTTGAGCTATGAAAGATACACACTACAGTTATATTTTTAACACATACTTACATGACAAAAAAGTGTTTCCTGTATGAATATTTTTATGTTATGTTGGATTAGCCTGAGGTATTGATTCATTTACTCTCACCACCTGTCTACGGTTGAACTGCGTCAATACAGCACATATTGATCCATTACAATGCCCAGTATTCAGATGCTCACTGACAAACAGAGCCTAATATCTGCCAGCATGTTTTACATGTTTACTATCTCAGTAGGTCTTCTTCACCGAATTGAGGAATCGTTTGTCATTACATATGTAACCCTGCAGATTTTTCACTCTACTTTGTTCCCCCTTGTTTCTGTTGCATCTGTCACAGTCGGATATTTGTTAACATTTTGCAAGTTACGCATTTTGTTTGCACGTTTTGTGTGCTCACATTCAACATGGCTTAATCCCACATTTCACTATTGTTTTCACATGTTTAACAATCCTCACATGTACGACGCGGCTGACAATTACAGATATTGTTCTGTCAGTTGCGATGCATACATATTTACACATATCTAATTTTAATTTAATTTAATTTAATTGCAATGGAGCACAGGCTCCGGTGGCAATTTCCCTACACACCCATCTTCCCCCTATCCTGCACACACCTACACTTGCCCTCTACAATTTATGAATAGGATAAAACTGTACCAGAAAAAATGAAAGAACATTGAAAAAGTTTTAAAAAAGTTTGCGGCACTGTTAATAATGGAATCAACCTTGTTTGTAATGTTTGTCTGTCTATTAAATTAAACGTAAAAATCAACCGACGGATTTTTTTGGACTTTGA
Source organism: Vandiemenella viatica (assembly GCA_031002005.1). Classification (NCBI taxonomy): domain Eukaryota; kingdom Metazoa; phylum Arthropoda; class Insecta; order Orthoptera; family Morabidae; genus Vandiemenella; species Vandiemenella viatica. Next base: position 142,786,752 of record JARYHS010013631.1, on the reverse strand, counting down.
ACAACTTAGGCCCTACAATTTATGGTCCCAGGAGTTATATAAGATATGTTTCATTTTCAAGCAATGTAAGGAAGCTGATCAATTAAGAAGAAAATTGTGAACATTGTTCCATAGAGTCCATGTTTATAGATTATTGCCTGGCGATAGAGGAAAAAGTCCTTGTCGCAATCGAAATGTTTCCCGGGACTACATACAACAAAGTATAGTTCATCTGAAGTCTGATTCAATGCGACGGGAGTTTGCTTACATTCTAAGAATTTAGAAACTCTACCGCGTATTTGCGGCGTCAGTTTAATATTGAAAAGTATGAGACAACGCTAGCGGGTGTAGATGAACGTTATTGTTAATGGAAGACTGAACTACCACCGCTTTCTTCAGTTGCTGAAGCAGGGCGTCTCGCAGCGGAATCTAACCAGTTATACATTAATTTCCCTCGCTTTGTCAGCCTGAAAATCTTCATGTTTTTGTTCCTCGTATTCTGTGGAGTATTGTTTACTTTTTGCTCTGACCAGAAAATATTTAAACTCTACTGAACTTTTCTTTTACAAATGGTTTGGGCAAGGCTTGAAGAATCAGTCCTTACCCAAATCATTGTTTTAGGAGACATGTCTGTACGCTAATAGTCTACAGATAGTATAATAACATTAATAGTGATCTTTACGCTTTTGGCAACATTTGACTGCCAAAAACATCTTACGTTTAAAGCTAGTCTTTGCGTTTCGTTCTCGCAAAAACTACTGAATGGTTTTCATATTGTCCAGTACAGTTCAGCAACAAAGTGAGTCCGTTTGATCTGTACATTACTTTGTGAAACTGAGAAATAAACAGTAACGTGTTTATTCGTCTGTATTTTGTTTCACCGATCACGATTCACTCGAAACTATGGATTTTCTTGTTATTTCAAATATTGTTTAACCAAAGATTCCAAGGTGTAAAATTATGTATGTTTCTCTTCTTTTCCGTTTTGGCCCCTGTGAAATACGTTGTTCATAACACTGGTAAGCTTTGTTTTTGGTTAAAAAATTACTAATTGAAGTTAAGAATAATTTAATCAAAACACTGAAAGCAATGAAAATTAAAATTTTTAAATTGCAAAAGTAGGTAGGTACAAGAAACTGGGAAAATAGTAATAGGGAATTTGCTTCAGGAGCATGCTTTCCATCGCATTTAAGTTAAATCTAGAAGTTGTTAAGATTCCCTCCTCCATTTTTGTATCTGAAAAAGATCTCGCATATTTTCGGTTAAACATGCAGCAACATACATATTACTTGTATTTTATTTTTGCTCGAGAGTAATGGTTTAATTACATTCTTACCTAATATCAATTAACAAATCAGTCAGTAGATCTATATATTAATACGCTAAGCGAAAACTTATGTTACATTTTTAAGAATATTGCGCGCACAGAGAAGTGTGAGATTTGGCATAGTTAAAGATTATATGGAGAAGAAGTGAAGGAAGCTAAAATCTATATATAATATGCGTTAAAAATACATTAAATTAAGTAAAATAAAACGCTCGCTCGCCTACGTAGTTCGCTCAGATGGCTGGTAGATGGCGCAGGTAGCGGCCTTACTTTGTCTTCTTTGGTGAAACAAAAGTCGAAATTAATCTCTGAACTTATATAGAAGCAAGAAGCAACATTTCAAGGGCTGGTAGAGAGCGCAGCTAGCGGCCAGAATATTGGGCGAACGGAGGAACTTAAAGAAATACAGAAAACTAAAATTATATATAATATATTTTACAAACCTTGGAATCGATATAAGCAGTCAGAGATAATCGATTGCTTCAGTTGTAAACAAATGCGCAGTTTGTCTCTGGTTTGCGACATTGGCTGCGCAGAACGAATTTTCCGTAAACTTTTTACTCTTGGTCCAGGCCGAATTTCAACCTAATCATGATCACTATGAAAAAACGAACCTATTTAGGTTGATATGATCCCTGTACCGATAATTTTTGTGTCATTTTTACAGTGCTGCTAACATTTCGCGGTTGCGGAGCATCTCATATTTCGGCATTTTTAATTTAATTGGTGGCGACTTTTCCGGAAAAGGAGAGTGCTAAACGTGAAGAGGACACTATAAGGAAACAGTTAATCCAAATTTCAACAGGTCAGTAACAGTTTTTCACTGTTGGAGAATGTCCCGGATAAAGTAGAGATTAATGTTTGAAGTTATGAAAGGAATACTTTGAAAAGGAATGTAGCGATTCTGCCAGATACTATATGGTAATTTGATTATTTAAAATGTTAAACTTTGGTTAAGTGTCTTTTGATTTTTTAATTTCAGTAATTTCATTAGAGAGAGAGAGAGAGACAAGAAATAAGGAATACTTATTTGCTTGAAATTCAAAATGATAATAGACCAAATTTAAATAGCGAACACACAAAATGACGAAATTATTTTGATAGATACATTTAAATGCGCATGTTTCATAAAGTTAAAGAATTTTGCGGCCTAAATGAACCATCGATAAATACATTTCATCATTTGCTATGGTTAGATTAGAAGCTAAAATTTAGCATACAGTCACGCGTGGAGTGTATCGTTTTAATTTTATAGGAAATGCAGAGAATTACTAGATTATTACTCTTTCATGAAAGAAACTGAACAACTTAATGAATTACGGTTGAATTTCGATCGCGATCACTAGTATTTATAAACTCTTAATGGAATTGATAGAAAAATCAACAAACATAATAAAAGTTAGATAACTAGATACATTTATACATAATAGAAGTTGACTGGAAGCCATATTGCGCTGAGAGCCTTCCGTGAGTGTATGGGAGGGCTGATTAGGATGTGAAGTAGCATCGCGAATAAAAGCTGCAATTAGCTGTCACTGAGAAACAAGGATAGAAATAAAGGAATGCCGATGATAATACGCAATTGGTACCTACAATCGGAAAATTAGGTTGAATATACTTTTGGGAAGTATTTGACCACGTACTGGTAACTCAATGAACAACACTATAGATAGTCTGCTGATAAACTGGAGACAGACTGGCTGTGCCAATGCTGCTGGTCTTTAATTAAATTCTACAGCTTAACATAGTAAAAGCTTTGCGGGAATTGTGTTTGCGAGGTAATTCTAGAGACAATGTGATCCATTAACTAAATAACGCTATTGATTGGGTGCAGACGCTCTCTGTTCCGTCCAAATGCTGTTACAACGTGTCCCGTCGAGTGCATTCCCTTCGTCAGGTGAGCGTTTAATTAACGCAACTCAGCGTCACACCGCATTACGTTGGGTGTCCTACGGCGAGGGCGCACGCAATTGGTCTGTCGGCTAATTCACTCACTAGTACTGACCAATCCCTGACTGACACTGACCGGGGGAGATGGGGGAAAAGTCAGTTCGTCGCTTTGCAGCAAGCATGAACAGGATATCAACAAGTGCTGGTGAATTGTTGCTAGTTACAGACTTACTGTTTTAGCTTCTACTTTCTTAGAAATTAGTTTATACTCAGCGATACTCAATTTGAGCCATTTATTAGTGAAAACTGGAGTTGGAAGGATTGCCGTTTTTGTAAAAGTGTTCGGGATAAGACCTATCATTTACATATTGTGTTTGTTACATACTGTATTTCTTTTTTAAATTAGGGCTTTAAATGGCTGTCGAAAACCCCGGGAAAAAGTTTCAGCACGGAACGGGTAGAAGTTCAGGTGAGGTATATAATTACGATCATCCCATTTTCGATCGGAAATATTACCTGACCGGGAAATAAAACACCGCAAACAATAATGAAACGTATATTTACAGATGCTCGTTGTATAATCAAAACAGCATACAAGTTATTAATAAATACAGTATCCTCAACAAAAACAATCTAGGAGCGAAAAGACATGCAGTCTTTGTTGTGAGAGAATATTGATAGAGTGGAATTTGTGCCTCACAACTGGTCGCCTCATCGGGGATAGGATCCTTCATCGGGGGTGCCGGAGCGGAGCTCATAACATCCATCGAGAACTACCTTGCCACCCAGCAGCCCTCCCCCCCCCCCCCTTGCGGGTGCCCACGGGGAACCTCGTGGCGGCGACGCTGCAATGATGACGGGACCGCAGCCATAGCCGTCTAGTCCAGTCATTTAGGCTTAAATTAGGTAAGAATCTCGGAATTCGAGATACCCAGCTGTAAGTCTGCAAATACTTGTATATTGACACCCTAAAAGTTGTCTCAAAACCTACATATGGTAGGGTGTACGCAACTATTAAATTTCAAGGTCAAAGGTCACAAAAATCGTTTTTTTTCGCTTTTTTGTAAATATCTCATTTTCTATGGGTTTTTTGCTATTTTTATTTATTATCAATATTGTAGAATACAAATTTCTCTGCAAATTTTGTCTAGAATTTTTTTTTATACGGTGAACCGTTTTAGAGATTGTAAGCATCTTAGGATTTTGGTTAAATTCTGACCTCTCACCTTTAGACATTAGAGGGAAAGTTTACTCTGTAGTAGAAGATAGTTTTCATTTCATGTCTAGGTTATGGGAGTAAAGCTTTGTATAGCATAGAGATACCGTAACCAAACACACTAAATAAAACCCTTTTAGGAATAATAAATGTCTCCATAGGTAAATAAATGCTCTAAATAAACCTTTGATAACAAAAAGAAAACATCAGTTTGGGAGGGAGTAGCTTAAATCCCCCAAATTCAGTTTCACATAAAAGATTTTGAAATAGGTTAACTTTGCAGGGAAAAAACCAATTTGAATGCAGTAAAGACTGTCAGTAGTTGTTAAATGCCGGATATAAACTGGGTATAATGATAAACAAACTTTTAATCAACTGAAAATTAAATAATCAGTAATAATACTACCTTGGACTTAAGAATTTCTACTTTGGAAGCATTTTGCCATTTTTAGATCAATTAACGAGCAAGAAAGTAACTCAATAGTAAATAAACCAAATAAATCAATTTTCTGTAGTGATATTAACACCTTTTACTAACCTTTAATATGATAATCCATAATAATCCTGTTCAGTGCACAAGTAATTTCCAATATTTGGCATTTCACTGTTTTCACACACTTTTGAATAAAATAAAGTAATTGTAGGGAAGTAATCATGCGATTAAAAGATAAATCCACTAAAATTTCGTAGTTTCAGAACGTTTAAATAACTTAAATCAATTTTTTAATACTTCGTCAGTTGCACCTCACTCTTAATAATTTTTATCTCAAAATCCTAGAGAACATTCGAAATAAAAAGTAGATCTCCGGAAAGAACCAAAAATCTAATATCACATATAATTATTTCAAGTAATTCTAAGCTATAGAACAGATTCTATAGAGATATTAAAATTTAGTTTTCATGCCTGACATGTGGTTAACTCATAAATTAATTACAACCGTTTACAACAAGATACAGAGATGAGACAACTTTCAGAATACGTGATCTGATTCAGAGAATCTCGTGGTAATTTTGTATTTGCAATAAATGTAATAGAAATAAAGTTATAAAATTAAAACTGAAATCACACTTTGGTTACGTGGTAGTTAAACTTTCCCTGCACCGATCTTAATAAAAATCACACCAATAAACTCAGGAATTTTTGTAGAACACAGTGATAATAAAACAATTTGCATAAACCGTGGCATTAATAAAATGACGAAAAGTAGATATTTCCAATATAATAGTAGTTCCCCAGGTACGAAAGTAGTCCACTCATACGCTGGGAACTTTTAAACCAAACACTTAACGTTAATCACTAAATATTCATTATTTCACAATTAAATATGTCGAAACACTGTCACACCTAAAGTTTTGGATCACCGTTTAGTTACTGAGATATTTCAGATCTAAATCGTAGAAGTGTTAGCAGAAAGTCGCGTTCTGGCTCTGACGTCAGCGAGGGTATAAATTATAGGTCGCGGTGACGTCTATTGTCTTTCCGGGTTGCAGTCGTGTTAGTAAGATGAATTAGGCGTGTGTTGGTAGGTTGGCAGTTCCGACGTTCAGTTGGTAGCTCAGATCTTAGGTTGGCATTGCTGGAGTTGGCCATTATGGCTTCCAGGGCGTGGTACTCATTCTCGTAATATGAACTTGTAAATCTCCATCGGGGTTGGTCGGTGTTACCTCTCTCCATAATCTGTAATTTTTGGATCGATTGTTCGATTAGCCTGCGCAACTTAAGAATGCTGTTTGAACCTTGAATTTCTTTTAAATAAACTTGAAGAATTTTTGGAAAAGTGAACTGTTTCATTTCTGTAACTGCTATCATACCTTTTCAATATTTGGGTCATCAAATATTGTGGCGACCTTTTAGCATTCTCGTTGTATCCTGGCAACATGGTCAAACTAAATTAAAATTATGCAACAAACTTTCTTTGGACAGTAAGGTGCTACCAAGACTGTTAGTTAAGGTACTTAGGCGATACTCAACCCCGGTATGCAGCTTTTGTCCTTACAAGATAGAGGGCGGAGAGCGCGCGGTCACAGCTTCACTTCAGGTCAACCGGTGCCTCCGGTCGAAAACGCGCCATATACAGTTGATGAACTATCGATAAGTCAATGATTATAAATATTTGTCAATTTTTATTAACTATTATATTATATTTTATCATTTTCTTCATTCATTAAATCTATACCTATTAAATAATACTGATAACCGTTTCCTAAAATTAAAAAAATAATTAAGGGAAAAACTTCAATATGAATTGAGTCCGTATCCAACAGCTCTATTTGATAATGATGGCATGAGAAAAACAACAAAATCGTCATTGTATGACAACATGAGCCCAATTTATTTTGTTCTCAATGAAAATAATGTGACGTTCATTATTGATGGCGGATTTCTTCTTCATCATGTTGTATGGAGCAGAGAAGATACTTTTTCTATTATTTTTGATAAATACATGAATTATTTACAAAGGCATTACAGTTCCAAAATAATTGTTGTATTTGACGGATATTCAGACTATAGTAAGAACGTAAAAGCTATGGAGCAGCAGAGAAGAAATGCTGCACTTTCAAAAACGTATGAAGTCTGTTTCGATGAAACAATGGTTGTACAAGTTACTCAAGAAAAATTCTTATCAAATCGAAATAACAAAGATATGCTCATTAATATGTTAATTGAAAAATTACAAGCTGCAAAAATTACTACTAAACAAGCCAGAGATGATGCAGATGTTCTTATTGTTGAAACTGCAATTGAAGAATCAAAGACTGAAAAAACTGCAGTTATAATAGGACAAGATATTGATTTACTTGTCATTTTAATTGGGCGTACCCTGTCTTACGAACAAGAAATTTTCTTTAAAAAAAGTTGGGAAAGGAAATGTAAAAACGGAGATATATATTCGACTAAAAGTTTTGATAATTATCCTCATTCCAAAACACATATTTTATTTCTGCATGCATTAAGTGGCTGTGACACAACTTCAGCGCTTTTGACAAATTTGGATGAACTAGCTGCAGCATTTGAGGAAGAAAATTGTTCGGCCCAGAGATTATTGGAGAGTGGAACTCAAACCTTATTGGCAGTCTATTATAATGCTCCGAAATTCTCTGTGAAAATTCTCGATCATCTTCGTTATATGCATTACGTCAAGTCTACAAAACTTAATAAACCTGTGCAGCTTTCAAATATTCCACCAACAAGTGCAGCTGCTCATCAACATTTCAAACGTGTATATTATCAAGTTCAAACTTGGTTAGGGCATGATTTGGAACCCCAGGTATGGGGTTGGGCAATGCGAAACGATTTTCTGGAGCCTATCATGACAATTTTACCACCTGCTCCAGAAGATTTGCTAAATACAATTTTCTGCAACTGCAAGAGTGGTTGTGGTTCGCGATGCGGATGCAGGAAAGCGGGCTTGCAATGCTCTTTAGCTTGTGGCCAATGTAATGGGCAAGCTTGTCTCAATGCTCTACCATATCAGAGCGACATTTACGAAGATGGAACCTTTGACCCCGAAATCATGGAAGAACTTGAGAAAAATGTCGTTGAAGACGATAATGAAGACCAGTTTGAAATTTAACAGCAGCCGGAAGACGACGAAGAAGAGGAAGAGGATGATTAAAATTATAAATTGTAGTTTTTGTACCCTTTATTCCATTTTTTTACTTTTAATAAAAATAAATGTATTGAATGATATTTTTTAATAAAAAGATTAATTCATAATTTATTTGTTTTTTTTCATCATGTAAGAAGTTATTAATATTAATTAGGTTAAAATTCAAATATAATTCCTATATTTTCATTAACAATTCTGCAATTACATGGGCAGGTAAGTGTTGTTGAATAAATTAATACTGAATAAAAACTGGATAGGTTAGGAAAAAAATGATAAAATATAATATAATAGTTAATAAAAATTGACAAATATTTATAATCATTGATTTATCGATAGTTCATCAACTGTATATGGTGCGTTTTCGACCGGAGGCACCGGTTGACCTGAAGTGATGCTGTGACCGCGCGCTCTCCGCCCTCTATCTCGAAAACGGTTCACCGTATAAAAAAAATTTCTAGACAAAATTTGTAGAGAATTTTGTATTCTACAATATTGATAATAAGTGCAAATAGCAAAAAACCCATAGGAAATGAGATATTTACAAAAAAGCGCAAAAAACCGATTTTTGTGACCTCTGACCTTGAAATTTAATAGTTGCGTACACCCTACCATATGTAGGTTTTGAGACCACTTTTAGGGTGTCAATATACAAGTATTTACAGACTTACAGCTGGGTATCTCGAATTCCGAGGTGAACTTACTATAATGACTTGACTAGTCATCCGTGCGCTGAAAGACACAGTTCCTTGAGCCAGCTGACTTGGCTGTATACTTCTGATTGAGCCCTGCTATCGCAGAATTCATACCAGCCGAATGTTTCCCCATGATGTCGTTTTCTCCAGATCGCTTAACTGGTTGTTTCTTAGAGGTTGACACGGTGTTTGCGATTTTTCTTTTTGTCGCCTTCAGTTCTTCTTCATTTATCTTATTTTATTCTTTTTGGTTTGGTAAAGTTGTTTTTGGTACCTGTTACTTCGTCTGGTGCTTTCGACATCCCTCGTCATGAATGCAATTACGCGAATCCTGAAGGCACTGGTATTCTTCTTTCCTATTTCTCTTTATTTGCTCTTTCCTTGGTTCTGGAATTGTATGCGGCAAATATTTTATTTGGTGCCTTCTGTTCTTCTTGATTTTCTCTTCTCACAATCTGATTCTCGGTCTATGGTAACGTCAGTGCTGTCCCTGGTTCCTGATTAATCCTCTGCTCGACTTCTCTGATCTCGCAGCGAAAGAAGTACCTGCGAAATTCAAGAAGGTTTGCGACGCCTCCTCGTTTTGAGGAAGTCTTCTCCCCCAATAGACAATCGTGATGTCCACCCTATCCTGGAGCTGCCGTCTTGCATCCGCGTACCGAGAACAGTGCTTGATGATGTCTGCTGCACCTTCTATTTCACCACAGTGGCAGCGGTTAGTGGGTTCCACTCTCCTCCGATGAACTAGGCTTACCAGTTCATGTCCTTAACAAAACATGTCACGGGATATGACATTTGGGTGTCACTTCTTCAGCTACTGCTCCAATCGCTTGTTGACTCATTCTATTGATACGTGTGCTCGGCCGTCTCACTTTTCTCCCTCCGAGTTTTCCAAGCATCACGCAGGCGTGTATCAAGCAGTCTTATTTCTCTTTTCGTATTATTAAATGGAATTTTGATAAAACGCACAAATTGTAAACATTATAAATTCTTGGGAAAAGATGAAGATAATATTGAGAAATTTGTTGCTATAACCTTTATGACTAACGTGTCAGAGCGACGATTGTGACAGATGATGAAAATTCGGTTGAAATTTCATCATTAACACGTGACAATCTAGACTAAGATGAAACTCTTTTTCCCCCACAAATCCAAAACCTTAAGAACAAAGCGTAACACATGGAAAAATAATATTTTTCTTATATATACTAATAATGCTGTTGTTGCTTCTCTTACACGAAATATAGATAATTACTCCAACTTCCATCTGCCAACCGGGATTTCAGAAGAATAGGTCGTGTGAAACACAGTTTGCTCTGTTTTATGATGATGTAATGGAAGTTAGGGATAAATGATCACATGTAGATGCAATATATATATTGGGATAGACGAATAAAGATTGCTTAACACAGTTGAAGTTTGCATTGGTGTCGACACACAGACAGGTACACACAATAGAGTTTTGTCGAAGAATGGAAATAAACCCGAAAATTTAAACGCTCAATGTCTATCCGTGTTTCGACGTCTCTGAGAATTTCAACTGTGGTGGGCAGTGGTTATTCTCCTGTCAGGTTTCGTTTCGGCCTTTAATTGAGAACGTGTATAGGCACTATTTTCCGATGGTGCTATTATTTATTGTGAAATCAAAACCTAAGACGACTGCTCTTTGGCGGTATTATGAAAATAATTACGTGGCAATTAGAGTTAAATGCTAAAAAGTGACAAGTCATGCGAATAATTAAAAAGGTGACACCATTTAGCTCTGACTATACAATAGGCTATTTGACTATTTTTTTAAAAATGGTTTTAAATAGTTTATTGATACACGTTATTTACCGGGTAATTATTATTTTTTGACTAAAGTGCTTATTTTACGTAAAATTCAACGTTAAAATTTAGAGTATTTGAAAGCGGGCCAACGACACTCGTGACGTCAGGTGCCAGCAGGCGCTTACTCTACTTAAGTAACATTTAGTTTGTTTCTCTGACTTTGTGTATAAATTGTTGGAACTATGGTTTATAAATAGTGTGTAATACATCAATCTACACCCACAGCAATAAAAACTCTCCAAATAAACATAAGTGTTCCCACATTAGCTGAAATAGGAAAAAAAGTCGCTGCAACTTGCTCGTAGAAACCCAGACGACATTGCGACTAATTCGCATATCATTTACTGTAAATATAATTTGCACCATAATTTCTTTGAGATAATGATTCTCGAATTGAAGTTATTACATTCTCAAGCTCCGTAGAATAAAAGTCAGTTGTTTCTATAGCTAGTCAGACAAATAATTTTCGGTATTTTCCCGCTTTGTTCTTCATTATATATTCAAAACAAAATCTCATTAGTAATAAGAGATAACCAGCAACAAATAGTTGAAAACTTGGATAGCGGGAAAAAACAGCCACAGCGCCTACAGGCAGGTGACGTCACTGTAGCGATCTCCAATCCCAGAACGTTTTCTGTCACGTTACAAGAGGCAAGACAAATTTGATTTTTATTTCGCTTTTTTAATTAAAAACAATCCATCTTTCTTTTCAAATTTAGCAAAAATAGCTTCCTTAAGCATTAATCTACGCGAATGACTACAATTTGTAATATATTTTGAATACTGTCAAATATCCTATTAATGGCACTGTCGTTAGAACGGTAGATACCACGAAATACCTTGGGGTAACAATTCGTAATATTTTTTCGTGGATTGAGCATATAGAGAAGGTAATTGGAAAAGCAAATCGTATGCTCCGATTTCTAAGTAGTAATTTAAAGCAGTGCACATGGCATACAAGTCACTAGTGCGTCCTCACTTAGAATATTGTTATTCTGTATGGGGTCCCCATGAAAACAGGTTAATGGAGGCATTGGAGAAGGTCCAAAGAAGAGCCGACTGATTCGTGGCAGGTATATATATCTGGAAGGAAAGCGTAAGTGCGATATTGAAGGAAGTTGTGAAACCTGGAACACCGAAGGCGTTGCTCTCGACAGAAGCTAAATGAAAAATTCACCACTGACTTATTTCGGAATGACAGCAAACAAATATTACCAGAAACATTAATATCTACGAAAGACCGCGAGAAAAGAGAAATTCAGATTCATTTCTGTACTAATTTTTTTTCATGAGTGATTAGGGAATAGAATAAGAAGGATTTACCGGGCGAGTAGAATTAAAATCCGACAGTAGTAGTTCTTGATAAATCACTTCGGCCATGCTGATATGGGTTTTCCATGGTTTTCCCAGATCGCTCCAGGCGAATGCCGAGATGGTTCCTAACAATAGCCCATGGGCGCCTCCTGCCATATCCCGTATATCCCTTCCAAACTATAACACTTTCGGATAGGTAATAAGATGGTATTAATATATATCAAAGTAATCTCATAATTTATATTTTTGTTTGTAACTGGCAAACTGACTACAAGTAGGTATTTTTAGTGTTCGTCATTTAAATACAAGATGTAGATATCTAAGACCAATTTGAATTTGCGTTATTATTCGTCATTTAAATACAAGATTTAGATATTTCTGACCAATTTGAATTTGCGATGTAATAGTGTTTTTCATATACACATGGTATAAATCATTCAACATTGACACCTTTGACGGGCGCTTATGTCTTTTTTTCTCAATGAAAATAGTTGGCAGATATGTTTAGTCCTCTAGTTGATAAAGAATTAAAGATGTTGAGATATAATGATTTGGTTTGCTAACTACACTAAGTTTCCTTGATAGTTAAATTTTGAATAGGTATAACGTAAACTGAACTCTTTATTTATGTTTGTAACATTAGTAGGTTACATAGGAAGATAAGGGAGGTTTTTAACCGGTTAAGGATAAAGAGTGGGGAAATCCATAATCAGCAGGACGGTTGGTTAAAATAATATCGCGATTCAGTTAGCTATGATGCAGAAATGTCTCACTTAAATGAAACGAAAACTTGGTTTGTTTCTTATTTATGATATCGTTACTTAGGTCATTAGCGAAATAACCAAAATCATATAAGCAAAAAGGATTTTTATTAAAAGTATCTGATTTATAGGAGGACTTGAAAGAAATTGGATGCTTATTATTAGACTTAGCAAATGGGCTGGAAGCACAAAACCTAAATAGAATATATAGGTTTTGTTCTTCCAGCCCATTTGCTAAGTCTAATAATAAACAAAACCTAAATAGAATGGGTGCTAATGACCTCGTTGTCGACGCGCCCTTAAACCTCAACAACAACAACTAAATAGAATATTTTAAAATGCTATAAATACAGTAGCAGTAGGTATGAAAAGTAGTTCATGGAAGGGAAAAGATGACCATGACCACAAGCTGGCACTCGATTTCAGGCACAAGGGTGTGGGAAGATTTTCTTTTTTAGGTAAGGGTGCCAGGGATTAGAATGAGTTACAAAGGGGAATGATGAATAAATTCTTTTAACGTTTTCGGTAAGTTAAAGTTAAAATTTGTTAAGGGCAAATGTAAGTGGGTGCAGGATAGGAGGAAGTTGGGTGTGTAGGGAAATTGCCACCGGAGCGTGTGCTCCATTGCAATTAAATTAAATTAAAATTAAATTAAATTACAGCAACTGAATACGAAATTTTTGCAAACAATTAGGTTATTTATTAATTCTCTCTTACTCTAAAGATGTTCTTCAATTTCACTTAATACAAATGACAATACCTGCACTATTCTATCAAATTAAATTAAGTGTGGTAAAAGGTATTAAATGATAATTTGCTTGCTCATCACAGTGTTTAAAGTCACGTACTGCTTTCGTAGTAAACTGAAGTATGTGTGTTAAGCGAAATACGCTCTGCATCTTTCTAGCTGTCATGAATGTTATTAATGTGACGTCCACTAATTTTCCTTTCATGCATAAACAATCAAGTGCAAATATGTCACTCTCGATTGTTGCTGTTGGTAAGGCTTTAGGGATATTGACAGCGAGATCATAAGCGACCTAGTGTCAATCACGACCCTATTCATTAACGCCACATTGGCATGCGTTACCTGATTTCTTAAAAGCTAATTTCTAGCGGAAGTAAAATTGTAAAACATTGTATTACTTTTAAAGTTTTAAATGTTACAATACATTCATAATATCTGAGTCATGAAGCGTACTAGCAAACAATAATTTTTTAATTGTCCAATATCTAGTTGATAAATTTCATTTATGTCTCGTCGTACACACTGAGGCAACGCAGCACATTATTGCGTTAGATTATGTTGCGGCTCTAGTGCGTCAAATGTTCGTAATTTTGTGTGTGTGGTGTGGGTTTTTTTTTTTTTTTAACTAGCATAAACGGAAGCAGAATGTCGTACAAACGTCAGCAACAACAATTCATTAAGTATCTAATTTCGAATGGAAAATAAGGGAGTGATGTTATTTAGTATACAAAATTACAACCCTTGACCAAAATTTGGATGGTATGAAAAGCACATTAGCATTACGAGAAAACAAGCGTCCCTCATAAACATAAATCTTCTGGTATAAACCGATGATAGAAATAACTTCCTATAACTGTGAGTGTGTGCTAAACATTTTAGTTCGCAATTTAAAATGACGTTAGAGAAAAAACGTGTAAAAAACCTTTGACTTAGTCTGATCTGTCCGTGCCTTAACAGTGGAAGTATGAACTTCAACTTTTTTTTTTTTTTTTTTTTTTTTTTTTTTTTTTTTTTTTTTTTTTTTTTTTTTTTTTTTTACCAGAGCACTCTTTGTTAAGAACACTAATACCAGAGATTTTCTAGCTCCGTTGTTTGAAGCTGAGAATCAGATAGTGTTTATGTGTATCTAATTCAGAAGAGTACGTCTATTGCAGTGTATCAGATAATTTACTTTTCGTGAGGCCAAGACACCACCGAGAGTGTAATATACTAGCTTGATGATAAACCTTTTTTCTCCTTCTTTGAACAGAACGTTGTTCCTTCAGTCACCTCATCGAGTCGGGACTTTGATTGCAATATAGTTCCTCTAAAAGCTAACACTAAATTAAACACTTTCAACATCTCTAACCTTGAATAATATCAGAATCAACTATTTCGATTGTGATAGGTATTAGTGAATTCATGTCTTATCCATAGTCATAAATCAACACACAAAATGCTGTTCATAAATTTTCATAGAATGATTTTCTTGTTTTCTGCTTATAGATGCAATCCCATCCTTTGTGAAAGTTTGCCACGTACAATTCTTCAGCAAGAAACGTTGAAATTCCCTAGTTTTCTGTAGTTTCCTTTCTGAGCGTATTCTTCATAATCGACGTCTGATACGGCCACATTTAAAGTCAACGACTATTTTGGGCTAAAAACTGGAGCCCTTGTAATTCCATCGTAGCCTCGTAATTCTGCTGCTTCTAAACCAATCTAAAAAATTTACAAGAAGGTGTATGGCAAAAGTAAGGGTAGGCAAACAGTCATGAGAGAAACACTTAAGAAAAAAGAAAACAATTTTTTTATTTGATTTACCACATCGACTGAGATATGGTTGTCAGGTACTCAAAAATTTAGTCTGTGATAATTTGGGTGATTTTTATTTAGTAGTTTATTTCCCGAAATAACAGCTGACAAAATCATTTCTCGTTCGTTTAGTTGGGAAGTTTAGCTGCAACTGAACATCGGCACAACGTCCAACAAAAGGAACTATGTCCAAAATTTCATATGTGAAATCATTAGTTGTATAGCTCACAAAATCTTCTATAATATATATTCTCTCTTTAATTTTGTAATCATGACATATGTTGAACAGTTTTTACACGGTAGCATCGCGAATAAATATAATTTGCGATCTGTAAAATGATCCTTGTTTATAAAGAAGAAGGCGTATCTACTAGAGTTAGCACTCTGGTAGCTCAATCGTTAATGTGCTCACCTTGAAAATTCGGTGTCCTCGGTTCTAAACCCACTCAGGCTCTGAATTATTTTGAGGCACTTAATCTGTCCTTCAACTCTGGTAAAGCTTTACTTAATTCATGTGAAGCAGGGTGGGACGATGTGTGCTCCAGGCACGAGAGACGTGGAATGTACTGCGGCTTGAAACTCTTTCTCTAGATCGCAAGGCCATATGACTTTACTTTAAACATTTAAATCAAGTTCAATAAAAGAACGCTTATTAAATATCTGTTAGATTTTGTAACTACAGAGGACAAAAAAACTTCTAAATCTAGGAAGCCCTATGTGGCTCGCCTAGCACCTGGCTGTTTTTGTCTGCTGAAATTGAATGGTGAAAAATCTTACACTATTTTAATTATTACTATACACTTTTCCGCGGCTAAATCTTTCTCTAGAAGGAATTTTCTCGCTTAATCTCATTCATTTGTTTGATAAGAATAAACACCAAAAATCTGTTCAGACAGATCTTTACAAGATCCTGACGATAGATTTAAAATTTAAGATGTTTGAGTAAGACATGTGGAACAAGCCAAGAATATTTTTTCATGTATGATCATGGCTGAATAATTTTTATATGACTGTAGGAGTAGCGGTTTATACTTCATGACAGCCGTTAAACGTAAGTTATTTTTCAATATGGAATCACTGAATACTGCTTTTGAAATGGTCTGCTTCAACACACATGTACCTGTTAATTAAATAAGAAATTCAGATTCAGGAGCTAAACTTGTGATTCACTTGGAAAAAAAATTAAACAATCTGAGTGTTGTTATTTTTACGTTTATCTAACAGCATGATTATTCAAATTAATACAAAGCACGTTTCAAACACTTTTCAAGCACATTCGACATATTTGTAATATATTAAAAAATATAAAATACAACAAATATGCTCCATCGACCTAGAAATTACATTTTCTTGATTATATGAGAAATTGGTTCAAATGTTAGAAATAACTATGTTTTGATAAAAATTCTTATTATAATATTTGATATACAGTAAATAAAATGATGAAACTATATCACAACTTTTTAACTACCTAAAAGACGCATTAAGAAGTAAATTTGTATAGGAAACTTCTCTTTTGTTTTAAATTTTAACATGAGGTATTTTAAGAAAATTGGAATATTCTTCCATTCATCTAAATTTTTATTTACATTCAAGAAACATTTTTTAGTATATAGTATTCAAGTAGTGCACAGATAAAGACAAAAAATTGTTTATTTAAAAAGAAAACTAACCACTATATGTTTTTTCTTAAACCTTTTTTAAGCCTCGTAGTTGTGGAAATTATTAGAGGCGGCAAAGGACTGGAGGCAATGAACGGGAAGGAATTCAACTATGACCTTTGAAAGGCAACATCCCGACACTCGCTTGTAATGATGTCGGGAGATCATGGAAAACCGAAATGGCTGGACGGGGATTCGAACCTGCGTCTACCCGAATGGGCGACCGAAAGGCTCGATTAATCAGAGATAGAAGAATACTGAATAAAACTATGAGAAAAGGTACACATTGTGTTTCCTGAACCAAGAACAGAGACAGCCGTCTGATTAAACCGTAAAGAGTAGTTAACTTTACAGGAAAAAACTTTCAGGCATTTAGGAGCACGCGGGGTCGATATCCGGTTCGGCCAACCAGATTTCAGTTTTCCATGGTTTCCCGAAATGACGGCAAGAGAATCTGGAATGGTTCCCTCAAGATGCCAGAGCCCAATTCCTTCATATTCTTTGCCCTCTCTCTCCCGATTTTAATGACTTTGGCGTCAGCGATTCAAAAGTTTTCAGTAAATAATAGTAATTATGACAGGATTTCAAACTATTAATCTTGCTGTTAAAAATTAAATCAAAGCAAAACCGAATAAACCTTTTCCAAAGATTTTATCTGTGATTCTTCCTTTGCGTAGGGTAAGCCAGGAAACCTGATGGATATATAACAACTTGTGTCTTCTCACTGAGCTTATGACAAGGTTTTTTGCTGCTTATTTGCTGCTTATTTGCTTACCGAATCGGATAATTGAGCCTGGAGAACGACTACCAAGTGTAGAAGCCAGACCCTAGAGCTATCTTTACCGAATATCGCTCACAAAAGACAGGTTAGCCAACAAAACAGATAAACGAAACCATGTGCCCTTATTACCCTTGAGATGTCGTAAAGCAGTAGACACATCTGATAAGATGATATCGTTCTGTTTTGTTTTATGAGGACGACGGAAAGAGTCTAGAAATTTGGTATTCGAATAGTAAAGTCATATTTTACTATTCAAGATGAGTTCTAAATTCAAAGAAATGTGTTCTTGTGTATAGTACTTCTCTGTTTTCGCGAAGCGGCTGTGTGTCGACAGATCCTTTTTATTCTTTTTATCAGGTTGTCGTCCCGATGTGATTCCCCGAACGACTCCCCGGAGCTTTCTTTACGGTCTGCAACTTAGTTTTTACGGCTGCTAGCAGAAGGAGTGACCAGTGAAACATAATATGACATCTGCTTTAATTTTTCAAGGTGTACCAGTAACTTCTATCCCAGTGTTGTAAGTGCTGTATTAATGGCCTGATGACTTTCATAAATTTGTTCGTTTTATCGCTACATGTAATAAAATTGTAAAAAAGTCATTTCTGTAAATATAACTTATTTTAGAAAGAGTGAACACTGTTGTTGGTAGAGAGTCCAACTGAATGTGAACGTATCACACAGAAACTAAAGGACGATGAACGATTCTCACCACTAATTTATCGACTTTGACATCTCTGATTTTCTTAAGTATTTTTAAAAAAATTGATTTAACAAAGAACGGGATGAAAGCAATCTTATATATATAAAAATCTCGTGTCACGATGTTTGTCCGGGATGAACTCCGAAGCAACTTAACCGATTTTGATGAAATTTGGTTTAATGTGTGTAATTTGGTCCAACTTAAAATATACGATAGTTTTTATCTCGATTATTGACCTCAATATTTATTATTTCGAGTTAAACGTTTGTCATAGGACAGGGGTTTGTAAATTCCATAAGTTTCTAACAGATGGCGGTGTGTTAATTTATCGTCACAGGCTGTGTAACCATGCAGTAGATGGCGTTGTGTTTCAGTTTATTTGTGCTACAGTCTGTTCCATGCCATATGTGTGTTTCTTGAATTTTAATTGTGCCGTGTATTGTTTTATAATTATACTATATTGTTGTGCAGCGTTTGTGTATTATTATATGCAACGACAATGTAATTACACACATATAACATTGAAGAAAACGTTACAATAAATTCAAAAACGTGTACACCATTATAGCACTATGTTTTCTCTTTTTCTCCTCTCTACCTTGAAATCCTGTCATATTCGAAATCGTCTTTCGAAAAAAATAAAAAATTCCATACTGTTCAATGATATTATTTCACGTACAGCAGCGCGTCACCTGGAGAGTGTGTTCCCGGATATATCAAACAATTACTTAGATCATGATTGGCTCAGTAATCGTGCTATTTTGGCGTCAAAAAATATTGACGTCGACGAAATTAACTGTTGCCAAGTGATCTGATGTCTTTTGAATCAATAGACACTATTGTAGAGGAAAATGAAGCTAACAAAGTTTTTAAAACCGCACAATCTTCGGTTAAAGATTGGTTTACCGACTACTCTTCTTCGTAATTTGAAGCCACGTAGATCTTACAACGGTACAAGTTTGGTCATCAAAAGGATCACCGGAAATGTTCTTGAAGCAACTATTTTGACTGGAAAGTTTAAAGGAGAAATCGTCCTGTTGCCACGTATTCCAATGATACCGTCAGAATCTCCGATACCATTTCAAAGGCTTCAATTTCCGATTCGTTTGGCTTTCGCTATGACCATAAATAAGTCTCAAGGCCAAACAATGTTCGTTTGCTGCTTGGACTTGGAAAATACGTGTTTCTCCCATGAGCAGCTATACCTGCACATGTATGGGGAAACCATCAAATCTATTTATATTAGCAAAAGACAGGCTAACCAAAAATATTGTGCACCAATTAGTGCTTAGGTAAATTAAAATTATAAATTGTAATAATTTAAAATTAAAATAATTGTTAAAAATGTTTAAAAACCAACTTTATCTACCTCATTCATAGAGCCGAAATTTCAGTAAATAAATAATTTATTTTTTATAAATATCAATTTTTGTATTTTCAATTAAGTAATTTTGAATAAAATGTAAATTAAATTTTTTTTATATTCTTTTATCCTTAATTTAACTCTCCGAAACTCTTTACCAATTACTTTTGAATTTTCAAATTGACTAAAACGTTTTTGTCTTTATTAGTGAACATTAATTTGACTACATTTGGAAGTTTACATTAACATTAATCCAACGTAGGTACTATAACTACTGAGTCACAGCGACGCGTGACCGGGTCAGCTAGTAACATTATAATGATTGTGAAATCATTGCAAACTGTTAGAAGTTCTGTTCAGTAGGGTGGAATAAACTTAAAAAAACAATTAATCTCATCTATACCGATAAAAAATTATAGTTACGATACCTACTTAGTCCTATCGCAACAGAAGTACGAATCAGTTTCTTCCCTTCTAGCACTGATATTCTGGAGAAGACATTCGAATCGTAACATGTAATTTTGTGAGTCATTTTCTTTTACAAGGGCGAGCTGTTGCAGTTCCACTGCTGATGAGAGCGTGTTCTCTTTTGCAAGTAATTTCATTTTTTTCTCTCGTTGGAAGATCATATCAGAAATATTAAATTTCTAGCTGCGCTTCTATTACATAAATGAGGCAGTTTCAGATTCCGAATGGGCGACGGCGGTATGAGAAGAACTTGCCTTGTTTACGGTGTAATGCGAAGTTGAGCTGCTTCTAATGTGACACGTCTGGTTTAATAGCCTGGCTCTCGGCCAGACAAAGGGAGAAATATTCTGTGAGTAGGGCTGTAGAAGGCACTATGTTAATGCGTATCAGCCAGCGTTTATCACATGGCTGTAACATTTGTTGGGATTGTGAAGACGTGAACCCTTTTTTCTTTTTTGCCTGAGGATTCCTTCCTGTTGATTCATTGAGCAACATCTTACATAAAGCAGGTATCTGCCTATGAACAATGATTTTTTTTTTTTTACAACTGTGATTAGTGTTATTATTTTACACAACTTGTTGCTTCATGGTGGTGAGTAAGGACACGCCTTTATTTGTCGGGGTGGCCAGCATCAGGTTTTAACATAATATTTAGCTGTAGGTACAGCAAATCACAGACTTTGTTATAACTGAAAACACTTATTAAGAAAATGAAGTAACGATTGAGTGTACGAAACTATAACTCATTAATTGTTGGATGCTGACAAACTATTTTGGATAAGAGAAATGCAAAAAAAATTCTAAGATGAGATGTGGTATTTATCATGGGCATCTATAACCCTCACTAAGGAGGTTTTTTTTTTTTTTTTTTTTTTTTTTTTTTTTTTTTAAAAAAAAGGGCTCTATAAAAGGAGAGACGTATGAAGCAGACTGTTAGCCAGTTGTATTAATAAGCTATCCTAAATTTTGTTTGATAGCTTCTCTTCCTTAAAATTAACTGTTTGTCTCCTTACACCGCTCGTTCAATAATTTTACTTTTTGTATATCGTTATCAAAAAGCCGAATGACATATGTGGCTTGTGGCTGCTGCGTGAAAAGAAACATGAAAAGGGGTCAGACCATTAGATCAGACGTGGGAAAAAAAAACTCTAAATTGCGATTGATAGATCAAATTTTATAGAATTTTTACGTATTTATAAAAGGAAATAGCGTACAAAACTAATTAGGGACCTCATTTGATGTATTGTGCTGTATGGGATACGTGCATCAAAGAATTGATTTACACTATTTAGAATTCGCAAAAAAACGCAATTTTTGCCGCTTAACACAGGCCTTAGCAAGTATCTCAGAACTGATACCGATAATTTTCGCATAAATTTACTGAATAGTATGCAAACAATTTCTACCGCGAAATACTGCTCTTAAGAACATAATTGAGTCACAACGGTAAGGTAGACAAAATAATGGAAATATGGGACTCACACACGGGTATTTGACACAAAAAGTCGATCAAAATTATTTCTGCATAGTTTTTATTTCGTTTCTTTTGAATATTAAAACTATGGAATATGAGTAGTAATAAAGTACACATACTTTGAACACACATTTTATTACATATCAAGCGAATATTTACGAAATACCTATACAATAGTCATACATGTATGCTAAAATAATGTTATTCAGAGGAATCTTTCCACCCTTCTTCGTCTGAAGCTTCAACTGTTGTCTGTTTTTTCTTCATCTTCTGTGTCGTTCTCTTCTTGAGAACTCGTGTCCCATGAAAGTGACATTTTAATAGTTTCTGGTTTGAATAATTTAGATTTCTTTTTAGGGGTTTGGGCCTGATGCACCACAACTATGTATTCGAAATCAATAACAGCCTGTCAATGACATCAGTGTTTCACTCAAATTCTTCTGTTTTACTGTCTTCTTGTTGCCCTTAAGTCAAAGCATAATCTATGTGAAATTCTGTACTCCTCTATATAGATCTAGAAAGTTCTTTCTTAGCAATAGATTGTTGCGTAACAGCAAACGATTTCTGTTTTCCAGGTCGCTGTTGCTTCAGCCAAGAGTTAGTATTGTAATTTCGAAGTAACAAAATTCACTTAATTTCCCTTCCACATTTTCTACAATTTCTGCATTTAACCTACAGTTTCTGACGTTATTTGAGTTATTTTTAACGACCTTAGCCTTGCTTCGCTTTATTTGCAGTCGAAATATTTCTCATGTTATTTTATTCGTACAGTTCACTATTTTCACATATTCTTCAGACTTTTCAAGTAACAGAAAAATGAAATCATCAGATCTTAACCTAGTTATTGTTTCTCATGGAACCCTTATGGAACATTAGAGTTTTTCTTTCACTTCTATGACTGCTTCGTCTACATTTGAGTTGAGTATTAGTGAGAATAATCTTGATTCACACTATTTTTTCGTGCTTTCCGTAACCAAAATGGCAAAATATCATGATATTTAGTCCTGTCCTTCGGTATACCACAGCCTCGTCATTCCTTCGTCTTTCCATGGATTGTTGTGAAATTTCACAGGAATAAGTGTTTTAATGACCGCAAAACACATTAATAGACGAATAATATATATATATATACGTATATAACATCTGTGGGCAAGATTTTAGTTAAAGTGATTAAGTAGCTAGAGATCTGATGAAATTGAAAAATTCTTGTTATAAACATTAAAATTCACTCATGATCTTGGGTGATGTATGATATAATTACTATTGTATTCAATAACTCTTCTTATTTTTGTAGAATTCCTTTAAATGCTGTTTAACAAATGTTGCCCAATTTCATTCTTACTACCAGCCTATGTAACTGGTAATTGAAATTTGATTCCGTGCAATGTAATGAAAGCTTCATTAAGACATAAACGTAATCATTACGTAATACCTATGGAATCCTGTTAAAAACGCATACCACAGACGTAATTTTCAGGTTTTTAACTGATGGTTGCCCGAGATGAATCTATACTTTTACTTTAGCTAACTCATTTTTATTTAGATTACATTTTTTTGTTTAGATAGTTTAGACCTCTTGTCCAATCAAAAATTATTATATTTTTTTCCATAGAACACAAAACCCATGGAATTTACTTTTTTTTAAATTCATTTCTGCTTCTAACGTTAATATTAATGCCAGAATACTGTTCTGATTCGCAGGTTTTTCGTAAACCTAAGCTGATCTTCATCTATCTTACACTGTTCATAGAATCATTTTGTGCACCCTAATAGACAGAAGTCCCTAAAGATGTGATGTGAGAGTTAGAGAGCGAGAGTGTTCACATGTTTAACTTCTGGAGCAATCGAATATTACTAATATACCAAATAGTAAAACAAGTATGAAACTGAAATATAATGCTGACGCCTTTTTTTTTTTTTTTTTTTTTTTTTTTTACATTTCATTCCTCCCAGCTGAAGGCTGGGAGGCGGGCTGCTGGAGAGTCACCGTGACTCTTTTCAGCCTACTAGTCTACGGGGAGGGAAGGGGGATGGAAGGTCGGCCGTGGCCTTGTAGGGAACCATCCCAGCATTCGCCTAGAGTGGTTGAGGAAAACCACGGAAAACCTCAACCAGGATGGCCGAACGAGGTTTGACCCTAAGGCCGTTATCGGCCCCCTACCTATCATTCGGGAGGACGAGGGAATGCTGACGCCAATAAGTTAACAAATAAGTATGGGTAAACTAACCGAATATCTGCGAGAAACAAGGTCAGTTATCTTGCTGCATCTAAGTGCCGAAATAGGGGAGACTATTTCTGTTTCTTCTGACTTACTGAATAGGTAGTTAATTACATCTTAAAGTTCGGCCGCTTGCTGATAGCTAGACCGACCGAAAATTTGTTTCCAGTGTTATCCAGAAGCCCATCTTTTTTCGTCAGCCCTTGATATGAAGAATTCACTGCTGAAGTTTTTGCCTGCTTGAAATTTCCTTCATTATAACTCGTTGTGATTTTTACAGTTTTCATTTAGCTTGCCTTTGAGGATAAATTTTTTGTTTGATTTCACCCTGTTATATATATATATATATATATATATATATATATACGTAAGTATATCTACTAACTAACTTATTCCAGTATTCAGAGTGGTCTCTGATGTGCTCCCTGGTTTGCTTCATATTGTGAAAGTGAGTTTGTAGTCGGATTGATGCTTACTTGTGCCAAGCTGTAGAAATCAGTGGCCAGTTCAGCGTACCGCTCACTGGGCATTCGTGCCTGCACTCTGATGAAGTTTGGCGGTCGGAAAGAGCATAGGTAGGTGAAATGCCCTTTTCAGTGTCTCGTTTTGCAGTCTTTGCCGTGTTTGAACATGCGTTGAGGCCGCGTACTCCATCAGCGGCCGAACGCTCGTAAATTCGTACACATGTCCTTGTGTTGAGGATGCTGGTATGGTTGAGCTCTGTTCACCCAGCCGGCGCAGTACTCTCGGTGTGACGTTACCAACATGAGCCTTCCATGTTAGATATCTGGGTTTCATCCTAGATACCAAACTGACTGTAGTCACCCAATGGATTCTTTCACCGAAGTGTTCAAGTCTAGGGCGCAGTGACGTTCTTTACCTAGATACTGCAGGTATCATAAAGCAATTAGAGCTCCCGAAGTGGGGGAAAGCACCGGGCTCAGATGGAATTCCAGTAAGAGTATTTTCAGTGTATGCGGCGGAAATCGAACCATTTCTGTCTGATATATTGAAGAAATCCTTAGAAGAGCGAAAAGTACCTTCAGACTAGAAAATCGCGCAAGGAACTCCGATTTTCAAGAAAGGTGATCGAAGTGATCCTGGAAACTACCATCTCATATCCTTAACATCTGTTTGTAATAGAGTTATGGAGCATATTATATGCTCAAACATTATGAATTTTCTAGCTGAAAATAATTTGCTTACAACAAATCAACACGGATTTCGGAAGAAAAGATCATGTGAAACACAGCTGGCCCTATTTACACACGACTTAATGAAAGTTATTGATGCAGGTTCACAAGTAGATGCAATATTTTTTAGATTTTCAGAAAGCATTTGACTCTGTGCCACACAACCGCCTTTTAGCGAAGCTTCGGGCGTACGGTATATCGGATCAGCTTTGTGAATGGATAAAGGGTTTTCTAAATGGTCGGTCGCAGTACGTCGTCGTTGAAGAAGAAAATTCTTCTAATCTAGATGTTACATCGAGTGGACCTCAAGGAAGTGTAATAGGACCATTTCCTTTCTTAATTTTTACTAACGTTCTCGGAGACAAGGTGAAAAGCGTTTTTAGATTGGTTTGAGATGACGCGGTTATTTATGGGGAAGTAAGGAATTTGGCCGATTGCTTAGAAATTCAGCGTGATCTGGATGTTATTTTGGCATGGTGCGCTGAGTGGCAACTCACACTAAATTGTTAAAAGTGTAACACAATGAGCATAATTAACAAGAATCCGATTGTTCAGAAACACGAGGTAAGCAATTCAGTTATTGATATGGTTGATTCTATGAAATATTTGGGAGTAACAGTACAAAGGAACATGAAATGGGACTTACATATTAATTCGTTAGTAGGTAGAGCTAATTCTAGGCTGCGATTCGTAGGTCGAATCTTGAAAAACTGTAATGAACAAACAAAGGAGATAGCGTACAAATCTCTTGTGCGTCCACTTTTGGACTAGTGTTGTGCCATCTGTGATCAGTTTCGTAAGGGGTTGATCGGCAGTACAGAGAAGAGCCGCTCGATTCGTAACCGCTTGCTACAGTCCTTATGAAAGCGTCACAGAACTGATTAGTAGACTAGGTTGGGAGTCTCTGGTAGATAGAAGACGCACGTTTCGTATAAACTTATTGGTAAACATGCGTACTCCCACTTTCACTTACGAGTGTAGTAAAATACTTCGTCCACCAACCTATTTGAGTTGGAATGACAGGAAAGATAAAATTAGAGAAATAAGGTGCCGGACTGATTCTTATATGAATTCTTTTTTCCCTCGTACCATTAGGGACTGGAATGAACAAAAAAAAAGATTAACTTTGGTGCTGAGCACCCTCTGCCATCCACAATTTTGTGAACTGCAGAGTATATATGCAGATGTAAGCATAATGACCTGGCTTTTAGGGGCGTTGATGCCGATCCTCAACATGGTTGTCCACTCTTCTCTGTCCTCTAGTGGTGACTGGAGCCGTCGTCCAATGATCTCTGGGCTGCGCGGCGATGTGAAGATTGCAGTATCGTCTGCATACAGCGCTGTTTCAGCTACCTGCCGTATGGGCAGGTCGGCTGCGTACAAGGTGCAGAGCACACTGCCCTGCTGGATGCCGGCGTGGATGGGTCTTCTAAATGATGAGGCGTTGTCCACTTTCACAACGAAAGTCCGTTGCTGCAGGTAGCTGCTAATTATCTTACGGAATCGGTCCGGCATGTTTAGGATAGCCGTGAGGCTGCTGGTGCTTGGAGCTGCATGTATACTTATATACTAAAGACGATGGTGGGAGTTGGCTGTCTCACGATATACCACAGAGATGGAGGCATTACTACTCTCTAAGGTAGCTTACTATTCCTTCAACGTCTGATTGCAGGATGGTTCTCTTGTCACGTGGTATCTCAACCCTATTTGTTCTTGGGGAAAAAACGTACTTTTCTTACGATCTATAACCAACGTTGCAGATAAGACTTTTGCTGTAAATGAATCCAAAACAAAAGAATTAAGTGAGTAAAAATTTGGTAAGCGGTAATAGATTTGCTTCAATATAACTTATCTACAAGTGATGAGAAGGTCACACCTTCAGAAGGAAGACATGAAAAATTAGGTGAAAAAGGAGGATGTGAGAATTAGTCTATATCTGTGATATGTCTGCTTACAAACTATTTAATCTTCTATTTAGATATTAATTGAGTCGTATCAGTTAGTGTATCCACATTAAGAGTTTTCCGCTCGAAATAAATGAATTCTCTCGTGTATCATTTCGGTGGTTGGTACTATGGTTACATTTAAGTTAACTGCAGCGTCAGACTGCGGAAAGGCAGTTGTTGCTGGACAATGTAGGTTTTTTTTTTTTTTTTTTTTTTTTTTTTTTTTTTTTTTTTGCTTGGGGTTTACGCCTCGTTGACGGCGGGGTAATTAGAGGCGGGATGGGATAGGGACAAGGAACCGGAAGGAATTCGGCAATGGCCTTTTGAAGGAAGCATCCGGCATCCGGCATTCCCCTGGAGTGATTTGGGGAAACCATGGAAACCCAAATCTGGATGCCCGGACGGGGATTCGAACCCGCGTCCTCCCGAATGCGAGGCCAGAACGTTAACCATTCACCCACCACGATCGGTGACAATGTACGAAAAATGGTAAGAAACGACTAAATTTTGAATCGAGTTGCATGAGGATAATGGCTACAGAGGCTGGCTGAATTATGGATCGAATACAGAAGAGTTACTTTCAGAATTGCTGGTAAAGGTATAGCGAAAATTCCTGACATTGTGATAAAAGAAAATTAGTCAAATATGATTGTGTTAACAACTGAAAGCACATTATCTGCATGCTAGCCAAGACGACTGTAATAAAAACTGCTTGCCATTAAGTAGAATAAATCGTTTCTTGAAGAAGTATATTTTTTATTTAGTGAAAAGGCCAGAGAACTCTAACACAAGTATTATTATTTGGTGCAGTAAATATTCCATTTCAGGTTTGACGCAGGATTATATTGAAAGAAGGGCATTGGTTTCCTTATTTCACAAGAATTCCCAATATTTAATACTACGATTTGTCGAAAAAATCCATTTTATAAATAATCTACAAGGGAAAGTACTATACAAGCTGAAACAAGGAAAATTATTATACGTGGTTCTTCCACATGTGTAGGACATTTATCCGGATAGACTGGAGGATTGAAATCTCAATGCTGTATGTACACTCTTCTTGTAGCTACCTTGCAATAGTTTGAAGCATCTCAGTTGGCCATCGTTTTGAATGGATGAAAGGTACATTAT
Organism: Vandiemenella viatica; assembly: GCA_031002005.1. Classification (NCBI taxonomy): domain Eukaryota; kingdom Metazoa; phylum Arthropoda; class Insecta; order Orthoptera; family Morabidae; genus Vandiemenella; species Vandiemenella viatica. Next base: position 142,758,657 of record JARYHS010013631.1, on the reverse strand, counting down.
CGTAATTGCAATCAGGAATCTATTAGCAACATTATCAGCTTCAAGAGTTAAAAAATAAATATGGGGGGGGGGGAGGGGGAGGGAATTTTACGGGAGCAACAGCAAGTCCGATGAAACAGGAGCGTATTACATTTGGCCAAGAAAGCTGTATATGCAGAATTACAAGGCGCATTGAAATTAGAAGGTCTCCTATTTTTTTTTTCTTAAATGTGAGCGGATCAAAATTTGGAATTTATTATAAAATATGCAAATATTCTTTATATTGTATCCTATCGGCCAGATATGTTGAGACCCTAGACTCTACGTGCACTGGGTGAAAGTGAAGCGTTCTGAATACTTCAAATATCGTCATTCACACTAAAAAAAAAACAGCGTTTGTTTGGTCATTCCTTTCCTTTATTCGCACGGAATCACACACAATGACTTTCAACGTCAGTTGGCTGAAACATGCGTTGACAGTTACCATGGACATGAATGTTGTGCGCTCTTGGGTGAGAAAGTTGGTGGAAGAACGTCACATCAACGAGTCGAAGGTGAAGTGGGTACTAGGTTGAAGATCCTCCGGGCATTCAACAGTTGTGTATGCGATCTACATCCAGCCACACAGATTTAGGTTTTCCATGGTTTTACCGAATCACTTGAGCCGAATGATTACTTCTAAAGGCTCCTCGCTCGCAATCATTTCCTGGCTCAGATGACTGTATAGTCATAACAAAAATCATTCGCCAACCGTTCCTGCATGATTTATGACTTGGCACAATTGACCAAGGAGCACTGCTGATTAGTTATGGAATGGGTTTTCTGAAAATTGGGAATTTCTACACGATATGTACTTCTATCCTGTGCGATGAACTGTAGATATGCTTTTCCATTAAGACAACGTTACTTCCTATTTTACAGCACTTATTCGTTACTTCCTTCAAGTAAACAACTTGTAAGTGGTTCGTTATGCTCCTTAGTGATTAGTGTCTTTTCCCAAAACTGAGTGACGCGGTCCGTTGTCGCACGATTACCTGTCGTATCATCTTTCGATCATCGGTTTTTCAATTTGAAAACAGGCCGCTAATTTTTTCGGCCTTTGTGCCTTGAAGACGTCAAGTTCACTAGATGCGGGAGAAGAGTGGGGCTAGAAAGAGGAAGGAATTACTACGAGAATTGATGAATAACTTACCAAAAACGGTGAAACAATTTGAAGTTGAGATTTATGGAGCACAAAAGTAGGTGGGTACAGAAAAGGGGAAATAATAGGCGTTAGGGAAAAGGCCACCGGAGCGTCCACTCCATCGCAGTTAAATTAATTTGATTAATTAATTATTTATTGGGCATTTTATAGATAGTAATTTGCTACCAAGCACTACGTCAACGAAACATTATCCCTAGTACCCATTCCCACATTTTCGTGACAGCAACAAATTCCCATCAACAAATCGGTATGACTGTTCAATTCAAATTCAGAAGGAAAAAGTTATTGTCGAAAAGATTTCTTTGTATCAGTTTCTTTCCACCGCAGCTGATGACTTAACGTAGACAAAAGCATCTTTAATGCATAAGATGACCCAGTTCAGCTCATTTGGAAGATTAAGATCATTACTAAATACATTTTTGTCCTTTCTGTACCCACAAGTTTTGGATGAAGCATTCTTAGTTTGTATTTGGTATAAAATAACGGAGTGATAGTGAAAATACCGAAAAACTGCGAGTGCAGAGAGAGGAATTATGCTGAAGTTGAAACAGAGAACGAAAGCTTAGTACTGCATCCACCAACCCGTTGATTTTGGCTTACACATTAAAGCGCTGCCATAGTGAGCACCAGGGAGTACAACTTTGTCAGCCTATAACCTTACTGTTTTGAGAGAGTCCTGTAATTACGTAGGTGAATTATTTGATGGTGCTTATATTGTATCTCAAAAATACAGAAAATAACACAACATTTGTTAATACTTGACCGCTACATGGAAAGAAGGCCACAATATCTCTATGAATCAAGAACTCCAATATACATACAGACATCCATCAAAATACCTCACGATAAAACTGGGCTTTCACGACTAAACACAGTACAGATACATGAAGAGTCAAGTAAATCCTTAAAATCATACTGAGGTTCACTGGTGCAACTTGATAATAAATAATTTCACGTGTCGAATCAATCTGCTAGAGGTACAGTCACCGCGTCTGGTGTAAGAGTGGTAATGCTTGGGCGTGGCAACGTGATGGGCTCAAGTTGATCCCCGATTCGACCATCCAGATCACCTTTTCATAAAAAATGCCTTAAATCACACCAGATGCTTTCATGAAGGTCATGTTCGATTTTTTCCCGTTCGATACCCACAATCCGCTTCTCACCCTAATAATATCGTTGTTGATAAATAAAATAAAATAAGAAACAGTGGACTGGATATATAATTTTATGGAAAATAATGACATGCACAGAACATCACGATTTAAATAAAAGGATATATAACAGTTTTTTGAGAACTTCCCCGTGATCTGAGAACCTTCAAGAGCGTTCGCAATAAGTTTTGGAGTAGCTTTGAATTGTGATTATCGCAGTGGATGGTCCACTGGTTTCTACAGTGCCTAAACCTTTGAAGCGTAAATTTACGCTAGTGCGCGTTCGGGGGTTAAAACCCTATATCGCCAACAGCGCAATCTGCCATAAATGAATCACGTGAGCAGATTCCGAGTGACGGACGAGGACACTTGTGACGTTTACTGCTCCGCAGGGCGAAGAGGACAACAAACCAGCGTGACGTGGAATTAATTTTAATTCTCACGGTGATGCGAAAATCAATTCCATTGCCTTTTTTTGTCCCCTCGAGAAATTTTGCACACGGACTTCGCATGAGGGAATTAGCTTCCAGGCACCTGCGCAGAGGCCCGGATAAAATTTCGAATAAAACATGTTTCGCGCCCCGATGGAGGGCGTGCTCGTCCGTAATCGCATTATAGCCGGAAAAAGCAATCGGATCTTCTTTTTTTATGGCTATGTTGAGACGTGGTTGGCGTAACTGCCAGATTTATTACTATTTGTACGTTGGACAAACAGCTGAGCTCAAACCGGGGATTCCCCTCCTATCTAATTGGGATCAATTAATCTGGCACAGCCGCACGATTCACGGAAATGAATAATCGCGGATGAAGACTAATAACGTACTTTCTTATCAGACGTCATTAGGCAAATATATTATCAGTCTGTTCGATCAAGTCATTCTCAGATTTCAGACTTCTACACTACGAATCGGTAGTGCCTTTATTTATTTTTAATAGACATTCACCTGGAATCGTGAACTTTAATTTTCACTTTTCGTAATAATAATAACCGATATCTTTAGTGGTCTCATGTTTACAAATCCAGGTCCACTGAGCGTAATATGTAGTAAGGAATGGAGATAAGGGAGCGTGCATAAACCACGTAGCTCCATTTCGTCCTCCTGTGAACCCCCCTCCCCCCACGTAGCACTTAGCGTTTTTCCTTTTTGATTCCAAAGACATTTTGTACTGTTTTATCTTGTCAGACTATTGTGTACTACATACGGGATAATAAACTGAGCGAAATAAATATTCACATTCTGTTGTGAGTTCTGTTCCTCATTTTAACTGTGAAAAATGTTATGAAAGGAAAGCTACGTAGTCTGACTCGGAGCCTCCCCCCTACCCGCACGTAGCCTAGCGTAGCCTTCCAACCAGCCCCCCCTCCCTGGACCTAGCCACGTAGTTTGTACACGGTCCCTAAGTACCATCAATTGAAGATGCTTTTACATTTGTTTCTTGTGTTTGGGGTTTCACGTTTTGTGATTATCCGCGTCCAATAGATTGGGTCGTTAGAAACTGCCGCTTCACAACTCTTGTAGTTTGATTTCTGCCAGAGAAGCCAGAATGATACCATCTGAAATGAACAAATAAATTAGCCTAAGACTGAAATTTTAGCAAATGATTATAAAAGAAAATGAACGTTCTTTATTAATTAATATCACATATTACTGATTTATTTACAAAATTGCGCAAGTGGTCCAAGAGCATAAATATTTTTAAAACAAGCAAATGTTTTACCGGCTATTGAGAATGAGGTACACACATCGTTTTTCTCTGTCATCAGTCTCTAGACTGGTTTGATACAATATTCCATCTCCTCCTATCTTCGTCTCGACATACCCCTTGCAAAAACCTTCATATATTCTGATCGTTGTCTTCTCTATAGTTTCTTCCTTCAACTGTTCCCTCTTCTAATAAATTAACCTATCCCAAATCCGACAAACCATTTTGTCTGTTCTCTCCGTGAGACTTTTCCGCAAACTTCTTTCCTGCCAAAACTTGTTCATTTCGTACTCTCCTACCATAATGTACTGTGCTTCACATATATAATTTTAGAAAGTCCTTTCACTGTCTTAAATCAATATTTGAAATTAAAATAGTTTCCTTTTAAATAAAATTTAATTCGCTAATTTTCTTCTGATACAAAAATGAATTTTGCTTCGGCCTGGCCTTCAGTTGTAACTTCTTTAATTCACTCAATTCTCTTATTACATCTGAACCCATTCTTATATTTTATTGCTCTCATTTCCGTTACAATTGGCTTACTTTGTTTATGCTTAGACCATGTTCCTCTCTCAGTATTCTGTTCATACAATTCAGTAATTTGTAAACATTCTCACCTTGTTATGCTTTCAAGAAATTCATTAGAAAACCACTGTATACTGATTCTATCTGTTTAAACACTTAATGTCACATCGATATATTTATTTTAATTCCTTTATTTCCTTATCTGCATACAACTTGAATATTAAAGGGGACATACTACTACCTAGTCTCACACTCTTTTTAACTGATGCTAGTCTCTACATATTTTTAAGCCATCTGATTCTTATATAGATTTTGAATTATTGTTATTATACAGCACTTACTGGTCAGTAATGAATATTGTGGAATAAGACACCACTAATCGACGATTATTACGTCGAATTGTTCTCCCATTTCACATGATGGCTGCTGACGTCGGATATCTTAATTTGGTTTATGTCAGTTGCGCGCGCTGGTAAATGTGGATTTTCGTTGTTCTATATCGCAGACTTCTCACTGTGAAATTGCTAGTTGTATTCTCATTATATTGTAGATCTTGCTAAACAATGTCCAAATGCTTCTCACTGTCGTAATAATTGCTCTAATGCTCGTAGTATTAGTAACAGATATACCTCCGAGTGTTACAAATAGATGTCGTACGTTCATAATGACAATAATCACTATCACATTTTCATTCTACACTCTCTCGTACGAACGTACAAGCAACAGTCATTATAATAAAGTGTAGTAATATTATTAAAGACCAGTCTGGTTGTGTGCTGCATTTTGTATCCGGCCAGCTTGTCCTTCAAGTCACTCTTTCTGCTGGCGTCTGGAAGCCAACGCCAGTTTGCTTCAACACCCGTCGACAAGTCGACAGGACTAGCCGTAAATCCAGCGAGTTATTTATTGCCTACTGGGATACGTGCTTTATCAGCTACCCGATCCTCAGACCATGGGACATAGTGGCAGACATACCTGTCTTCATACGAACATTTGGTAGTGGTGTTCGCAAAACCATAAATTAAAAAATATTCTGTTAGCGACACGAATATATCTGAGGCCATATCGTATTTACAAAGATGCTTAAGAAATGGTTTGTATTTCCCTCATATAAATAGAGGTATTTGAAGCGGTGCCTCAAATTTTTACCCAGTTCCTGTATGATGGCATCTCAAGACAATTATATTAAATGCTGATGAAAGAAACGTTAACACGAGACCCAACTAGGTGGTAAAGCCAACTGCTAACTCCTGTTAATGTTT
>JARYHS010013631.1:142715832-142751832 GCA_031002005.1 Vandiemenella viatica | reverse complement strand
ATAAATTACAAAGGAATCATCAACAAGTAATATATATATCAGAACTTCAAATTACATATCGTCCTAATGGAAACTTCACGTTAATAACAGTATTAACTATAATTTGCACCTTGGTTTGTATTACAATCCAGATAAAAGGCGATAGATGTTCTACCTGTGACACACGTGTGTAGTTTCCTAGCAGACTATCTGGTATAGCATTACTTTAGGCCTAAGTTTTGAAGGTATGTGAAAAGCGTTCTCATACATGGCGGTCGTATTTTGCCTTGACTGTTCCATGTAACACGGAGCATAGTAGTGTAAGGAGAACAGTTTTTCACTTAATCGTTTCTAAATCGTGTATGATAGTGATGCACAATTGTGAAAATATAGTATACCAAACTAGTAATATCTTACTATACCTGTGTCACAGCCTTCGTACACAAGTAAACCTTTTTTTTTTCCTTATGGTTATGCGCCTCGTCGGCGTCGAGGTCATTAGAGGCGGGAAAGGAGTGGGGCAAGGAATGAAAAGAAATTCGACAATAGACTTTTGAATGAACCATCTCGTCTTTCGCCTGGAGAAATTTCGGGGAATTAGATGGCCTGAGCACACCCACAGCGGCGTTCGGTTTTGTCAGTAACGTAATTCGCAGTTCATTTCTCATAAGATTACAGATTTTATAATTTAAGGAATGAAACACCATAACAGGAGAACTATAGGCAGCTGCTATGGATGGATTTACTTTTCAGTGGCAACTGAGCCAAAATTTAGTTGCATCGGATTCCACTCGTCACGTCCCATTATAGATCGTATTGGTATTATACCACAGAATAACAGAACTTGTTAACTGGAATGACTACGTTAGGTTGCGTCCATAAATTACGTGAGCTGAAATAGGGGGTGGGGGGTTAGGCGAAATCTCACTAAATCTCACCAAGGGGGAGGGGGCAGGCGTCTTCAGAAATCTCACGTGAGGTTTTGGAATTTTTTGTTAGACTGTAGAGCCCAAAAAAAGGTCTACAAATGACGGGAAAGTCGAATTTAGGGTTTTTTCGTCGAAAAGTAGGGATGTAACCGGCTTTGGAAGGGTGAGAAAAGTTCGAGGGCGATTTTTAGGGGAGGGGGGGGGGTTTACACGGACCAGATCTCACCAGAGGGGGGCGTCGTACCAGATCTCATGAAGTCACACCAGAGGGGGGTGGTCCGGAAATACGGAAAAACACCTCTCGTAATTTATGGTGCCCCCTTATACAGTTGAACAGATGACTGGAGTTTATTTCTGTCACCAAACTGGTTACAATTCCATTAAAGTTTTCTATTTTCTTCTGGCTTTATCCCTCATCGACGTCGATAACAGTAGGGGCGGGGGGGAGTAATTCGCCCATGGTCTACGTTCGCTGTTTAAATTTGGTCTATTATCATTTTGAATTTGACGCAAATAAGTATTCCTTATTTCTTGTCTCTCTCTCTCTCTCTCTAATGAAATTACTGAAATTAAAAAATCAAAAGACACTTAACCAAAGTTTAACATTTTAAATAATCAAATGACCATATAGTATCTGGCAGAATCGCTACATTCCATTTCAAAGTATTCCTTTAATAACTTCAAATATTAATCTCTACTTTATCCGAGTCTTTCGTTTTACCAAAGACCACAAAGTGTCTCAACGCGGGGAATTCACGTAAGAACGTTGGCTCCGATCCTATTTCACGCATACACACACGTTCACAAATTATTTTTTTATTTTAATAATCTATTTGTAACATGTATTAACTATGCTTATTATATTTTTGGTTGGGGTGGGACATTCTCCACCAGTGAAAAACTGTTACTGACCTTTTGAAATTTGGATTAACTGTTTCCTTATAGTGTCCTATTCACGTTTAGCACTCTCCTTTTCCAGGAAAAGTCACCACGAATTAAATTAAGAATGCCGAAATATCGGATGCTCCACAACTGCGAAATGTTAGCAGCACTGTAAAAATGACACAAAAATTATCGGTACAGGGATCATATCAACCTAAATAGGTTCGTTTTGTCATAGTGATCATGGTTAGGTCGAAATTCGGCCTGGACCATGAGTAAAAAGTTTACGGGAAATTCGTTCTGCGCAGCCCATGTCGCAAACCAGAGACAAACTGCGTATTTGTTTACAACTGAAACAATCGATTATCTGCTTATATCGATTCCAAGGTTTGTAAAATATATTATATATAATTTTAGCTTTCTGTATTTCTTTAAGTTCCTCCGTTCGCCTAATAATCTGGCCGCTAAGTGCACTATCTACCAGCCCTCGAAATGTTGCTTCTTGCTTCTATATAAGTTCAGAGATTAATTTCGAAGACAAAGTAAGGCTGCTATCTGCGCCATCTACCAGCCATCTGAGCGAACTACGTAGGCGAGCGAGTGTTTTATTTTACTTAATTTAATGTATTTGTAACGCATATTATTTATAGATTTTAGCTTCCTTCACTTCTTCTCCATATAATCTTTAACTATGCCAAATCTCACACTTCTCCGTGCGCGTAATATTCTTAAAAATGTAACATAAGTTTTTGCTTAGCGTATTAATATATAGATAGATAGATAATGGAAGGAAATCGACACGCACGCATGGTTACAATGTTACCAACCTTCTAAATGAATGAATTACTAACTTCTTCATACGAGTATAACGGAACATTGCTTTACTGAACTAATACACGAATGACTGAATAATTAAATACGAGACTTAATATAACCCTTCATTACCAAATAGATTATTACGAGGCATTACAACGGCAAAAAAAAAAACTCGTTTAAGTTACACATACTGAATAATTTATCTAACATATTTTATCTAACCAAACAATAACTAACATGAAACAATGCAAGGGCAAAGCATGGCTTTGCCTCGTACCAAAGGCACAGACAAGACATACGTCTTACCTTTCACATGGCTGCTGTCAGAATAGTCAATCACAGAATAGGACGATCCCCTCCCACGCTGGGGTTCTTATGTGCATGCGATCACGTGCTAAACGCATGACGTGTGATACACGCTGCAGTAAACTGAATCTCGCAACTCTGCAGTTTAGATCACGTATGCAACTCGCTCACCTGCGCTCACGATATGAGCGACTTATAATATTCTTCACTGAATAAAATACTAAAACTACCAATTTAAACCCTAATTCATAGACTGCCCGGTACGCATGCGGACAAGGAAAAAGTTTCCGATTTATCCAGGATCTTCTTACGCGACGATTTGATTTTTAGGAGCTGAATTCCACTAGCCAATCCTGAATGATAAAAATGTATACATACAACACGCCTTGAATCAGGTAAAACCTGTCAAACGCAGACACTTTCGTAGTGCTTCAACGATATCGGTCACGTGGCTAAGTAATATATTACGCTTTGTTAAGTTATACACCATAGTGACCGAAGTCGTACCTGCAACCATGGTTATCTCTAGGAAAAAAGACTAAAGCAGGGCCTTAAATATTCTCTCAATACTTCATGTAGTCCTGACATAATCATAGGTGAGACCAAGCGGCATGAAGTTCTGTAAGTCGCTTACCTTTACACCGTCTACATTTTGACAAAGTACCTCTCGTATGTGTACGGCTGCAGAACTAAGGTGGTATAGCGTCTGACCGCTGACCTGACGATCGGGGTTTGTTCCCCGATTAAGCCAATGATTTTTCTTGAAAGCTGAACGTCCGCAACGGCTTTCCAGGCCCATTCAGTCTTCTGTTCAAATAGTACCATTAAGGAAACTCAGTGGCAAGGTAAAGAATGGTCGGAGCGTGGCGCTGACCTCGTCACGTCCCTCTAGTGTCAATGGTTGTAATGGGAATGCAGAGCTCAAGCTCCGTAAATCCTGCGGGAAGTTGCAGAAGCCGTAAGAACCCCGTGACCTTTACCTCACCTTCCTATGCTAAAAGGACCTGTTGCCTTTTAAAAGCTTAAGTTTGCAGGAAAAATAAATCGCGTTATGATACATAAATTACTAGACAAAAATTACATATAATTTGAAATTATTGTTTTATAGTTTTTTAGAAATCATAAATACATAGCCCAAGAGCATCTTACGAGCAGTAATTTTTCCTTAATGTAAGTTTATTAACGAAAAGGTATAACGAACTTTCAGACATCCATTAATCACAAATAAGTTATTCCTGAAATACTAATATATAATTACCGTTTTAATAAATTTGTCAATTATTATTTACAAATTATTGTTGTTCATTATGATACATCAAGGCTGAAAATAATGAAAAGCCATATAGACATATTGTTTTCCTTCTATGAACTCACTTGAAAATCTGCACGGAATTAATCATTTATTGAAATTCAAAGCTTGAAAATTATTATTTATAAATATGAGTTTTACAATGATACATCACAATGAGACATAGCAAAAGTTGTTTAGGGTTTAGTTCTGTGGATGCGACATATTTATTTCGCTGTCAGCTCCGAAAGTAAGAGTATTTGGGTTCGCCCTTTGAATGTAGTATCCTGCTCCGTCGTTGACGTACTGCCAGACTCCGAACCCCGTGGTTGTACTGTTCATAACCCTTCCATGAATGAAAGTTTCGTCTCTCTTCCAGGAATCCTGCCTCGAAGTTAACACTTCCTCCACCTGCTTTGCAGTCCAGATACACCCGTTAACCAACTGGAACTATGTCACTCTCAAAAGAAGTGTTATTATTGGTCAGTGAACTGGAAGACCTATCATCCACTTGAGATAGACGATTTCCCACGCAAACGGGAATATGTGTAGTTGATCGAATGATGACTACCCAAACGTGTACTTGTCAACGAGCGTGCAGAGTGAGCAGTAACGCTCTGCCCTCGCATTCGGGGAGACGCGGGTTCGAATCTCCGCATGGACATCAGATTTGGGTTTTCCATGGTTTCCTCAAATCTCTCCAGGCGGGATGCTTCCTTCAAAAGGCCATGGCAGAATTCCTTCCCGTTCATTATTAAAAAAAGTTTGCTTGTAACAGTCTCGTCTTGCCCGCTGAAATTAAAGAGCCCCTTTCGTCACTGGACTTGTTTGCCCGAAGTGATGAGATCTGTTTGTCACATTTAAATCAATGTCTCCTGTTTGCCACACCACAGATGCGTATCGAATGTTCGCATCTGAATACGTCTCGGCCTTTCATCATGCGAACTTCATAATTTTGTTCACTGACAGCGAATTTATTACTGTATATCTGCAGAATGAGTGAGACTCCAGTCTTCCTCACAAATTTTATCTGATAATTGATGATACGTGATATTTCGGAAACTGTATGATTATATTGCAGAAATACACAGGAAACTCATTCACGTTGCCAGTGGAGATACAGTCAGCCTGTTGGATCGTCGAGAGAATTCTGAGCCTTAATGAAGAGCACTCAGAAAGACTGTTGCCTGCTTCTAATTAGTAACTCCCGGTTCCACTCTTGAGTTGTAATTAAATAGACGTCAATGGCAATCGAGTGCTTTTAGAGATTGTTCCGGAGCCCCGCTATGAGTAGTTGGGGAAATTTTTATGCCAGCGTCACTTCACAGAAACAATGGTGATTGCTCCTGGGACAGAGATAGATCGGAGTACCGAGGGCGGAACAAGTTTTGCGCGAAGTTTAATAGAGCAATTGAAACCCAACATGACGAGTCAACTCATTACACAATTATTTCTAGTGGTTCAATATTCTTTTAAATGTTTAACCTTGGTATACTTTACACTTGGAACATGATAGTCGTTCCTGACTTATTTTCTTACCTCTTTACATCATGACATTATTCATCGTTCATTATTAACAAGCGTAAAGGGTATTTTTTTAAAAACATTCATACTTCTGTTACTTCTTTAGTTTAAACACCGTGAAATAATTCCATTCGTTTCATGAAATTTTGAGACTATCCTGATAACATCTCATTTCTTATCGATATATTAGCCTCGATGTCAGCGCTCTGTGGCTAATCTTGGTTTTGGCGATTTACGGTTCCATTCTTACTTTTATATTAAATATAATTGCATACAATCAAAAATTTATCGTAAAATTAACGTTACCATCGCCTCCTGTGATAATTAAAATTAATATTAATAATCTTATTCTCATTAATTTCTGATTGTGATAATCTATACCAACAAAACGCAATGAACTACTACACTTCTTTTTTTTATCTGCTTAACGTCTCTCTAACAGCGAGGTCTTTAGAGACGGGAAAGGATGTGGAGCAAGGAATGGGGAAGGAATTCGGCCATGACCTTTTGAAGGAAGCATCCCGGAATTTGCCTGGAGTGATTTGGGAAACCATGGAAAACCCAAATCTGGATGCTCGGACAGGGATTCAAACCGCCGTCCTCCCGAATGCGAAGCCAGAACGCTAGCCGTTACACAACCACTCTCGGTAACTACAATACTAATTTCAAAACAACAACTATAGAAACAAATAGAGCGAAAGTCAGCAGTAAACTTACTTTTTTGACTATGGTTTTATATCTCGTCGAATTCAAATAACTATAAGGAATTTTACCATGGCTTTTGAAGGAACTATCCCGGCATTTCCCTGATTTGGGAAAACCGTGGAAAACCCAAATCTGGATAGCCAGATAGGGATTTGAACTTGTTTCCTCCCGATTGCGAGGCCAGAGCGTTACCGCTCACCCACCTCGCTCGTTCAGCAGTTAGAAAGCATTTTAAGAGATGTTGATCAACAACCAACGTCTCTGATTTTATGTTTCCAATACATTTTTTTAATGTATGTATTAATTGTAATTTTTGTAATTTTCCATTTGTTTGCGGCGATAAAATTTAAGTTTTGCTGAAAGTTTAACGTACGTTCAATTTCGTCCTTAAGCAAATTTTTAATACTTGATTTATACGATTATCCAGATAAGGTAAATTCGTGTGTTAGTAATGACCCGATGACAGGGTTTTGTTATCTGCTGCTCAATCCGCCCCTATCAGGCCGTCTAGCCTAGCCAGGTAATCTTACCGGGCATATTGGACCTACAATTTAACGTCTAATTCAAACAACGGAAGCGTTCTGGCGCACACCACAGTACACAGAAGCTGTGTAAGAGGTGAAGATCGGGTTAATGGCCTATGCAAATCCCCGCGGAGATAGGGATACGAACCGGTAGCCTTACGATCACCAGTCAGACACTTTAACCACTGAGCCAACAAGTTAGTATTAACTAGATAAATACTGTCGTTCATCCTCGAAAAACATACAGCATTTCTATAGCGCAAAAATACGGCACGATGTCAGTATAAAAATTTTGGCACATCGAATTTCTTTTCCTCCATGTTTACATACGAATATTTTGTAAAATATAAATTCATCTATAACTTTCGCATGGAAATATTTATACTAAAACTCATTCCACCTATATAATCAGTGAATTTCTACCATCTGTTACCACATTTTGGTAGGAAATAGAACTGGATTTTTTGTATTTTATTTTTTTGCTGTCATCAGTCTTTCGATTGGTTTGATACAATCCTCCATCTCTTCCTATCCTGTGCTAACTTCTTCATCTCTACATACCCCTAACAACCCACGTCCTCAATTATCTGCTTCAAATATTCCAATCTCTGTCTTCTTCTACAGTTCTTACCTTCGACTGTTCCCTCCACCAGCAAATTAACCAATCCAGCATGTCTCAAAATATGACCTATCAGCCTGTCTCTTCTTTCTGAAAGCTTCTTCCACAAACTTCTTTCCATCATTTCCAACACTCGATCATTTCTTACTTTGTCAGTTGACTTAATTTTCAGCATTCTTCTGTACCACATTTCAAATGCTTCAATTTTCTTTCTTTCCGGTATTCCCAAAGTCGATGTTTCGCTGCCATAAAGTGCTGTGCACCACACAAAGAGTTTAAAAAAGTATTTTCTAATTCAGATCAATATTTGAAACTAAAAGGTTTCTCTTTTTCATGAAGGCACCTTTTGCTAGTGCATATTCCTGCTTCGGGCATCGGTTGTAATTTTGCTTCCCGAGTAAGTGAATTCACTTACTTCTCCTATTGCATCCGATCCTATTTTTATATTTAACCTACTAGTATTGGTATCATTTCTGCTACATTTCATCACTTTTGTCTTGCTTTGATTTATATTCAGTCCAAATTCTTCCTTTGGTATTTTGTTCATGACATTCAGTAACTTCTCAATATCCTCAGCCCTTTCTGCTGTACCAAGAAAATGTCATCAGTAAATCGTAGCATACTGATTTTCTCTCTGAACACTTATGCCACATGGAAATTTTGCTATGACATTTCTTATTGCTTCTTCTACATACAAGTTGAATATTAACGGGGATAGACTACAACCTTGTCTCACACCATTTTTAACTGATGCATGTCTCTCGTGATTCTCTACTTTTATTACACCCACTTGATTCTTATATAGTTTATAGAGTATTCTTCTATCTCGATACTTTAGACCTGACTTCTTTAAAATTTTGCACATCTTAACCCACCTAACATTATCAAAAGCTTTTTCTAAATCAACAAATGCCATAAAAGTATCTTTGTTTTTCTTGATCCACCCTTGAAGCATTAATCTTAAAGACGGAATTGCTTTCCCTGTACAGCGACTTTTCCTAAACCCAAACTGATCTTCACCTACTATCTCTTCTACTACCATTTCCAGCCTTCATATTATTCTGGTCAGTAATTTTGAAGCATGTGATGTTATACTAATGGTGCGATAATTCTCACATTTGTCGGCTTGTGCTTTCTTTTGAAGTGTGAAGATGATATTTTTATTAAATCAGTTGGAATTTCTCCTGTTTCATACTTTTTGATATCAGCTTGAATAATCATCTTTCGACTCCTTCTTCTCCTAGAGATTTAAGAAATTCTGCAGGGATCTCATCAATTCCAACTGCCTTATTTGCTTTCAAGTCATTCAGTAGAACTGGATATCGCACTAATATTGGTAACAGTGATAACAAGTTCTTTGTTTGTTCGTTTTGAAACAACACTTTGTATCTGTTGATGCCTCACACCATATGAGCCAAACGCGTACACGAATAAATATTTCCGTACGGAAACATTTCTTTTGGACAGCTTTAATGTCAATTACCTATTAATAACTACGGAAGAATGGGCAGAAATCAAGTATAAAAATATTAATCCTGTAGCTCGAAATACATATTACCTATGTAAACTGATCTAGATCGTTCTACCACACTCCTGCTATTCTATCATTTATTTTTCGTGCAATAGAACCAAACAGGTTCCTATGGACATTTTCAATGTGATTAGCTCAAATAGGTAGCTCGTTCCTGTGAAATAAAATAAAAGCATTTTTTTATTTTCTTTGTAGCGCGCAGACGCAGAGCTGATTCGGTTTATTCAGCAATAAGCCGAGGCAGAAGTAACAAGGCCACATGAAGCAAAATTGCGTTTGCTTGTTTGAGAGAAACAAAGGCCTTCTGTTCTCGCTTGTAAAGAAAATCAAACGCGGAACCTCTAAAGGCGGAGATCCAAAATGAGATCTTATGAGAAAGTTGGAGCTCTTATCCCAACATGATAATTTATTGTAAGAAGATCGTATTCTACCAAACTAAGGGACACAAGCGAACGAAGATATGTTCCACGTTCTCGACTGTGCCGCAGATCATTAAAAATAAAAACTAATTTAAAAAGTCAAAGGTGGACATGCTTCCTGTTGATGCAAATACGAAAGGACACTCATGTTAAGGGTAGCAATTTTATCTGGTTCTTACAAGCTAAGTCAGTGTTTGCTTAAGTGTTCACTATAGAAGCTATTACTTTTCTGAAATGTGTGTCAGATGACGAAAGATCACCTTCCGGCTATCCATCCTTCCATTTATTCCTCCTTCATTCCCTACTTCATTTTAGTATTTTACTACTATTCTCTCCATATCATTCTATTTCACTAACTGCCTGCTCTTTCTGTCTTCCTATTCCAATTTCTTTCACTTTTCCTTATCACACCACCTTTCTCTTTGCTGCAAATTTACTTTTTAAATACCTATTCGATGATATGTCACTGGATTAAATACTCAACAAGATTTTGTTTCGTCCCTCTGCTATGTGGAATGGAAGTACCTGTAAAACTAATGTTGGGATATATTTAACTAAGGACGCTTTTTGCTATTAATGAAACACATATTCCTTTAAATTTCAGTCGAAACGGTGGAAAGATAACTGAATTTCTATACTTTATGTTAGTAATAGAATAAAGTGAAAATTTAACGAAATTTTAAGCTTATTAAAAAGAAGTTCGAAATCCCTTAGTAAGTGCCATCGTCCTGGTTTTCTTGATTTATTTGGTCAAAAATTTAAAAAATTACAGTGATAACAAATTTTTAAACACTTTCGGAACTTACAACTCACGAAACACACAACTATATAAATGAGTCCCAAGATAACATCGATTGCAGTTTTTAAGCCTCTCCAACGATCGGTATAGGTATTTATTTATATTCAAAAACAATTTTTTTCATATTTAATTCTTTTGTGGTGGTGGATATCGTAAAAAAGTTCTTGAGTATTTGTTACGGTAAATGAAATACGTGTTTCTGTGAACTTTCATTAGGATTAGTGGAAAGGGGTTGTGAAATACATCACGAAATTACAAGGAATCTGTTTTTGCCATTAAGACAATGAAAATTTATAATGAAAGCATTTGTAACTCCTTATTTGTAACAAGTGGCATATGTTTTGGATTATTTTTGTGACAGAAAATAAAAGATAAAGTCTACAAATTAATGTATAAACAGGCCTTAAGATAATCTATATATATAAGAAGAAATTGTTTTCCAGCGCTAACCTGAACCTACATATCAGAACTCCTAACATTATGTGCTATATATTTTCTTTCTTTCTGTACAGTTCTGGAAGGTGGTGTCTACATGCTAACATCGGAAATTAATCAGATATCTTTCAGATGTTCCGTATATCCTGCACACAAGCAATGTCAGATAAGTAGGTTCCTAATCTCCTGCAGAAAAATAAAGTGTGATTTACTCTCGCACGCTGAGCTTTCTGTTGTCAGCCTATTTATTTAACTTATTTTTTGATATCGTCTCAAAATTAATAGCAAGTGATTTTATACGAATTTCATTACTGACTTATTAAAATAATCTTTCTAATGATAAATATAAATAAATAATTCAGTTAATAAATTATAGTGGATCTTGAAAAAAATTGAAAGATTTTTTAAAAAAGGTCCTTTAAGGATGTTTTTGTCATCCCATTCACGAAATTATCTATCAAATGACGCAATCTTTATCTATCAATAACATAGCCAAATTTAAAAAAAAAAAAAAAAAAAAAAAAAAAAAAAAAAAAAAACATAAACCAATGAAAGATAGCTACAGTTTTCCCGGAATCTGTAATCATGATGTGGGATGATGTTAAATTATGAACGTTTCCTGGAAAAAAACTAGAGTTTTAATAAAAACATGTTCAAACTGTAAAATTAAAAAAAAAATGGTATGATGCCAGCTTTCATTCGATACCTAATTAAAAAATTAGTTTCTTCAACAACACTCTAAACCAACTCTAATTATTTTCATACCCTCCTTCCATTTTTCCAAATTTTAAATTATAATGTTGTTTGGGTATATTAAGAACTACAATAGCAAGCCTTTACAAATTTAAAAATTTTCATTAGTTATAATATTGTGACAGACGGACAAATAGTGATTCATATATGTTCCATCGTTCATTATGAAGTAACAAAATGCTAAAAAGATACTACTGAATTAATTTAAAAACAGGAATTTTTGTAGGACATATTTTCAAAGGTGAAAAATACCAGCTTTTAGGCCAAATGATTAAAACAAAACGATCTACTGAGAGAGTAAAGAACTTATAACTGGGATACAGCTTGTCGCCTTCACAGAGAACTGGAGACAAAAAACGGGATTGAATTCGGCCATGCCTTTTTGGAGAAACCATTCCGAGTGATTTCGGTAAACAACGGAAAATAGTGGTGCCCGTACTGTGGATCGAAATAGTAAATTGAAAATAATTGCCCCTAAATTCGCATTTTGGATGTTTAATTCTGTCAGTGACTACCATATTTACTGCAACCTGTTTTCTAACTATTAAATTTGATTGAAATATTGTCAGTATTTCTTCCGCTTTCGTGTCAAATAACCGTTAAGTCATTTTTCAAATTCACTTCTTTACCACTTGTCCTTTGAAGCCCTGTCCCTGGCTTCAATATGTCTGTTCAAATTACGTCCACGCGTCCGGTCTGCCTCCTCACCAATTTAACGTCAGTGAACAAAACATTTTTTTCCCTCCATTTCCAGGGAGACGTTCCAGCGAACCTCGGAACAGAATGCATCCTTACGATATTAGTTCCCCTCTGTTTAGTGTTTTCAGTAAAAAATTTTGGTTAGCACAAAGGAAGATTGCTCTCGAAGGCTGCTAGAAAGAAGGAGTCCAATTTATTTTACGACATCCCAAAATTTTTAGCTCGCAAAAATATTACAGGCTGCAGTAAAATCGAGGACGCGTGAGGGCGTATTAAGGAGATAGTAACCTTTATGGTTTCGCATGGGAGCTTTGTTCTGTTTACGAGAGAGAAGAGAGAAGCAGCAAATGAACGCCTGTTTCGTGAGTAGCTCGCGCCGAATTTGCAGTTTCATTTCCCTTTTTTTTTTTTTTTTTTTTTCTTTCCCGTCCAGTGGCTCCCCAGGGTTCTGGCGGGATTGGACAGAGGGGTCGGTTCAGACCCACTGTGAGCCTACGTATCCACAAGCCTATTGTGTCGAGTGGCTACCGTAAGAGAAGGAGCCACCTGTGCTAACATACAGACGGAAAAAAACTTTGTTCAGAAAACTTTTTGTCGCTAAGTATTGACAGTAGTGATAAGTGAATAACATGATACCAGCTACGTTCACTGTGCTTCAGTCCAAAGTAACAAATATGCTAGATGTTAAGAAAATAGTTAACATTTGGTTAAACGACGACGAGGATTGATATCAGTACCAATACGTTTACAATGAAAACAAATTGGTAAGCTACTGACATTTATACCACAACACTCAAAACTAACCTGCCTAAAACGAATTGGTTCCCATTCATTTCTTTCTCTTTTGAGCTTTGAAGTCTTTAGGAGTAGGTGCAATAAGAAAATGCTTCGTGACACATACAAAAAATCATGTTTCGTTACGTCAACTACCATATTCGGATTGCCAAACTCGAATATTACCACCCAAACACTAACTCATTGGTTTGACTGTTGGTTAATTATTTCACAAATATGCCATTCGGTTCCGTATCTACTGCAAGAACAACCCTTACGAACTCAAACATTTTTACTTTTTACCCTGCCTCAAACTTCAGACCCTATTGACTTTAACCGCACATCGTTTCAGTTCCTACTACAGCAACCAATATTTTAACAAGAAATTGGAAAAAAAAATCATGTGCGTAAAGTTAATTAGTGGAGGTTTAATATGGGTATAAGGAAAAAACTGAAAACCCGCACCTAACGTGATGGATGAGCAGTGGCGCTCTGACCTCGCATTCGGGAGGACGCTGGTTCGAATCCCCGTCAGAGCATCCAGATTTGAGTTTTCCATGGTTTCACAAAATCACTCCAGGTGAATGCTGGACTGCTTCCTTCAAAAGACCACCGCCGAATCCCTTCTCATTCCTTGCACCCCGTCCTTTCCCGCCTGTAATTACTTTCACGTCGATATCGACGAGATGTAAAGTCATTAGCAAAAGAAAAGTAAGAACCCCGCCGAGATTTCTCCATTTTTTCGAGATTTCACCAAGAACCATTATAACAATAAATTTCATCCTTTGTTTTAGAAACAACTGATACGAAAAAAAAAATCTTATTATTAATTTACGTTGACGTAAATTCTTCAGAAATTTGCAGGAAAACTATAACTATCGGACAGCGGTTGTTTGTGATTTTCTCAAAATTATAAATAAGCAATTTTAACAAATCTCATTCACCACTGGGCAGTTTTATCCACAAAATTCGACATAGAAATTTACGACTCGGATAATGAAGATGTAGTGAAAATATATAAATATATATTTTTAAACTATCAGTTTATTTACCTATGCTTTTTCACTAATTTTTTATTTTTTACTTTTTTATCCGTTTGATTTATATATACAATTTTAATACTTTATAAACTATATAACAATCAAGTAGCCGTAATAAAAGTAGAGAACCATGAGAGACATGCATCAATTAAAAAGAGTTTGAGACAAGGTTGTAGTCTATCCCCGTTAATTTTCAACTTGTATGTAGAAGAAGCAATAAAAGAAATTAAAAAAAAAATTATGTGGCATAAGTGTTCAGGGAAAAAAAATCAGTATGCTACGATTTGCTGATGACATTGTCTTGTTAACAGAACAGGTTGGATATTGAGAAGTTACTGAATGCCATGAACAAAATTTTGGACTGAATATAAATCAAAGCAAGACAAATGTGATTAAATGTAGCAGAAATGATGCCAATCACAGTAGATTAAATATAATAACAGGATCCGATGAAATAGGAGAAGTAAGTGAATTCTGCTACTTGGGAAGCAAAATTACATCCGATGGCCGAAGCAAGAATGATTTTAAAAGCAGAATAGCACTAGCAAAAGAGCCTTCATGAAAAAGAGAAACCTTTTAGTTTCAAACATCGATCTAGGAATTAGAAAGAACTTTTTAAAACTGTATGTGTGGAGCACAGCACTTTACGGTAGCGAAACATGGACTTTAGTAATACCAGAAAGCAAGAAAATTGAAACATTTGAAATGTGGTGCTACAGAAGAATGCTGAAAATTAAGTGGACAAACAAAAGTTCGAGATGAACGAGTTTTGGAAATGATGGGTGAGGAAGAAGCTTACTGAAAGAAGAGACATAGAGGTCATATTTTGAGACATGCTGGATTGGTTAATTTGTATGTGGAGGGAACAGTCTAAGGTAGGAACTGTAGAGGAAGACAGAGTTTAGACTATATAAAGCAGATTATTAAGAATGTGGGTTGTAAGGGATATGTAGACATGAAGACGTTAGCACAAGATAGGAAGAGATGGAGGATTGCTTCAAACCAGTCGAAAGACTGATGACAGCAACAAAATAATATAATTAATGACAATTTCGCAAAAATAATAATAAAATACTCAACTCAATTTTAAAAAAATACTTACTGATTTTTTTTTTTAAATTAAAGAATTTCTTAATGAGCTCTGTAAATGACTTTACAATCTTTAAATGGCTGCTTCAGTGCAAGATAATAACTCGTACGTGAAGTATAATTTTTGCGATTAAATACTAAGATGAATCGATACTTATCATCAAATGTCATATTAAAATTTCTTACTCTCCAATGTGTATCTTACCAGTAACAATAATTTAAATTCAGAATCGTTTTAAGCATTTTTGTATTCTCGCCATTCAAACAGTATAGTCAAACTTAAAATCAGGTAGCCAATGACAATCCTTAAGCGTAATCTCGTCGTAGGTGTAGTACTTATCTCCAGATATAGTCTTCATACGAGGTTAAACGAAGCGTGGTGGGTGAACGGTTAGCGTTCTGGCCTCGCATTCGGGAGGATAGCGGTTTGAATCCCCATCCGGGCATCCAGATTTGGGTTTTCCATGGTTTCCCCAAATCACTTCAGGCGAATGCCGGGATGCTTCCTTAAAAAGGCCATGACCGAATTCCTTCCCGTTCCTTGCCCCAATCCCATCCCACCTCTAATGACCGCGCCGTCGACGAGGCGTAAAGCCCAAGCAAAATCCGAACAAAACCACTACGACAGCTCAATCCAATATTTGACTGTATGTGCAAGATGTGATTTACAGTCATATTTTAAGATCTGTGGAAGCTTTTGTATTTTTCAGTAAGGCAGAGAGGTTCAAAACAGCATTAGGAATTCACGAAGTCAATGTTGGTAGTGACCCTCTCGGAAAGAAACAAGACAATCCTAGTGAGTTACTCGAATGATATTTAAGCTACTCAGAATACAGTAGGTCTCTCAGTTTGCTTAGTTTTGGTCCATATCAGTTGCCTGGTGTATCGGAAGCCTGCTAAGAGGTAAGTCTATTAACTTTATTCCTCTGTAGAAATGCTCACTCTCGCTATGTGTGATTATGTGAACGAAAGTAATGTGTGCCAAGGTAAATCGTTTAAGTGCAGAACTGTTGGTGGAAAATTTCTATGAGCTTGTTTATTTGCACATGTGAATGAAAGTAATTGTGCCATGGTAAATTGTTTAAGTGTAAAACTGTTGGTGAAATATTTCTATTAACTTATTTAATTGCATACGTGTTCCAGTTTTTTAGTAACGAGTATTGTATCAAATGTGATCAAATATAACAGAATATGATTTGAATTTTGTGCAATTCATACTTGCAAACTTAATTTCATTGTAATCGTTCTTACCTTTCACCATGTGACTAATAAGTGATCTTCATAAAAGAAATGATTGCAGATAATTTTAGTTAGAAGTCTGGTATGTAGAAAACAGCAAGAGTTGTTAGCGGGGGAGCTAAGAAGGTTACAAAGCGCAACAATTTATAATATAGGCATAGCAAATTTACAACTCAGCTTTTAGAAAGAAGTGTGCGGAATCATATTTTACACTTCAATAAAGCTTAAAACTTCGATCAATTTTGCTTTTAGATATAATGATTAAAGCCCATGCCAGTGCAAAAGTCGATTGCTGTGTTTATACTCGCTCTACATACATAATTGATTTGCTGCCGTATAAGTCGATGTTTCGTAACCTGGATCTACGTATTTACAAAGAATTTATAAAGAATTTAAACGTATAACTCATATCAATAAAAAATTTTCCCTCCACTTAGATGTTCGAAAGAGCTTTAAACTATGTTTTCATGTTGGCTTCATAACTTCTGCATTGCAACTTCACCAATCCTCTCTCGTAATATCATACATCAGAAAGAGAAAGAAGTCCGTACTTTTCACACAGTTTGACTTTACAGAAACGAAGAGGCCTCTGCTTTGATGGTATCCCACGCTTCTCTGACATGAATACACTTTTTAGCTTCAGCTTAATATCATTAATTTAATTAGCTGTATGCTCCAAAAGCCAATTACTTAATCTCATTGTAACCAAAGCAGTTCTGCAAATCAAATAAAGGGGTTTTTAGTCTTCTAATATAAGCATCATTTCCCTTGGAAATTCGTGTATCCAATTTGCTTTGTAACAGTTTAATATTACCAAATTGTAGCACGCCATCTTTAAATCTCTTTTTCCTCTAACCAGGAGCTTATTGAGAAGAACGAAAAGCTCTAAATTTTATCCTTAAAACCTTTGACTCAACTCACTGTTTGCCATTTAGGAATCAATATTTAATTGCTGTAAATATATAGAGTTATGTAAAAAATCAAACCAGAGAAACTGATAAAGGATCTTCATTTGCCTTTTTACACATTTCAACGGTGAAGTAAGTAGTTTTCGTTTGAATGAGAGCATTTTTATAATGACAATGGCTGTACCGGCGATTTCTTCCGTGCAGAACTTGAAATTTGTGCTGTTAACTACACGATAATCTATAAAAGATAATTTGGATTTTGCAGTTTCATTCACGCAATACGTAAAAATACGGATCTCCCTCTTAAACCGACTATGTCACAATTAACACAATGCCAGTAGAGCAAAGAAACGATCGATTACAATAAAACAAAAATTATTAATTTGTGGAAATTTTTTCTTTAATTTCTTTGTTTTCCAACTTCACATCAAAGTTAAACATACCCCATTTTACCTACCGAATTCTAAGGAAAGTAGAACAATTTCTTGTTAGCCAATAAACATCGCAGTTACGAGGAAAATCGGTTCAATGGAATCACAGTCAACAAAACATAATTACATCTCGCAATGGAATATGGAAGTAAGATTATAGCGCCACGTATCGGGATATGAGCGTGTTACACCAAACACATTGTACTTAATGGTGAAATCAATGAGAGATTTTGTTAAGAAATACGTGCAGTGAGGGCAGGTCGATCACTTGGTTTTTTTCCATTCAACAAAAGCTTACTAATTCGAATTGCAAGTAAATATAATAAACACAATATCAAATATATATTTGACCCTCAGATCATTGGCATTTTTCTAATTGCATGTAACAAAATATTACATGGAATTTAAATTATAAGTATTTACTAAATATAGCTGATTTCACTAAATGTAGAATTTACTAATGCTTATAAAATGGATTCTATTGAAAAACGATAATACTGTTGTTATGAACTGCATGTTACAACACACAACGCGATTTACTTCAAGTGTAACTGTAGCGAACAACTGCTTACTATAAACTTATCTTTTCACGTCAAATTCGATCCAAAGATAATTAACATCTATACGTCACAAAAATTTCCTTCCAACATAAAAATTTTCTTGCAACACAAAAATTATGGAACGCTTGGGAGCTACTGTTATGTTTAGGTAAACTAAATATTACTTACACTAAATTAACACATTCTGTTTCATTTTAAACCATCTACTATATCTAACAAAACTTGTGAAATAAATATCCGTGCTCAAAAACAAAACAAAAACAAAATCAAAACAATAGTAATGTAATCTCTTGATAGCAATGCTCCCAAATACAGAGTTATCTCTGGAATCGCAGTCAACATAACCTAATTTTAAATACAGGAATTAAAATTCAGTGGCAGTAATCGGAATGAATTATATGAGAAAACCTTAAGTGTGAATGTAAACAAAATTGATCCAATGGTTTGTGCGTAATGATGTGGTATACGCACGCTTAGTATTGTACGTAAAAAGCTGTTTTCTTTTCAAGTTAATTAGTTTACTTTTAACTATATGATAACTGACTGTATCTTTCGATGCCTAATTTTATTATGCTGCAGTTCAGTCAATTGTAAAACCCCACAGTAAATTTGCCATATGCTGGAAAAATCCATGTGTGAGACTGTAGAGTGGAATAAAAAACTTGTTACCCAGTATTCATCAACACTATACACTTCTTTTAAGTTCTGTAATTAAAAATTCATTTTTAAATAATCATTAGGTAATATATACTTTTAAATGCGTATAAATGTTGCCGTCATATTTAAAGACAAAACCAAGGACACAAACTCGTAAAAAAAAGACAAATATCATGCAGAAAATAGCCGTAATCGGTTTTTTAATATATTACGTTGGAGCTGTTGTTATAAATTTCCGGAATAAATTAGTGCACCAAAAAGTTCCATTACTATATTAAATATATGTGTTTTAATTCGACCTAGAGTATTTAAACAGATTTATAATAATCAGTACGTATAAAATTTAAAGTTGGTTTTATCATTTTTGTGAAATTTTGAGCGTTTTAAATATAATTATCTTTCCTTCATTCAGCCGCGAATGGCAGGGAAAAAATCCTATAGATTCTTAGACTTTGGTAAAGCGACGCCATCGTGGAAACGAACAGAGGCAGGTTTCAAACCCACGGCAAGAGCTTTCGTTAAGAGCTTTTAAAAGACTTTTCAGAATTATTCTGAATCAATAGTGGACAGCCTCCGTTATCAGCTTGTAATTTACCTGCTGCACATTAAAAAAAAAAAAAAACACATTAACACTAAACTTTAAAGTTTTGCCGACACTCTCTAACATTACATAGGCCTAATGCCCCTCCCCCACTATAAAAAAAAAAACAATTGTTCCCTTGTGCATCAATGAGGGTCTTTAAATGGTGAAACAAAAATGGATACCTCCTTTAACCTCACTCTTTTCATGGCACTATAATTACAGTAATGGCTTCAAGTCAAAACCTACAAGCATAGTCTATGACTAGTTTAAGCATCGCGTCTGTAAGTCTGTATGTGTGTATAATGCTTACCTACCTGTCTGTCTGTCAGGGTAGAATACAGAATGATTAATTAAACCTAAATTTAAAATTTTAGAGTCTCAACGAAAAAATGATTATAACACGGTAATAATAAGTAAGACAATATCAGTGTCTAAGAACTAAAATTCCAAATTATTACCGTAGCAAGGGATACTTTTCTGCAGAACAGCATTGGAAGAAAGGACTTTCGAAAAAAGAAATATCTGTGTTTCAGAAATTAACTAAAGCCTCCCAAAAAAATACTTTCTAAATTTTTTGTATCGAACACAATAGTTTATTGAAGTAGAATTTGAACTGAAGTAATGGGAGAGATGAAAAACTGAAGCATCCAAAATATGGTGCTTTTTGACAACGATAAAAATTAGGTAAACAGATGAACTATGAAATAAACACGTTCTGGAGATGACCGCCATGAGTCAGGAAAAAATTTTGTGGAAAGGCACCCAGAAAGAAAAGGCGGAATGATGGTTCGAATTTTTAGATTTGTGGAATTATTTAATTTGCTAGTGAAGAAAACAATAAGAGACAATAAATGTGCAGCAAGACAGATGTTAGAATATATGAAGCAGGTAACTAAGGATATAGACTGTTATTTAATTGGATTGTGGACATAAAGAGATTATATCTTGATCGTAATATATGGAGCAGACAAACTGAAATATGGTAAAAAATAAGAATTTTGATAATAAAAAAGATTAGGCTCTAAATTTAGGTCTAGTCCCGTTAGGAACCGTAATCTACGATACCGTCTATGACTGATGATGAAGCGCGTACTTTCGGTGGACTCAAGGACGCGATGACTAGGAGGTACAGTGGCTCATTAAGTAAGGTGAGTAACATCATGGAGCGGGGGTAAACCGGACTTTGTTGCGGAAATTGAATTTCGGTATTTACGACCGCCAGGACAGGCTGAACGGCCATAAAAGTCTACAGCACGGTCCAGCGATACGGGATTTAAAATCAGCGGCCTGAGAGAGCTGTAATGAACGCGCAGTCTGTGCAATGAAACATAGCACGAGATCATCCGGGGACTACTTGTCTCGTATTACAAACGGTCTGCCTACTTCTGGTAATACATGTCGTTTCTGCGATTAGATGTACACCGGCACTTTGACTTACGAATTGCTGAGTTGTATGCTAGTTAAAATGAAATATAAAACTGGCTAACGAGTACCGTCCAGCTAATGACACGGACTTTAAAAGAATTCAGTCTCATACAGTGGTTTAGAAATGTAATATTATTTTGGTAAAATTAGGTGTGGAAACAATTAAATTACACTGTAATTTCATGTGAGAAACACCTGTTTGACATCGATTAGTGATATACACGTGTCGGAGGTACTCTAATTCGAAAAATTATATCTTTAAACTTTCCTAAGTATTGTAAGAGTAAACCACAGTTGAAGCTGCCCGAGTATGTCTTAACATCATACAGTCAACACAAGAGACATCATGCAAAGTTGTGACTCCAGTGAAAACTGGCAATTCACCCTGAAAGTTGGCTGAAACAACAATTGAAAGCAAACACGTGTAAGTTTCCTTTTATTTTTATTTTTATTTTTTTTTTTTTTTTATTTATTTATTTTTTTTTTTTTTTTTTTTGTCCAATTTTATCTCTCGTTCTCGATTTTCTACAATTGTTTTCAGGAAAAAGGGGCGTAATTCGCCCAGTATCAAACGTTTTTTCTCTTAAGTTCTTTCCCGCCTCTAATGACCTCGACGTGCACGGGGAATAAAGCCATAAGCACATTCTTCTGACACAGTTCCGACAATTTTTTAAATCTCTTCCCATATTTTTCATCACTCTTCAGACACAATTTCGGCAATCTTTAGACGCTCTTCTGACACTCTTTGGACACCATTCCGACTCTCTACTGACACTCTTTGAATACTTTTTTGACACAACACTCTTTTGACGCTGTTATCTTCTTACACTCTTTTGAAACTCTTCCAACATTATTTCCATGCTTTTTCCATATGCTTTGGACACTCTTCGAACACTATACCAACATTCTTTCTATATTTTCTACGCACTTTCGACAACATTTCGACCCGCTTTCCACACTCTTTGGAAACTTTTAGGACATTCGTCTGACATACTGACTCTCTTCCAAAAATCTTCAACACTCTTCCGACAGTATTCTCATATTCTTCGGACACTCATTCAATCCTCTTTCTACACAGGAGGTAATAGCGAGCGTTCAAAAGTTTATATCTTTGGCAAAGTAACTAAATCAGTAATTCTAAAAAACCTGTGTTTTAGCAAGAAATCTTGTATATCATTTAATTGAGAATTTCATAACTCATTTAGTAAAAATGTCGACACAAAAAAATTTTGGTAATTTTTTTGAACGATTTTCTAAAGCCTCACTGCAAATTTTTAAATTTTTTTGCATTTGATTTATATATACAGTCTAAAAGACAAATTCACTGAACGAATAATGAACTCGGTTAAACAATCACATATTAATGGTTTTTTTAAGCTTTTACACAATAACTTTTTTAATAATATCAATTTAATACTGCAGCTGTGTAATAGAACCGTCTGCCATCCAGTGTATCTTGTACCTGAAGCTATTTTTTATCTGTTTCAAACAAATATTTCAACCAGCTATTCCTGCTTTTCGTTTCATATGAATTTCATATGTGAAAATGATAGTTCGCTTGAAAGACACAATCCTACTACAGCTACAGAAAGTGGTTAGTCATTCAATTTAATTGATTTTATTAATAGCGAAATATTTAGGCCTTCGTTTATCAGATTCAATAAAGAAATATGTTTGTCAGTGTTCAATTCGAATCAGCTGAAAGATAAAATAATACTAACGTAGGCAGCAGGTTTTATTCAATTGTAGAGACTGTGATTTTCAAAAGCTTGGCACCAACCATACGCCAAAATGTGTTTGTTCTGTAACTCCTGTGAAATGTATTTTACAGAAATTTTTTCTCATGCTTTTGTGTCATACGCAAAGAAAAAGAGTTTGGCCTTTATGGTAGGCCTAACCAGTCGTAACCCTTTTATATAAGTTAAAATAAATTTTCATAAAACAAAGAACTATCGCGAACGTATTTAACAGTCTGCCACTCAGAATACTTTTCGGCAGCTTATACAGAATGAAATTGATCTAATGTTAATCGTTGTTTCTGGTGCATGATTCATAATACGATTCAATGTAATCTATACTGCAAATAGTTTATCCGAAACAAGACGATAAAGTGGTTTGCTTAGTCAATAGTCACTGAAATTTCCTTTAATGCCAACATGTTATAAATGTATATCAAATTTTAATATCTACGATTATTTAGATGAAAAGAGAGAGTAATATAAAAACACTGACAGGCTTTTGTAACTTTCTGCCCAAGCGTCAATTATTTTTCTAATTTACCTTCTGACAATGAATTTTATTTTATAATTTATTTCTATTTTTATTTGACTTTAATAACGCTCAGTGACTCTGTCAGATTTATGTGATTCGACTTACACCAGTTATGTAACTATTATTACTTGAATCGGATTTGTCCAAATATATTATCATATTTTTTGTGAAAATGTTAATTATAATAGAGTAAGTTTACTCTTATGATAAACTAAAGGTCAAATATTGAAAGCAAATAAAAAAAAATAAAAAAGATCGTTACAGCAAAGGTAAAAGTTGTCATAGATTAAATTACTTCATGTAGTAAAACAGAAGCTATTGGTATTTAGTGTCGTGCACTTCCCTTATTGAATGAACTAGAAAAGACAAATTGATTTTAGGTTAATGATGTCGTCAAATGTACAGAAATAAAAGCATTTCAGGTTGTATGCTGTTACCGAAAATTATGTAGAACAACAACAAAAACTTTAGACTAAAAAAATTAAATTAAATAATACCTAAGGACGTACACTACTGCTTGCATATCATCATGGCATTACACACATTCACAGCGCTGTGCGAATGATGGTATAGCCTAAAAAGGAGGTGAGGTGATATCAGCCAAGGCGAAGTGAATTGCGAGGCTCTTCAGGTGCCCTGATAGCACGAAGTCGGGACGTGCTAAAACTGGCAGCTACGTGCATCGATCCCACATTCAGAAGTTACCACCTGGGGCTCGAGGCGGCTGGGACAGGTGAATGAGCACACTCACAGCTCCTTAAACGGAAAACTTCACCAGACACATCTCTGCTTACAGAAAATACACATTTGGTGGAAGTGGCAGCTGTCGATAAAGAAATGAGGTCACTGCGCTACATGCCTAAACGGAAGCGTAGACTGTGAGACAGATTTAAATTATGAGGTACAGTATCATAGAGATCGCTATAAATACTGGAAGGCGTAAGAAAGAGATATAAAAATTAATAAGCTTCTTTCTATTGCTTTTCATATCTCAAATAGTTAGTACATTCTGGCGCTGTTCAAAATGTTCCCTTTATAAGCAAGCATTCCAGTTTAGCTTAGTTGTCCATTAAAGTAAAATGAAATTTCATGATCAAGTCATTAGTCATACTAAAAGTAAATTTGTACTGTCTTACGATCTGATGACATAGTTAGGATTTGCAGCGCACTCCGCCTCTGTAGTAGATGAGTCTGATTAAACCACTGTTTTTTATTAAAAGCAATGTTATTGGTTAAGTCAGAGACTGCTGTTATGGACGTTGCAACATCCTGAAACTTCTGTCGATACGTTCATTGAATAATAAATTTTTTTTTTTTTTTTCAGACTCATCGGTCTCTCGACTGGTTTTATGCAACATGCAACCCTCCATCTGCGCCTAAATTGAGTTAGCCTCTTCATCTCATCTTACCAATTATAACTTATACCCATTTATCAATACAAACAGGGTGTCCACGACAAAATATAAAATCTTAAAAACAAAGATCAACAGAAGAATGCTACATAAGGTATTTGTTTTTTGTTTTTTCCTATTGCTTTACGCCTCGTCGACGGCTAAGGTCATTAGAGGCGGGATGGGACTGGGGACAAGGAACGGGAAGGAATTCGGCCATGTCCTTTTTGAAGGAAGCATCCCCGGCATTCCCCTGGAGTGATTTGGGGAAACCTTGAAAACCCCAAATCTGGATACCCGGACGGGGATTCGAACCCGCATCCTCCCAAATGCGAGGCCAGAACATTAACCATTCACCCACCACGGTCGGTATATTTGTTTTGAAAGCAGCTCCGCAAGCAGTCTTTTCATCATCATAATGTTTTCAAAATGTCCGCGCTCGAAGTACAGAGGTGCCACATACGCAGAATGAAATTTTCCATTACATCTTGCAATGTCTCAATGTAAATCGATTCAGTAGCTACGTAAACCAATGATTCAATTTTCGAAATAATTTTCTGTACATCGAGCGGCGGACATTTTGAAAACATTGTGATGTGATTCATTCATTGCAAAGACTGTTTGCAAAGGACGAATTTATTTGTTCGTTCTGATACGAGCTGTACAGCTGTTATCAGATTTTTAATTTTTTTAATTTAATTTAATTGCAATGGAGCACAGGCTCCGGTGGCAATATCCCTACACACCCATCTTCCCCCTATCCTCCACCTACCTACATTTGCTCTCTACAAATTTTATCTTCAAATTCATACCTATTGCAATATCTTTCCATGCCTCATCGCCAGTATATGCCCTGTACACTCCCATGACCCTCCTCATCCTCCTCCTGTCTTACAATGAATCCCATTCCAGCTCCTTTATCATATCCGTCACTGACTGCGTTCTGCGATAATTTCCAGAAACAAATCTAGCAGCCCTTTTTTGCACCCTCTCAAACTCCTGTATTTGATACGTTAATGAGGGTCCCATACTACACTACCATATTCGAGCAATGGTCTGACCAAAGTTTTGTAACCCAATTACTTGACTTCTCTCGTACATCCCCTCATCACTCTCTCCAACAAGTGCAGAACTTTGAAACCTTTTCCTACCACCTGTCCTATGTGTTCTGCCCAGTTAAGTTTGTTATCAAAAGTAATTCCAAGATATTTACATTTCAAGTCTTCAGCAAGCAATTCTTTCCCCACCTTATATTCATAATTAACCTTTTGTTTTTTATTTGTGTATCTAACAAGCTGACTCCTCTTTGCATTTATCTTCATTCCATGTTTACCAACCCAATTAGATATCCTGTCGAGATCACCCTGCAACTGTTTACAATCCTCTATCGTTTTGATTCTTTTATACAGCATTATGTCATCTGCAAACAATCTAATTTCAGATAGTAAACAATCAACACAATTATTCATTAGAATAATGAATAGCAATGGTCCCAATACGCTACCCTGTGACACACCCATTTTTACTTCCACTTCTTTTGCTACTACATTTCCTACCCTAACTTTCTGTTTTCTACCTTTTAAAAATTCTTCTACCCAGCAAATGACTTTCTTATCCACTCCATTGGTTTTTACCTTATTTACTACCATTTTATGGCTTACACTGTCAAACGCCTTTGACAGATCTAGTGCTACACTATCAATTTGGCCTCCCTTGTCCATTTCATCTGAAATATCTTGCATATATCCCACCAACTGAGATTCGCATGAATATCCTTGCCTGAAACCATGTTGCCTGCTTGAAAACCACTTACGTTCCTCACATATATTTCTGATGTGGTTGCATATCAATCTTTCCATTAATTTACCTACCACTGATGTCAAACTGATTGGCCTGTAATTCTCAACTCTATTTCTCACCCCTCCCTTATGTACCGGTACTACTGATGCACTTTTCCAGTCCTGTGGTAAGCAGCAAGTGTCTAGACTCAATTTAAATAATATTTCAAGATAAGGTACAATGTCACATCCGGCTATCATTAAGATATCTGTAGTAATATTATCTTCACGAGCCCCTTTATTTTTTTTCAGCTTTCTTATTTCCTTTTAAATCTTTTTGTTTTAACTTCTGAATGAAATTCGTACAGCTTTCACAGTAAGTACCATTCGTTGCATTATTGTGTCGATCTTTGTTTTCGGGATTTTATATTTTGAAATCAGGGACACCTTTCGTGTGGACATCCTGTGTCTTAACAAATGTCTCCTAAAGTGAACAGCCAAAGTTTAGTGATAGTGAAATCTAACCGTATCATCTCATGAAATTTAGATGATTATAACGTAAATTTGTGTGTTCTCAAATCTGTATGAAGTCCTTGTTCTTATATGGATGAGAAACAGCGCAATATGGATATATTATATTCCTTTAAGTTTCGTTTCTTCAGCTTGATTGAGAAATCCTGTACTGTTTATTAGTATTCGCAGATGAGTAATAACATGTCTTAATGCACATGTATGCGTACTAAATTTTGAACCAGTAACTGGACTCGTAAATATGGATTTTTGTTCCATACTGAAACTCGCAATCAGTTTTCAAAACTTAATCTACACCAGTGTAGTGTTACGTTCCTTAATTTAGAGAACTGAAGCTTAATTCATAATTTTATCTTGTAATAATGCTGCCGGCAACAAGTCGTAATCGTGAAACAGATAAGTTATTAATGCCTATACAAAATCATTTCAAAGAAGCTGAGTATCTTTTTTCCCAATAATAACTCGGTTGTTGGCGATGTCTTCGTGGTTGCTAATCAATAAATTTTATAAATGAAACACAGTCTACAAACAATTGTGTTGGTGAATTTTTTTGCCCTTGTGGTGTGGGGCATCATCAATAGCTGTGAATATATATTTTGTTATATGTTTACAATTCCACGTTTTATATACATTACAAATTATTCTATATACAGGGTGTCCAGGAATGAAAGGATAATCCTGCAACCGTGGATAGATCACATCATGTCGTACTATATGACAAAATTTAACTTTAGTAGATGTCTCATCATTTTTGAGATATTGATTTTTTTTTTATTTATTTCGAAATATGTGACTTTGTTCAGTTTATTCCATGCAAAAGAGCAAATGGTGGCCATTTTGAACATTTTTTTATAATAAACGAAGCAAAAAATATTATTTGCATTTATTCTGTCTATTATTTGTACGCATACCATAGCAAAAACTTTTAAAAAAAATCATTATCATCATTTTTTTACTACATGTTTAAAATGCACAATGGTCTCTTTAGCAGATTGTACTATAAAAAATCATTTTAAGGAAGTATAAAATAATTATACCGTTCAAGATTTTTATAAGGGTTTTTAACATATTTAAAAAAGAACCTTGTTTTAGATTACTCAAATATCTTTGACCAAATTTAAAAAAAAAAAAAAAAAAAAAAAAAAAAAAAAAAACAAGGTTCAAAAAGTCTTAATTTGTAGAAATGGCATGGAATAAACCAAACAAAGTCACATTTTTCGAAAAAAAAATTAAAAATCAATATCTCGAAAATGGTGAAATTAAAATTTGTCATATAGTAGGAAATGGTTGCAGGATTATCCTTTCCTACCTTAAAATACTGTTTATACACTGTACTTACAGAAATTGTGGTAATCCTTACACGGTTGTTTGGAATAGCACTTTAAGCTCTTTTACCACTCGTGTTTAGAGTTTCCGTTGACAATTGATCAACATGATCTATCAGTGTAAAATTCTGTTTGTCGACTTGCACCTAAGTAATATGTATATTGTCACAACAAAATTAGTATCTCTTTATTATCCCGTGAAAGGAGATAAAAGTACAACTGATCCAAAGCAATCGTTCACAATCGAGGACATAGCACGTAGACTCGACAGAAATATTAAGCTTACCGTTTGCAAGTCAAAGAACAGCGCAAAAATTTCCAAAGCTAAACGTGTCAGGAAACTCAAACTCTGCAGTTAATGAGAGTCATGACATCAGAACGAGCATGAACTCGCGCACATTCGGTAGGTGGTTTGGTGTTACAATAATTATATTATGAGGTGTCAGTTGGATTGCTCAGCATTTTGCCATGACAAATTATATGGTAATTAATTGGCCATCCACCGTAGAGACAAAGGAAGCCAACTTGTTGCTCGTAATACTTTACTCATCCCACCCTGAACGAACATTGTTCAGGTATCCTGTTACTGACGACTGTTGAATGCTCATCTCATAAAGCTCAAAATTTGAAGTCACTACTGCGATGAACACTGGATTTTCCTCAACTCAGATGTAAGCAAATGAAATAATTACTCCATTAAACACCGCATTTATTATTACTGTTATTATTGTCGTATGTCCCCATAACGCAGAACGATAAGCAATTTTGATTGTATGTGTTCAATTTTATTTGGTGTGTTTTTCTTGTCAGGCAAATTCTTTTTCATTTTTTTACTGACGGCATTCTTTTCTTCGCCAGTCTAGGTACACTCTTTGGCAAAAAAAAATTGACTGTGGGCGCCGGCGTCTAAGTCCCTTATTTTGCACAATGTGGCATCAATGGAGAGTTTGTCTTCCAAGGAAACTTTAGCGCATCTACTAGCTCCGCCCATTAAACCATCCCATTGGCGGGTATTCAATTCAGCGCCATCTGTAATTCATTTCCTTGAATCAATGCCTGTAACATAACAGGAAGACTCCGCCCATCGAAGATTCTGATTGGCAGGGTAGATCATCAATCTTCCCCTACATTTCAGTAAAAGGCTACTGACCAATCCTGAGTCAAGTAATGCGTTTTCCAGTCCCGGGATTGACTATCATATTCGGCAAGATATGGCCGACCATCGAATCGAACGAAATTCGGTTCCAGCTATACTTTTCTTTAATTCCGATCATGAAACATGTCGCTAAAGTTACAATGAACAAAATTGCAATAAAGCGCCGCAAACATGAGGTTCAGTGATTATTTTATTCCAAATGATTTGCGTAAAACTATAACGATGTTTATTTATATATATTTTTGGCTAATTCCTTCCAATAATACTACACGTAAGGAGAAGTGTGGGCCAAGCATTGGGTGGAAATGTTCATAGATCCAGAATTTTTAGGTCTACAAAACTATAGTAATGATTATAAAGAGATTATTTCGGAAAATTGTCTAAGACCAGTTGAATGTAACTGATTTCCGAGACAGGATAGGGTTGTTTACACACTGCACGAGCTATCTATTTACACGAGCTCAGTTGGCTTATGGTTAACGCTCTAGTCTTCTGAACGCTAGGTCCTCGGTTCGATTCCAGGCGTTCCGATTATTTTTTTGCATTTATTTTATTTTAAACAAGTCGAAGCTACCAATGACTTATCGTAAAATATAAGAAGCACTCAGTTCTGAGTCTTTCCTTAGGTATACTATTCCCTGACGCAAGTAGGTAAGAGTCGACGTTATATTTTACGGATAAGTCATTGGTAGCTTCGACTTGTTTAAAATAAATGCAAAAAAATAATCGGAACGCCTGGAATCGAACCGAGGACCTAGCGTTCAGAAGACTACAGCGTTAACCATAAGCCAACTGAGCTCGTGTAAATAGATAGCTCGTGCAGTGTGTAAACAACCCTATCCTGTCTCGGAAATCAGTTACATTCAACTGGTCTTAGACAATTTTCCGAAATAATCTCTTTATAATCATTACTATAGTTTTGTAGAGCTAAAAATTCTGGATCTATGAACATTTCCACCCAATGCTTGGCCCACACATCTCCTTACGTGTAGTATTATTGGAAGGAATTAGCCAAAAAAATATATAAATAAACATCGTTATAGTTTTATGCAAATCATTTGGAATAAAATAATCACTGAACCTCATGTTTGCGGCGCTTTATTGCAATTTTGTTCATTGCAACTTTAGCGACATGTTTTACGATCGGAATTAAAGAAAAGTATAGCTGGAACCGAATTTCGTTCGATTCGATGGTCGGCCATATCTTGCCGAATATGATAGCCAATCCCGGGACTGGAAAATGCATTACTTGACTCAGGATTGGTCAGTAGCCTTTTACTGAAATGTAGGGGAAGATTGATGATCTACCCTGCCAATCAGAATCTTCGATGGGCGGAGTCTTCCTGTTATGTTACAGGCATTGATTCAAGGAAATGAATTACAGATGGCGCTGAATTGAATACCCGCCAATGGGATGGTTTAATGGACGGAGCTAGTAGATGCGCTAAAGTTTCCTTGGAAGACAAACTCTCCATTGATGCCACATTGTGCAAAATAAGGGACTTAGACGAAGGCGCCCACAGTCAATTTTTTTGCCAAAGAGTGTACGTTTAGATCTTTTCTTCTCCGAAATAATTTCCCATGAGTTCACTTCCTTTTTAAAAATCTCTCGGTTGTGACGTCTCCCTTAGCAATGCCTGCAGACTTCAGGTCTTTCCCCATCTCCTTCACCCATGTGGTTGTTTTTACTGTTTGTGTGCATTCTAAAAATTTTCTTGAGATTCTTTCCTCCGAAAGTCTGCTCAGGTGCCCATAAAATTTCAGCCTTTTTTCTTCGTGTTTTATTCTATGTTTGATTTTTTTCTCTGTAGTTTTTCTAATTTAAAGTTTATACTGTCCATCTTCAATCAATCTGGATCCCTGCATTTTTCTGATAATTTTTCCTTCTTGATTTGTTCTGTTGTTTACTTAGTGTTCATTGCCAATGTTTCACTAGCGTATGTGACTGCTGTCGTAATTGCCGTGTTATAATGTTTTGTCTTGGTATTGTTTGAAATACATTGTTTGCTATATATATTTTGTAATAATCCCATTGCTTTCTTCATCTTCTGTACTCTTGCTTCCTGTACTTTTCCTTCTGGTCCTGCTGGTTCTATTTCGCCTAGGTATTTAAACTGTTTTCCTTGTTTGTTTCACAATATTTTGTCCTTAGTTTTTGTGTTTCCATTTTTTCCTATGAATTTTGTTTTTTTAAATGAAATTTGTAATCCTGTTTTTTCTGCGCATTCCTTGATGATTTCTATTCGCCTGTATTTATTTATAAGAAATTTTTTAAATAAATTGTAGCATAATATATCCCGGAGTCGCGTCGTCAGGAATGTTCGTAAACACCGTCGAGTATCTATCCCTCATATAGCCACCATCTGCCCGTACCACTCTAATCACGCATCTGTCCGTCAAAAACTTACTAATTTCCTGCGTGCTGTTACCCATAATCAGAAACAACAGACCATCGTACGCCCGGCCAATCCCTTGCAACTAAACTCTACTACAATGTCAAGTAAACAAACTACTCGGCCAGTGGAAGCTCCAAGGCTAATAATTTTTTTAATTTAGTTTAATTGCGATGTATCGCTTTCTCCGCTAAGAATTTTCCTACACATCCATTATTCTTTATTTATTTATTTATTTATTTATTTATTTAAAAAAAAAAAAGAAAGAAACATACAGCCTCAAAATTCTTCGCGTCTTATTTTCCAATCCGACTATTTTTACCCTTTGGGAGTTTTTATTTTTTAGCGTTTTTGGTAAAACATTCATCACTTTCCTAGTTAATTTATTTCAGTCCAGGACTGCTTAGCCTAAAAAAAAATTCATACTTAATAATACCTGAAGTCGAATGCTCTTTTTTAGTCATTTTCATCTTATCGCTACCATTAATTAATCTTAATTCTACCAATATATTTCCAAAATTCATCACCGAAATGCGTCTCAAATTTTCCAAGCACTGTCATCAACCTCATCCTGTCTTCCAATGGATCCTAATCCAGATCCTTCAGCATATTAGTTACTGATTCCGTTCTTCGGTAATTTCCACAGACAAATATAAGTAGCTGCCCCCCTTCGCAGGCCTTCCGGCTCACGTATCTGATGATATTAACAAACAGAATATAAAAATTCTGAATTTATGTTATAAACTCATAATCTTCTACTATATAATTTCCTAAGCTCATTCACTCACGCACTCACTCATTCACCTCCAAAGCTATTGCCTGGAGAACGGTGTCACGTGACATCATTCGCTCGCAAATCAACAGCGAACAGAGGTCTTTTTGAAATTAAAAGTTATGACCACAGTTTAATAGCTAACTGATTGTTATGCAATTAATTGCCAGAATAGATTCATTAAATTTGATTTTCTATTATTCCGTTCTTAAAAAAAAAAAATGTAAAATCTTACGGCTGAAAAAAACGTGGAACTACTTTCCAGTAAGATTTCGTTAATGAAAGCAAATAAAAAAAACTTATACATTACCGTTTATTTGCTTTTTACGAGTTTCACTAACCAATTTCTTTAATGGTCTTTGTTCGTGTTCAGTGTACGAGGGCTATTAAATTTTTAAAGTGGACAACAGATTTCAGATATGTCACCTAAAAAGTATTCTGGCAATTTATTTGTCGAGAATTGGTTTGGTATTAAATAACTTCATATCTGTTCATAACTTCATATCTGTTATATAGTAACACCTCTAGTCAGAATTTAAATTACGCTTTATTTTCTAATTTAATTAGTAGCCTTTTCTTGCGTTCACTATACACGGGTTATTAACTTATTTAAAGTTGACATGAGACTTCAAATATGCCACCTAGATGACCAACCTCACCCCAGCTTCCACAACGGCAATATTTTATGAGAGATACTCCTCCACAGCCAAAAAAAATTTCTTATTATTGAAGTCAGGAAGCATATTTCATCTACATTTGTAAATTCCAGGTTTTCCCCTGTAAACTAGAGCAATACCAGACATATAGTATTAAAATAAGTAAATCATTGGACAACGTTCCTATTTACAGTACAAATGCGACCAGATATTACTAGGTTGTGTGCAAAATTTAATAGTTAAACCACTTATATTAAATGAATTGCCGGGATAAATTCATTAAGTTTGCTTTTCGTGGCATTTGATTTAAAAAAAAAAAAAATAGTTAAAACTTTACTGCTGAAAAAACGTGGAACTGTTTTTCAATAACATGTCTCTAATGAAAGAAAAAATTTCAAAAAAAATCTTATATTAGTCAAGGCCTATGCTGTAACATGAATGCCAATTGTCATTCCGACCTAGTTAGCCTATTAATCAATTTAATCAAAACTTCCCATAATATACTGGTTGACCAAAATTATTTGCTTTAAGGCATTTTACCGACCACTTTCGTTAGTAGTCTTTCTTCGTGTTCACTGTGCGTGTGCTATTACTTTATGTAAAGTGGACGTCAGACTTGAGATATACTCTCTGGCAATTCACTTTTTCGAACTTGCTTAGCTATTAAATGACGCTCATAATCTGGAATATGTAAGAAATTCTCTGGCCATTACGGACACATGATCAAAAATACATTTAAAAAACTTTGGCAAATACAGATCAACTAAATTCTTTCGAAGCAGTTGCTGCGATGGATTATGACTCTCTTTAAACTACACAGAAATTCTTAAAATTTTAGGCTTGAATTTCAGCCATTTCCAGTAAAGCTACCACGACCTTTGACACAATAGCGCGATCATATCTGTACGTGTTTAATACGTTTATTAATAATTTTAAGTTCTTCAAGCTCAAGAGATTTTATTCAAATTTTCAGATCGATCCCTCAAGCTGAAACACAATTTCATATTTGATTCAACGAAGTCACCTATGACCCTAAAAACAGGAACTATTCTAGAACCGTGACCATAAGCAAAAAAACTGCCACGAGTTACACTAGTACCATTAAAATGTTATACAACAGTACATTAAATTTCCAGGCGCGAGTCGAAATGAGTCGATACACTTGCAGTCATCCCAAAAAAGTGATAATTTAGTTTTTATTCTTTTCGATTTTAACTCTCTCTAAACATCGTGTTACTTGGTAAACATTTATTCAGAATTTACACTTCGGCTCGTCTTTAATGAAACTTCCTGAAATAATAACCATCAAGAATGTATGTCATCTAAGACTGGAAGCGGAACACAGCTATCAGACTTTACTAAACTGATTACAAAGTGTTTCAGATCACACATCTTGAAGGCAATAAAGTTTACAAAATGACCTGGAAAATTGAACTCGCATTCCGAGTTATGTATGATTTTTTTAACTGCTTTACGTCTCTCAACTGCGAGGTCTTTAGAGACGGGAAAGGATGGAGGGCAAGGAATGGGAAGGAATTCGGCCATGGCCTTTTTAAGGAAGCATCTCGGCATTTGCCTGGAGTGATTTGGGAAACCATGGAAAACCCAAATCTGGATGCCCGGATGGGGATTCGAACCGCCGTCCTCCCGAATGTGAGGCCAGAACGCTAACCGTTACACCACCACTCTAGGTGTCATGTATGAAACATTTCAGGATGGTACACCACCGAATGAAGCTGAATAACCCAGACAATCACAGGCATCACTTCACAGAGCCAACGAAATTAACCAAATTACACTGCAGAATTTAAAAAAATCAGTAACGACTTTAAGCAGACCGGGCCAGTGGTTGGAAGCCGCTCAAGATGATAATAACGAACAAGAACTTTAACGATTCTCAGTCTCAAGGTACAACAACTGGAAATTTCTGGAGGTGTAATACCAATGACCTTGCATCTGGGAGGACGAATATTCGAGTCCCCGTCCGGCCATCCAGTTTATATATGTATAATCACTTCAGACGAATGCCGTAATGATTATTACAAAAGACCAAGGCCGAATTATGTTTCGTCTTCCCATTCCTCGCCCCATTTCTTTGTCGTTTCCAATTATGTCGTCGATGCGTCAAGTCACAAGGGGAAAAATATGTAACAATCCAGTAGTTACAGATAATCCTCAAAATCGCACAAAGTAATTTACAATTATATGGGAAAAAATAAATAATTTGAATCTGTTATACTATCCGTACAAATGTCAGATACGTTTAAGACATTCTAACGCTGTAGCAGTGGTTCAGTATAACCGAATTAAAACAATAATTGTGCAAGTTGCCATATGAGCATATGAAGGGAAGGGTAAATGAACCTGTGCATGATAAAATAGGAATAGGTATGGGCGTATGAAGAGGATGAAGTGAAGAAATAGCACCAACTTGAATGTGTAATTTGAAACTGGAAAAAAGAGGTCTCAGAAAGAGGTGGAACAAGGAAGAGCCAAAAGTGTTCAGGATAGATGTGTGAATTGCCTAACGGGGCGTACGGGCTTCCAGTCACTGCGAAGATTCACTGCATTCTTTTGACCTGGGATACTCTCTCTTGACGTTACAAAGCCAGCTGGTGCTAAGATTTAAAGGTTTATCTACCCCATTCGCAATATCGCTATGTAATTGGAGCTCAGATGAAATTTCCAGCTTTAACTGTCATTTAATTCATTTAATACAATGGGGTTATCAGACCAATCACGAAATACCATAAACAGATTGAAATAGATGAAGATTACAAAAGAGTCTGAAATAGTTGAACACAGCTACAAGT
>JARYHS010013631.1:142595868-142714832 GCA_031002005.1 Vandiemenella viatica | reverse complement strand
TTGAAGCCACATAGATCATACAACGGTACAAGTTTGGTCATCAAAAGGATCACCGGAAATGTTCTTGAAGCAACTATTTTGACTGGAAAGTTTAAAGGAGAAATCGTCCTGTTTCCACGTATTCAAATGATACCGTCAGAATTCCCGATACCATTTCAAAGGCTTCAATTTCCGATTCGTTTGGCTTTCGCTATGACCATAAATAAGTCTCAAGGCCAAACAATGTTCGTTTGCGGCTTAGACTTGGAAAATACGTGTTTCTCCCATGGGCAGCTATACCTGCACATGTATGGGGAAACCATCAAATAAATCTATTTATATTAGCAAAAGACAGGCTAACCAAAATATTGTGCACTAATTAGTGCTTAGATAAATTAAAATTATAAATTGTAATAATTTAAAATTAAAATAATTCTTAAAAATGTTTAAAAACCAACTTCGTCTACCTCATTTATAGAGGCGAAATTTCAGTAAATAAAT
Source organism: Vandiemenella viatica (assembly GCA_031002005.1). Classification (NCBI taxonomy): domain Eukaryota; kingdom Metazoa; phylum Arthropoda; class Insecta; order Orthoptera; family Morabidae; genus Vandiemenella; species Vandiemenella viatica. Next base: position 142,714,352 of record JARYHS010013631.1, on the reverse strand, counting down.
AAATAATTTATTTTTTATAAGTATCAATTTTTGTATTTTCAATTAAGTAATTTTTAATAAAATGTAAATTAATTTTTTTATGTTCGTTTATTCTTAATTTCAACTCTCCGAAACTCTTTACCAATTACTTTTGAATTTTCAAATTGACTAAAACGTTTTTGTCTTTATTAGTGAACATTAATTTGACTACATTTGGAAGTTTACATTAACATTGATCCAACGTAGATACTATAACTACTGAGTCACAGCAACGCGTGACCGGGTCAGCTAGTAACATTATAATGATTGTGAAATCATTGCAAACTGTTAGAAGTTCTGTTGAGTAGGGTGGAATAAACTTAAAAAAAATTAATCTCATCTATACCGATAAAAAATTATAGTTACGATACCTACTTAGTCCTATCGCAACAGAAGTAGGAATCAGTTTCTTCCCTTCTAGCACTGATATTCTGGAGAAGACATTCGAATCGTAACATGTAATTTTGTGAGTAATTTTCTTTTACAAGGGCGAGCTGTTGCAGTTCCACTGCTGATGAGAGCGAGTTCTCTTTTGCAAGTAATTACATTTTTCTCTCTCGTTGGAAGATCATATCAGAAATATTAAATTTCTAGCTGCGCTTCTATTACATAAATGAGGCAGTTTCAGATTCCGAATGGGCGACGGCGGTATGAGAAGAACTCGCCTTGTTTACGGTGTAATGTGAAGTTGAGCTGCTTCTAATGTGACACGTCTGGTTTAATAGCCTGGCTCTCGGCCAGACAAAGGGAGAAATATTCCGAGAGTAGGGCTGTAGAAGGCACTATGTTAATGCGTATCAGCCAGCGTTTATCACATGGCTGTAACATTTGTTCGCATTGTGAAGACGTCAACCCTTTTTTCTTTTTTGCCTGAGGTTTCCTTCCTGTTGATTCCATGTCATTAAGCAACATCTTACATAAAGCAGGTAGTCATCAGACTACGAACAATGATTATTATATTTTTTTTTTTTATAACTGTGATTAGTGTTATTATTTTGCACAACTTGTTGCTTCATGGTGGTGAGTGAGGTCACTCCTTTATTTGTCGGGGTGGCCATATCCTAAATTTTGTTTGATAGCTTCTCTTCCTTAAAATTAACTGTTTGTCTCCTTACACCGCTCGTTCAATAATTTTACTTTTTGTATATCATTATCAAAAAGCCGAATGACATATGTGGCTTGTGGCTGCTGCGTGCAAAGAAACATGAAAAGGGGTCAGACCATTAGATCAGACGTGGGAAAAAACCCTCTAAATTGCGATTCATAGATGAAATTTTAAAGAATTTTAACGTATTTATAAAAGGAAGTAGCGTACAAAACTAATTAGGGGCCTCATTTGATGTATTGTTGTGCTGTATGGGATACGTGCAGCAAAGAATTGATTTACACTATTTAGAATGCGCAAAAAAAGCGCAATTTTTGCCGCTTAACACAGGCCCTAGCAAGTATCTCAGAACTGATACCGATAATTTTCGCATAAATTTACTTAATAGTATGCAAACAATTTCTATCGCGAAATACTGCTCTTAAGAACATAATCGAGTCACAACGGTAAGGTAGACAAAATAATGGAAATATGGGACTCACACAATGGTATTTGACACAAAAAGTCGATCAAAATTATTTCTGCATAGTTTTTATTTCGTTTCTTTTGAATATTAAAACTATGGAATATGATTAGTAATAAAGCACACATACTTTGAACACACATTTTATTACATATCAAGCGAATATTTACGAAATACCTATACAATAGTCATACATGTATGCTAAAATAATGTTATTCAGAGGAATCTTTCCACCCTTCTTCGTCTGAAGCTTCAACGGTTGTCTGTTTTTTCTTCATCTTCTGTGTCGTTCTCTTCTTGAGAACTCGTGTCCCATGAAAGTGACATTTTAATAGTTTCTGGTTTGAATAATTTAGATTTTTTTAGGGGTTTGAGCCTGATGCAGCACAACTATGTATCCGAAATCAATAACAGTCTATTAATGACATCAGTGTTTCACTCAAATTCTTCTGTTTTACTGTCTTCTTGTAGCCCTTAACTCAAAGCATCATCTATGTATAATTCTGTACTCCTCTATATAGATCTAGAAAGTTCTTTCTTAGCAATAGATTGTTGCGTAACAGCAAAAGATTTCTGTTTTCCAGGTCGCTGTTGCTTCAGCCAAGAGTTATTATTGTAATTTCGAAGTAACAAAATTCACTTAATTTCCCTTCCACATTTTCTACAATTTCTGCATTTAACCTACAGTTTCTGACGTAACTTGAGTTATTTTTAACGACCTTAGCCTTGCTTCGCTTTATTTGCAGTCGAAATATTTCTCATGTTATTTTATTCGTACAGTTCAATATTTTCACATATTCTTCAGACTTTTCAAGTAACAGAAAAATGAAATCATCAGATCTTAACCTAGTTGTTGTTTCTTATGGAACCCTTATGGAACATTAGAGTTTTTCTTTCACTTCCATGACTGCTTCGTCTACATTTGAGTAGAGTATTAGTGAGAATAATCTTGATTCACACTATTTTTTCGTGCTTTCCGTAACCAAAATGGCAAAAAATCATGATATTTAATCCTGTCCTTCGGTATACCACAGCCGTCATTCCTTCGCCTTTCATCTACATCTACATATATACTCTGCATTTCACAAAATTGTGGGTGGCAGAAGGTGCTCAGCACCAAAGCTCATCTCTTTGATGTGCATTCCAATCCCTAATGGTACGAGGGAAAAAAGAATTCATATAAGAATCAGTCCGGCACCTTATTTCTCTGGATTGTTGTGAAATTTCACAGGAATAATTGTTTTAATGACTGCAAAACACATTCATAGACGAATAATGTATATATATATATATATAGCATATTTCCAAAAATTGAGGGGAGGGAGGAAGTGCTTTTGTTTCATTTCATCGAACGTTGAACAGGATCAAAAAATACAGACAATGTTGTTTATTTAATCGTGTGTTTCACCATATATGAGCTTCCAAAGTTGCAAGCGCAGTGTCTCCCCTCTAATATTTATCATATGACCGAAGAAATTCGATAATGGCACTTAAAATGGTCTTGTAACAAGAATTATTTTTGAAAAGTTGAAATTTTTTAAAGACACTAGAATTGTGTTACAAAAAAAAAAATTGCTAAATTGCTGTTTCTGTGGGCAAGATTTTAGTTAAAGTGATTAAGTAGCTAGAGATCTGATGAAATTGAAAAATTCTTGTTATAAACATTAAAATTCACTCATGATCTTGGGTGATGTATGATATAATTACTATTGTATTCAATAACTCTTCTTCTTTTAGTAGAATTCCTTTAAATGCTGCTTAACAAATGTTGCCCAATTTCATTCTTACTACCAGCCTATGTAACTGGTAATTAAAATTTGATTCCGTGCAATTTAATGAAAGCTTCATTAAGATATTAAAGTAATCATTACGTAATACCTACGGAATCCTGTTAAAAACGCATAACACAGACGTAATTTTCAGGTTTTTAACTGATGGTTGCCCGAGATGAATCTATACTTTTACTTTAGATAACTCATTTTTATGTAGATTACATTTTTTTTTAGATATTTTAGATCTCTTGTCCTATCAAAAATTATTACATTTTTTTTTTCATAGAACGCAAAACCAATGGAATTTACTTTATTATTCATTTCTACTTCTAATGTTAATATTAATGCCAGAATACTGTTCTGATTCGCAGGTTTTTCCTAAACCTAAGCTGATCTTCATCTATCTTCCACTGTTCATAGAAACATTTTGTGCACCCTAATATACAGAAGTCTCTAAAGATGTGATGTGATAGTTAGAGAGCGAGAGAGTTGACATGTTTAACTTGTGCAACAATCGAATATTACTAAATATCAATACAAGTATGAAACTGAAATATAATGCTGACGCCAATAAGTTAACAAATAAGTATGGGTAAACTAACCGAATAGCTGCGAGAAACAAGGTCAGTTATCTCGCGGCATCGAAGTGCCGAAATAGGGGAGACTATTTTTGTTTCTTCTGACTTATTGAATAGTAAGTGCGATGTTGAAGGAGTTAGGTTGGGAAGACCTGGACCACCGAAGGCGTTGCTCTCGACGAAAGCTAATCGAAAAATTCACGACAGATGTATTTCGGAATGACAGTCAGCAAATATTGCTACCAGCAACATTCATATCTCGAAATGACCGTGAAAATAAGATAAGAGAAATCAGGGCCAGAACCGATTCGTTTCTGTACTCATTTTTCCCACGAGCGATTAGGGAATGGAATAGAAAGGATTTACGGGGCGAGTAAACTTAAAATCCGACAGGAGTAGCTTTCGATAAAGCACTCCAGCCATCCTGATCTGGGTTTTCCATGGTTTTCCCAGATCACTCCACGCGAATGCGGGGATGGTTCCTCACAATAGCCCATGGGCGCCTCCTGCCATATCCCTTATAACCCTTCCAAACCATAACCCCTTTCGATAGGTGCAATGCACCCTCCACCACACACTTTTAGTGAATCGCGGAGTAATAATAGGTAATTAATTACATCTTAAAGTTCGGCCGCTTACTGATAGCTAGACCGACCGAAAATTTGTTTCCAGTGTTATCCAGAAGCCCATCATTCTTCGTCAGTGCTTGATATGAAGAATTCACTGCTGAAGTTTTTGCCTGCTTGAAATTTCCTTCATTTTAACTCGTTGTGATTTTTACAGTTTTCATTTAGCTTGCCTTTGAGGCTAAATTTTTTTGTTTGATTTCACCCTGTTTTATATATGTATATACGTAAGTATATGTACTAACTAACTTATTCCAGTATTCAGAGTGGTCTCCGATGTGCTCCCTGGTTTGCTTCATATTGTGAAAGTGAGTTTGTAGTCGGATTGATGCTTACTTGTGCCAAGCTGTAGAAATCAGTTGCCAGTTCAGCGTACGCTCACTGGGCATTCGTGCCTGCACTCTGGTGAAGTTTGGAGGTTGGAAAGAGCATAGGTAGGTGAAATGCCCTTTTCAGTGCCTCGTTTTGCAATCTTTGCCGTGTTTGAACATGCGTTGAGGCCGCGTACTCCATCAGCGGCCGAACGCTCGTAAATTCGTACACATGTCCTTGTGTTGTGGATGCTGGTATGGTTGAGCTCTGTTCACCCAGCCGGCGCAGTACTCTCGGTGTGACGTTACCAACATGAGCCTTCCATGTTAGATATCTGGGTTTCATCCTAGATACCAAACTGACTGTAGTCACCCAATGGATTCTTTCACCGAAGTGTTCAAGTCTAGGGCGCAGTGACGTTCTTTACCTAGATACTGCAGGTATCATAAAGCAATTAGAGCTCCCGAAGTGGGGGAAAGCACCGGGCTCAGATGGAATTCCAGTAAGAGTATTTTCAGAGTATGCGGCGGAAATCGAACCATTTCTGTCTGATATATTGAAGAAATCCTTAGAAGAGCGAAAAGTACCTTCAGACTGGAAAATCGCGCAAGGAACTCCGATTTTCAAGAAAGGTGATCGAAGTGATCCTGGAAACTACCATCTCATATCCTTAACATCTGTTTGTAAGAGAGTTATGGGGCATATTATATGCTCAAAAATTATGAATTTTCTAGCTGAAAATAATTTGCTTACAACAAATCAACACGGATTTTGGAAGAAAAGATCATGTGAAACACAGCTGGCCCTATTTACACACGACTTAATGAAAGTTATTGATGCAGGTTCACAAGTAGATGCAATATTTTATAGATTTTCAGAAAGCATTTGACTCTGTGCCACACAACCGCCTTTTAGCGAAGCTTCGAGCGTACGGTATATCAAATCAGCTTTGTGAATGGAGAAAGGATTTTCTAACTGGTCGGTCGCAGTATGTTGTCGTTGAAGGAGAAAGTTCTTCTAATCTAGATGTTACATCGGGTGTACCTCAAGGAAGTGTAATTGGACCACTTCTTTTCTTAATTTTTATAAACGATCTCGGAGACAAAGTGAAAGCCTTTTTAGATTGTTTGCTGATGATGCGGTTATTTATAGGGAAGTAAGAAATTTGGCCGATTGCTTAGAAATTCAGCGCGATCTGGATGTTATTTTGGCTTGGTGCGCTGAGTGGCAACTTACTCTAAATTGTAAAAAGTGTAAGACAATCAGCATAACTAACAAAAAGAATCCAATTGTTTAGAAATACGAGTTAAACAATACAGTTATAGATATGGTCGATTCTATGAAATATTTGGGAGTAACAGTACAAAGGAACATGAAATGGGACTTACATATTAATTCGGTAGTAGGTAGAGCTAATTCAAGGCTGCGATACCTAGGTCGAATCTTGAAAAACTGTAATGAACAAACAAAGAAGATAGCGTACAAATCTCTTGTGCGTCCACTTTTGGACTACTGTTGTGACATCTGTGATCCGTTTCGGTAGGGATTGGTCGACAGTACAGAGAAAGTACAGAGAAGAGCCGCTCGATTCGTGACCGCTTGCTACAGTCCTAATGAAAGCGTCATAGAACTGATTAGTAGACTAGGCCGGGAGTCTCTGGTAGAGAGAAGACGCACGTTTCGTATAAACTTATTGGTAAACATGTGTACGCCCACTTTCACTTACGAGTGTAGTAAAATACTTCGTCCACCAACCTATTTGAGTCGGAATGACAGGAAAGATAAAATTAGAGAAATAAGGTGCCGGACTGATTCTTATATGAATTCTTTTTTCCGTCGTACCATTAGGGACAGGAATGAAAAAAAAAAAAAAAAAAAAAAAAGATTAACTTTGGTGCTGAGCACCCTCTGCCATCCACAATTTTGTGGATTACAGAGTATATATGTAGATGTAGATGTAAGCATAATGGCCTGGCTTTTAGTGGCGTTGATGCCGTTCCTCAACATGGTTGTCCACTCTTCGCTTTCCTCTATCGGTGACTGCAGCCGTCGTCCGATGATCTCTGGGCTGCGCGGCGATGTGAAGATTGCAGTATCGTCTGCATACAGCGCTGTTTCAGCTACCTGCCGTATGGGCAGATCGGCTGTGTACAAGGTGTAGAGCACACTGACCTGCTGGATGCCGGCGTCGATGGGTCTTCTAGAAGATGAGGCGTTGTCCACTTTCACAACGAAAGTCCGTTGCTGCAGGTAGCTGCTAATTATCTTACGGAATCGGCCCGGCATGTTTAGGATAGCCGTGAGGCTGCTGGTGCTTGGAGCTGCATGTATGGCACTTATATACTAAAGACGATGGTGGGAGTCGGCTGTCTCACGATGCACCTCAGAGATGGAGGTATTACTACTCTCTAAGATGACTTACTATTCCTTCAACGTCTGATTGCAGGATGGTTCTCTTGTCACGTGGTGTCTCAAACCTACTTGTTCTTAGAACTGAGATAGCCAACATTGCAGATAAGACTTTTGTAGTAAATGAATCCAAAACAAAAGAATTAAGTGAGTAAAAATTTGGTAACTCTGTGAAAAATTTGGTAAGCGGTAATAGATTTGCTTCAATATAACTTATCTACAAGAAGGTAGATATGAAAAATTAGGTGAAAAAGGAGGATGTGAGAATTAGTCTATATCTGTGATATGTCCGCTTACAAAGTATTTAATCTTCTATTTAGATATTAATTGAGTCGTATCAGTTAGTGTATCCACAATAAGAGTTTTCCGCTCGAAATAAATGAATTCTCTCGTGTATCATTTCTGTGGTTGGTACTATGGTTAGATTTAAGTTAACTGCAGCGGCAGACTGCGGAAAGGCAGTTGTTGCTGGACAATGTAGTGTGTTTTTGCTTGGGCTTTACGCCTCGTTGAAGGCATGGTAATTAGAGGCGGGATGGACATGGAACGGGAAAGAATTCGGCCATGGCCTTTTGAAAGCAGCATACCGGCATTCTCCTGGAGTGATTTGGGGAAACCATGGAAAACCCAAATCTGGATGCCCGGACGGGGATTCGAACCCGTGTCCTCCCGAATGCGAGGCCAGAACGTTAACCGTTCACCCACCACGCTCGGTGACAATGTACGAAAAATGGTTAGTAACGACTAAATTTTGAATCGGGTTGCATAATGGCTACAGAGGCTGGCTGAATTATGGATCGAATACAAAAGAGTTACTTTCAGAATTGCTCGTAAAGGTATAGCGAAAATTCATGACATTGTGATAAAAGAAAATTAGTCAAATATGATTGTGTTAATAACTGAAAGCACATTATCTGCATGTTAGCCAGGACGACTGTAATAAAAACTGCGTGCCATTAAGTAGAATAAATGGTTTCTTGAAGCAGTATATTTTTTATTTAGTGAAAAGGGCAGAGAACCCAAACACAAGTATCATTATTTGGTGCAGTAAATATTCCATTTCAGGTTTGACGCAGGATTATATTGAAAGAAGGGCACTAGTTTACTTATTTCACAAGAATTACCAATATTTAACACTAAAATATGTCGAACAAACCCATTTTATAAATAATCTACAAGGGAAACTACTATACAAGCTGAAACAAGGAAAATGATTATACGTGGTTCTTCCACATGTCTAGGACATTTATCCGGATAGACTGGAGGATTGAAATCTCAATGCTGTATGTACACTCTTCTTGTAGCTACCTTGCAATAGTTTGAAGCATCTCAGTTGGCCATCGTTTTGAATGGATGAAAGGTACATTATCGTAATTGCAATCAGGAATCTATTAGCAACATTATCAGCTTCAAGAGTTAAAAAATAAATATGGGGGGGGGGAGGGGGAGGGAATTTTACGGGAGCAACAGCAAGTCCGATGAAACAGGAGCGTATTACATTTGGCCAAGAAAGCTGTATATGCAGAATTACAAGGCGCAGTCAAATTAGAAGGTCTCCTATTTTTTTTTTCTCTTAAATGTGAGCGGATCAAAATTTGGAATTTATTATAAAATATGCAAATATTCTTAATATTGTATCCTATCGGCCAGATATGTTGAGCCCCTAGACTCTACGTGCACTGGGTGAAAGTGAAGCGTTCTGAATACTTCAAATATCGTCATTAACACTAAAAAAAACAGCGTTTGTTTGGTCATTCCTTTCCTTTATTCGCACGGAATCACACACAATGACTTTCAACGTCAGTTGGCTGAAACATGCGTTGACAGTTACCATGGAAATGAATGTTGTGCGCTCTTGGGTGAGAAAGTTGGTGGAAGAACGTCACGTCAACGAGTTGAAGGTGAAGTGGGTACTAGGTTGAAGATCCTCCGGGCATTCAACAGTTGTGTATGCGATTTACATCCAGCCACACAGAGTTAGAATTTCCATGGTTTTACAGAATCACTTGAGCCGAATGATTACTTCTAAAGGCTCCTCGCTCGCAATCATTTCCTGGCTCAGATGACGGTATAGTCATAACAAAAAACATTCGTCATCCGTTCCTGCATGATTTCTGACGAGGACAATTGGCGAAGGATGACTGCTGATTAGTTATGGAATAGGTTTAATTGAAATTGGGAATTTCTTCTATCCTGTACGATGAACTGTAGATATGCTTTTCCATCAAGACAACGTTACTTCTTATTTTACAGCACTTATTCAGGACTTTCGTCAAGTAATCAACTTGTAAGTGGTTCGTTAAGCTCTGTGGTGGACAGCCAATAATTTTAGGCTACGGTTCTTAAAAGTTACTAAAGTTGGGTGAAAGTGATTGCATATAGCAGAGTTGGAACCAGGGCAGTTGCATTAGGGATTCAAAACAGCCAGAAGCTTAGGAATGTAAGCATCGAAACAGCATTGACACCAAAGTAGATCGGAGAGTCAGCAACATTAGGGGTTAGCAAGACGTCATTTGGAGGCAGATGGTAGGGAAAGAATTATTCCTATTGGACAAAGGCACTCCCCACTACGATGGTAAAGGGGGGGGGAGATCTACACAAAAATGGGAAGCACGAGCTAGTCTGGGCGAGTCTAGGAGCGTCCGGGAGAGTCCAGGAGAGGCTGGGAGAGTATGGGAGAGTCTTGTCTTGGAGCCATGCCAGAGTACTACGAAGAGATGAAGCGAAGCGGCTTCACCAACAGTAAAACAGGTGGGAGCTGACCAGTGACTTATAAGTAATGTAGAAACCAATGATTGAAGTAACCTGCTGAGAGTGATAGTCTATGAAAAAATAGAGGGAGCTAGGAGAGGCCTTATTGGACAGAACTGATTTAATAAAATGTATGTATTTGTACATACCATTACTGAGAGTTTTATTTATAAGTACTATTGCTCACATGACAAGAGGTTACCCACAGTGTTCCTTTCGGGAGGTGGCAAGACGGACAAAAGTAAAAAAAGTTCATTCGTTCACCACAGCTGCTTAGTGATTAGTGTCTTTTTCCAAAACTGAGTGATGCTGTCCGTTGTCGCACGATTACCTGTCGTATCGTCTTCCCATCATCGGCTTTTTAATCTGAAAACAGGCCACTAATTTTTTCGGCCTTTGCGCCTTGTAGATGTAAAGTTTATTAGATGTGGGAAAAGAGTGGGTCTAGAAAGGGGAAGGAATTCAGACATGGCCTTTTTAAAGTTTTTATTTTATTCATGGCTTTACGCCTCGTCGACTTCGAGGTGATTAGAGGCGGGAAAGGTCTGGGGCATGGTATTTAGAAGGAACTATCCCAGTATTCGCCTAGAGTGATTTGGGGGAACTGTGGAAAACCCAAAACTGGATGGCCTAACGGGGATTCGAACCCGCATCCTCTGAATGCGAGGCCAGAACGTTATCGCAAACCCACCACGCTCTCTAGGCGCTAGAAGAGCGTTCGCAGTGTCTATGCAATGATGATGTCAACGTTGTGAAACATGAATGTCAAAAAAAAAGATTATTTTGAGAAATAAGGTTACTTCTTGGTTTTTGGGGTAAGTACTTAAGTACTTTATAGGTAAAAAAAAAATAGAAGATCTTACAACTTGAATACAACGATTCGACATAAACCTCATTCGTGAGATTTTTATTAATTATTTTAAATTTATCAGTAAGCATACTTTTGTTTCACTTTTTAAAGTTTTCAGAAAAATTTAACAACTAGCATGTTGTAAGTCATTTGTGAAGTTAAGAATGTATGTTCAAAATATAAACATTTTTATTGGGTAGTACGGGTAATGAGGGCTTGTTAGAATGTTGTTCACTGAGGAATCTTCCAACCCGGTGCGAGCGTTCATTAAGATTACAGTGCCTGTTTCTGGAGGGATTCTTCAGTGTATCATTTCTTCAGCAAAATAAAAAAATTAATTAAAAAATAATTCATCCTATGTGCAGTCTCGAACATCTTTCTGTGACTTGATGATGACGGATGACTATATTGAGTACCTGGCACTTATCCAACACAATGGTTTCCTGTATGTGAATATCTTTCTTTAGTTAAATTCATTTTGTGCATCGTTAGAAGAGTTTTCGATAACTTTTAAGCTATTTTCTGCGGGTGCAGTTATTATTGTTTGATCTAATCGATAGCTTATTTTCCTAATTTCGGAACGCCGTATTTAAAGGTTGATTATGGTTATAAGGTGGGTTAAAAATTGCTTGTTGAAGACTTGAAATGTAAATATCTCAGCATAACATTTGATAAGAAACTCAACTGAGCGGCACACATTGGACGAGTAGTAGGAAAAGGTTTCAAAATTCTTTCCTTGGAGAGAGTAATGAAGGGATGCACGAGAGAAGTAAAGGAATTGGGTTACAAAACTTCGGTCAGACCATTGCTTGAATATGGTGGGGTAGTATGGGACCCACATTTTGGGTGTCAAATTCAGGAGTTGGAGGGGTTGCAAAGAAAGGCTACTAGATATGTCTCTGGAAATTACCATTGAACACAATCAGTAACTGATGTGATTAAAGAGGTAGAATGGGATTAATCGGAAGACAGGGGAAGGGTGAAGAGAGTCATTAGAGTGTACAAGGCGTATATTGGTGATGAGGCATGGAAGATATTGGTATAAGAATTAAAAGTAATGCATGGAAGCGAAGAGATGACCATGGCCACAAGCTGGCACTCGATTTCAGGCACAAGGGTGTGAGAAGATTTTCTTTCGTAGATAAGGGGGTCTGGAATTGGAATAAATTAGTAAGAGAATTGATGAATATTTACCAAAAACGGTGAAACAATTTAAAGTTGAGATTTATGGAGCACAAAAGTAGGTGGGTACAGAAAAGGGGAAATAATAGGCGTTAGGGAAATTGCCACCGGAGCGTCCGCTCCATCACAATTAAATTAAATTGATTAATTAATGATTTATTAGGTGTTTTATAGCTAGCAAATTTTTACCAAGCTCTACGTCAACGAAACATTATCCTTAACACTCGTTCTCACATTTTCGCGACAGCAACAAAGTCTCATCAACTTATCGGTATCACTGTTCAATTCAAATTTAGACTAAACACAGTACAGATAGATGAAGAGTCAAGTAAATCCTTAAAATCATACTGAGGTTCACTGGTGCAACTTGATAATAAATAATTTCACGTGTCGAATCAATCTGCTAGAGGTACAGTCACCGCGTCTGGTGTAAGAGTGGTAATACTTGGGCGTTGCAACGTGATGGGTTCAAGTTCGATCCCTGATTCGACCATCCAGATCACCTTTTCATATTTTTTTTTTTTTTTGCTAACGTCAGTCTTTAGACTGGTTTGATGCAATCCTCCATCCCTTTCTATCCTGTGCTAACCTTTTCGTTTCTATATACCCCTTACAACCCACATCCTCATATATCTGCTTCATATATTCTAATCTCTGTCTTCCTCTACAGTTCTTACCTTCAACTGTTCCCTCCACTAACAAATTAACCAATCCAGCTTGTCTCAAAATATGACCTACCAGCCTGTCTCTTCTTCCCGTAAGCTTCTTCCATAAACTTCTTTTCTCACCCATCATTTCCAAAACTCGTTCATTTCTTACTTTGTCTAATCCACCTAATTTTTAGCATTCTTCTGTAGCACCACATTTCAAATGCTTCAAGTTTCTTTCTTTCCGGTATTCCTAAAGTCCATGTTTCGCTACCGTAAAGTGCTTTGCTCCACACATAGAGTTTTAAAAAGTTCTTTCTAATTCCTAGATCAATATTTGAAACTAAAAGGTTTCTCTTTTTCATGAAGGCTCTTTTAGTTAGTGCTATTCTGCTTTTAACATCCTTCCTACTTCGGCCATCGGTTGTAATTTTGCTTCCCAAGTAACAGAACTCACTCACTTCTCCTACACCATCCGTTCCTATTTTTATATTTAATCTGCTACTATTGGTATCATTTCTGCTACATTTCATCACTTTTGTCTTACTTTGATTTATCTTCAGTCCAAAATCTTCCTTCAGTATTTTGTTCATGCCATTCAATAACTTCTCAATATCCTCAGCCCTCTCTGCTAACAAGACAATGTCATCAGCAAATCGTAGCATACTGATTTTTTCTCCCTGAAAACTTATGCCGCATGGAAATTTTTCTTTGACTTTCTTCATTGCTTCTTCCACATACAAGTTGAATATTAACGGGGATAGAGTACAACCTTGTCTCACACCCTTTTTAACCGATGCATGTCTCTCGTGATTCTCTACTTTTATTACAGCCACTTGATTCTTATATAGTTTATAGAGTATTCTTCTATCTCGATACTTTAGACCTGACTTCTTTAAAATTTTGAACATCTTGTCCCACCTAACAGTTATCAAAAGCTTTTTCTAAATCAACAAATGCCATAAAAGTGTCTTTGTTTTTCTTATTCCGCCCTTCAAGTATTAATCTTAAAGACAGAATTGCTTCCCTTGTACCGCTATTTTTCCTAAACCCAAACTGATCTTCACCTACTATCTCTTCTACTACCCTTTCCATCCCTCTGTATATTATTCTGGTTAGTAATTTTGAAGCATGTGATGTTAGACTAATGGTGCGATAATTCTCACATTTGTCGGCTTGTGCTTTCTTTGGAAGTGTGAAGATGATATTTTTGTTAAAATCAGTTGGAATTTCTCCTGTTTCATAACTTTTTGATATCAGCTTGAATAATCTTTCGATTCCTTCCTCTCCTAGAGATTTAAGAAGTTCTGCAGGGATCTCATCAATACCAACTGCCTTATTTGCTTTCAAGTCATTCAGAGCTTTATTAAATTCTGTTCTCAAAACAGGATCTCCTAAGTCATCAATGTCGACATCGCCTTCCTTTTCCAATACACTATTGTTCAAGTCGTCCCCATCATACAGTTTCTCAATGTATTCCTTCCATCGATTAGCTCTTATCTTCTGAGCTTAAAAGGTGTTTCCCATCGGCAGCTTTAATGTTCATACCTCTTTTCTTCATTTCTCCAAAATTCTGTTTGATCTTTCTATATGCAACATCTACTTTACCTACGACCATTTCCTTTTCTACTTCTTCACACTTTTCTTGTAGCCATTTTTCTTTTGCTATTTTGCATTTCCTATTTATTTGATTTCTAAATTGCCTGTACTGCTCTCTTCCTGCTTCATCCTGAGCATTTTTGTACCTTCTCCTCTGATCCATCAGCTCCAAAATTTCTTCTGTGATCCAAGGTTTTCGGGCAGTTTGTTCCCTAAAGCCTAATGTTTCTTTGCAAGCTTTCATTATTTCGGTCTTTAATGCATTCCATTCGTCCTCGGTTGAGCTCCTTTCACAGTTACTTCTTAGGCGTAAGTCTGCCATCTCTGCAAATTTTTATCTTGTGCTAGATTGTTTCAGCTTATTCACTGCCAGTCTGTTCTGCTTATGCTGCTTCCTTATTCGCTTGAATTTCAGCCTGCACTTCATTACTATCAAATTATGGTCCGAGTCTATGTCTGCTCCTGGGTACGCTTTACAGTCTAGAACTTGATTCCTGAATCTCTGTTTGACCATGATATAATCTAGCTGATATCTGCCTGTATCCCCAGGACGTTTCCAGGTGTATGTTCTTCTTGCATGGTTCTTAAACAGTGTGTTCGCCACTACTAGCTTATATCTTTCACAAAATTCTAGCAACCTTGCTTCCTCGCTCATTTCTTTCTCCTAGACCATAACTTCCTACTAGTATTTCCCCTCTTTTCCTTCTCCCACTATTGCATTCCAATCACCCATGATTATTAGATTTTCCTCCCCTTTCACATATTGGATTAATTCTTCAATTTCAGCGTATTTTTTTCTATTTCTTCGTCATCTTCCTGTGACGTTGGCATATATACTTGTACTAATGTGGTTGGGTCGGGCTTAGTTTCTAACCTCATCAAAATAATCCTGTCACTAAACTGTTCATAATAACTCACCCGTTTCCCTACTTTCTTGTTCATTACAAATCCTACACCAGTGACTCCATTGACAGCTTGTGTGCTAATTATCCTGTGTTCCCCAGACCAGAAATCCTGTGCGTCCTTCCATTTAATCTCACTAATCCCAACAACATCTAACTTAAGTTGTTCCATCTCCCTTTTTAAGTTTTCTAACCTACCTGCCCTATTCAGACTTCTAACATTCCACGCTCCGACTCGTAGAATGTTTCTATCCATTCTGATGACTCCTCCCTGAGCAGTCCCCACCCGGAGATCCGATTGGGGGACTATTTTACCTCCGGAATATTTTACCCAGGAAGAAG
Source organism: Vandiemenella viatica (assembly GCA_031002005.1). Classification (NCBI taxonomy): domain Eukaryota; kingdom Metazoa; phylum Arthropoda; class Insecta; order Orthoptera; family Morabidae; genus Vandiemenella; species Vandiemenella viatica. Next base: position 142,698,796 of record JARYHS010013631.1, on the reverse strand, counting down.
CCATCATGATATATGTAATTTGAGAGGATTACATGTCCTCGGGATACCCTTTGGGTCTTTAATGCAGTGGTTTCCCGTTGCCTTCTGCATCCCCATGCCGTTGATCATTTCTGATTCATCCGCCTTTAGGGGCCGTTTCCAACCCCAAGGGCAAGAGGGTGCCATGAACCACTCCCCGCTCTTCCGCCCTCCTTTCGGAGGCCGTTGGCAAGCAGTGGGTGACTCCTTATACCGGTAATCTTTCAGTCGCCAGAGCCTCGTCCGTGCAAACAGGGTGCACCACGTGAAGGAGAGGTTGACATTTGGTTGGAAAAGACTAGTATTGTCTCTCCCAAACCCTTACACCCCCACCTTTCATAATAATGCCTTAAATCTCACAAGATGCTTTCATGAAGGTCATGTTCGATTTTTTCCCGTTCGTTACCCACGATCCGTTTCTGACCCTAATAATATAGTTGTTGATAAATAGAATAAAAGAAGAAACAGTGGACTGGATATATAATTTTACACACATAGAGAGAGAGAGACCATCAAGGTTTAAACAGAAGGATATATAACAGTTTTTTGAGAACTGCTCCGTGATCTGGGAACCTTCAAGAGCGTTCGCAATAAGTTTTGTAGTAGCTTTGAATTGTGATTATCGCAGTGGATGGTCCACTGGTTTCTACAGTGCCTAAACCTTTGAAGCGTAAATTTACGCTAGTGCGCGTTCGGGGGTTAAAACCCTATATCGCCAACAGCGCAATCTGCCATAAATGAATCACGTGAGCAGATTCCGAGTGACGTACGAGGACACTTGTGACGTTTACTGCTCCGCAGGGCGAAGAGGACAACAAACCAGCGTGACGTGGAATTAATTTTAATTCTCACGGTGATGCGAAAATCAATTCCATTGCCTTTTTTTGTCCCCTCGAGAAATTTTGCACACGGTCTTCGCATGAGGGAATTAGCTTCCAGGCACCTGCGCAGAGGCCCGGATAAAATTTCGAATAAAACATGTTTCGCGCCCCGATGGAGGGCGTGCTCGTCCGTAATCGCATTATAGCCGGAAAAAGCAATCGGATCTTCTTTTTTTATGGCTGTGTTGAGACGTGGTTGGCGTAACTGCCAGATTTATGACTATTTGTACGTTGGCCAAACAGCTGAGCTCAAACCGGGGATTCCCCTCCTATCTAATTGGGATCAATTAATCTGGCATACCCGCACGATTCACGGAAATGAATAATCGCGGATGAAGACTATTAACGTACTTTCTTATCAGATGTCACTAGGCAAAGATATTATCATTCTGTTGGATCAAGTCATTCTCAGATTTCAGGCTTCTGTATTAGGAATCGGTAGTGGCTTTTTTAATTTTTAATAGACATTTACTTGGAACCGTGAACTTTAATTTGCACTTTACGTAATTAAAATGATTGATATCTTTATTGGTCTGATGTTTATAAATCCACGCAGATCACTGAGCGTAATATGTAAATGGAGATAAGTATCATCAATTGCAGAAGCTTTCCCATTTGTTTCTTGTGTTTGTGGTTTCACATTTTGCGATTATCCGCGTCCAATAGATTGGGTCGTTAGAAACCAAAGAAGTTTGAATATTATACACTAGAAGGAGCAACGGCGCTGGTGTTCCTTCGCAAATTGAACGGTGCGCTCGCCGCCATATGGAGGGCAACCGGTAGCTTTCCGTGTTTACTTTTGTACAGTTGAGACGTATTGACATGATCGCGTGCTCGTATATTTTTGGTTTACAAGTGTTTTCTACAATGGAGTCTTGCGCTGCATATAACTACACCAACTGTGCTACAAGAGGCACAAATTTGTCGTTTCACAAGTAACTAAGCATTTAAATAAGTTCAGAATCCTCTACTATCTTAACGCCTGGATGTGATCTAACCTGCTGATCACATGTTTAATACTTTCTTTCGATACAGATTTCCGCTCCGATATTTGAATAAATTGAGGGAGAGGTTAGCTAACACACGCAGAATCCTGAAAATCATGTTATCCTTCTTTCGAAGAAAATGATTGATATGTTTGTCAGGCTGAGATTTATCATGCTGCAAAAAATGCACAATAAAAAGCAGAAAGTGTCAATCAAACAGAAATTAAACAAAACTGTGTTGTTTTATAATGAATAAAAGAAGTAGACAAGTTAATTTCTTGTATTTACTTCCCTAATATTCTCATATGAATGATATGATTGTTATTAATTTCGTAATTTTATTCTCCAGATATTGCATTAAAGGTGATATAAAATTAATTTAGGTAGTCTCTGGAGTATACAAAAATAGGGGAAAAATAGAATGGAAAGTGACTTTGATATACAAGGTTATAATTTAAAACCCGGGGGTTGAATTCAAGTAGTATGTAATATGAAAAATGCACTTTAATATATTTTGTTGGCCTTGACAAAATTTGATTAGCAAGGAGTATCATTCTTAGATTTCCTGGACCCGTTGCTGAGATGCTGTCTTTAGAAGTAAAGGATTTTGGTATAACAATGAACAAAAAAGATAAAAATAGTCACAATAGAAAAGATAAACCTTTCCTTCTTCGGTTGCCTTCATACTGAAAGAACTACTCGATCATATTCTTCATTTCAATATGATGAATGCCAGATTCTGTCTTTGAACTGATCAGTAAATGATTGCTCAACTTCAGAAGAAAACTTAGTTTGAGCTCTGACTTCTCAAAATTGTGAACCGGTATTTCATCAGTTTTCCTTCATTACATTTATAAATACGTCACTATTATTGAAATGTTAACATCTTTCTGGATCAGTTAAATTAGCCTACTTGAAGAGGGAGAAAAATTTTAACATTGTTCAGAGTGAAGAAAATAAGTTCGAAAGTTAATTATAGTCAGCAGAAATTCTATAATTAACGTCATTCCATCTTCTTTGAGCAAGTGAAGACCCTTAACAGTATAAAATTTTCCATTCTACAGTGTTTTTTTATGTGACTGTACGAGGGATTCGAAGTTCCCGCAATCTCTTGCCCCTAAAATGGCGGCGGCAGCCGGCTTCAATTTGCTAAGAATTCTGGTCGCCTTTCACATGCGATAGGAGGGGCCCGCTAGAAACTGCCACTTCACAACTCTAGTAGTTTGATTTCTGTCATACTTAATGTTTCTATTACACAAAGCCAGGGGAGCAAGAATGATACCGTATGAAATAAACAAATAATTTAGCCTAAGATTGAAATTTTAGCAAATTAATATAAAAGAAAATGAACGTTTCTTTATTAATTAATATCACATATTACTGATTTATTTACAAAATTGCGCAAGTGGTCCAAGAGCATAAATATTTTTAAAACAAGCAAATATTTTACCGGCTAATGAATATGAGGTACAAACGCCGTTTATTTTCTGTCATCAGTCTCTATACTGATTTGATACAATCTTCCATCTCTTCATATCTTCGTCTCGACATATCACTTGCAAAAACCTTCATATATTCCAATCGTTGTATCCTCTATAGTTCCTTTCTTCAACTGTTCCCTCTTCTAATAAATTAACCAATCCCAGATGTCTTAAAATCCGACCCACCATTTTGTCTCTTCTCTCTGTGCGACGTTTTCGCAAACTTCTTTCCTTGCAAAACATGTTCATTTCGTGCTCACATACCATAATGTACTGTGCTCCACATATATAATTTTAGAAAGTCCTTTCACTGTCCTAAATCAATATTTGAAATTAAAATAATTTCCTTTTCAATAACATTTATTTCGCTAATGTTCTTCTGCTACAAAATGAATTTTGCTTCCGCCTGGCATTCAGTCGTAACTTCACTTCTTAATTCACTTCATTCTCTTATTACATCTCTACCTATTCTTATATTTTATTGCTCTGATTTCCGTTACAATTGGCTTACTTTGTTTATGCTTAGACCATGTTCCTCTTTCAGTATACTGTTTATACCATTCAGTAATTTTTCAACATTCTCACCTTGTTATGCTTTCAAGAAATTCATTAGAAAATCACTGTATACTGATTCTATCTGTTTAAACACTTAATGTCACATCGATATATTTATTTTAATTCCTTTATTTCTTTATCTGCATACAACTTGAATATTAAAGGGGACATACTACTACCTAGTCTCACACTCTTTTTAACGGATGCTAGTCTCTACATATTTTTAAGCCATCTGATTCTCACATAGATTTTGAATTATTATTATTATTCGGCACTTACTGGTCAGTAATGAATATTCTGGAATAAGACACCACTAATCGGCGATTATCACGTAGAATTGTTCTCCCATTTCACATGATGGCTGCTGAGGCCGGATATCTTATTTTGGTTTATGTCAGTTGCGCGCGCTGGTAAATGTTGATTTGCGTTGTTCTATATCGCAGACTTCTCGCTGTGAAATTGCTAGTTGTATTCTCATTATATTGTAGAACTTGCTAAACAATGTCCAAATGCTTCTCACTGTCGTAACAATTGCTCTAATGCTCGTAGTATTAGTAACAGATATACCTCCGAGTGTTATAAATAGATGTCGTACGTTCATAATGACAATAATCACTATCACATTTTCATTCTACACTCTCTCGTACGAACGTACAAGCAACAGTCATAATAATAAGTGTAGTAATATTATTAAAGGCCAGTCTGGTTGTGTGCTGCATTTTGTATCCGGCCAGCTTGTCCTTCAAGTCACTCTTTCTGCTGGCGTCTGGAAGCCAACGCCAGTTTGCTTCAACACCGGTCGACAATTCGACAGGACTAGCTGTAAATCCAGCGAGTTATTTATTGCCGTCTGAGATACGTGCTTTATCAGCTAGCCGATCCTCAGACCATGGAACATAGTGGCAGACATAGCTGTCTTCATAGGAACATTTGGCAGTGGTGTTCGTAAAACCGTCAATTAAAAAATATTTTCTTAGCGACACGAATATATCTGAGGCCATAACGTTTTCACAAAGATGCTTAAGAAATAGTTTGGATTTCCATCATATAGATAGAGGTATGTAAAGTGGTGCCTCAAATTTTTACCCAGTTCCTGTATGACGGCATCTCAACACAATTATATTAAATGCTGATGAAAGAAACGTTAACACGAAACCCAACTACGATGGTACAGCCAACTGCTAACTCCTGTTAATGTTTTGTACGTTCGCAAGTTTTGATTTTTTTCTGGGTTGATGTTATCAAAAATGAATCGTACGAGATAACTAAAATCACATCTGCCCAATTTATCGAGCGTGGTGGGTGAACGGTTAACGTTCTGGCCTTGCATTCGGGAGGACGCGGGTTCGAATCCCCGTCCAAGCATACAGATTTGGGTTTCTTCCATGGTTTCCCCAAATCACTCCAGGCGAATGCCGGGATGCTTCCTTCAAACAGGCCATGACCAAATTCCTTCCCCCGTTCCTTGTCCCCAATTCGATCCCACCTCTAATGACCTTAGCTGTCTACAAGGCGTAAAAAAAAAAAAAAAAAAAAAAAAAAAAAAAAAAAAAAAAAAAGTCTGCCCAATTTCGTCTACGTGTCGAGAACGTATCGTTTTTGATGTGAGATAGGACAGTTTATATTCGTGGAACTTCAGTTTGGTTCTTTTTTTTAAAAAAGTTTGGTTCACAGTATACAATAAAATAACTTTAAATTTTTTTTTGTTACTAACTTGCACGTCAGTTTGAAAATTTTCTCCGAACCACATCTCTGCATTAAAACATTAACGATAATCATACCTTTTGATCAAAAAATATATTGTGAACGTTAAAAGTAATGGAGGCAATGTGATTATACTTCCGCTGCCAAAAGGTTGAACTTATTCCTCTGAGAAATAATGAATGCTTGTCCACTGAATATAGTGGATGAGCTGAAATGTTCGTGAGTATGTTATTCACTTCCTATTTGACTTACAAATTCCTCAAAGATTTCTAGACTGATACGCCACCAGTTCTGATAACGGTAAACGTATAGGTGAGTGCTAATATAGTTCGGGGATACTCTCTTCATAAATTACACATTTCACAAACAAAATCTACACATATCTTACAAATCACAGATAACATGTTTCACAGACAGATTTATTTGTTATTTATATAACATTATATTAAATATAACAAATAAAATATAATAAATATTTCTCTTATGCATTAAGCATAACAATACAGTTATGTTTATCCATTCGATTGTGTTCTAGCAGCAGCGTGGAGAGAAGATAGCTGGATGTCCACCTCCTCAATATTTGGTAGCGGAATAGATAAGCCATTGGTAGCTGCCCTAAGTACTTCTGTTCTCGCACCCATGGGAGTAATCGCCCGTTTCTTCACGAGATTTATTAAAGTGAAAACTTCTTTAGGCGCGTTGGACGATTTTTGTATGGAGGTAAACCGACACGCTATGACGGTTACGGGTATGACATGTACGTTGAACGCCTTTGGGTGGGTAAAATTTTATGAGTTCGCATCACCAACATGCTAATGTTAACAGTATATCTGTAGTTATAAGTATGACGTGTTGAACTTGGACAGAAGTGAAAGTATAGATTTTACTTTGTGACATATAAGCCACGTATACCAGCCCACCCTGATCTATAGCATTTGCTAATTACAGTTATTTATTTCAAAATTAATTGTAAAGTTTCTTTTTCTTGAAATAGTAATTCAGATAATAATAATGAAGCTTTGTTTCGGAACTTAGAGAATCCATTGTTGTCAATAGGCTCGCCAGCCAGCTTGCCGCGCATTACAGTACACTCGTAACATAGCTATATTTACATTGAGAGCAGTTCGCGCGAGGCCACCGAACAGTAAAGTCATGGTTAAGGTTTGTAGGGAATGATGCAGCAGCCTCGACAGAATGATAGAATGGTGTGAAAGATGTAGATAAAATTTTTATTTGGGGGGGGGGGGGAGGCTTTAGGGCACGTCAAGATTTTTGATAGAATTGAAAGAACATTGTGAAGAATTTGTGAATTAATTTGCTTTCCAATACGATCGTAATAAATGAAGTTAAGCGGTACATTGTATTATTATTGGTACAGTAATAATACCTTTCATTGAAGTATCTAAGAGAAAGGAAGAGTATTGATAAAAGATAAAACAAGTAATTAAAGTGAGTTATGGTTTTGAGTGAAGTGGTAGGAGAAGGCAACCTCGAAACAGTTAGAGGGTCAACTGTTGGTAGCGAGAGCGATTTTTTTTTTTTTTTTTGTTACTGCTTTACGTCTCTTTTTAACATCGAGGTCTTTAGAGACGGGAAAGGATGGGGGGCAAGGATGGGGGCAAGGAATGGGAAGGAATTCGGCCATGGCCTTTTTGAAGGAAGCATCCCGACATTTGCCTGGAGTGATTTGGGGAAACCATGGAAAACCCAAATCTGGATGCCCGGACGGGGATTCGAACCGCCGTCCTCCCGAATGCGAGTCGAGAACGCTAACCGTTACACCACCACGCTCGGTAGCGAGAGTGAGGATGTCGTAACTTGTATCATCTAATATATAAAAATGAATGTTTGTTTGTTGGTTTGTTCGTCTTCTATATGTTCCTATACCATTCATCCGATTGCGATGAAACTTTGCTGAGTTATTGTGAGTTTTTCTAGCGATAAAAAAAAAAAAAATTCCCGCTCTTCCCCAACACACCCCTCAAATTTTCTTTCAAATGATCTCCACACCAACATACAGTTTTTATCCGATTTTGATAGTACTTCAAAACAAGATGATCCGGTAACTCGGCGGCTAACCCGCTTACTTCTGTAGGTTTCTCTCTTCGGTCGTGGGTTCAAATTTCTTGGAACGCAGTAGTTTTTAGGAGTTTTATTTGATTATATGACCTACGCCTGGACGTTCTGTGGTTCTGATTCCACGTTATACTGTAGGCCTCTGAGGAAAGGAATTGGCCTTCCTGCCTCTGACACAATAGCTTGGTACATCTCCTAAGGGAAGATTCGACCAACCGTCGGGTTGTGGACTAAGTAAGATTTTAAGTTTTTGAAGTGAAAACTCTTTACGCGCGTTGGGTGATTTTTGGATGGCTAAAATCTTATGAGTTCTCGTCATGCTAATGTTAACAGTATATCCATTGTAGTAAGGGTGGATAAATACGTTATATTTATCTATCATACATTTATGATTAATCATTAATAAATGGGGATTTTGATTTAGTTTTTATGAAGGAGTGAAAATATGGATTTTGCAAGAATCTCGATGTTAGTTGGAATATAGGAAAACTGTCACAATATGACATTTATTTTCTTATCATTGGCGATTACAAGTCTGAGCGAATTTACCATTAACATTAACACAAATTGGCAAAATCATAAAAGCAACGCTCAGAGGTACAATTAGCCGTCATGAGTAAGCAAACAATTGTGTATTTACTATTAAATCCATCTCAGAATTAATATGCAAGAAATAATGATATTTGGAAACAATTTACAATACAAGTTATGACGAACTCAGATATAGGTATCACAATACTGTGGCTTTACATTTCAAAAAAAATTATGGCCCCCACGAATGAACAATACGCCATTCGAAAATAACTAATTCTGGCAAACTACGCCGCTAGCTGAGGGGTTTTTCAGTTACCAAGTTAGAACATGGATCTATCCTCTCAAAGATGCTTAAGGGTTCACTTTCACGGAATGCACAATCAGATGGCTTGGTCGTAATAATTTAACATTATAGTTCTGATTCTGATGTCTGCGGTATTCGGAGATGACCCGCGGTATGTGAGACTGTCTCACAAGGCGGCTACAGGCACGCCCGTAGTGGTAATGCGCATCATCGCATTACTAGCTGTGTCGCCGTGCGGAAGCTACTCCAGCAAGCCGGCAGCTTTCTATTTCCGACACCAGGAGTCGGACTGCAGCAGTTAGCAACTTTCGGAGTCCACCACAGACTAGCATCGAATCGAATGAAACTCGTCGCTCTTCTATCTCGCGGGGGAAATTTCTGGCTCCGCCCCTTGCAGTCTCGAAGATCACATTTAACAGAAAATTCCCAGGATTTTAAGTTATGTGATCATTTGGATTGGATCTAGAGGTTGGCACCTAATGCCACGTGATATCCCCGAAATCTTATTTGGCCCGCGTATATCGCAGAGGTCGGACATATTCGGTGAAGTTCGCCGGGGTGAGAACGTATTCGGGTGGCGGGTTTTTACATCAGGTCAGCGGCTTGTTGTGAAATCCCCATCCCAAGGTGAAAGCCGGCAAAACCCTTTATCCTTGACTTCCTGCCTCCGTGGCTCGGGAAGGCCACGATTAGCTTCAAGCCTACACAGCTCAATAATTCTTTAATATTCGTTGCAACAAGATACACTGAATGTTCACCATTGCATTACAGTCCTCACTTAAAATCTTGCATACTTTAAGAAATTACAAAAAAAAAAAAAAAAAAAAAAAAAAAAAAAAAAACTATTTAGTTGGTCGCCCCAGATTTATGTAAATTACTGTAACATTATGATTTATATAATAAAAAAAATGCACATTAGAATGTGGCGACAGCGTTCGTTACACTATAGCTATAAGTATGACAAGTTGAACTTATGATAGTCATATTTTTAAGTTTTAATTTCTGTCGGCAGTCCCCAACGAGTGTCAATCTTTTTTCTATTACTGATTTTCCAGCAATATTTGTCAGATGTTTGAGGTACGTGAGTGATCTGTCAGTTGTGACGCCAAAGTATTTTGGGTTGGCGTTGAAAAGAACTGTCCCGGTACCGAAGAGGAGTGAGAGCTGTTGCCTTGCCTGCTGGTTGGATAAATACATATAACACGACACTGTTTTCATAGGACTTGGTCCGTGGTACAGCTATTTAGTTCCACCCAAAAGTATACTGACATGGCGGCTGTTTAATATATTTGCCATAACTAGACAATGCTGTTAAAATCGGACTATCCAGAACAGCGGGTAGATGCTTTAAAAATGGTATTGGGCCAAGTCAGGTGCAAGTGTTCTCCTTTAATCGTGTACGCATTATAGTCTCATTATTATGTTAACTCCCAAGTATAGGCAACACAATACAAATACAGAACTTACTTTAAAACGCTCATGCCCTTGACCGGACTATAACAAGCGATCCTGACTTGGCGAGCCTAGTTGGCTGATGTCTTTTAGAGTCTGAGTCTCGATAGGATTTCATCAAGCTTTCCAGTAGAACGGCTTTGTGCCGTTATCTGCCAGCTATATCAAGAGAACTGCAGAATCTCTTTCCCATCCGACAGACGATCTCCCTTTTCACATCTGACGATCTCTTGGACTGAATACCATTTTGATCTCCTGTCATCACTACGCTCAGCAACATCATAGGTCCGCTGTCTTTTTAAATAATTTGATGTCTGTTATCTCTTCTTGTCTTTTAGTTTAACACAGCATTTCAGTTTCCATAGTTCTTTAAACTGCGTTTTAATTATGTTTTAGAGTTCATCCAAAATACACTATTAGTTGCTGTATCTATCTATATTAATGGCCTTCTTAGATACAATGTCGAGTTTACGTCAGTCCAAGTTAAATAAATGATTGATGCATAAATTTAGAGTCAATATCTAAACACAATAATGAGTTTTAACTTCATCATACAAGTTACGAGCTGGTCTTGTAGACCAGAACAAATACGGATTAAAATTAATAAATAAAAACAAATCCACTTGTCACAAACTCATTTTTACACTTTTTGGTCTTAAAGACAGTGGAATGGGTTCTGAAAGTTTCACATCTTCTTTGGAATCAACTGCTCATCGATACCGGAAAGAATTTTAAAACAGGAACGTGAAAGAACTCAGACGTGACTTTTTGCAAGAAGTGTTTCGTCATTCGCTTGAAGTGATTTCTGGAAGCGACGGAAAACGGAAATCAGGATGACTGGACTGGTGATCGAGTCAGTGTCCTCCCAAATAAGAAATCCCAGCGCTACCCCTTACACAGCAGCTTGATCTGATGGAGATTTTCTGTAGTGAGATATCTCGCCTCACACTAAAAATTTGGTCAATATAGGTATACACCTTGTAATGTATCATTAAAGAAAAGAGCGTGAAAGATATGTGTCCATCCGTGCCTCTGTTTTTTGCAGGTCTGTGCCGTGTCAGTCCTGAGAGCATAAGCGATATCTGCTTGTCGCCCAAAGGAGTGACGAATTGCAGAACAGACGGAGGAGATGGACCACAGCTGAGGACGGGGCCCGTTGCCCGGATAGTCTTCAGTAAAAAAATAAAATAAAAAGGAAATCAGTATCCAAGAACGAAGCGTGAGGTGGAGCGAACGAGTACAGCCAATCGGGGCAATTTGTAATATTCTTATTAACTGAGAGCGATATGTTGCATATATGGGCCAACCGGCGACAAGATCTTCCCTCCTAATACGGAGATTGGAGTACTGCTTCGAAAGGGGGTGGAACACGAGGCTTCTTCAGGGCAGCACTGACCAGAGGAGAGAGACTTGGTGGTTGCCTTCCTAGAGAGGAATCAAGCTAGCTGGGCAGTCAAGCACGCCGTATGGAGCGGCTGTTCCGTCACCTGGAGAGCGGGTCAACCCACCGACTGCACAATGTAATTTCCCTTGCTGACGGGAAATTTATGCGTGTGAATTCCACGTTTCTTTGGCATCGGCGAGAGCCAGGTGACTCGTACCTGCGCAGAAAGACCGAACGATTTATGGCAGGCCGTAAAGTTAAAAGCTTTACGCATTCAATGAAATTCAAAGGACAGTATAGGGACTGTGCCGAAATGAGGATTTCCTGGTACAGCAGAAAGTTGAAACTAGAGAAACGATGCTTCGGAGAAAAAGTCAGGTTGCGGAACACCTCTGTTGGGAACCAGCGAATCAAACTGTGATACGAACTTTTAGAAACCATAAGTTTTTTATGTTGCATGAGGAGCGCCAATGGAGAGAGTGGCCGACCCGCCAAACGCTGTGACTCGCTGAAATTTCCCGCGTCTGCTAGAACTCCGGAGCCTGCAAGTTTACAACGGAGCGGACAAGCGGGAGGGAGGACATTCTGTTTCTGGCCAGCAAACAATCCACACCGGCGCACGACGGGAGATTGCCGACCTGCGGGTAGCTACCTCGCCAAGTGACCTTGCGCCCAGCTGATCAACAGGGTCTATGAGACTCTGTTTTATCTGCACGTCATCTGCTACGGTAAAGAACGCCGGCGATGTATAGACACTCTTGCGTCATTCAACCCTAGGCAACGCTCTGAGATGAGAATCATGCTCTAAATTGTTCAAAAGAAACTTTTAATATTCAGTTCTGTTCAATAAACCAATCAATTTTATATTCAAAGAAAGTAATAGGTGTTGTAAACCCTGCTTTCAATAACTTCCTTTCCAATGTATCAGTATATCATTTGAATAGATAACGATTTGTGTTTTTTTAATGGTATTTTAAAATTACATTGCTTTGATTAAAAGTATTTCAGAATTGGAACGTCGCTTCTCTCGGATAGAGAACACTTCCATTCTTGGCGCCTACCCGGGATTAATTTTGCAAATTAACTTATTAATTAATAATGCTCATTATTTTATTCTAAATTTAATAACGTCACAAACAAGACGTTACAACAACTAGATTCGTCTACGATAGTAATAACAATTCAGGGAAGAGAAACTTTTGCATAGAGAATCTTTGTCCTTTTGTGCTTTCAAAAGAAAATTAATCATTGTTAAATTTCATAAAATAAAGATGATCAAGTACTTAATCAAACATTAACGTCATGTTGTGAACCTTGTTTTCACTATGTCCCATCCAGTCATATAATATGTCGCTTGACTTAGTTAAGAATTCTAGTTATTAAATAATTCATATTCAAATTTACATACCTTGAGATCTGGATGTCACTTCCCTCATAACAGGGAACACTCGAAAATGAATCTCTGGCACCCACCTGATTTTGAAACATTAAAACTACTTGTAAAAATAATTATAGGAAGTAAATGGTCACAGTTTGGTCAAGTAGTCGCTCTCCTCAACATAGGGGACACTTCAACCTTGAAATTTTCTAAAGGTATTTATTTATTAATAACGTCTTTTTACAGATTTGCTCACACGGACATAGGTGAGTGGACGAATTTAAAATATGGTGGGTATGGTTCGAAAGTAACGGAGGAAAAATAGAAATATGGATGAATTATTCTTTTGTGAAATGTTCATGGCGTTAAAAATAAATAAGTTTTTAGGTAATTTTTATAAACTACAAACAGCGAATAGTAGAAAGTAAGAGCGCGTGTGGAAAAAATATATTCCCAAGCGATATACGAACCTACCAATCTTAGTACGTCTCAATGCACTCAACTGTTCAGACATTTTAATCAAGGGGCTTTCCTGCTGGTGTAAACTCAGAAAATTTTAATTTAAAATTTCTAAACTTCGTTTTCTTGCAAATTAAGTCTCAACATTACGAACTACACTAAGGTGAGGTGTCTGGGATTTTATACTATTTCCAGATTAGTACTGAAGGTACTGTTAACTAGGTGACCGGTGCGAAAATTTTGTAAATAAAGTACGATGAACGGCGAATCTGAATACAACTAAGCTGAACAAAACACAGACATTACATCCATATCTATAAGATACTTGGTGCTGCTATCTAGATTTAAAGCGAAAATTTCTCCAATAAAATGCTTACATAAGAATTATACAGCAAATACACAAAAGTTTCCGTAGCAAAAAAAGTATCCGGAAAGTTTCTTCCTGTAGGAAAGATATACAGTTTTTGCTATCAGTAATGCGATCAATCCTTATCAAAGACAGTGAGCCAGGCGGTTTTGCTTTGAATTGTCTCATACGCGTGACCTTGATAGTTAATACTTTTCCTCTCATCAGGTTGAATTTTGATAAATTCCTTTCTTCATTTATTATGTTTTCAATGCGGAGACATTAATTTTTAAAATGATTTTGTTGTAAAAAATGTTATGGTCTAATTTCCTGCTCCAACACGTCACACAGTAAAGATTTTAATTCAGGTTTTAAGTTTTCAGACGAAAAAATCTGTTCAGTAGTTTTTACGTGATGTCAGAACAAACAGAAAAAGCTCCTTCAAATTTGCATATACAAAGATATATACATCGATAAGAATCATTTGGAAAGATTCATGTTCACGCCAACTAACTGAAATTCAGTTGCTTCACATAGGGGTGTTGATATCAGTTATGGTAAAGGAAGAGATGGGTTGCTATCGTCAGCGTGTACTGCAGATAAGTTAGGGCTGCGCACAGGGTAGTTAATATAACGCCGGTCCCTTGAGCCGTGATTTGCGCAGAGAGCGCCAGCTTTTAGCCGCGCGGCCCCGCATTCAGCCGGCTCACAATAAACGAGCTTCGGTCTTAATTGAAGGCCATTAATTTGCCAGCGGCGCCGGCAGGGGCGCTCGCAATCAAACGCTTAATGCTGACGGCAATCCGCTATCACGCCTCGGAGGTACCGCCCAGCAGTGCTCTAAGCCGATTTGCTGCACGCGGCCGACGGATAGCACCTAATACGTCTGACGGCTGCTGCGCCATCAGGAACGGCTCACACACACATCTGCCAGCGGGAGCAACTCAATTCACCAGCAACCGGCGCTGCTGTTCAGAGTTCCAATACTCTTTTTTCGTCATCGACAATTTCCAAGGGAGTCAGAACTACGTTGCACAAGTGCCTTGAATCTCTTGTAACCTCCCCCTTATGATCTTTCTTTAACTTCCCTTCGCCCCCCCCCCCTCCGTTTATCTCTTTTTATTCCTTTTCCAGCGTCATTACTATTTAATGAACTTTGTATACCAAACATTGCTTCTTAGAGCCATTACACACTTAAGAAATCTTATCAGGGGATTAAAACTGGGGAAGAATCACAATATAAATTAAAGGACAGTGCCGGATCTAGGGGGGGGGGGAGGGAAGGAAAGTTCAGGGGGTGACAAAATCGTATTTGAACGGGGAAATTCTATCTCGCGGCAATTTTATGTCGCGACAATTAAATGTCGCGACAATTAAATGTCGTGGCAATTATATGCCGCGGCAATTATATGCCGCGGCAATTATATGCCGTGGCAATTATATGCCGTGGCAATTATATGCCGTGGCAATTATATATCGTGGCAATTATATGTCGCGGCAAGTATATGTCGCGGTGATTATATATCGCGGTGATTATATGTCGTGGCAAGTATATGTCGCGGCAAGTATATGTCGCGGCAAGTATATGTCGCGGCAAGTATATGTCGCGGCAAGTATATGTCGCGGCAAGTATATGTCGCGGCAAGTATATGTCGCAGTGATTATATATCACGGTGATTATATGTCGTGGCAATTATATGTCGCCTCAAGTATATGTCGCGGCAAGTATATGTCGCGGCAAGTATATGTCGCGGCAAGCATATGTCGCGGCAAGTATATGTCGCGGCAAGTATATGTCGCGGCAAGTATATGTCGCGGCAAGTATATGTCGCGGCAAGTATATGTCGCGGCAAGTATATGTCGCGGCAAGTATATGTCGCGGTGATTATATGTCGCGGTGATTATATGTCGCGGCAATTATATGTCGTTGCAATTCTATGGCACAGCAATTACATGACGTGGCAATAATATGTCGTGGAAATTATATGCCGCGGCGATTATATAGTCGTGGCAGTTATATGTCGCGACGATTATATGTCACGGATACTTTTTTAAAATTGTATTTTAGCTCCACTACTGCCCTGGAGGGGGCGACACTCGGTGTGGTAAAAATGTGGGGGGGGGGCAAATAATTTTCGCAGCGCAGTCTGACAATCCGTTAGAGAAATTCCAGATCAGCCACTGTTAAATATTTTCATTATCATTTATCTAGGACAGGAATATCAATGAACCAGTAAAATCTTCACAAATACTAAAACACGCTAAGATAATCTACTTGAACAATTATAATGTGCATCAATATGGAACATGCATTCACTTCACAGTCTTATTATACATTACTTTCAAGAAGGTTAAATCTTATTGCGTCCTTTTTTCCGCTTGAATAATTGTCTTTACAGTAATATACATTATCTTCGCCCACGGCACATATTCGAGAGAATATTAATACACATGGAGAGAGAGAGAGATCTCAAATTGCGATCTTGGCGTGGCTTCACTATTGGAACGCATTGCAGAACAGTACCGACGAAGATCGCAACTGAACAAATTAGCTGGTCACACTGAGACATAGATCACGTGAGAAAGGCTTTTTAAACATTTTCGTCTAACGGTACACCAGATCGGGAACCAATGATCGTGTTTCACTATCGACCCTCGAAAACCAATTCTGCGGGGGTTTGGCGTAGCACCTCTGGCTTATGGGTGCTGGTACACAAAAACCGGAGAGTTAAGCCTATTGCTTCTCTACAACTGGCGGAATTTCATTTTCTGGAGATGGCCTACACCTACTACTGTTGAGTCAGGGCACCAGACAGCCTGGCGGGTGACGTCACAGAACCAACCAGCTAAATCCAACAATGGCCGCTGCTTCTGCTTACTTTCTAAAATACATTTATCCAGGGCTTTTTCTGAGTTAGCTTCCACTCCCGATATTCTAAAATGCTGTTCTTAATTTATCCTTACTGCTATGTTCACAGTTCTCTAATTGTTTACTGTTTTTCGTCCTTTATATTTATTACTTAATATTAAATTTCCGGCGGGACGTAGGCTATATTACTTCCTACATCGTGAATCCGTCGCATCACACTCTGAAACGACAACACAAACTGAAGAGCAACAAAATTCTTCACTGAACATATCATCATCTCGAAGAACTGATTCCCTCTGGAACATAAGCATCTCTAGCTTCTACTGTCCTTTCGCTTCCATTGCTACTAAATAGTAAAACTTCTAAATCATATGAAAGCTCAATATTAATTATTAGACGATTGTAATGAGAATTAATGTATAACTTAAGTTCTAAGTACATAATTTATGGTTTTTTCACTTTACCATCAAAAGTGATCGAAAGCAAGAGAGAGAGGACGTTTCTTAAATAATAATTATTATTTGTTTTGTATACGTTGGTAGGTGGCCATATTACTGCATGTCCTTTGCGTTATAGAAACTACTTCACCTTTAGAAAGTATTCGAAAAGAGAGTTCGTGTCGTTATCATACAACAATTTTCATACTCAATGGTACTTGCACCTAATGGGTTAATTGACATGTAAGCAGGTAGTTTTAGTAATGACCTGGCGACAAGGCTTTTATGGGTTGCGCATTCCGCCCCTATCACAGTCGCCTTATACTACCGGATACAGGAGATCTACAGTTTAACGTGGAATCCGAACCACGGAAGTGATCTGGCGAACTTAACGTTACACAGCAAGCTATGTCAAAGGTAAAGGTCGGGTTAAGAGCCTTTTAAAATCCAAGCGGAAAAAGGGATATGAAACGGGGATCTGAGAATCTCCAGTCAGAAGCCTTAACCACTGAACTACCAGTCCTCTCAATAGGGAGTTTTCATAGAAACGTGTTGGTAGTACAAACTTGGGCAGCTCGTTGTTCAGTTGTTTTCATTACTGCTCCAGGCAGCACCATTATAGGAGGCTATATAACAGATGTAAACGAGCTCCTGGTCTCATTCGTCATTCAGACGCAGCTCATCATGCAGATGAAGCACGTCTGTCTCGACCATTACTTTTCCCTCCTCTGGTTGTTGGGGTAGAGGCACGAAGATTGCACATTGTCAAGCAACATGGGAGACTGCGCATGCTCGACTGTGTACTTATACGTGTGTTCTACTATTAATTCCGATTGGTCTGTTATTCCTCTTGATGTTTCTTATGGAACTATTATTGTAACTGATTGTCTAATTGTCTACTTGTGGATGTGTTCAACTATTTCAGTTTTTTTTGTAATCTTCATCTATTTCATTCTGTTTATGGTATATCGTGATTGGTTTGATAACACCATAGTATTAAATGAACTCAATGACAGTTAAAGCTGGAAATTTCTTCTGAGCTTTAAATTTTAGCACAAGCTGGCTTTTAAAAATAATAACAAAATCTTGTAATGTCAAGAGAGAGTATCCCAGGTCAAAAGAATGCAGTGAATCTTCGCATTGACTGGAAGCCCGTACGCTCCGCTAGACAATTTACACATCTATCCTCAACTCTTTTTGGCTCTCCCTTCTTCCACCTCTTTCTGAGACCTCTTTTCTTCCAGTTTCAAATTACACATTAAGTTGGTGCTATTTCTTCACTTCATCCTCTTCATACGCCCATACCTCTTCCTATTTTAACCTGCACAGTTTCCTCATTTACCGTTCCTTTCACATGCTTATGTCGCAACTTGTATAATTATTGTTTTAATTCTGTTATACTGAATCACTGCTACAGCGTTAGAATGTGTTAAATGTATCTGACATTTTTGCGGATAGTATAACAGATTCAGGTTATTTATTCCTTCTCATATAATTGTAAATTACTTGGTATATACTGGATTGTTTCTACTTTTTTTCCCTTGTGGCTTGACGTATCGTCGACATCATTAGAGACGACAAAGAAATGGGTCGAGGAACGGGAAGACGAAAAGTAATTGGGCCTCGGTCTTTTGTAATAATCATTACGGCTTCGTCTGAAGTGATTATGAAAAATCAAAATTTGGAATTCGAACATGCGTCCTCCGCAATGCAAGGTCATTGGTATTGCACCTCCAGAAATTTACATTTGTTGTGCATCGAAACTGAGCATGGTTAAAGTTCTTGTTCATCATTATCATCTTGAATAACTTCCAACCACTGGCTGGGTCTGCTTAGAGTCCTTATTGATTTTGTTAAATTTAGTTAAAGAAATCTCCCTATTTATATTGATAACGTTTCATTGGATCTGTGAAGGCCTTGTGATTGTATGGGTTATTCAGCTTCATTAGTCAGTGTTCCATCCTGAAATGCTTCATGCATAACTCGGAATGGGAGTTCAGTTTTCCAGGCCATTTTGTAAACTTTACTGCCTTCAAGCTGTGAGATATGAAACACTGTGTAATCAGTTTAGTAAAGTCTGATAGTTGCGTTCCGCTTCCAGTCTTAGGTGACATATATTCTTGATGATTATCATTTCAGTAAGTTTCATTAAAGAAGAACCGAGGTGTAACTTCTGAATAAATATTTAACAAGTAACACCATGTTTAGAGAGAGAGCTAAAATCGAAAAGAATAAAGTATAAAAACTAAGTTATCTTTATTGGGATGACTGAAAGTGTATCGACTCATTTCGACTCGCGCCTGGAAAATAACTGTTGTATAACATTATAATAGTTTAGTTGATCTGTATTGGCCAAAGTTTTTTAAATGTATTTTTGATCATGTGTCCGTAACGGCCAGAGAATTTCCTACATATTCCAGATAATGAGCGTTATTTAATAGCCAATTAAGTTCGAAGAAATGAATTGCCAGAGTAGTCGTTTAAGAAACATATCTGAAGTCTGATGTCCACTTTACCTAACGTAATAACACACGCACAGTAAACACGAAGAAAGACCACTAACGGAAGTGATCGGTAAAATGCCTTAAAGAAAATACATAATCCATAATGTATAAATTTTGGTCAGGCAATAATATTATTGGAAGTTTTGATTAAATTGCAGTTTAGCCTAGGTCGGAATGACAATTGCATTCATGTTACATCAGAGGCCATGACTTATATAAGATTTTTTATTTTGCTTTCATTAGTTCCATGTTTTTTCAGCATTAATGTTTTACCATATTTTTTTAAGAATGAAATGCCACGAAAAGCAAACTTAATGAATGTATCCCGGCAATAAATTTAATATAAGTGGCTTAGCTATTAAATTTTGCACACAACCTAGTAATATCTCTGGTCGCATTTGTACTGTAAATAGGAACTTTGTCCAATGATTTACTTATTTTAATAATGTATTTCTGGTATTATTCCTGTTTAACGGGGAAAAACTGGAATTTACAAATGTAAATGAAATATGCTTCCTGACTTCAATAATAAAAAGGATTTTTTTGGTTGTGCAGGAGTATATATCTCACCAAATATTCTCGTTGTGGAAGCAAGGGTGAGGTTGGTCATCTAGGTGGCATATTTGAAGTCTCAATGTCAACTTTAAATAACTTAATAACCCGTGAATAGTGAACGTGAGAAAAGGCTAATAATGAAATTAGCAAATAAAGCGTAATTTAAACTAGAGGTGTTACTATATATTTCAGATTATGAAGTTTTTTAATAGCAAAGCAAATCTGGAGAACTAAAATACTTACTTAGGTGATAGATCTGAAGTCTGTTGTCCACTTTAAAAATCTAATACCCCTCGTACACTGAACACGAACAAAGACCATTAAAAACACAAAAATTCACACACCATTAAAGAAATTGGTTATTGAAACACGTAAAAAGCAAATAAACGGTAATGTATATTGCTTTCATTAACGACGCGTTACTGGAAAGTAGTTCCACGTTTTTACAGCCGTAAAGTTTTACAATTTTTTTTTTAAGAACGGAATAATACGAAAATCAAATTTATAATCATTCATAATTTTGGTATTCTGTTTGTTAATATTATGAGATACGTGAGTCGGAAGGCCTGCGAAGGAGGGCATCTACGTATATTTGTCTGTGGAAATTACCGAAGAACAGAATCAGTAACTGATATGGTAAAGTATCTGGATTAGGATCCACTGGAAGACAGGATGGGGTTGAAGAGAGTGCTTGGAAAATTTGAGACGCATTACGGTGTTGAATTTTGGAAAGATATTGGTAGAATTAAGATTAATTAATGGTAGGGAAAAAAAGAAAATGACTAAAAAAGAGAACTCGATTTCGGGTATTATAAAGTATGAAATTTTTTTTTGCAGGTTAAGCAATCCTGGATTGAAATAAATTACCTAGGAAAGTGATGAGTGTTTTACCAAAAACGCTTAAAACATTAAAACTCCTAAAGGGTGAAAATAGTCGGATTGGAAAATTAGACTTAAAGAATTTGAGGCTGTTTTTTTTTTTTTAGTGATGAGTAGGAAGCGCTAAATTAATCTAAATTAAATAAATTATTAGCCTTGGAGCTTCCACTGGCCGAGTAGTTTATTTACTTCAAAATGTAGTAGAGTTTAGTTGCAAGGGATTGGCCGGGCGTACGAGTTTTCGGCAGGCAGATGCGTGATTAGAGTGGCACGGAGAGAGGGTGGCTATACGTGTGACAGATAATCGACGGTGTTTATGAACATTCCTGACGATGCGACTCCATGCTGTATTATGCTACAATCTATTTAAAATATTTCTCACAAATAAATTCAGGAAAATAGAAATCCTCAAGGAATGCGCAGAAAGAACAGAATTACAAATTTCATTTCAAAAAACAAAATTCATAGGAAAAAATAGAAACACAAAAACTAAGGACAAAATATTGTGAAACCAACAGGGTAAACAGTCTAAACACCTAGGCGAAATAGAACCAGATGGACTAGAAGGGAAAGCACAGGAAGCAAGAGTACAGAAGATGAAGAAAGCAATGGGATTAGTACAAAATATTTACAACAAAAAATATATTTCAAACAACACCAAGACATAACATGGTAATTACGACTGCAGTCACATATGCAAGTGAAACATTGGCAATGAACACTAAATAAGCAACAGAACAACTCAAGAAAGAAAAATCCAGGGACCCAGATTCAATGAAGATGGACAGTATAAACTTTAAACTAGAAAGACGACAGAGAAAATGTCAAACATAGAATCAGATATGAAAAAAAAGGCTGAAATTTTTTGGACACCTCAGCAGACTTTCGAAGGAAAAAACAACAACCACATGGATGAAGGAGGTAGAGAAATTCCTGAAGTCTGCAGGCATTGCTAAGAGAGAAATTTTTTAAAAGAAAGTGAACTCATGGGAAGTTATTTTGGAGAAAAGAAAAGATCTAAACGCATCTGGACTAGTGATGAAAAGAAAACCGTCAGTGAATTAATGAAAAAGTATTGGCCCGAACATCCCAAAGAAAAATTGAACACATCGAATCAAAATTGCATTCAACAGTCGTCAGTAACAGGATATCTGAACAATGTTCGTTCAGGGTGGGATGAGTAAAGTATTACGAGCAAGAATTTGGCTCCCTTTGTCTCCATGGTGGATGGCCAATTAATTACCATATAATTTGTCATGGCAAAAGGCTGAGCAATCCAACTGACACCTCATAATATAGTGACCGTGACATAATACCACCTACCGAATGTGCGCGAGTTCATGCGGGTTCTGATGTCATGACTCTCATTAACTGCAGTGTTTTCGTTTCCTGACAGTTTAAGCTTTGGAAATTTCTGCGCTGTTCTTTGAGTTCCAAGCTTATTATTTCAGCTGAATTTTACTGTCGAGTCTACGTGCTGTGTCCTCGATTGTGAACGATCGCTTTGGATTAGTTATAATCTTATTTCCTTTCACGGGATAGTAAAGAGATACTAATTTCATTGTGACAGTATTCATATTCCTTAGATGCAAGTCGGCAAGCAGAATTTTACACTGATAGATAGATTATGTTGATCAATGTTCAACCGAAACTCTAAACACGGTGTGGCAAAAGAGCTTATAGTGTTATTCCAAACTACTATGTAAGGATTACCAGAATTTCTGTAAGTGCAGTGTATAAACAGGATTGTCAGGATAATCCTGCAACCGCAGATAGGTCATTTCCTACTATACGAATAAATTTTAAGCTCACCATTTTCAAGATATTGATGTGTTTTTTCGAAACATGTGACTTTCTTCAGTTTATTCCGTCGTTTCTACAAATTAAGACTTTTTGAATCGTTACTAGGTTTCTTTTAAATGATTTTGTGTAGGCATTAATAACTTATTTGTTTCACGATTACGACTTGTTGTCGGCAGCATTATTACAAGATAAAATTTTTACAGTAATTGCAAGAGATATGAATTAAACTTCCGTTTTCTAAATTAAGGAACGCAACTAAGGGGGCATCCATAAATTACGTGAGGTGTTTTTCCGGATTTTTGGACCCCCCCCCTCCCCCCTGGTGAGATTTCGTGAGATCTGGCCGGACCCCCCCCCCTCTGGTGAGATCTGGTCCGTGAGAACCCCCCCTAGAAATCGCCCTGGAAACTTTTTTTTTTAGGTCACACCCTAACTTTTTTGACGAAATACCCTCCTAAAATCGACTTTGCCGCAAATTTGAGACCTTTTTTTTTTTTTTGTTCTACTGTCCCCAAATTTTTCTCAAAATCTCACGTGAGATTTCCGTAGACCCCCCCCTCCCCCTTGGTGAGATCTGGTGAGATTTCGCAGGACCCCCCCCCCTCCCCTATTTCACCAGGATTGCATGCCGGCAGTGTTTTTAATGCCGCGGGATTTTTGCGGGACTTGCGCCATCCCGTGGGATTCCGCGGAACTGGCGCCAACAGTTTTTCAACGCATATTTTTAACACATAGTTATTTAAAGTGTTTACAAATTAAGTAATAAACAAACGTCAATTAATTAAATTAATAAATCTATTTTAATGTTAAATGATAAAAATTAAGAGTTAATAATATTTTAATTAGCAAAATTAAAATATTTTAGCTTGTCTTCAGAATATTTTGAGCTTTACATTAAAAAAATCTAAACCAGTCTTTAAATAAATAATAAAAATGCAAAATGTTCAGACTTAAGTCATATTATGTACCCTACAATAAATCATATCAGTTTGGAAGCATGGTATACATAATGGCCAAGTCAGCAGAGTTTTTTTTATTATTATTCTAAATAAACGATCTATAACAAGGAGAGGAAGCATCCTATTTAACAAGGTGATGCGAATGTACTGTGTGAAGTATAGACTTGGTTCAGAACAAGATCTCATAACTTTTTGTCACTACACAAGCACGATACTTGGTCTATTTTTTACGATAATTGTTTTTGTGGAATTCATTACTATGTCCCCGGATTTCTTGATTGATCTTTTGATCATATAGCTAAATTCATTGTTATTGAAAGAAACTACTCACCATGACGTAAACTGTTAAGTATTTCAGTTTTACGTTAAGTAGCATAACGACTTTTTTATAGTGCAATTAATTTTGTATGTAGGAAAGGAGACTTTCTTGGCGTATAATTACAATGAAGTTTTCACGGGTGTATCTTCGAATTGCGTTGTAAAAACACGAAATTTCGCACGTGAGGAAGACGGCGGAGGCAGCCGTTGAAGAATGATGTTTATACACCCATGAAGACTTCATTGTAACATTTTTTGCCTTTAATCGAAATAATAACAAGGAATCGAAAGGATGCATGCTATTCACTCAAAATATGGTATGGTAATGTATGGTGGCGATTGACCAAATCATCCAAGGATGGATTAATCGAAATCCAGAGCGGCACATCTAAGCAGGCGGCTTTCGTAAAAAAACATGTGTTTCAAACAAATTGAAGCGGCGGTCGAGACAACAATAAGTCAAAGCATATACAACTGCCTTTTGATAACTGCTAAATAAACAGGTATACAATCGTTAAAATTACAATAACATTAGTTTCGTTTCAACGTAAGTTTTAATGAATATGTAAAAGTGGATCTCTTTACTTATGAATTTTTTTTTAATTTAATTTAATTGCAATGGAGCACAGGCTCCGGTGGCTATTTCCCTACACACCCAACTTCCCCCTATCCTACACTCACCTACATTTGCCCTCTACAAATTTTAACTTTAAATTATTTTAACGTTT
Source organism: Vandiemenella viatica (assembly GCA_031002005.1). Classification (NCBI taxonomy): domain Eukaryota; kingdom Metazoa; phylum Arthropoda; class Insecta; order Orthoptera; family Morabidae; genus Vandiemenella; species Vandiemenella viatica. Next base: position 142,674,186 of record JARYHS010013631.1, on the reverse strand, counting down.
TCGGTAGGTTATTCATCATTCCCCTTGGTAACTCATTCCAATCCCTGACACCTTTACCTAAAAAAGAGAATCTTCCCACACCCTTGTGCCTGAAATCAAGTGCCAGCTTGTGGTCATGGTCATCTTTTCCCTTCCATGCACTACTTTTCATACCTACTGCAATATCTTTCCATGCCTCTTCGCCAGTATACGCCCTGTACACTCCCATTACCCTCCTCATCCTCCTCCTGTCTTGCAATGAATCCCATTCCAGCTCCTTTATCATATCTGTCACTGATTGCATTCTGCAATAATTTCCAGAAACAAATCTAGCAGCCCTTCTTTGCACCTTCTCCAACTCCTGTATTTGATACTCAAAATGTGGGTCCCATTCTACACTACCATATTCGAGCAATGGTCTTACCAAAGTTTTGTAACCCAATTCCTTTACTTCTCTCGTTCATCCCCTCATCACTCTCTCCAACAAGTGCAGAATTTTGATACCTTTTCCTACCACCTGTCCAATGTGTCCTGCCCAGTTAAGCTTGTTATCAAATGTAATGCCAAGATATTTACATTTCAAGTCTTCAGCAAGCAATTCTTTCCCCACCTTATATTCATAATTAACCTTTTGTTTTTTATTTGTGTATCTAATTAGTTGACTCTTCTTTGCATTTATCTTCATCCCATGTTTACCAACCCAACTAGATATCCTGTCTAGATCACACTGCAACTGTTTACAGTCCTCTATCGTTTTGATCCTTTTATACAGCATTATGTCATCTGCAAACAATCTAATTTCAGATAGTAAACAATCAACACAATTATTCATTAGAATAATGAATAGCAATGGTCCCAATACGCTACCGTGCGGTACTCCCATTTTTACTTCCACTTTCTTTGATACCGCATTTCCCACCCTAACTTTCTGTTTTCTACCTTTTAAAAATTCTTCTACCCAGAAAATCACTTTCTCAGCCACTCCAATAGTTTTTACCTTATTTACTACCATTTTGTGGCTTACTCTGTCAAACGCCTTTGAAAGATCTAGTGGTACACTATCAATTTGGCCTCCCTTGTCCATTTCATCAGAAATATCTTGCATATATCCCACCAACTGAGATTCGCATGAATATCCTTGCCTGAACCCATGTTGCCTACTTGAAAACCACTTACGTTCCTCACATACATTTCTGATGTGGTTGCATATCAATCTTTCCATTAATTTACCTACCACTGAAGTCAAACTGATTGGCCTGTAATTTTATACTCTATTTCTCACCCCTCCTTTATGTACCGGTACTACTATCGCACTTTTCCAGTCTTGTGGTAAGCAGCAAGTGTCTAGACTCAATTTAAATAATATTTCAAGATAAGGTACAATGTCACATCCGGCTATCTTTAAGATATCTGTAGTAATATTATCTGCACCAGCCCCCTTATGTTTTTTCAGCTTGCTTATTTCTTTCATGATTTCTTCAGGATGAATTTCAAATTTTTTAGTATCTTCATTTCTAATCCTATTGTTAAGCTCGTTCTCCGAATTAGACTTTCGCGCTTCTGATTCATTGTCCCTAATGCTCTCACTAAACCAGTTACTTAAAATCTCTGCCTTTTTCAAATCCTCAGTAACTACTTCTCCATCCTTATCTATGAGCATCTCTACACTCTCCCTTCCCCTCAATTTCCTGATATACCCATAGAAATTTCGAGATGTATCAGTCAGTGGTCCTCCTGCACTGAATGACGAAGGTTAACAAAAATAGTTTATTCACACGATTCAAATGCAAACTGCAAGGATACAGGTAAACAGTGCAACACATCCGATATAGAGCGAGTGGGGCAGCGAGTCACGCAGACTAACACACGTTTAGTGGATTGCGGACCCGCTTAATTTTATGCGGGATCCGTCGGACTGTCTAATGATGTGGGATCCCGCGGGACTGCGGGAGTCCGCTTTGCTGGATTGCAATCCCTAACCGCAACACTTCATTGGTGTAGATTGAGCTCTGAAAATTGATTGCGAGTTTCAGTGTGGAAGAAAAATCCATATGTAGGAGTCCAGTTACTGGTTCAAAATTTATTACGCATACATGTGCATTAAGACATGTTATTACTCATCTGCGAACAAAACAACAATACGGGCTTTCCCAATCGAGTTGAAGAAATTAAACTTAAAGAAATATAATATATCCATATTGCGCTGCTTCTCATCCATCTATGGATAAGGACTTGATAGAGATTTGAGGACACAAAAATTTACGTTATAATCATCTAAATTTCAGGAAATTATATTGTCATATTTCACCATCACTACACTTTGGCTGTTCACTATAGGAGATATTTGTTAAGACACACAAAATATAAAATCTCGAAAACAAACATCGACGCAATAATGCAACGAATGGTACTTACTGTGATTACTGTAAGAATTTCATTCAGAAGTTAAAACAAAAAGTTTTAAAATCTGTTAAAAGATAGCGCTGTACTCTGAACAGCTCGTATCAGAACGAACAAATAAATTCGTCCTCTGCAAACAGTCTTTGCAATGAATGAATCACATCACAATGTTTTCAAAATGTCCGCCGCTCGAAGTACAGAAAAATTATTTCGAAAATCGAATCATTGATCTATGTGGCTACTGAATCGATTTCCGTTGAGACATTGCAAGATGTAATGGCAAATTTCATTCTGCGTATGTGGCACCTCTGTACTTCGAGCGCGGACATTTTGAAAACATTATGATGATGAAAAGACTGCTTGTGGAGCTGCTTTCAAAAACAAATATACCGAGCGTGGTGGGTGAACAATTAACGTTCTGGTCTCGCATTCTGGAGGACGCGGGTTCGAATTCCCGTCCGGGTATCTAGATTTGGGTTTTCCATGGTTTCCCCAAATCACTCCAGGCGAATGCCGGGGATGCTTCCTTCAAAAAGGATATGGCCGAATTCATCCCGCCTCTAATGACTTTAGCCGTCGACGAGGCGTAAAGCAATAGGAAAAAAACAAAAACAAATACCTTATGTAGCATTCTTCTGTTGATCTTTGTTTTTAAGATTTTATATTTTGTCGTGGACACCCTGTTTGTATTGATAAATGGGTATAAGTTATAATTGGTAAGATGAGATGAAGAGGCTAACTCAATTTAGGCGGAAATGGAGAGTTGCATGTTGCATAAAACCAGTCGAGAGACCGATGACTCTGGAAAAAAAAAAAAATATTATTTCATTATTCAATGAACGTATCGACAGAAGTTTCCAGATGTTGCAACGTCCATAACAGCAGTCTCTGACTTAACCAATAACATTGCTTTTAATAAAAACAGTGGTTTAATCAGACTCATCTACTACAGAGGCGGAGTGCGCTGCAAATCGTAACTATGTCATCAGATCGTAAGACAGTACGAATTTACTTTTAGTATGACTAATGACTTGATGATGAAATTTCACTTTATTTTTAGGGACAACTAAGCTAAACTGTAATGCTTGCCTATAAAGGGAACATCTTGAACATCGTCAGAATGTACTAACTATTTGGTGTATTAAAAGCAATGAAAAGAAGCGTTTTAATTTTTATCTCTATTTCTTACGCCTTCCAGTATTTATAGCGATCTCTCTGAGACTGTACCTAATAATTTAAATCTGTTTCGCAGTCTACGCTCCCGTTTAGGCTTGTAGCGCAGTGACCTCATTTCTTTTATCGGCAACCGGCACTTCCACTACCCACCAAATGTGTAATTTCTGTAAGCATAGATGTGTCTGGTGAAGTTTTCCGTTTAAGGAGCTGTGAGTGTGCTCATTCACCTGTCCCAGCTGCCTCGAGCCCCAGGTGGTAACTTCTGAATGTGGGATCGATGCACGAAGCTGCCAGTTTTAGCACGTCCCGACTTCGTGCTATCAGGGAACCTGAACAGCCTCGCAATTCACTTCGCCTTGGCTGATATCACCTCACCTCCTTTTTAGGCTATACCGTCATTCGCACAGCGCTGTGAATGTGTGTAATGCCATCATGATATGCAAGCAGTAGTGTACGTCCTTAGGTATTATTTAAATTATTTTTTTTAGTCCTTTTAAAGTTAGTTGGTTTATATAATTTTCGGTAACAGCATCCTACCTGAAATGCTTTTATTAATCCACGTTTGACGACATCATTAACCTAAATTCAATTTGTCTTTTCTAGTTCATTCAATAAGGGAAGTGCACGACACTAAATACCAATAGCTTCTGTTTTAATACATGAAGTAATTTAATCAATGACAACTTTTACCTTTGCTGTAACGATCTTTTTTTTTTTTTGCTTTCAATATTTGACCTTTAGTTTATCATAAGAGTAAACTTACTCAATTATAATTAACATTTTCACAAAAAATATGATAATATATTTGGACAAATCTGATTCAAGTAATAATAGTTACATAACTGGTGTAGTGTTGTAAAAAAACAGTTTTTTTTTCTGACGTGAAAAAAAAAACATGAAAAAAAAACTGTGAAAAAAAATGAAAAAAAACTGTGAAAAAAACATGTTTTTTTTTTCTGGGACATGTTTTTTTTTCATAACTACTAAATTTCAAATTTTTAAGGCATTTATCATTTAATATGTCTGTTTTAGAGTTTATACTAAGTACTTATCTTACTTTTAAATCTACTATATCTTTCTGGTTCAGTAGAAAAAAAAATTACAAAAATATTGGTAACATCGACTGAAGTTTTCTTTTACGAAAGGGGACTTCCCGAAAAGGCTAGGTTTCGTGAGAAGGAATCCCCGTTCCCCATTGTTTGGATTGATACTCGCTATTTGAACTAGTGCTGCCAGGCCCTACAAATTTATCTGTAGACCTACAAATCTTTTCAAAAAATTAGGAAATTTAACTACGGTTTTTTGCCTCTTTTTATTACTTGTTGTGCTTTCCTTATATTCGTATACTTGTTAAACTCGCAGCGTACAGTGATAATACTGAGTCATTGTCAGTAATTATGAATTATTTCCTTGCAACCGTTGGCGTAAACCAACGATTGAAAACAAATAAAGCTCCTATTTTGTATGATAATATATTTAAATTCAAACTTAAAAGACCGTAATACAGAACTATCGGCGCAGTCTTCATTCACAATGTGTACTTTGTTCACAATTTAAAATTGCAATCTCAAAAGCTTTTGCATGCAATACAACCAGTAAAAGAGAATGTTATGGATCTAGAGGGGACAGAAGAAGAAACAGAAAATTCCAACTCCGACCGAACTAGTGTTGGTAGTACTGATACTAGTGAATATGGTTCCGACATAGAAGATGAATAAAAAATTATGTTACCTATATAAATACATTTATGAATCATTTTGTAAGATATTATATGATTTAGTAAGGTTTAAAACACACATGTAAATTGTAAGTTCCATAAATAAAACTATAATTTATCTAACATATAGTTTTCTGAAAAAAAAACCAAATTTAGAAAAAAAACGAGGGTGCTAGGTTTTTTTTCACAAATCTAAAAAAAAACAACATTTTTTTCAGTTTGCAACACTAAACTGGTGTAAGTCGAATCACATAAATCTGACACATTCACTGAGCGTTATTAAAGTCAAATAAAAAAGAAAGAAATTATAAAATGAAATTCATTGTCAGAAGGTAAATTAGAAAAATTTGCCGCTTGGGCAGAAAGTTACAAAAGCCTGTCAGTGTTTTTATATTACTCTCTCTTTTCATCTAAATAATCGTAGATATTAAAATTGATATAAATTTATAACATGTTGGCATTAAAGGAAATTTCAGTGACTATTGACTGAGCAAACCACTTTATCGTCTTGTTTCGGGTAAACTATTGCAGTATAGATTACATTGAATCGTATTATGAATCATGCACCAGAAACTACGACTAACATTAGATCACTTTCATTCTGTATAAGCTGCCGAAAAGTATTCTGAGTGGCAGACTGTTAAATACGTTCGCGATAGTTCTTTGTTTTATGAAAATTTATTTTAACTTATATAAAAGGGTTACGACTGGTTTCCATAAAGGCCAAACTCTTTTTTTTTTGCGTATGACAGAAAAGCATGAGCAAAAATTTTTGTAAAATACATTTCACAGGAGTTACAGAACAAACACATTTTGGCGTATGGTGGGTGCCAAGCTTTTGAAAATTACAATTGAATAAAACCTGCTGCCTACGTTAGTATTATTTTATCAGCTGATTCGAATTGAACACTGACAAACATATTTCTTTATTGAACTGATAAACAAAGGCCTAAATATTTCGCTATTAATAAAATCAATTAAACTGAATCACTAACCACTTTTTGTAGCTGTAGTAGGATTGTGTCTTTCAAGCGAACTATCATTTTCACATATGAAATTCATATGAAACGAAAAGCAGGAATAGCTGGTTGAAATATTTGTTTGAAGCAGATAAAAAATAGCTTCAGGTACAAGATACACTGGATGGCAGACGGTTCTATTACACAGCTGCAGTATTAAATTGATATTATTAAAAAAAGTTATTTTGTAAAAGCTTAAAAAACCATTAATATGTGATAGTTTAACCGAGTTCATTATTCGTTCAGTGAATTTGTATTTTAGACTGTATATATAAATCAAAGGCAAAAAAATATTAAAAATTTGCAGTTGAGGCTTTAGAAAATCGTTCAAAAAATTACCAAAATTTTTTTGTGTCGACTAAAAGAGTTATGAAATTCTCAATTAAATGATATACAAGATTTCTTGCTAAAAACACAGGTTTGTTAGAATTACTGATTTGGTTAATTTGAGAAAGATATAAACTTTAGAACGCTCGCTATTATCTCCTGTGTAGAAAGAGGGTTGAATGAGTGTCGAAGAGTATGAGAATACTGTCGGAAGAGTGTTGAAGATTTTTGGAAGAGAGTCAGTATGTCAGACGAATGTCCTAAAAGTTTCCAAAGAGTGTCGAAAGCGGGTCGAAATGTTGTCGAAAGTGCGTAGAAAATATGAAAAGAATGTTGAAAGAATGTCGATATAGTGTTCGAAGAGTGTCCAAAGCATATGGAAAAAGCATGGAAATAATGTTGGAAGAGTTTCAAAAGAGTGTAAGAAGATAACAGCGTCAAAAAGAGTGTTGTGTCCAAAAAGTGTTCGAAGAGTGTCGAATGAGTGTCAGTAGAGAGTCGGAATGGTGTCCAAAGAGTGTCAGAAGAGCGTCCAAAGATTGCCGAAATAGTGCCGAAATCTGAAGAGTGATGAAAGAATATGGGAAGAGATTTGAAAAATTCTCGGAACTGTGTCAGAAGAATGTGCTTATGGCTTTATGCCCCGTCCACGTCGAGGTCATTAGAGGCGGGAAAGAACTTAAGTGAAAAAGCGTTTTATACTGGGCGAATTATACCCCTTTTTCCTGAAAACAGTTGTAGAAAATCGAGAACGAGAGATAAAATTGGACGAAAAAAGGAAACTTACACTGGTTTGCTTTCGATTCTTCAGCCGACTTTTAGAGCGAATTGCCTGATTTCGTTGGGGTCACAACTTTGCATGATGTCTCTGGTGTTGTCTGTATGATTTTAAGAGATACTCGGGCAGCTTCAACTGTGGTTTAATCTTTCAATACTTAAGACGTTCAGTAGTATTACTTGTACCAGACAGGTTAAAGAGATAGTTATCCGAATTATTCTCCGACACGTGTGTATCAGTAATCGATGTCTAAGAGGTGTTTTTCACATGAAATTACATTGTTATTTAATTGTTTCCACACCTAATTTTACCAAAAGAATATATATATATTTTTTTTTTTTTTTTTTTTTTTTTTGTAACTGCTTTACGTCTCTTTTTAACATCGAGGTCTTTAGAGACGGGAAAGGATGGGGGCAAGGAATGGGAAGGAATTCGGCCATGGCCTTTTGAAGGAAGCATCCCGGCATTTGCCTGGAGTGATTTGGGGAAACCATGGAAAACCCAAATCTGGATGCCCGGACGGGGATTCGAACCGCCGTCCTCCCGAATGCGAGGCGAGAACGCTAACCGTTACACCACCCCGCTCGGTTAAAAGAATATTAAATTTCTAAACGACTGTTTTAGATTGAATTCTTTTAAAGTCCGTGTCATTAATAATTAGCTGGGCAGCACACATTAGCCAGTTTCCTTTCTCATTTTAACTAGCAGACAACTCAGCAATTCACAAGCCAAAAGTGTCGGCGTGTATCTAATAGCAGAAACGACATGTATTACCAGAAGTAGGTAGACCGTTTGTAATACGAGACAAGTAGTCCCCGGATGATCTCGTGCTATGTTTCATTGCCCAGACTGCGCGTTCATTACAGCTCTCTCACGCCGCTGATTTTAAATCCCGTATCACTGGACCGTGCTGTAGACTTTTATGGCCGTTCAGCCTGTCCTGGCGGTCGTAAATACCGAAATTCAATTTCCGCAACAAAGTCCGGTTTACCCCCGCTCCATGATGTTACTCACCTTACTTAATGAGCCACTGTACCTCCTAGTCACCGCGTCCTTGAGTTCCACGGAAAGTACGCGCTTCATCATCGGTCATACACGGTACCGTAGATTACGGTTTCTAACGGGACTAGACGTAAATTTAGAGCCTAATCTTTTTTATTATAAAATTCTTATTTTTTTACCATCTTGCAGTTTGTCTGCTCCATATATTACGATCAAGATATAATCTCTTTATGTCCACAATCCAATTCAATAACAGTCTATATCCTTAGTTATCTGCTTCATATATTCTAATATCTGTCTTGCTGCACATTGTCTCTTATTGTTTTCTTCACTACCAAATTAAACACTTTCACAAATCTCAAAATTTGAACCATCATTCCGCCTTTTCTTTCTAGGAGTCTTTCCACAAAACTTTTTCCTGACTCATGGCGGTCGTCTCCAGAACGTGTTAATTTCATAGTTCATCTGTTTACCTAATTTTTATCGTTCTCAAAAAGCACCATATTTTGGGTGCTTCAGTTTTTCATCTCTCGCATTACTTCAGTTCAAATTCCACTTCATTGTGTTCGATACAAAAAATTTAGAAAGTATTTTTTGGGAGGTTTTAGTCAATTTCTGAAACACAGATATTTCTCTTTTCGAAATTCCTTTCTTCCAATGCTATTCTGCATAGAAATATCCCTTACTATGGTCATCATTTGGAATTTTAGTTCTTAGACACTGATACTGTCTTACTTATTATTACCGTGTTATAATCATTTTTTCGTTGAGACTCTAAAATTTTAAATTAAGGTTTAAGTAATCATTCTGTATTCTACCCTGATAGACAGACAGGTAGGTAAGCATTATACACACACACAGAACTACAGACGCGATGCTTAAACTAGTCTATTGAGCTGTCGCAGCCGTAGCAGCAATAGCCGACTTTTGTGTGTGATTTGAATTGTGCTAGTATTTTTCGTTATCTTTGAATAGTTCCTGTTTTGGTAGAGACAGTTGAAGGGAAAGCGTAAGTGTGATGTTGAAGGAGTTAGGTTCGGAAGAACTGGAGCACTGAAGGCGTTGTTCTCGATAGAAGCTAATTGAAAAATTCTCGACTGACGTATTTCGGAATGACAGTAAACAAATATTGCTACCAGCAACATTCATATCCCGGAATGACCGCGAAAATAAGATAAGAGAAATCAGGGCCAGAACCGATTCATTTCTGTACTCATTTTTTCCACGAGCGATTAGGGAGTGGAATAGAAAGGATTTACCGGGCGACTAAACATAAAATCCTACAGGAGTAGCTTTCGATAAAGTACTCTGGCCATCCTGATCTGGGTTTTCCATGGTTTCCCCAGATCTCTCCATGCGAATGCTGGGATGGTTCCTCACAATAGCCCATGGGCGCCTCCTGCCATATCCCCTATATCCCTTCCAAACCATTACCTTCCCGCATAGTTGCAATGCACCCTCCGCCACCCACTTTTAGTGAATCGCGGAGTAATAGTAATAGTAATAGTAGACTATGCTTGTAGGTTTTGACTTGAAGCCATTACTGTAATTATCGTGCCATGAAAAGAGTGAGGTTAAAGGAGGTATCAATTTTTGTTTCACCATTTAAAGACCCTCATTGATGCACAAGGGTACAATTGATTTTTTTTTATAGTGGGGGAGGGGGATTAGGCCTATGTAATGTTAGAGAGTGTCGGTAAAACGTTAAAGTTTAGTGTTAATGTGATTTTTTTTAATGCGCAGCAGGTAAATTACAAGCTGATAACGGAGGCTGTCCACTATTGATTCAGAATAATTCTGAAAAGTCTTTTAAAAGCTCTTAACGAAAGCTCTTGCCGTGGATTTGAAACCTGCCTCTCTTCGTTTCCACCATGGCGTCGCTTTACCAAAGTCTAAGAAACTATCTGATTTTTTCCCTGCCATTCGGGGCTGAATGAAGGAAAGATAATTATATTTAAAACGCTCTAAATTTCAGAAAAATGATAAAACCAACTTTAAATTTTATACGTACTGATTATTATAAGTCTGTTTAAATACTCTAGGTCGAATTAAAACATATATATTTAATTTAGTAATTGAACTTTTTGGTGCCCTAATTTATTCCGGAAATTTATAACAACAGCTACAACTTAGTATATTAAAAAACCAATTTCGGCTATTTTCTGCATGATATTTGTCTTTTTTTTTTATGAGTTTGCGTCCTTGGTTTTGTCTTTTAATATGACGGCAACATTTATACGCATTTAAAAGCATATATTTCCTAATTATTATTTAAAATTAAGTTTATAATTATAAAACTTAAAAGAAGTGTATAGCGTTGTCGAATACTGGGTAACAAGTTTTTTATTCCTCTGTATAGTCTCATACATGAAATTTTCCAGCATATGGAAAATTTACTGTGGATTTTTACAATTGACTGAAATGCAGTATAATAAAATTAGGCATCGAAAGATACAGTCAGTTATCATATAGTTAAAAGTAAACTAATTAACTTGAAAAGAAAATAGCTTTTTACGTACAATACTAAGCGTGCGTATACCGCATCAGTACGCACAAACCACTGGATCAATTTTGGTTACATTCACACGTAAGCTTTTCTCATATAATTCATTCCGATTGCTGCCACTGAATTTTAATTCCTGTATTTAAAATTAGGTTATGTTGACTGCGATTCCAGAGATAACTCTGTATTTGGGAGCATTGCTATAAAGAGATTACATTACTATTGTTTTGATTTTGTTTTGTTTTTGAGTACGGATATTTATTTCACAAGTTTTGTTAGATATAGTAGATGGTTTAAAATGAAACAGAATGTGTTAATTTGGTGTAAGTAATATTTAGTTTACCTAAACAAACAGTAGCTCCCAAGCGTTCCATAATTTTTGTGTTGAAAGTAATTTTTGTGTTGCAAGAAAATTTTTGTGTTGGAAGGAAATTTTTGTGTTCCAAGAAATTATGACGTATAGATGTTAATTATCTTTGGTTCAAATTTGACTTGAAAAAAAGTTTATAGTAAGCAGTTGTTCGCTACAGTTACACTTTAAGTAAATCGCGTTGTGTGTTGTGACATGCAGTTCATAACAACAGTATTATCGTTTTTCAATAGAATCCATTTTATAAGCATTAGTAAATTCTACAATTAGTGAAATCAGCTATATTTAGTAAATACTTATAATTTAAATTCCATGTAATATTTTGTTACATGAAAACAGAAAAATGCCAATGATCTGAGGGTGAAATACATATTTAATATTGTGTTTATTATATTTACTTGCAATTCGAATTAGTAAGCTTTTGTTGAATGGAAAAGAAACCAAGTGATCGACCTGCCCTCACTGCACGTGTTTCATAACAAAATCTCTCATTGATTTCACCATTAAGTACCATGTGTTTGGTGTAACACGCTGATATCCCGATACGTGGCGCTATAATCTTACTTCCATATTCCACTGCGAGATTTAATTATGTTTTGTTGACTGTGATTCCGTTGAACCGATTTTCCTCGTAACTGCGATGTTTATTGTCTAACAAGAAATTGTTCTACTTTCCTTAGAATTCTGTGGGTAAAATGGGGTATGTTTAACTTTGATGTGAAGTTGGAAAACAAAGAAATTAATGAAAAAATTTCCACAAATTAATAATTTTTGTTTGATTGTAATCGATAGTTTCTTTGCCCCACTGGCATTGTGTTAATTGTGACATAGTCGGTTTAAGAGGGAGATCCGTATTTTTACATATTACGTGAATGAAACTGCAAAATCCAAATTATCTTTTATAGATTATTGTGTAGGTAACAGAACAAATTTCAAATTCTGCACGGAAGAAATCGCCGGTACAGCCATTGTCATTATAAAAATGCTCTCATTGAAACGAAAACTACTTACTTCACGGGTGAAATGTGTAAAAAGGCAAATGAAGATCCTTTATCAGTTTCTCTGGTTTGATTTTTTACATAACTCTATAAATTTACGGCACTTAAATATTGATTCCTAAATGGCAAACGGTGAGATGAGTCAAAGACTTTAAGGATAAAATTTATAGCTTTTCGTTCTTCTCAATAAGCTCCTAGCTAGAGGAAAAAGAGATATAAAGATGGCGTGCTACAGTTTGGTAATATTAAACTGTTACAAAGCAAATTGGATACACGAATTTCAAAGGGAAATGATGCTTATATTAGAAGACTAAAAACCCCTTTATTCGATTTGCAGAACTGCTTTGGTTACAATGAGATTAAGTAATTGGCTTTTGGAGCATACAGCTAATTAAATTAGTGATATTAAGCTGAAGCTAAAAAGTGTATTCATGTCAGAGAAGCGTGGGATACCATCAAAGCAGAGGCCTCTTCGTTTCTGTAATGTCAAACTGTGTGAAAATCACGGACTTCTTTCTCTTTCTGATGTATGATATTATGAGATAGGATTGGTGAAGTTGCAATGCAGAAGTTATGAAGCCAACATGAAAACATAGTTAAAAGCTCTTTCGAACATCTAAGTGGAGGGAAAGATTTTTATAGATATGAGTTATATGTTTAAATTCTTTATAAATTCTTTGTAAATAGGTAGATGCAGGTTACGAGACATGCACTTATACAGCAGCAAATCAATTATGTATGTAGATCTAGTAAGATCACAGCAATCGACTTTTGGACTGGCATGGGCTTTAATCATTAGTACCTGGGTGACCGATCTACGCTCGGTATCTTTCGATTTCTGTTCAATATCCAAGATTTCGAGTAAAGTTTGATTAAAGTAAAAGGCTTGAAGGCTTCCTAGGCTTTTGAGGTGCACAGTTCACCAAAGAGAAGCTTAACTAACATCAGTAGGCGTACTGGTACCTGAAACTTCTACGTAATGAGGTTAGAGCCGTTTTCGAGAAAACAAATACAAATGTGCTCCTTTCTTTTTTTTTTTTTTTTAAAATCGTGTTAAAAACTTGAAAAGCGAAACGTTATCTACATGTGAAATTTCATCCAAATCGCTAGATCCATTTGCGAGACCGCCTCAGATATTACTTTTAAAAAAATGCTATTATTATGTAAAATAGAAATCTTAATGCCAGTTTGATAGGCCCTATTAATTAATGGTGCGAGATTTGTGGTTTTTCAGAGGATTCTACGATAACCCTTGATGATGGATTCTTATGTAACTCGACGAGAAAAATTGAAAGTAAAAAATATTTTTTTATATATATCTCGCTTAGTTCTCGAGATATCGTATCTCAAAATTTACGCGGTTGGTTGAAATGCGACCTGAACCAGAAGACATATTTCGCCATAGCCAAGTTTGATGGTGAATTCGTATGAAACTCGTCGAGACAAATCGAAAAAAAGGAATTTTTCTGATATCTCGCTTAGTTCTAGGGGTATTATATCTCAAAAGTGAAGAGGTTAGGATTAGCTCCAGCCTGGACCAGAAAAAAAATCCACCGAAATGACCATGTCTATCTGGTGGAAATGTAATTTCAATGTTTTATTTTGTACCTAGTGGTTGTTGTTAGGTTGAAATATAGCCTGGGCCAGAAGAAACGTCGCCAAAAGCACAAGGAACTATACCTATAAATGATTTTTGACATGCTATATCTCGAAAACCAAGAACATTTATTCTTTATTTTCGATATGTTTCATCGAGTTCTATAAGAATTCATCATCGGGTTGTGACGTTAATAGAACATCATCTGTGCTAAATTTATTCACTCTGATAAAACTATGCTCATACATGGCAGTAATCTCACATCTTCTGATCAGCATTTCAAAATGCTAATAAAACAATTCCCATAAGAAGTAACCTTCGTTATAAACATTAATAAAGCACAAGGTCAGACGATTCAAAAGGCAAGATTCTATTTATCAGAACCCTTTTTTTCGTATGTGCACTCGCTCGCGGATTTTTACTTTATTTTCAAACTCTACTCGAAATCTTGTACATTGAACAGAAATCGAAAGATGTTTTATAATTAAGGAGGTAGTATTTAATGACTAACTAACAACCACTTTTTACGGTCAAAAAGTAAACGATGATTACTTTATAAAGAAGTTTCTGATAAAACCATTGATACATTTTTAATTATTTTCCTTTTTAAATGTTTTACAATTAAACTTGCAGTGTTAATATTTCCACACGGGTCAGCCAGTATACAAGAACTGTTCGTTTAATTATTCTTTGAAATCAAAGAAAATCAATTTGTAGGCTTTCTGGTACCTGAATTGTCTACGAGATGGCGCTAGTGCCGTTTTCGATATACGGAGTGACAAAATTGTTCGTATTTTGTAAACTCGCTTTTTTGTAGGGAAGACAACTATTTAGGTAATCTTAAAAGTCAAAACGTTATCTAAATACCAAATTTCATCCAAATCATCACAGCCGTTTCCGAGATCCGAAATATATATATATATATATACAAGAATTGCTCGTTTAAGGATATAAGATATCTAAAAGCAAAATTGATCGAAGTTTTAAGCTTTATTGAAGTGTAAAATATGTTTCCGCACACTTCTTTCTAAAAGCTGAGTTGTAAATTTGTGATGCCTATATTGTAAATTGTTGCCCTTTGTAACCTTCTTAGCTCCCCCGCTAACAACTCTTGCTGTTTTCTACATACCAGACTTCTACCTAAAATTATCTGCATTCGTTTCTTTTATGAAGATCACTTATTAGTCACAAGGTGAAAGGTAAGAATGATTACAATGAAATTAAGTTTGGATGTATGAATTGCACAAAATCAAATCATATCCTGTTATATTTGATACAATACTTGTTACTAAAAAACTGGAACACGTATGCAATTAAATAAGTTCACAGAAATCTTTCACCAACATTTTTACACATAAACAATTTACCATGGCACAAGTACTTTCATTCACATGTGCAAATAAACAAGTTCATAGAAATTTTCCACCAACAGTTCTGCACTTAAACGATTTACCTTGGCACACATTACTTTCATTCACATAATCACACATAGCGAGAGTGAGCATTTCTACAGAGGCATAAAGTCAATAGACTTACCTCTTAGCAGGCTTCCGATACACCTGGCAACCGATATGGACCAAAAGTGAGCAAACTGAGAGCCCTACTGTATTCTGAGTAGCTTAAATATCATGCGAGTAACTAACTAGGATTGGCTTGTTTCTTTCCGAGAGGGTCACTGCCAACATTGATTTCGTGAATTCTTACTGCTGTTTTGAACCTCTCTGCCTTACTGAAAAACACACAAGCTTCCAGAGATCTTAAAATATGACTGTAAGTCACATCTTGCACATACAATCAAATATTGGATTGAGCTGTCGTAGTGGTTTTGTTCGGTTTTTTGCTTGGGCTTTACGCCTCGTCGACGGTGCGGTCATTAGAGGTGGGATGGGATTGGGGCAAGGAACGGGAAGGAATTCAGTCATGGCCTTTTGAAGGAAGCATCCCGGCATTCGCCTGGAGTGATTTGGGGAAACCATGGAAAATCCAAATCTGGATGCTCGGCGGGGGATTCGAACCGCTGTCATCCCGAATGCGAAGCCAGAACGCTAACCGTTCACCCAACACTCTTCGTTTAACCTCGTATGAAGACAATATCTGGAGATAAGTACTACACCTACGACGAGATTACGCTTTAAGAATTGTCATTGGCTATCTGATTTTAAGTTTGACTATACTGTTTGAATGGCGAGAATACAAAAATGCTTAAAACGCTTCTGAATTTAAATTATTGTTACTGGTAAGATACACATAGGAGAGTAAAAAATTTTAATGTGACATTTGATGATAAGTATCGATTCATCTTAGTATTTAATCGCAAAAATTATACTTAAAGTACGAGTTATTATCTTGCACTGAAGTAGCCATTTAAAGATTGTAAAGTCATTTACTGAGCTCATTAAGAAATTCTTTAAATTAAAAAAAAAAATTAGTAAGTATTTTTTTAAAATAGAGTTGAGTATTTTTTCAAAATTGTCATTGTATTTTTTTTTTTTTTTTTGCTGTCATCATTCTTTCGACTGGTTTGAAGCAATCCTGCATCTCTACCTATCTTGTGCTAACCTCTTCATGTCTACATATCCCTTACAACCCACATTCTCAATTATCTGCTTCATATATTCTAATCTCTGTCTTCCTCTACAGTTCCTACCTTCGACTGTTCCCTCCACCAGCAAATTAACCAATCCAGCATGTCTCAAAATATGACCTCTATGTCTCTTCTTTCAGTAAGCTTCTTCCTCACCCATCATTTCCAAAACTCGTTCATCTCGAACTTTGTTTGTCCACTTAATTTTCAGCATTCTTCTGTAGCACCACATTTCAAATGTTTCAATTTTCTTGCTTTCTGGTATTCCTAAAGTCCATGTTTCGCTACCATAAAGTGCTGTGCTCCACACATACAGTTTTAAAAAGATCTTTCTAATTGCTAGATCGATGTTTGAAACCAAAAGGTTTCTCTTTTTCATGAAGGCTCTTTTGCTAGTGCTATTCTGCTTTTAACATCATTCCTGCTTCGGCCATCGGTTTGTAATTTTGGTTCCCAAGTAACAGAATTCACTTACTTCTCCTATTGCACCCGATCCTATTTTTATATTTAATCTGCTAGTATTGGTATCATTTCTGCTACATTTCATCACTTTTGTCTTGCTTTGATTTATATTCAGTCCAAAATCTCCCTTCAGTATTTTGTTCATGGCATTCAGTAACTTCTCAATATCCAACCTGTTCTGCTAACAAGACAATGTCAGCAGCATATCGTAGAATACTGATTTTTTTCCCCTGAATAGTTATACCACATGATTTTTTTAAAAAAAATTCTTTTATTGCTTCTTCTACATACAAGTTGAATATTAACGGGGATAGACTACAACCTTGTCTCACACTATTTTTAATTGATGCATGTCTCTTATGCTTATCTACTTTTATTACGGCTACTTGATTGTTATATAGTTTATAAAGTATTAAAATTGTATATATAAATCAAACAGATAAAAAGTAAAAAATAAGAAAGAAAAGATTAGTGAAAAAGCATAGGTAAAAAAACTGATATTTAAAATATATATATATATATATTTTCACTACATCTTCATTATCCGAGTCGTAAATTTCTATGTCGAATTTTGTGGATAAAACTGCCCTGAGATTTGTTAAAATTGCTTATTTATAATTTTGAGAAAATCACAAACAACCGCTGACCGATAGTTATAGATTTCCTGCAAATTTCTGAAGAATTTACGTCAACGTAAATTAATAATAAGATTTTTTTTTCGTATCAGTTGTTTCTAAAACAAAGGATGAAATTTATTGTTTTAATGGTTCTTGGTGAAATCTCGAAAAAATGGAGAAATCTCGGCGGGGTTCTTACTTTTCTTTTGCTAATGACTTTACATCTCGTCGATATCGACGTGAAAGTAATTACAGGCGAGAAAGGACGGGGTGCAAGGAATGAGAAGGGATTCGGCGGTGGTCTTTTGAAGGAAGCAGCCCAGCATTCACCTGGAGTGATTTGGTGAAACCATGGAAAGCTCAAATATGGATGCTCTGACGGGGATTCGAACCAGCGTCCTCCCGAATGCGAGGTCAGAGCGCCACTGCTCATCCATCACGTTAGGTGCGGGTTTTCAGTTTTTTCCTTATTCCCATATTAAACCTCCACTAATTAACTTTACGCACATTATTTTTTTTTCCAATTTCTTGTTAAAATATTGGTTGCTGTAGTAAGAACTAAAACGATGTGCGTAAAGTCAATAGTTTCTGAAGTTTGAGGCAGGGTAAAAAGTAAAAATGTGTGAGTTCGTAAGGGTTGTTCTTGCAGAAGATACGGAACCGAATGGCATATTTGTGAAATAATTAACCAGCAGTCAAACCAATGAGTTAATGTTTGTGTGGTAATATTCGTGTCTGGCAATCCGAAGATGGTAGTTGACGTAACGAAACATGATTTTTTGTGTGTGTCACGAAGAATTTTCTTATTGCACCTACTCCTAAAGACTACAAAGCTCAAAAGAGAAAGAAATGAATGGGAACCAATTCGTTTTAGGCAGGTTTGGTATAAATGTCAGTAGCTTACCAATTTGTTTTCCTTGCAAAAACGTATTGGTACTGATATCAATCCTCGTCGTCGTTTAACCAAATGATAACTATTTTCTTAACATCTAGCATATTTGTTACTTTGGACTGAAGCACAGTGAACGTACCTGGTATCATGTTATTCACTTATCTCTACTGTCAATACTTAGCGAAAAAAGTTTTCTGAACAAAGTTTTTTTCCGTCTGTATGTTAACACAGGTGGCTCCTTCTCTTATGCTAGCCACTCGGCACAATAGGCTTGTGGATACGTAGGCACGCAGTGGGTCTGAACCGACCCCTCTGTCCAATCCCGCCAGAGCCCTGGGGAGCCACTGGACGGGAAAGAAAAAAAAAAAAAGGGAAATGAAACTGCAAATTCGGCGCGAGCTACTCACGAAACAGGCGTTCATTTGCTGCTTCTCTCTTCTCTCTCGTAAACAGAACAAAGCTCCCATGCGAAACCATAAAGGTTACTATCTCCTTAATACGGCCTCACGCGTCCTCGATTTTACTGCAGCCTGTAATATTTTTGCGAGCTAAAAATTTTGGGATGTCGTAAAATAAATTGGACTCCTTCTTTCTAGCAGCCTTCGAGAGCAATCTTCCTTTGTGCTAACCAAAATTTTTTACTGAAAACACTAAACAGAGGGGAACTAATATCGTAAGGATGCATTCTGTTCCGAGGTTCGCTGGAACATCTCCCTGGAAATGGAGGGAAAAAAATGTTTGGTTCACTGACGTTAAATTGGAGAGGAGGCAGACCGGACGCGTGGACGTAATTTGCACAGACATATTGAAGCCAGGGACGGGGCTTCAAAGGAGAAGTGGTAAAGAAGTGAATTTGAAAAATGACTTAACGGTTATGTGACACGAAAGCGGAAGAAATACTGACAATATCTCAATCAAATTTAATAGTTAAAAAACAGGTTGCAGTAAATATTGTAGTCAGTGACAGAATTTAACAGCCAAAATGCGAATTTAAGGGCAATTATTTTCAATTTACTATTTCGATCCACAGTACGGGCACCACGATATTCCATTGGTTACCGAAGTCACTCCAACCGAATGTCGGTATGGTTCCTCCAAAAACGCATGGCCGAATTCATACCCGTTTTTTGTCTCCAGTTCTCTGCGAAGCAGACAAGATGTAACCCAGTTATAAGTTCTTTACTCTCTCAATAGATCGTTTTGTTTCAATCATTTGTCCTAAAAGCTGGTATTTTGGAAAATATGTCCTACAAAAATTCCTGTTTTTAAATTAATTCAGTAGTACTTTTTAGAATTTTGTTACTTCATAATGAACGATGGAACATATATGAATCACTATTTGTCCGTCTGTCACAATATTATAACTAATGAAAATTTTTAAATTTGTAAAGGCTTGATATTGTAGTTCTTAATATAACCAAACAACATTATAATTTAAAATTTGGAAAAATCCCAGGAGGGTATGAAAATGATTAGAGTTGGTTTAGAGTGTTGTTGAAGAAACTAATTTTTTAATTAGGTATCATACCATTTCTTTTTTTTTTAAATTTTACAGTTTGAACATGTTTTTATTAAAACTCTAGTTTTTTTCCAGGAAACGTTCATAATTTAACATCATCCCACATCATGATTACAGATTCCGGGAATACTGTAGCTATCTTTCATTGGTTTATGTTTTTTTTCAAAATCACCAATTTGAATTTTTTTTTTTAAATTTGGCTATGTTATTGATGGATAAAGATTGCGTCATTTGATAGATAATTTCGTGAATGAGATGACAAATACATCCTTAAAGGACCTTTTTTAAAAAATCTTTAAAATTTTTTCAAGATACATTATAATTTATTAACTGAATTATTTATTTATATTTATCATTAGAAAAATTATTTTACTAAGTCAGTAATGAAATTCGTATAAAATCACTTGCTATTAATTTTGAGACGATATCAAAAAATAACAGGCTGACAACAGAAAGCTCAGCGTGCGAGAGTAAATCACACTTTTTTTTTCTGCAGGAGATTAGGAACCTACTTTTTCATTTATCGTAACGCGAGTCCGTAGTCAAATACTCAAGAATTTATTTACGATATCCACCACCACAAAAGAATTAAATATGAAAAAAAATTGTTTTTGAATATAAATACCTATACCAATCGTTGGAGAGATTTTAAAAACTGCAATCGATGTTATCTTGGGACTCATTTATATAGTTGTGTGTTTCGTGAGTTGTAAGTTCCGAAAGTGTTTAAAAATTTCTTATCACTGTAATTTTTTAAATTTTTGACCAAAAAAAATCAAGAAAACCAGGACAGTGGCACTTAATAACGGCTTTCGAACTTCTTTTTAAGAAGCTTACAATTTCGTTAAATTTTCACTTTATTCTATTACTAACATAAAGTATAGAAATTCAGTTATCTTTCCACCGTTTCGACTGAAATTTAAAGGAAGATGTGTTTCATTAATAGCAAAAAGCGTCCTTAGTTAAATATATCCCAACATTAGTTTTTCAGGTACTTCCATTCCACAGAGTAGAGGGACGAAACAAAATCTTGTTGAGTATTTAATCCAGTGACATATCATTGAATATGTATTTAAAAACTAAATTAGCAGCAAAGAGAAAGGTGGTGTGATAAGGAAAAGTGAAAGAAATAGGAATAGGAAGACAGAAAGAGCAGGGAGGTAGTGAAATAGAATGATATGGAGAGAATAGTAGTAAAATACTAAAATGATGTAGGGAATGAAGGTGGAATAAATGGAAGGATGGATAGCAGGAAGGTGATGATTCGTCATCTGACACACATTTCAGAAAAGTAATAGTATCTGTAGTGAACACTTAAGCAAACACTGACTTAACTTGTAACAACCAGATCCAATTGCTACCCTCAACATGAGTGTCTTTTCGTATTTGCATCAACAGGAAGCATCTCCACCATTAACTTTTTAAATTAGTTTCTGTTTTACTGATCTGCGGTACAGTGGACAACGTGGAACATATCTTCGTTCGCTTGTGTCCCTTAGTGTGGTAGAATACGATCTTCTTACAATATATTATCATGTTGGCATAAGAGCTCCAACTTTCTCATAAGATCTCATTTTGGATCTCCGCCTTTAGAGGTTCCGCGTTTGATTTTCTTTACAAGCGAGAACAGAAGGCTTTTGTTTCTCTCAAACAAGCAAACGCAATTTTGCTTCATGTGGCCTTGTTACTTCTGCCTCGGCTTATTGCTGAATAAACCTAATCAGCTCTGCGTCTGCGCGCTACAAAGAAAATAAAAAAATGCTTTTCTTTTATTTCATAGGAACGAGCTACCTGTTTGAGCTAATCACATTGAAAATGTCCAAAGAAACCTATTTGGTTCTAGCGCGAAAAAGAAATGACAGAAGAGCAGGAGTGTTCTAGAACTATCTATTACATCGGTAATATGTATTTAGAGCTACAGGGTTAATATTTTTATACTTGATTTCTGACAATTCTTCCGTAGTTATTAATAGGTAATTTACATTAAAGCTGTCCACAAGAAATGTTTCCGTACGGAAATATTTATTCGTGTACGCGTTTAGCTCATAGGTGTGAGGCATCAACAGATACAAAATGTTGTTTCAAGACCAGCAATCACAGAACTTGTTATCACTGTTACCAATATTAGTGCGATATCCAGTTCTACTGAATGACTTGAAAGCAAATAAGGCAGTTGGAATTGATCAGATCCCTGCAGAATTTCTTAAATCCCTATGAGAAGGAGTCGAAAGATTATTCAAGCTGATATCAAAATTTATGAAACAGGAGAAATTTCAACTGATTTTAATAAAAATATCATCTTCACACTTCCAAAGAAAGCACAAGCCGACAAATGTGAGAATTATCGCACCATTAGTATAACATCACATGCTTCAAAATTACTGACCAGAATAATATACAGAAGGCTGGAAACGGTAGTAGAAGAGATAGTAGGTGAAGATCAGTTTGGCTTTAGGAAAAATAGCTGTACAGGGAAAGCAATTCTGTCTTTAAGATTAATGCTTCAAGGGTGGATCAAGAAAAACAAAGATACTTTTATGGCATTTGTTGATTTAGAAAAAGCTTTTGATAATGTTAGGTGGGTTAAGATGTGCAAAATTTTAAAGAAGTCAGGTCTAAAGTATCGAGATAGAAGAATACAAACTATATAAGAATCAAGTGGGTATAATAAAAGTAGAGAATCACGAGAGACATGCATCAGTCTAAAAGGGTGTGAGACATGGTTGTAGTCTATCCCCGTTAATATTCAACTTGAATGTAGAAGAAGCAATAGACAAAATCAAAGAAAAATTTCCATGTGGCATAAGTGTTCAGAGAGAAAAAATCAGTATGCTACGATTTACTGATGACATTGTCTTGATATCAGAAAGGGCTGAGGATACTTAGAAGTTACTGAATGGTTTAAACAAAATACTGAAGGAAGATTTTGGACTGAATATAAATCAAAGCAAGACAAAAGTGATGAAATGTAGCAGAAATGATACCAATACTAGTAGGTTAAATATAAAAATAGAATCGGATGGAATACTGTAGGAGAAGTAAGTGAATTCACTTACCTAGGAAGCAAAATTACAACCGATGCACGAAGCAAGAATGATGTTAAAAGCAGAATGGCACTAGAAAAAAGTGCCTTCATGAAAAAGAGAAATCTTTTAGTTTCAAATATTGATCTAGGAATTAGAAAAAACTCTTTAAAACTCTTCGAGTGGAGCATAGCACTTTATGGTAGCGAAACATGGACTTTAGGAATACCGGAAAGAAAGAGAATTGAAGCATTTGAAATGTGCTACAGAAGAATGCTGAAAATTAAATCGACTGAAAAAGTAAGAAATGATCGAGTTTTGGAAATGATGGGCGAGGAAAGAAGTTTGTGGAAGAAGCATGCTGGATTGGTTAATTTGGTGGTGGAGGGAACAGTCGAAAGTAAGAACTGTAGAAGAAGACAGAGATTTGAATATGTGAAGCAAATAATTGAGTACGTGGGTTGTAAGGGGTATGTAGAGATGAAGAAGTTAGCACAGGATAGGAAGAGATGGATGATTGCATTAAACCAATCGAAATACTAATGAGAGCAAAAAAAAGATATTAATAAATAAAAAAATAAAAAATAAATTAAATAAATAAAATCCAGTTTTATTTCCTACAAAAATGTGGTAAAAGATGTTAGAAATTCACTGATTATGCTTAACATTATATAGGTGGAAAGAGTTTTAGTATAAATATTTCCATGCGAAAGTTATGGACGAGTTTATATTTCACAAAATATTTGTGTATAAACACGGAGGAAAAGAAATTCGATTTGACAGATATTTTCTACTGACACCATGGTGTATTTTTGCACTATCGAAATGCTGTATGTTTTCCGAGGATGAACGACAGTATTTATCCAGTTAATACTAACTTGGTGGCTCAGTGGTTAAGGTGTGTGACTGGTGATCGTATGGCTACCGGTTTGAATCCCTATCTCCGCGGGGATTTGCATAGGCCATTAACCAGATCTTCACCTCTTACACGGCTTCTGTGGAATGTGGTGTGCGCCAGAACGCTTCCGTTGTTTGAATTACACGTTAAATTGTAGGTCCAATATGCCCGGTATGATTACCTGGTTAGGCTAGGCCGCCTGATAGGGGCGGATTGAGCAGCAGATAACAAAACCCTGTCATCGGGTCATTACGAACACACGAATTTACCTTATCTGGATAATCGTATAAATCAAATATTAAAAATTTGCTTAAGGACGAAACTGAACATACATTAAAGTTTCAGCAAAACTTAAATTTTATCGCAGCAAACAAATGGAAAATAACAAGAAGTTAGTCACAATTACTACATACATAATAATAAAAAAATGTATTGCAAACATAAATCAGAGACGTTGACTGTTGATCAATATCTCTTAAAATGCTTTCTAACTGCTGGCCAAGCGTGGTTGAGCGGCAACGCTCTGGTCTCGCATTCGGGAGGACGCAGGTTCGAATCCGCATCTGGTAATCCAGATTTGGGTTTTCCATGGTTTTCCAAAATCAGGGGAATGCCGGGATAGTTCCTACAAAATACCATGATAAAATTCCTTCTAGTTCCTTGAATTCGACGATATATAAAGCCATAGCATAAAAGGAAGTTAACTGCTGACTTTTGCTCTATCTGTTTCTATAATTGTTGTTATGAAATGGGTATTGGTAGTTCATTGCGTCTTCTTAGTATAGATTATCACCTTCAGAAATTAGTAAGAATAAGATTATTAGTATTAATTTTAATTATCACAGGAGGCGATGGTAACGTTATTTTTAAGATAAATTTTTGATTGTATACAATTCTGTTTAATATCAAAAATAAGTATGGAACCGTAAAGTGCCAAAACCGAGATTGGATACCAGAGCAAAATTGTGCAAAATAAGAGTGAGAATTTTTCAGCGGTGGCCAAATTTATTGTCAAAGTGTGTACGCACCGTCGTGGCATTAGCTGTTTCGATGAAATTTTTAATAATGTTTCGAACAACTTCTGGATTACCGAGAGGGGCGGTGTAACGGTTAGCGTTCTCGCCTCGCATTCGGGAGGACGGCGGTTCGAATCCCCGTCCGGGCATCCAGATTTGGGTTTTCTATGGTTTTCCCAAATCACTCCAGGCAAATGCTGGGATGCTTCCTTCAAAAGGCCATGGCCGAATTACTTCCCATTCCTTGCCCCCATCCTTGCCCCCCATCCTTCAAAAGGCCATGGCCGAATTCCTTCCCATTCCTTGCCCCCATCCTTGCCCCCCATCCTTTCCCGTCGCTAAAGACCTCGATGTTAAAAAGAGACGTAAAGCAGTTAAAAAAAAAAGACATTCGAGGCTCTTATGTCGATAAGAAATGAAATGAGATGTTATCAGGATAGTCTCAAAATTTCATGAAACGAATGTAATTATTTCTCGGTGTTTAAACTAAAGAAGTAACAGAAGTTTGAATTAAAAAAAAAATCGGATGAAACACGTAGCCTTTACGCTTGTTAATAGTGAACGATGAATAATGTCGTTATGTAAAGAGATGAGAAAATATGTCAGGAACGACTATCATATTCCAAGTGTAAAGTATACCGAGGTTAAACATTTAAAAGAATATTGAACCACTAGAAATAATTGTGTAATGAGTTGACTCGTCATGTTGGGTTTCAAGTGCTCTATTAAACTTCGCGCAAAACTTGTTCCGCTCTCGGTATTCCGATCTATCTCTGTCCCAGGAGCAATCACCATTGTTTCTGTGAAGTGACGCTGGCATAAAAATTTCCCCAACTACTCATAGCGGGGCTCCGGAACAATCTCTAAAAGCACTCGATTGCCATTGACGTCTATTTAATTACAGCTCAAGAGTGGAACTGGGAGTTACTAATTAGAAGCAGGCAACAGTCTTTCTGAGTGCTCTTCATTAAGGCTCAGAATTCTCTCGACGATCCAACAGGCTGACTGTATCTCCATTGGCAACGTGAATGAGTTTCCTGTGTATCTCTGCAATATAATCATACAGTTTCCGAAATATCACGTATCGTCAATTATCAGATAAAATTTGTGAGGAAGACTGGAGTCTCACTCATTCTGCAGATATCTACATCTACATCTACATATATACTCTGCAATTCACAAAATTGTGGGTGGCAGAGGGTGCTCAGCACCAAAGCTAATCTCTTTGCTGTGCATTCCAATCCCTAATGGTACGAGGGAAAAAAGAATTCATATAAGAATCAGTCCGGCACCTTATTTCTCTAATTTTATCTTTCCTGTCCTTCCGACTCAAATAGGTTGGTGGAAGAAGTATTTCACTACACTCAAAAGTGAAAGTGGGAGTACGCATGTTTTCCAATAAGTTTAAACGAAACGTGTGTCGTCTATCTACCAGAGACTCCCAACCTAATCTACTAATCAGTTCTGTGACGCTTTCATAAGGACTGTAGCAAGCGGTCACGAATCGAGCGGCTCTTCTCTGTACTTTCTCTATACTTTCGATCAATCCCTTACGAAACGGGTCCCAAATGGCACAACAATAATCCAAATGTGGACGCACAAGAGATTTGTATGCTATCTCCTTTGTTTGTTCATTACAATTTTTCAAGATTCGACCTATGAATCGCAGCCTAGAATTAGCTCTACCTACTAACGAATTAATGTGTATGTCCCATTTCATGTTCCTTTGTACTGTTACTCCCAAATATTTCATAGAATCGACCATATCAATAACTGAACTGTTTACCTCGTATTTCTGAACAATCGGATTCTTTTTGTTAGTTATGCTCATTGTATTGCACTTTTTACAATTTAGAGTAAGTTGCCACTCAGCGCACCAAGCCAAAATAACATCCAGATCGCGCTGAATTTCTAAGCAATCGGCCAAATTTCTTACTTCCCTATAAATAACCGCATCATCAGCAAACAATATAAAAAGGCTTTTCACTTGTTCTCCGAGATCGTTTATAAAAATTAAGAAAAGAAGTGGTCCTATTATACTTCCTTGAGGTACCCCCGATGTAACATCTAGATTAGAAGAACTTTCTTCTTCAACGACGACGTACTGCGACCGACCAGTTAGTAAATCCTTTCTCCATTCACAAAGCTGATCCGATATACCGTACGCTCGAAGCTTCGCTAAAAGGCGATTGTGTGGTACAGAGTCAAAGGCTTTCTGGAAATGTAATAAATTCGCTGTCAGTGAACAAAATTATGAAGTTCGCATGATGAAAGGCCGAGACGTATTCAGATGCGAACATTCGATACGCATCTGTGGTGTGGCAAACAGGAGACATTGATTTAAATGTGACAAACAGTTCTCATCACTTTGGACAATCAAGTCCCGTGACGAAAGGGGCTCTTTAATTTCAGCGGCCAAGACGAGGCTGTCACAAGCAAACTTTTTTTTTATAAGGAACGGGAAGGGATTCGGCCATGGCCTTTTGAAGGAAGCATCCCGCCTGGAGAAATTTGAGGAAACCATGGAAAACCCAAATCTGATGTCCATGCGGAGATTCGAAACCGCGTCTTCCCGAATGCGAGGGCAGAGCGTTACCACTCACTCTCCACGCTCGTTGACAAGTACACGTTTGGGTAGTCATCATTCGATCAACTACGCATATTCCCGTTTGCGTGGGAAATCGTCTATCTCAAGTGGTTGATAGGCCTTCCAGTTCACTGACCAATAATAACAATTCTTTTGAGAGTGACATAGTTTCAGTTGGTCAACGGGTGTATCTGGTTTGCAAAGTAGGCGGAGGAAGAGAGACAAAACTTTCAGTCATGTAAGAGTTATGACCAATACAACCACGGGGTTCGGAGTCTGGCAGTACGTCACAGACGGAACTGGATGCTACATTGAAAGGGCGAACCCAAATACTCTTACTTTCGGAGCTGGCAGCAAGCTCTTTATTATTTTCAGGTTTGGCGTCGACTCATCATGCCAACAGCTGATTTGTAATTATATCTTCCCGAAATAAGCTAAATCCGAGACAACTCTTGCTATGTCTCATTGTGATGTATCATTGTAAAACTTATGTTATGTTTATAAATAATAATTTTCGAGCTTTGAATTTCAATAAATGATTAATTCTGTACTTATTTTCAAGTGAGTTCATAGAAGGAAAATAATGTGTCTATATGGCTTTTTATTTCTGTTCAGCTTTGATGTATCGTAATGAACAATAATAATTTATATATTATAATTAACAAATTTACTAAATCGGTAATTGTATATTAGTATTCAACGTTCGCTGCTACTGCCCCGGGCACGAATCCCGGCAGGCGCAGGAATTTTGAGAGTTGTTTTTAAACATATGAGCTATGCCAGGACGCTCCGTGGTTCGGATTCCACGTTAAACTGTAGGTCCCAGAGGAAAGGAACTGGCCGTCCTACCTCTGACACAATGGCTTAGTATGCCTCCTTCTGGAGGATCCAACCAACCTTCGGGTTGTGGACTAAGTTAAGTTATTCCAGCAATAACGTAACTGCAATTACTTATTAGTGATTTGTGGGCGCCTGAACATTCCCTTTACGT
Source organism: Vandiemenella viatica (assembly GCA_031002005.1). Classification (NCBI taxonomy): domain Eukaryota; kingdom Metazoa; phylum Arthropoda; class Insecta; order Orthoptera; family Morabidae; genus Vandiemenella; species Vandiemenella viatica. Next base: position 142,645,731 of record JARYHS010013631.1, on the reverse strand, counting down.
TTTCGTTAATAAGCTAACAATAATGAACAATTACGCTTGTAATATGTACGTGAGCTATGTTTTTATGATTTTTAAAAACTGTAAAATAATAATTTCAAATTATATGTTATTTTTGTCCAGTAATTTATGTATCATAAGGAGATTTATTTTTGCTGCAAATTTAAGCTTTTAAAAGACAACAGGGCTTTATAGTATGAGGGGGCGTGTTAAAGGTCACGGGGCTCTTACGGCTTCTGCAACTTCCCGCAGGATTTACAGAGCTCGAGCTCTGCATTCCCATTACAAACATTGACACTAGAAGGATATGACTGGGTCAGCGCCACGCTCCGGCCATTCTTTACCTTGCCGTTGAGTTTCCTTAATGGTACTCATTGGGCCTGGGAAGCCGTTGCGGACGTTCAGCTTTCAAGAAAAATACTCGGCTTCATCGGGGATCAAACCCAAACGCAGTCGGACGCTACACCACCGTAGCTCTGCGGCCGTCGCCATACGAGAGGTACTTTGTCAAAATGTAGACGGTTGAAAGATAAGCGATTTACAGAATTTTACCCGCCAATGATTATATCTGGACTACATGAGGTATTGAGAGGGTATTTCAGGACCTGGATTAGTCTTTTCTCCTACAGCTAACCATGATTGCAGGTATGACTTTGGTCACTGTGGTGTATAATTTTACAAAGCGCAGTATGTGACTTAGTTAGGTGACCAATATCGTTAAAGCACTACCAAAGTGTCTGCGCTGGACAGGTTTTAGCTGATTCAAGGGATTATTGTGTGTGGAGCGCAGTCTTACGATATTGTCGATAGACTTTTGTCTGCTTGATACAGATGTGAAAACTTCGCGGTCTCCAGGTGTTCTTCGAAGAATAGTCGCACAGTGGGTTTGACACTTTCACTACTTTTAATATGTTATCCTTAACACAATCAGCATAGTACATTAAACACGCCCGGATGCTTCCTTCAAAAAGGCTATGGCCGAATTCCTTCCCGTTCCTTGTATCCAGTCCCATCCCGCCTATAATGACCTTAGCCGTCGACTAGGCGTAAAAAAAATAAAAAAAATGCAGCATATGGTTTCCTCTCTACCTATGACACACTAAATAATTTTACTTTTAATAGTTGCCAACCTGGAACAAGTATAGTTCACTTCACTTGATTTTCATCTCTGACATATTGTTTCTTACATTAAAATTATTTCTTACAGTGTTAAAATAATTTTTCATAATTAAAATAATTTATTAATTTTCAAGGAACTTGATGAGTGAGTGGTTGACGTTCCGTCCTGGCGTTCAGGAAGATGTGAATTTGATCCCCAGATTTGGGTTTTCCATAGTTTACCCAAATCAATCGAATTTTCGAAGACGCAGGCCATCCAGATTTCGAGAAACCGCGGAAAACCGTTGTTCCATGGTTTTACGAAATCACTCCAGGAAAATTCTGGGATGGTTCCTTCAAAAGGCCATGGCCTTTCCCGCCCCTAATGTTATTGACGTCGATGAGGAATAAAGCCAGAAGAAAATAGAAAACTTTGATGGAATTGTAACCCGTGTGGTGACCGATATAAACTCCAGTCATCTGTTCAACTGCATAACGGAATCAGTCCAGTTAACAGGTTCTGTTACTCTGTGGTATAATACCAATACGATCTACAATTGGACATGACGAGTGGAATCCGATGCAACTAAATTTTGGCTCAGTTGCCACTGAAAAGTAAATTCATCCATAGCAGCTGCCTGTAGTTCTCCTATTATGGCGTTTTAATCATTAAAATAATAAAAGCTGTAAGCTTATTAGAAATGACCTGCGAATTACATTACTGACAAAACCGAACACCACGGTGGGTATGCTCAGGCCATCTACAGGTCTATACCAAAAGTAGTAGGACTGATTTAAAAAAAAAAAATATTGAAGAAATCTTTACATTTCCTTAATCCTCTTCGAAATAGCACCCTTAGGCAGCTACACACCAAAAATTACGCTGCGGCCATTGGCCATACGCCTTCTGGAAGTCAGTTTCGGGGACGCTGTTGAGAGCCCTCGTCGATGCTGCTTCAACGTCCTGGATTGAGTCAAACCGCTGTTCCTTCAGCTGCCTTTTCATCCGTGGGAATAAAAAAAATGGTCAGTTAGAGCCTGATTGGGACTGTAGGCGGGGTGCAGTAACGTGACAACGCTGAATCGGGCCAACAGTTGCCTTCTTCATCCTCCCGTCCAATGAAGGCTCGCATGAGCAAATCAAAGATCAAGACAATGCTGATCGTGTTTTTTGACCATCGCGGGGTGATTTATAAGGAGTTCGTTTTCCCTGGGGAAACTGTCAATTCGAACTTTTACGTGAAAGTGCCAGCCCGCCTGCGAGACCGAGTGAATCGCGTCCGACCAGTCATCTCCGCCAACTGGACTCTGCATCACGACAATGCGCCGTGTCAAGGCGCGCCGTCATGAGACAACTGTTGGCCCGATTCGACATTGCCGCGTTGCTGCACCCCGCCTACAGTCCTGATTTGGCTCCATCTGACTTTTCTTACTCACATGGATGAAAAAGCAGCTGAAGGAACAGCGGTTTGACTCAATCCAGGACGTTGAAGCAGCATCGACGAGGGATTTCAACAGCGTCCCCGAAACTGACTTCCAGAAGGCGTATGGCCAATGGCAGCAGCGTAGTTTTTGGTGTGTAGGTGCCTAATGGTGCTATTTCGAAGAGGATTAAGGAATTGTAAAGATATCTTCAATAATTTTGTTTTAAAAAAATCAGTACTACTACTTTTGGTATATACCATGTAATTTCCCGAAATCTCTCCAGGCGAAAGCCGAGATGGTTTCTTCAAAAGTCTATTGTCGAATTTCTTTTCATTCCTTGCCCCACTTCTTTCCCGCGTCTATTGACCTCGACGCCAACGATTCACATAACCATAAGGGGAAAAAAAGTTTATTAGTATACGAAGGCTGTGACACAGATACATATGCTATGGTATAGTAAGATATTACTGGTTTGGTATATATTTTCACAATTGTGCATCACTATCATACACGATTTAGAAACGATTAAGTGAAAAATTCTCCTTACACTACTATGCTCCGTGTTACGCTTTTCACATTCATTCAAAACTTAGGCCTAAAGTAATGCTCTACTAGATAGTCTGTAGGAAACTACGCACACGTGTGTCACAGGTAGAACATCTATCTCCTTTTATCTGGATTGTAATACAAACCAAGGTGCAAATTATAGTTAATACTATTAATAACGCGAAGTTTCCATTAGGATGATATGTAATTTGTGGTCCTGACATATATTAGTTGTTGAAAATTCCTTTGTAATTTATCTTGTTATAATGGACTTGGATGATAACATTCACGCTAATGTGGTATAAAGGATTTATGAAATAAATTTTTTCCACGATTCTGAAAATTCCTAAACCACTGCTCCAGATAGGGCAATAATTAAATAAAATCACAGCTGTCTGTATATTTTAAATTAGGTTCGTAAGTAAAACTCAAACTATCTGTTAACATTCTAGAGTAGTTTTTGTGAACGTATTGAAACTGCGAGCTGTTCATTCACTGGCAGTACGTTAGCCAAAATGCTTTATAATCAAACAGTTAAATAACAATAACATATAATCTGTTAATCACAAATGAAATTACACAAAAAGAATCGGAATTGATAGCAGTAATAATAAATACTACATCGCATTATCTTAAAACAAAATATTAATTTTAAAACCGATAGCTAAACGAAATCTATTGGAGATAATGCTGGTGATTACCAACACAAAAATAATTAACAAAATTCATATTAAAACAGTGCTGCGGCGGAACAAATAACGAGAACGGAACATGAAAATATGACTGCGGTATTCCTTTGTCATAAAATCGTGTTGACAATGATGCATAATATTGCCGAGCGAGTCATAAAGAAAGAAATTACTCTGCAGATATTAAAAAACTAGTCATTCAGAGCTACTTGGACGACTTTAGAACTTCAGTAAAAGTTAATTTTATGAACCACCTAGAGTGTACCCTGTGATCTAAGCATCAACTGAACACAAGTAATTGTTGTTTTGAAGCAGCTTTGATTGTTGTGATGAGGGATCAGCTAATACGAATCTTAACTTTATTGCTATTATTAATCAAAAACCATTCAAATAAACCGACCACTTCTCTCGGTGATAATCATAAACGATAGTGTGAGTCCAGAATTGATTTGTATAAGTGACTGCAACAAAATAAAGGTGTATGTGAGATTAATTTGTCATGTTGTATCAGCAGATGTGACTATAATAGAAGTGTGACCCAGCCCAGAAAGGCGTTTAAGTACGAAAGTGGAGAATACCTTATATCCAATTATTTAGCGAGAAGGGAATAAACAGTTAATTTGTTTACTTGGTGCCCCTTGGTTACTTCATTTCGGTATATATATATGAAAATCTTGCTTACAAATCATCAATGGGCTGTCCAGAAAGCGTTGTGGTATAATTGCTTGTAGTATTTGACTTGGTTAATGTAATGTGTGATCTATTTGAGGGACATAATGTCAGAATTCATTCGACGATGCAAAGCCCGTATGGATTGTGATAGTTTTCAGTTCGAAGAAGTTTTATTTCAATGAATGTAAATAAATAACTTTTGTGTTGGCAATGTTGTAGAAGTGAAGATTATTTGATTGATATAATGTCAAAGGCAAAGTGTTGTGGTTGCTCAATGCTTAAGGCTTCTGACCGGAGACCGGAAGATCTCCGGTTTGAATCCCGGTCTCGGCGGGGATTTTCAAATGTTCTTTATCCGATCTTCACGTCAGGCGTAGCTTGCTGTGTAATCTGAAGTACACCGCAACGATTCTGTGATTCGGGCCCCTTTACTTGGTAGTACAGGGCGTTCTCCGGGAAACGCTACCCTCCCAGTCTGTTGCCGTCGGCAACTTGCTGGGACAGTGGGGCCAGCAACTCCCGCCACACGGCCCCGTGAATCACCGCACTGTAGCTAGTTCGTGACTTCAGTCTCTTATTAATCAGTGTTGTGAATAAACGTTTCTTTGCGGTTTGGCTGGTTTGGGGCTTCATACTCTTACTAATCTGTACCGTGTTTGAGTGTGAGTAAAATTATGGTACGTTACAGTTTGCAAACAAAGAATATTTCTCTACGATACATATGTGAAGAAGAAGTCGTTTAAAAAGTGTCGCAGTAAATTTCGTCGCGAATATCCTGGCGCTTTACTGCCAGCTAAATCAACAATTCTGCGTCTGGTTAAAAAAGTAAGAGAAACGGGTTCATTTTTTAACAAAAAGAGACTGTCGGTCAATCGTATTCTCACAGAGGAGAAAATTGACGATATTGCTTTTCGACTAGAACAGTCACCCAAAAAATCATTAAGTCAGTTAGGGCAGCAGGCAGGCGTATCTAAGACGTCAGCTTGGAAAGTAACAAAGCTAGTTCACTTAAAGCCGTACAAAACAATTGTGGTGCATAAAATTACAGAAATAGACCAGGGGCCTAGGATTAGATTTTGCAACTGGTACCTGCAGGGTGTCCACGATGGCACTGTTGATCCGCAACTGACGTCACATTTAAATGCTTAGCACATACAAGTTTATGAAGTGTAATTATTATGAAATAGTCCGCGGCCGACGGTCGAACAATGCCAGAAGCTGACCGCTCGCTCGCCGGGAGCAGTTTCTTCCTTGTAGCGCTAACAGTGGGTAGCGTTTCCCGGCGAACGCCCTGTATTATCGGGTTTGGTTGGGTAAGGAGGATAGAAACTGGCAGTTCTGCTTCTCATACCACTCTCAGAATTCCTCCTTCGGAAGGATGCAACCCATATTTGGCTTGAGTTTGGTCATTATTTGTCAGATTAACAAGAAGTTTTTAATTAGCCGCAATACCCACCTCTAATTTATCCTCCTTTCTTGATTCTGGTAAAGGGCAAGTATAGTTTTACGTCGAATGGGAAACGCAGAAGGATTTTATTGTTTTTCACACACATCAAACGAGCTTTGCTTGACAGTAATGAGGGATTAGGAAGCTGTATAAATGCCTTGAGTAAAAAACTAGGACCATTTGGTTTCCACTTATCAGGATTAGACTTGCATTGAAAAGATGAGCGGTCTGGTAGTTCAGTGGCTATGGTGTCTTACTAGTGGTCTAAAGGTCTCCGATTTGAATCCTTGTCTCGGCGGGAATTTTCATTGGCGCTTAACCCGACCTTCACCTCTGGCACAGCTTGCTCTGTAATGAGAAGTACGCCAGAACGCTTCCGTGGTTCGGATTCCACTGGTAAACTGTAGGTCCCCTGTACCCGGTAGGACTGACCGGGTAGGTTAAGGTGGCTACGACAGGGGCGAAATTCGCAGCGAATAGAAACCTATATCTACGTCATTACGACCACACGGAATTATTATTATTGAAAATATTGCACTGAACGAGGTTTACGCTTTATAACTGGATTTCACATAAGAAAATTTCTTTATTCTGATGCGTCAATCAGAAATCTTTCAAATTGCTCTTTACAAGCACTGTTAAACACCAATCTAAGACATACAAGTAATTTCATTCAGAACTTTTAACATTATGAAGAAAAGACGGTTTGCAGCAAGCGCTTTGTTTGTAACAACTTATTTATATTCTCAGTTAGTCGCAGGCTGAGGTAAGCTTGTTTCAGGAATTCACGTGGCGTAGTTACTCTCATTAGCTGTCGCGGCTGTGATTTGGTGCTAGCCAAGTGACATGGTCTCAGAAACCACAGCACCAGGCCACGGGGTAGGTAGCTCCATCCAATATCCTGCAGCGCGCAGACTCAGCGCTCATTTCCTGCTTCCCGGCCGGAAAGGAAAGCAAAGTCCGCCTCTAACCCCAGCCCAACCTTCCGAGACAAATACCAACTGCTCCAAACCTCCCATCCAGAACACGTCGCTGTTTAAAATGCAAAGGAGGGAACAAAGGAGAGATGCAAGGAGTTTAACTAAGCTACCCTTGATTGCAGTGTGTGTCTAACATTTAATAAGCTTAGATGTCAGCTTCCACGTATTTTTTACTTTTATTACAATGATTCCAAATCTTCAGAAACTTCACTGCAGACTTGAGCAACGGTAAAATGAAATTAATTTTGCCATTTCTAGTCTAGACCTTTTTTATTACAACTGTTTAAATTGACCGAAATTTCTACGTTGTAATTATTATTTTGAAGATAAAAATACTTCGGTCGACAAGATCATTGTAAGACTTCTGTTGATTTGAGTGCAAACTGTTATTAAAGATAACCTGGATGATTGCCTTTTTACACATAGTAGCATGACAAATAGTGTTAATTATGATCTACTTTGTTGACTATGTTGGGATGAGGGTAGATGGTGCATCATTATGTCTTTAGCATTGTTGTTGTTGTTAACACTACCTTATGGAGCTTACAGACGATCAAATTGGCTGTCAAACTTGTTTTGAACTCTGTTGTCAGCATTTTCCATAGACGAAACGAAATGTTGGTAATCCGTTTATAAACATAAACATCTCTGTGTATGTGCCATCGGTTTTATTTGGCGAGGGCTTGTTATTGCTGCTTTTTCTTATTTTGTATGGCTGAATTTGAGTATTTTGGATTTACTCCAGCTTAGTTAGTGAAAAATGAGTGACGGAGCACTGCAGTTTTAGTTTAGAGTTGAATAATGATGAGGTGCGTCCTGCAGGTCGCAAAGCAAAACCGTATCCAAAATATTCCTTCCAATTTAATGAGTGAATTATTTACTTCATTGCACCTGACAATTTCCAAAAATGATTAAGAATGAGCAGCAAAATATACGAAGAATTGTGGGATAAAGTGGGATCATTTATTGAAAATGGCTAAAAAATTAGGATTGTATTACTGTGAATGAACGACTTATCGCAATCCTGATATTTTTAGACCGAGAGTGGTGGTGTAACGGATAGCGTTCTTGCCTCGCATTCGGGAGGACGGCGGTTCGAATCACCGTCCGGGCATCCAGATTTGGGTTTTCCATGGTTTCCCAAATCACTCCAGGCAAATGCCGGGATGCTTCCTTAAAAATCCATGGCCGAATTCCTTCCCATTCCTTGCCCCCATCCTTTCCCGTCTCTAAAGACCTCGCTGTTGATAGACGTAAAAAAAATATATATATAAAAAAAAATATTTTTAGTTAATGCGCAGAGCGTCGAGAATTGAAAATTTCCCACCTCTATACCACCAAAAAGTCTTTGAAACAATAATTTATCATTGAGATTTTTGAATATAGAAAATTCAGTGATTCAAAGTACCATAAGGGTGGCACGGTCTACAAACCTTTAGTTCATTTCTACGTTTTTCAGTTCCCTCCGGTAACAAGTTCCAGTATTTATAACTCTTTTTCTGAAAGCTCTCAATATTCAAATTTAGCTGAATTTATCACTTTCCACAGCATGGGCAGTTCACTTAAAGTATCAAAAATCAAAACAAATTTGAATTCTTGGAATACTTTCCACATTCAGGAAACAGTAACTAACCTCAAACAATACTAATACAACTAAAAGCTCATCAAAGTGAAATGTACAACAGCCTAAAACAGTAACGTTGACCGCAAAGCTCCAAGTTTGTAAATGATGTTACCAACATTGTTGTAAACTTCCCCACACACGCTACAGCAAGGTCCACCCACCGAATATTCAAAGTTTTTAATCTCAACTCCAACCGAGCTTCAACATGAAATTTCAACCAACATCTAGCCCACAGACGTTCAACATAGTTTTAAAGACGGCAAGCTAACAACAACAACGATTGTCAAACATGTAGCTAGAAAACCTCCTACCGGAAATTTCAAAATACAGATTCATAGAATATGGTACCTCGATGAAAAGTGAAACGTGTTCTGTAGCCAGTCATTAACAAACAGCTGGTATGGCGTTATTAAATAATAATTCAGCTTAACTAATCAGCAGAAATGTGGTTTACAGTAAAATTGCGTTTCTTTGAATATGTACGAAGAAAATGTGCTCAACGGAATCGAAAAGATTTGGAGCAAATACTCGTATCTACAGTTACAGATCTTCTTTTCAGTTTATTTTCTGTATTCTGCCTTTTTAACTATCACCATTATATGAGTTAACTTCATTTTAATAAGGTGAGTGATTTAAATTCGATTTTCTTGAAAGAGTCTCTGACGTCTGAATCATTTTTATTGCAGAAGAATTGTCGACGTATATTCACAAATAGAGACAAAAATACTACTGTACATTACTATTTGTATCAATATGTCTAAGTGTAAAAACTTGTAATTTTTTCAGTATTTCGAAAGTCATCACACTATTTTAAATACAGTCTCCAACTATGCATCAAGGGGAGGGAACAAAGTCTGGATTGCGCCTGAATCCTGTCATCTCTCACTGCTGATTTTAGATAATTGTGTTGACATTCATAACGACTCTTTCCAATCATTAATGAGGTATCTCCAAACAAAATATTGCTACCGCCCCAAAAATTAAAGATAATTCTAAAAACAAAGCAACAGAATTAAAATTCATAATCGTACTAATGTGAATTTCATCCTCGTATCTTTACCCCAAACAAACGTTCCGAAATAATTCTAAAGAATGAACGCTTCCGAATATATTTTGAGTTATAACACGTTGTGTTGTTATTTGAGGGACCCGAGGGTGCATAGACATCTACGTCATATTCGCTGCTTCAATTAAATATAGGGAGTAAACGACATTAGAAAGAAGATAATGTAAACGAAAATCTCAGCGATTTTGTAAGAACCAGTAACAACAGTTATTGTGTATAATCGTAGGTTTTCCTGGCGAATCTGATGCTTCAAAATCTACCGGGCATACGGCCGGATCAATTGATCGTGGATGAACAAATTTTCGACGGCGTAACGTGCCATCATCTTCAGGTTGCGTAAGTTTGATTCTTGTTTTGATTTTAAATATTTCTTTATATTATATGTAAGGTTTATATTTAATGTTCGTTATGCAATAATTTAAATTAATTATCAAGTGATTTTGGAATTAGTATTGGCAATGCTTGTGGCAGCAGCCGCGGTTATACAATAAATGTATTTTAAAACTGAAGATGAAGGCACGTTATGCCCTCGAAAATTCTTTCATCCACGATTAATTGATCCAGCAGCATGCCTGAAAGATATTTATTGTGATGATACGGGTGTGGTTCAACTATCCCGATAACAAAACAGAATAAATACGCGTACATCGTAAAGGATTGCGTTTCCTACAGGAAACAAAAACATCGAGGACGATGTTACAAAGGAAGAGAGAATACAAAATACAATCATACTTCTGTCAGATCTTGTGGCAGCTGAATATAAAATTTCATTAAAATCTGGGTACGGTATTAATATTCGATCTAAAGGATTTACATAAATTGCTTTAATTTAATGAAAATAAGAGGCTATACTGTTAAAAAACTTTATTTCTGCCGAAAATCTGAAGATCTTATGAAATTTCGATAACCGAAATTTTCACAATGTAAATTCATAACCCGCCAACGGCAAATATAGAAAATAGTAATTAGTACAATTTGCCTTTACTGAAACTTAATCTCCAAAATCTCAAGAACTAATTAATTTTACTCATCTATAAATGGATTTGTCGAACGAATTTTGAGTAATTTTTAACTCAAATTCTAGAATTCCAAAAGCTGTTCACGATTTCACAATTCTTGGACTAGATATTGTATCTGGTCTGATCTGATATACGCTTTACTGTTCGGTTAATGGATTAGATCAGGTACTTCCGATTGAACTTGAGCCATCTCAAACGTGTTTTGGTTCATACATCGTCCCCATTTATTCCGATCTCGTCATTAATGAAATAGATGTCCAGTTCCCTAGTAATATTTATATTTCTTTCCACCGCAAACACACTTCGATATTTTTAAGAATTTAATCTTTTCTAAACTGCATTGGTCTGTCAGAAACTATCACTGCGGCATTTAAATAAACTTAACTCTTTTCCTTAGTAATAATTCTAATTTATGCTATATCCTAGGTAGCTAAATTGGTAAATTATCTCTATTAATTGTTTGGTTAATGTTTTTTTCTTATCGTACTGTATCATTTTAGACAGATACCGTAACTTAAGTTTTCTTAATTGATACATTTATAAACTATAGCTTGGTCATCTGTAATCGACAAGGCTATTAGATTTATTGCTTTCAGAAAAAAACAACATTGAGACGCAATAAAAAAAGATATTCTCCTAAAAAACATTTGCTTATTTATTTATTTTTTTATTTTTCTTTGTAACCAGTAATTTCACGATACAATGAAATTTATAAATAATTGTTCCATAGAATAACTTACTTAGTACTTTATTTTTGTTATTACATATGTGCACAACCACAGAAAAACGGAGTTCTAGAAATTTTATAGCACAAATCTGTTTTGAATCGTCTGAATACAAATTTTGTGGCTCAATACTTTATTCTGTACATGAAACAAGAGGATAACAAAAGAATATTATGTTTCGAAAAAACACTATAATGTGATATATTTAATTAATAACACAATCTTTTAACAATAAGGTTTCTGTGACTTATCCGTCTAGTGCAGCTAAATAAAAAACTTCGTGTTTTGGCAGACGCGTTTTGATTTATTCAATCATTTACATTCTTTGATCTTGTTTAAAATATGTTTATAATTCTAATCTGTTAATAAGTGCAATGAATGTTACATTCTACTTACAGTTTTTGTTTCTTGTTTTTACATTGAAGTCAGGGGAAGTTCCATTTCAGTGCTTTTTCTATTGCTGTTGTGTGTTCCGCACTTACACTGTGGTGTGTTTATATTGACACAAACTGTCTTCATTTTTAAAAACGCACTATTGTTTACGCACTTCTTGTCTGTGTAACCACTGTACGAGCATTTTTTGTTGTTTTCATTACTGCTTTCAGAGATGCTTATCATTTCCGGCAAGTATATTATCGATTTGTTTGTTTGTGTCTTAAATTATAACTATACTTTGGCGTTGTGTGTGTGTGTTTCGTATATATTATGGAATTATTTTAAGCGTTTTGAATAAGGTCTGATTCGTGAGGTGAATGTAGTCATTGATTATATTTTGCCCTTCATATATTGCTTTCTGTATATAGAAATTTTCTTGTACTGTCAGCATGTTTTTGTTGTGATTATTAATTTTCAGTATTTGCATGTCTTTCCATATATCAGTGTGTTCATGTTTGTTCTCAAGTAGATGTTCCGCAAATGTAGAGTGGTTGGTGCACCTTAATGCCCTCAAGTGTTCTTTGTATCGGATTTCAAATTTCCTCGCTGTTTGTCCTATGTATGTGGCCTTACACTGTTGGCAAGTCAGTTTACATATCCCTGATTGTTTTTTAATTAGCTGCACTAGACGGATAAGTCACAGAAACCTTATTATTAAAGCAGCTAAGGTAAAAGGCCTGAATCTCGACATGTTCAATCTTTTAACATTTACAACGGGTTGCATTAGAGATTAATTATTAAGGAGGATAAATCTGTCACTCTAAATTGTATAAGTGATCACCGTCGATCGTGGTAACGCTAGTCTGATGTTTCCAAGCGACTAACACAAGTCGTCAGAGGACAATCTGGAAAGTGTTCAGCGAAAGTTGTGATTGGAGTGATTGATACCTGGCTTTCTTAAAGCTTTAATTTACAGCTTGAGAAAAGAGACCTTTAACTAAACGCAGAGAGGCAAACTTAGTATTGCTACACAGAAATATTTATTAATAAAATTCCTCTTCACGTAGGCAGTTTATCGCACTCTGTGACGGAAGCATTACGGTTGTAGCGGGAAACCAGTGGAGTGTTTGCACGGGGCCCGTGTTGGTGTCCTCTGGCTTTGTGGCTGTCGGATGCGGGTTTCAAATCACTCACAGTTGATACTACTGGCTGCCATCAATATTGCCGGCTGCTCGTATTTTGCTGCCTCAGTTTCCTGACGTCATACTGATTCTCTGACCATTTGATACACTGCGATTCATCCTCTCTCTCTCAATAGAATTCTCCCCCAAAAACACACATTCTCTCCCTTTCATTATCTTTGACGTTAATGGAAATATCTTGCAGTTTTTGTCACGAAAAGCTCGTTACGGAATGGTGGGAAGAATTAAAGTTCATTATTATATTATTATTAAAGTTTATTCACTTCATACCGTCACTGGGAATTGTGACTGATCCGATATTGATGAAGAAAGTGAAAAGCGACAGTTCATATGTTCTGGCTTCGGAAATCGGCCAGGTCGAGGAAATCCTTCAGCATTACTTTGAGGACATTTAGTGGAAAAAGCTTTAAAAAATTTCACAGTGCGTGTGATATGGCAAAAATAAAAATTGCTCGTCGTAGCACACACCAGTAGGATAAAAACTCGTGATAAATAGAAAAATACACTGGAAACTCTGGCGGCAAGAATGTGTATCTTTAGGTGAAGCGGGCGAGAGGAAAAAAAGTTTTACGTGCAACCTTTTCTATCGTGTTAAAGATCATAGCTTTGGAAATATTTCACCTTTTATTCAACGTGAGAACGTTATCTGCTGGTCTCTATGTTTCTTCCTCTTTTACTCACAAACAGTATCTGTTCATATGCTGATATTATTCTCCCTTGCATCTTAATTCTGTATCTACGTCTATATGATCCTGCTATTCTCTTTTAAGCTAGAATGATGATAACTTATTTAGGGAATAACAAATGGAAATGTTTACCTTTTGGTTTATTTCTAACGTTGAAAGATTTTGACATATATATATTGTAACAGATGACGTCTATGAGTTACAAATGTTACGTACTTTTTTCTTTGTTTACAATTTCTGTTGTAACCATTAACACATCATTCGACAGTCACGTGAAATGTGAGGCATTCATGTTTAACTTTGCTTAACACTCTTCTGCTCGCAATAAACAAAAAAGCTCCTGAGCTTGTTTCATTAGTTTTAATTTTTAAATTAATTCAATTGATTCCCAAAAAAAAAACTACGCCCAAAATCGAGGTACTATCTCGTAATGGTCATCTCCAACCTTCCATACACTACTCCTTATTCTTTTATAAATTTCCTAAATCACCAATATATGTCTTGTACAGTGCCAGAACTTTTTTCCCCTTCCTCCTACCTTCTTATGACTTCCAACTTAATTCCTTTTTCTTACCAGTAACCGATCGTGTTATTCGGTAATCTTCACAAATAAATCTATCTGTAGTACTTTGCATCCCATTCAAATCTTTTATTTAATACCTATTCTATATCTCCCATACTATACCACTATATTCAAGGAATGGTCTGACTGAGGATTGTGTATCCCAGTTCCTCACTTCCCAAGGATATCCCATCACACTTGTTTCAGGAAACGCAAGATAACCTCTATTTTGCACTTATCCAATGTGTCGTGACAAATTGAGTTTATTATCGTATCATACTTATACTGATATTTATACTTAAAAAGATACGAAACCTTTCTTTTTCTTTTTGTGTACATAAAAAGCTGATAGTTTGTATTTTATCTTCATCTCATGTTGTCCCAGGCAGCTGTGTATCGAGTCCAGAACCCCCAATAGTTGTTCACAATCCCGTTCAGTTTTAATGCAGTTCTGTAACATTCTCTCATATGAATGCAGCCACCTGAATGTAAGCTATCACCACAATCATTCACTAGAATATGAACAACAATCCTGCCAGCACACTACCCTGCGGCACTCCTGTTTTTTACTGTTTCTGCTATGCCATGCATATTTAATTACGACCACCATGCATACACTGAGTTTAATAAAGGATAATGACGGAATTAGTGAAAACAAATACGTCAATAAAAGTTTTCTCAAATAATCAAAATTTGTTGAACTAGAAAACGAGTGTCACTACCACAACTTAGTTATTTCTGAACATTGATAAGTTAGTAAGTTCTATTTAGAGGTTAAAACACAACACACTGGTTGTCTTTGAGAAATAGTTCGGGGGCGCTTTTTAATAGTTTGTCCTTTTTGAAATACGATACACGAATAAATCTCGTAGCTACTATCCGTACTGTGATATAGTTACGTCTGATACGAAAATTGCACAACTATTTGTGACGATTTCGCACTATGGCTCACTTCCGTGCACGTTTTCTAATAACGACGTGTTACTCCATAGCTTAGCGAGTTTTCTTTTTCCCCAGGCTATTCCACTGTCTATGTTTAAAGGTAATGGAATGCTGTTGCAATCTTATATGATACTCTCTGAGGCCACAATTCTTAGAACCTCACATCCCCGAGTGTCAGTGTTGTTAGAACTTCCAGCTCTTTAGAAAATGCATTTCCTACACTAACCCTTTCCTTCCTACCTTATAAGAATTCCTCAATCTAGAGTATCTTTTTCATTAACCTTAATTTATTTGCTACCATCTGATGACTAACTCTGCCATATTTCTTGTAATGGTATAGTGCTATTGTATCAACTTAGATTCCTTTTTCAATTATACTTATAGTACGCAAGTTTTGGTCATCGATGATGTCATATGTTACGCAATGACGTCACGATTTTCACCAGATGTTGTTCTAGGTTAAGCACTTATTTAATAACAGTTCTACTTACCAAAGTATCGGCGAATGAATTAACCGTCAGAACAGTGAAAAAAAAGTACATATTCCGTTTAAATAGACATAATAATCATTAGTTGCTGAGATTTATTTAATATTCGTTTTATGTTAAAGTATTCGTTAAAATCTTTGGCCACGGATATGTAAGTTAAAAGCTTTAATTTTCGCAATGATAGCAGCAGCTTTAGTAGATTGTTATTAGAACAGGCATTTGACGTTATAGCAGAGAGTATTAATAAATTTTTTTAAAAAAGTAATTTGTTTTCTTGAGTGTTCTGTTACTTAAATCTTTACTTCGTTTCAACTAAAATAGTTCCACACTGATCGTGATTAATACAACAAAGACTACAGTTAAAACTAATATTACATGGAATGACGTAAGCTGTTAAGATTTATTTTTAATTTTCTTTGCTATTACTGACGCCATATTACAGTCGCATGTAACAGTATCAGCCATTCAATGGTTATAGTATCTATCTGAATCATGAATATAAAAAGGAAGATGGAATAACCCGTAATGATTTTTGATTTAGTTTATATAGCGATGCATTATTACCAGTAAAATGCAATATAGTACATGTATTAATATGCGTGTGATTGAAGTATTGTTTCTCTGGCGGGAAGTTTAGTACCTGGTTAGGTTGAAATGCAACCTGGACCACCATGGCAAAGAAAACATTTTGTTACAGCGCAAGGCACTAGGAATTGAATTGAGCTTTATTTTATAACAATAATTATTTATTTAAGCAATTGATAAGAAATTTTTTACTAGAACACTGATAATTTCGTTTAAATTGGCATATAATTGTTATTAGAACTGGCACATTTGTTTTTAAAATAATTTAAATATGTTTTCATGTGTTCTGTTACTTAAATCATTACTTCGTTTTAACTAAAGTAATTCCACACTGATCCCGATCTATACAGCATAGACAACAATTAAAACTAATATTACGTGGGCTGACATAAGTTATTAAGAATTATTTTTAATTTCCGTTGCTTTTACTGATGCCATGTTTCAGCTTCATGTATCATTGTCAGCCATTCAAACGTTGTAGTATTGATATGAATCACGAATATCAAAAAAGAAGTTGTAAGAACCCGTGAAGTTTTTTGATCAAGTTTATATCGCCATGTGTGATTGAAGTATTGTTCTTCTGGCTGCAATTTTAGCGTAGTTTGTGGTTAGGTTGAAATGCTACCTGGACAAGGATGACAACTGAAAGATTTTCGCATAGCGCAATGCAGGAGGAATTACATTCAACTTTATTTTGTAACACTTCTATTTAGTTAAGCAACTGCAAATAACTGAATTACCAGAACACTGAAAGAAAAGTATGTATTTCATTTAAATCGGCATATTAATTATTTGCTACTTTTTACTGAAATAATTACTTGACTTGAATGAAATTTGTTCCAAATTGAACGCTATCTATGCGCCCAGCATCACAATTGAAATTAATATTACATTGTAATTAATATTACGTAGTAAGTAGTTATGATTTATTTTTAGTATCTTTCATTTTCACTGACCTCATACTACTGGGGTCATTATTACAGCACACACGTAAGCTGTGTCAGCCGTTAAAACATTGATTTGCATCACGGATAACAAAAAATAAAGATATAAGAACCTGTGAAGATTTTGAATTAAGTTTATATCGCGATGCATGATAACATTAACTTGCGATACAGGGAATGTATTAATTCACATGTGATAGCGGAGTTTTTTGGTTAAGCTGAAATGCAACCTGGACCAAGCTGACAACTATTTTGCTACAGCACAAGGGACGAGGAATTACATTGAGCTTTATTTTATAACAATTCTATTTAGTTGTGCAACTGAAAAAAATGAATTGCAAGAACACTCCACTCAACCAGTCATTTTTGAGGGGCTTTGGGGCTAGTTTCATATAAAATATCTTTTATGTTGTCAGCTAACTGACATTCACACGAATAGACTCTCGTAAACACGTATTGTTAAGTTAAAAAATAATTTCTTTCCTCACAAACGGTTCGTGTGTGGTTTTCTTAATAAGGTCCCCAACAACTTATATAACAATCAAGTCAAACTAATCGGCCTGTAATTTTCATATGTATTCGTGTGTCTTCCTTCTGGAAGCAATACTTTTCCATTTGTATAGAACGCAGCGATTCCACAGATTCAGTCCAAATAATATTCAAAGCTGTTGTAGAAAGGCGCATCCCACTATAATAAATTTCTAATAATATTATTCAACCGACGCCCTTACGCTTTTTGAGTTTTTCTTGTCATTTGGTGTTTTTAATACACCCTGCCTGATTCTTCCTTCTTTCAGTATTTCTTTTTTCGCTTTATATTGATCTTATAAACATATTTCTCAGTTACATAAATCTACGAGTTTTGTGGTTTTTAGCCTTCCGTGGAGCTTACTCGCATCACATAAATTCACATTTAACTGCAGATTAAAGCGTTGTCAAAATTCATTAGACAAGGATTTTCTTTCTAAACTTATAGTTCCGGGTTAGAATCCCAGATCCACCAGGAAATTTTAACGGCATTATTTTGTTCATGCGAGGTACGTCAAGTTTGAACTTCACTTATACTCTAATTCTCGGAAGAAAGAATTTGCTCTTTCTAACACTGACGCATTGGTTTAGGAAGCATCCTTTGGGGTCATCTAACCAACCCTCGGGTAGTGGAAAAAGTAAAGTTTTTTGGATAACAGAATGCTTTAGTTAAAGGACAGTTCGACTATGGAAACTTAAACTTCTTACATTAAATTTTAACTAAACTGCATGTTTAACAGTCTTCTAGATCCAACAAGACACCAAAGAAACTGTCAACGAAAACAAAATGCTGCATTTAACTATTTAGTATTCTGAAGAATATTGCAAAAAATTGCAATTTATTACTTTGTTATGTTGAAAATACATGAAGTGGACATTTAAGCTGAAGTTTAGAAGAATTTCTTTACCTTAATTAAATATTTCCACAGTACATTACATTACATTACAGTACGGTATATTAATGAGGATACAATAGCACCAGTAAAGAGATGGAGGGGGGGGGGGGTTTCTACTGTCTACAGCACAATTAAAAATTTGGAATCTGAATTTATTGGGGAATCAACACTGGAAATGTTATACACGTAAACAAGCTCGGTGGATACAGTGAGTGAGAAATATGTGGACGGATATTCCAAGTTGTTTATAACAAATATTAGGTAAACCGTTTGGAACATTCAAATGATATTGGGAATTCAGAGATAATCAATAGATGGAATTCTGATAAGTAATTGGACTCGAAAAAAGTTAAAACCCATTGAATACCGAAACTTTTAAAAGCATATAAGGCAACATGTGTCTGCGGAAAATGTATCATAGTTTCGGGCCAATCCCATATTGATATTAACGAGATTTCGGATCATTATGTTCTTAAGTACAAAAGCAATGTAAGGTCTTCATCTCCAAAGAAGCCCACCGATGTTCGTTTTCAGAAAAAACGATAGTGTCTGTTCATTGAGATACTGACTGTACACTTCTGAAAATGGATGAGACCATCAAGACTTCAGATAACGCTTTCTTTATTAACCAAATGCGATAAGCTGTCAAGGAATAAAGAAAATTCGGCATCCTCATCCTTCCACATATTTATAAACATTAAAATGTTTCCGACTAGTACTAAATAAAGTCATGGATGCTATTAACTCATTGAAACGTCGTTGGAGGACGTGTATAGACCTCCGAAGGAAGTCTGTTAATATTTTTTTTTACGTTTAGTAGATATGCAGGATATTACGATTTGTTGATGAGTCCAGTGGTCTGTTACGAAGATATTTCATAACGAAGGTAACTGCGTTCGGGCGATAGAATATCTATACTATTATAAATCCGCAAGCATGCTCCGTGTGTCTTTTTATTTTAATGGAACCCGCGCAAAAACTACCGCAGCAATTTGGATGGTGTTTTCAAATTTTTAGAGCTAACGGTTCAAATAAAAATCTGTGGAAATAGCTAATGACTTATGTACATCTAATGAAGGAGGAGATATTTAAATACATTTCTAGATCGGTAATTATGATCTACAGATCACACTGTAGTTGAGTTGTTCAGTCATTTTAGGAAAACTGGCAATAAAATCACACTCTCTTTTTTATGATCGTGCTTCGTTTTTGACTTGGGCTATTTATCGAATCTGCTATCCGAAATTTAAAACATTAAAATTAACGGAATCAGTGACTCAAATATATCAAGCTGTAAGTACAGTCGCCGTGATTATTAACATCTTTGACAGTTGTAAACTTTGTCTCTGGTACGACATGTTTTTAAATATTCGCTGAATGCAGTACAATATTAATGAAAAACGCTAATATGTGAAATGGATGCGGAAATCAGTGTTTTCTCGAAGAAAGCTGCATACAATAAACATTAACAGGTTACGTATTTCTTATGTGCAATATTCCGAAATAATATGACACATGCAACGTGCGTACAAATTTTGGCTGCTGTTCAAACCACAGCCAGTAGAATAAACTGTTCTTTTTTATTGAATAACCATCATACCCCTAATTTTGTAATGTTATAGCTTTTATCACCTTAGAGTTGGAAAGTTTTACGTGCTGTTGAGTTTTTGACGACAGCAACATGGAGCCAATAAAATTAAAAAGTAACTAGGAATTCTAAAATCTTATGCTACACTGCGTAAATTATAAAACTAAATCCGCCGTGCCTTATGCTTTAAAAAATCGCATCAGGTGTCATTCTGATCCAGGCTGCATTTCAACCTAGCCACATATTTGGTTAATGTTTTCTATTCCAAAATTAAAGTTCCTGTCACGTGCGCATTAATACATTCATAGTATTCCTTTCGAATCTTGACGCGTTGGGACTACTTACATGTGTCTGAAACTGTGACATTAGTAATATGGCGTCATCTACTGACGCTTGAAGAACCGTTCATTTTTATATAATTCGGTGAGATGTTTCTAGACTTTGCTTAGTTATGGGGTTATAGTATAATATTGTTAGAATGAAGTGAAACCTGAACAATAAATAGCTCGTCTTTCGTTAATTCTATCCGGCGGAGAACCCGTGAAGACCTCATTTCAGAAATACGCCGGGAAAGTCTCAATTCTCACAATCTATGTGGCGATGAAGTCTGTAGTGCCGGCAGTACTTTACCCCGACAACGCATTACCATCATCAGTGCGCATCAGTGGGCCGTGCAAGCAAGACGACGCAAAAGGAAGGAAAGGTAGCAAACGTGTTAGCAGAAACAACAAAACTGTCACTGCGTACAATGAAATTTCTATTCTGTCGGCAAAATGATATTTAAGTTAAATTAAATGAAAATAATACAGAACAAACAACTGCAGCGCCAAAGAAGTTTGCAATGTCGTCTGCGCAATTACACAAAACTTGATCTTCAGAGAAAGGAGAACGTTGAACACTTTGTGCAGTCATTCGTTTACGGATGAAATACGAAACGATATCAGACGTATTAAATAAATCAAGGTTTAAGGGAGTGATATCCAAGTTTTTTTTTTTTTTTTTTTTTTTTTTTTTTTTTTTTTTTTTTTGGCATTTAGGCCATACAGCCAGCCTGATGAATTTTCCCAGCTAATTAGACGCACCACAGGTTAGACGTGACATTCACATCCACAATTCTTAAACACCCATGCCCGCGGCCGGACTGGAACCGACGACCTTCCGCCTTCGACTTCTAGCCCCTACGCTACTGTGGCCGGCATCGCAGTGTTAATGGATAGTTCCGTTTGCTATGGTCAGCCTGGTTGGAACGAACCTGTTGAGTGAGCGATTATGTTCAGCGTGGCATGAGGTAGGCGCCGACATTTTAGGCATCACTTCACACGGCATTGAGTCCTCCTTTGGCGACTTGTATAATTTGTTTCCCATTCGTAGCCAATAATCCTATCACCAGCACCCTTGCTGTCAACGAATCATAAAGATTTTTATTTAAAAAAAAAACAACGCTTAGTAATGATCCAGTGAGTAATGTTAATTAGTGATGTTGAGTAAGGGTGGACGCTTTATTTTGCTACCGGCCTACTGAGAATTTAAACGTCATTTAAATCATTTTTTGATTTGATTAACCTTGTGTATCATACTTAATAGAGCTCGATAATGATGACAATGAAACTGCTGTGCGCAATGAGATCCATGAAGGATAGGAAAATAATCGGTCACTTAAAATAGAGGAAGGCTGATGGCTAGGACGGGCACGAAAACTCCAGCACACTTTACAATATTTCGGTAAAAATCGTAAGTCATGTAAAAGATGAGATATATGACAAGGGAAAAGAGGTGTACATAACCAGAGATGCCACTCCTATGTCATCTACTTGCCCATTAATACTGTTCCTTCATTATGGTAGGTCTACGTACCTCCTCCCCTTCCCCTCACCATTGCAGTCACGTCGCAGTTCTGGATGTATACGCATGACTACAGGTTTTTTACCCCCCCAGAAATATTGTAAAGTGCATTCCTTTTCGTCCTTGTCCTCCTACCTTCATGTAGGTAACGACTGATTATTTTCCCTATCCTTTCTAGTTTTTATACTTCACATAGCGAAACTTATACTATGGCGTATTTTAATGACCTGAACAGATGTGGATGTGATAGGTCAGACTCTTTATCCAACTCTTTATCGCGTTGCGGTTCGTATCGCTAACGTAATCTTCAAGTTCAAATAAATTCATTATTTTACTACCAATCACATACATTACAATGTAATACGTTCTAATGTTAGAGGTCTATCAATTAAAAAGGATTATTATATAGCAAAGATATCGAAAAATAAAAGATTTTTATTGAAAATTTAATATTTTCCATCGATATCCGCGGTCGCTAGTTTCTGCGCTGTCCACATAACATCACTTTATAGTCTGAAATATCGACATTCCGGCCGCCATGCTTGGCTTTCTTATGGAGTTGTATTCTGCTACAATATTAAACTTAATTATTTTCGGGGAAATTGATTCAAAGGAAGATTAAAATAAGTTTAACACTCTCACAGTTTTTTACTTGAATATGTAACTTACTGAAGATACAAACAACAATGAAGACAGAAAATGCAAGATATTGACTAAATACAAATTTTGAATAACTTGTTTATAATGTTGGATCAGCTATCGGAAAATGTTTTATCAAATGAAAGGAGGCTGATACTATTACATATGTTGAAAATAAACATTCAGAGCAGTCAGCTTTCGTGCTCTCCAAGTAGCTCAAATAAAACAAGTTAGTAACGAGACAAAATGCAACTCTAAATTACGTCCTCGCTGCACCGCCGACAATTTTCGTTCTAGGATAGCTATACTTCTTAGCCTATCTCTAAAACACACGTCCTTTACTTGATACTAAATACAGATAAGGTATCTATAAACTAATCCGAAGTGAAAGATGAAGTTTGACATTTAAATCTTCCATGAGTTATTGTAACCATTTTTCCTGCTGTTTTTGGATTTAACAATGACTTATTGGGGCAAGCGAAGCGAGCCCTTACACCAGGCGACGATTTGTGCACACCTTGTGGAACACTTTTGGAAAAAAAAAACTGATGCCCCTAAAGACGTGAAATTGAACATACTAATTCAAAGTCAGTTCTAGGTGTGCCATCAATTATCATTTTTGCAAAAAACAAATAAATTATAATTATTTCTATTCGTGCATGCTCACTAGGAGAGGTCTTCAGTGTGTAAATCGCTATCGTAGAACGAACTAAAAATATTACGTCACCTCTGGTTTCTTGCCCTAAAACAGTTCTGCCTGGTGGGCTTTCGTTTAAGAGAAATCGGGGATTAAAAAGTAAAAAAAATGTGCCTAAATGAGTTATACCGCTACGGAAGACGATTTGTTAATAAAATTGGTTTAGCCGTGCGTGTTGAGGCGGTGTGTTCCTGAACGGAGGGTCGTAGGTTCGATCTCACGACCCGCGAAATACGTATATTTTTTCTGTTTGTATTTCTATTCGATGTTGTTGCATTACAAATTTGTTATTAAACAAATTCTCCAAATTATTTATTTTCATTTGAGAAATAGCAAATGTCTGGATGTTATAATACATTTGAAACAAAAATTAAGTGCACACCAAGAACATTTTATGATGGATATCCTTCCGCAGACACATACAGTAATTATTATTGATGTAAGAAAGCAGATTTTGTTAACATTTGTAAATTCATTATTTCAATTCAAAATTTGTTATTAATAGTGATCAAATTCGCCGTGCCTATGAATATGCTTAAAATCGTACCCTGGAATTCAAAGACTGTGCTCGCGCAAAAGCAGAAGTTGACAAAAATGAATCATTCATAAATGGCGCAGTATGGTTTTACACTATTCGGGGAATTGCTACCACACATATTCCTTTTGTACCCAGGAACCAGGCAACCAGTTTGGTCCAAGGATACGTGGAGAAATTCGGCGTTTGGAGCTGGAGTATGGAAACGTTATTGTGACCTGTTCAAAATCGGGGAAGCTGACGAAAGAGTATTCAAAAGTTTTGGATTTGGTCATCAAACCGTACGTTATAAATGAAGAATTTTTGTTGTTGGTTGATTCGTGGAGTGTTCACGTTGTACGGCGGTTTATGAGCAAGACTTCTCAAATGAATGTGGAAATGTTACTTTCACAGTAAAAGCGTTACCACCAAAATGTACGGTAATGTAAGCCATGTGATGTGAATTACTAAAATATGAAAAATACTAAAAAAAAGGCTTCAAAGCGCGCCCGAACTGTTGCAAGATAATATGAAATATGTTGTTAAGATACATTCAATTATTCACCACGTTTTGACTCTATTTTATGATGTGGAAATATATGCCTGATATGGTTCAAAATTAATGAAGGAAAGACCGGAATTTGGAAATGTTAACGAAACTTTCTTTCCTACATCAACAATAAATACTATATGTGTCTGTGGAAGGCACTTTGGCACGGGTAACAGCGGTGAATCGTCTTGGCATGGAAGCCTTGGTAGGTCGCTGGAGGGAATTGGAACCACATCTGCACACACAGTCACTCCGGTGGGGGGGGCGCAGAGCTCTGACGTCACGAACAACCACATTCCTGATGTGTTAGATCGGGTTCAGATCTGGTGAGTTGGGAGCCAGCACATCAATTGCAACTCGCCACTGTGTTCCTCGAACCACTCCATCACACTCCTGGCCTTGTGACTTGGCGCATATCTTGTTGAAAAATGACACTGCCGTTGGGAAACATGGTCGTCATGGAGGGGTGTACGTGGTCAGCAACCAGTGTACTTATTGGCCATCATGGTGCCTTACACTAGCTCCACTGGACTCATGTATGCCCACGTAAATGTTCCCAGAGTGTAACTGAGCCGCCGCCAGCTTGTCTCCGTCCCGCAGATGTCAAAAAGCTGTTCCCCTGGAAAACGACGGATTCGCACCCTCCCATCGTCATGATGAAGAAGGTATCGGGATTGATCAGACCATGCAATGTTCTGCCACTGCGACAACGTCCAGTGAGGATAGTCACTGTCCATTTCAGTCGTGGTGTTGAAATTGGGTCGTCGGTTGCGGAGGCCCATCTTTACGAGTGCCGG
Organism: Vandiemenella viatica; assembly: GCA_031002005.1. Classification (NCBI taxonomy): domain Eukaryota; kingdom Metazoa; phylum Arthropoda; class Insecta; order Orthoptera; family Morabidae; genus Vandiemenella; species Vandiemenella viatica. Next base: position 142,620,608 of record JARYHS010013631.1, on the reverse strand, counting down.
TGCATTGTGTGTTCAGAAACTTCTACTCTGCCCAGCATTAAATTTTGATGTTAGTTTCGCCACAGTTCGCCACCTGTCCTGTTTTACCAGCCTGCTTAGCCTACGACCTCCAACATCTGTAAAATAGATGAGGTGTATAACAAATGTCGTTCAGTGACTGTAATTGGGCAAAGAGAAATATTAGCAAAGCAAAAGTAGTGTGTTTGAGATTCTTGATAGGGAAGGTGTCCAAGACAGATAAAGTGAGTTATCGTAAAAATAAATTAATATATAATAATTGTTGTCGCATTATATTTTCCCAGAAAGCCTGTGAGTTGTAATAGCAAGGAAGTGAATGCAGTATATTAAAACTCAATCGAAGGAAGTATTTTAAAGACAATCATAAACAAACCCTAGCAAACAGATTGTGTATTTTTTAATTTTGTATTTAGAGATGTCGAGGCTACGTCCGCAGATATTACTAGTCTTGGTGCTCGTAGCGCCAACAGGCGGCTATGCTAAATTAGTGGTTGGCTGTTTGCCAGGAACACGGGCCTGTCTGGCTTCTCCATGACAATGTTTGCAAGGTTTAGTTTGGCTTAATCCGAAGGTTCGTGCTATGCTAATAGTAGTGCAAACATAAGTTAAGGCTATCTTAGTGTCACAAAATAAAATAAAAAAGAAGATTTATGTGTGTAAAAGTAAATAAAGAAACGGAAATTATAATTAGAAGCTAGAGATTTTGCAAAGTTGCTGAGCCATCAAACATATCGAGTAATTTTTAATTATCTGAATTATTACTTGAACGTTGGTTCTAATAATAGATTTAAAAAAAATATTTTTTCATGATGTATTTATTACTTAAAAATATCAGATGTTAATAAATTAGTAGTGATAATTTACAGTCAGAAGGAAAAAACTCTTAAGGTTTCTTCGATCAACGCCTAGAAACCGTGGGCAAGAGCGTATTACATAATTTAGTACCAGGTACCATAATGTCGGAATGACAATGTTGCCTGAAGTTAAACGTTTATTGCATTTCGATTTATATCAGCTAGCATGGCTATATTAATTGGAGATCTTAACTTTGTGAGGAATAAGTTAGACGATAGAATGATGATAGTAATGATTGAATATAATGTTCAGCCTTTATTATAAAGAAATAATGCTCGAACATGCAGAAGATGGTGATAAAATTTTGTTGTTGTTTAAAATTTCTCTAGTTTAATACTAATTTTCGATGCTTTTTCTATTCTTTATTTGAAATATTTGAATGGTAGATTTCCCTAGTGTCATGAAGGAATATAATCCGAGGAAGATATCTGGGTTTGGTATTTGCCTGAAAAATTTGTGTATTTCATGTTTTTATGTGTGCGCGTAAAAGTGGGAAATACACAGCATTACGTTCGTTAGAGAAAACTGCAAGAAGCTCTAAACACGTTTGCTGATATAGCTTTGAAATATTTTGGATCAGCGCCCCTTAAACCTTCCCACTTCCCGAATTTAGTCTGGCTGCATTTAAATACGATCGGCCGAAACTGTTGCGGAAGACTTACCAGCGAAAAAAGACTGAACTTAATTCTGTATACGCCAGCAAGTCGTCTCTCTTTTACATCTGTGGCTTAATCTCCACAAACGAGAGCTGTTTTAATTTTTTCCTCTTCTTTTTTAGTTAATTCCTGCGGAACCAGTTAGCAACGCCCGCCGACCCTGGAGGCAGGTGGCTAGGAAAATGATGCAACCCGCAGTACCGGCATCCGCTCGTCCGGGAAGGAAACGCAGACAGCCGTGCCCTGGATCCCTGGGGTTATGCGGCCGGAAGAGGGGAGCTTAGGGGAGAGGGGGGGGGGGGGGAGGCGCTGCCAATTTCACAGCCGGACGCGCTGTGCGGCCCCACGACAATTAGCAGAACACGGCGCCCGGGACGGCTGCACGGCAGATAAACTGGAACGCATCGCCACGGCCTCAGAGGGGTACGCGATCACTAGGGTTCGGATCTTTATCACCAAAACAATAGAGAAATATGCAGGCAAATAAGACGTTGCAAATGGGTAAATATGACCTATAATGACAAAATATGAGCAAACATTTAAATTTACTACACATCAAAACATGATCAATTATACATCATTTATTTTATATAGTAGTGTCGCTTTCATGTAGACAGCATAAGTTGCTTCCGCGCACTCGCTGCACCATTGGGAAGTTAAATTTTAAATCGTTTTGTTGAAGTCGCTTTAATTTCAAATAATTTACAAAATAGAACTCTTTCACATGTACTAAAATACTCGTCTCTAAATTCCCTTAGGTAATTTCGTACTTTGGGAGTGTGCATAAACCACGTAGCTCCATTTTGGCCTCCTGTGAACCCCCCCCCTCCCCCCACGTAGCCCGACGTGGCTTTTGCCTCTACCCCCCCCCCCCCCCCCCCCTCGCACGTAGCACGTAGCGTTTTTCCCGATTGACTCCAGAAGACATTTTGTACTGTTTTCTCTTGTCAGATTATCATAAATTACATACGGGGATAATTAAATGGCAGAAATAAATATTTACATGCTGCTGTGTTTCCTGAATCTCATTTTAACTATGGCAAATAATATGAACGGAAAGCTACGTGGCCTGGCTCGAAACCCCCCTCCCCCCACGTAGCCCAACGTAGCCTTCCAGCCAACCCCTCACCCCCCCCACCCCCCCCTAGACCGAGCCACGTAGTTTGTGCACAATCCCTTTCAGAAAATTTTACTTTCGGCATGGTGGTAGGTCTACTCACTGATCCACTGCAGATTTAACGATGACTGAAGATATTTCATTGAGATATTGATTGACGCGGATCGACACAGGCATGGTTTTGCTACATTGTCGAGATTAAAAGGCGGACCAAACATTACGTTTAGAGAGCGACAATAATGTGTAACTTTAATTCTTGACTGGTGATTTCTGACCGCAATGAAAATTAGATCCCCCATCTGCATAGCAGAAGTGCAGTTCTGTGAATAATGATCTTAATTTCTTCTCATCTATATCTAGTGAATTCCCGGTACTATTAAAAAACTACCAGATTTTCCTCAAAATATGATCATAAATATTATCGAAATATGACCAAAACTAGGAAAATGGTCGGAATATGCATTTATATGCCATATGAAATACTTTTAAATACGATCAGAAACGTTGTATCAGTGTTTAATTCAGCATTTCAGCTCAAAAATAAGGCAGGAAGAAATATGACTTGTCCTTAAGATCCGAACCCTAGGGATCACCTTCACTATCGACGCCACCGCAGTTATTAGTTACGTGAGAAATGGCAGACAACATACATTTTGTAGGAAAAAGTAAAGTAATATCTGATAGTGTGAAACAGGTGAGCAACACTGCATAGGAGCGTCCATAAATTACATGAGGTGAAATGGGGGGGGGGGGGCGGATGCGGCGAAACCTCACGAAGGGGGAGGGGAGGGGGCGACAACGGAAATCTCAGGTGAAGTTTTGGAAATTTTTGTAGTGCTATTGGACTGTAGAGCATAAAAAAAGTCTATAAATGACGTGAAAGTCGGTTTTAGGGGGGTATTTCATCGAAAAGTGTGGGCCTTAGAAGGGTGAGACCTAAAAAAACAAAAGTCTCAAAAATTTTCGGGGGCGACTTGTAGGGGGAGGGGGGAAGTCTCTCGGACCAGATCTCACCAGAGCGGGGAGGGGGGGGGGTCGGACCAGATCTTACGAAGTCTCTCCAGAGGGGAGGGCGGGGTCCGGAAATTCGGAAAAACACCTCACGTAATTTATGGATGGCCCCATACCTGACAGCTAAATTCTCCACACCCTTCATTGAATTGTATAGCCTTTTTTATCGGTTAGGGGATACTGCTGAGGACTAAAAATAGATGATAAAAGGATAGTGATTGTAGATCCAAAATGGGATAAATCACTAATACTAAAGAAATAGATGAAGCTGTTGAAACATTAACAGACGTAGGCAGAACTGGGAAAATGAAGGTTAATGTTGAAAATTTCATAAAGTCAATAATAATGAGTGAAATATAGAGGTGTAATGAACAAAGAAATAGAATTTGACAAATTAATAGAGATTCATGAACTATAAGTAATTACAGCGGTAGGGAGCCATGGTTAAAAGAAGGAGTATTAGACAATAAGGTTTTCTCCGATGGTTACAGAGTATGCTGGAGAGAGAGACGAGTAATTGGTGGAAGGGTATTCATATTGATTACCGAAGACTACTACAGTTCACTGGTGTTAATAGATAGTGACCTTAAGTTACTTGGGGTAAACTTCTAGACTAATAAAAAAGAAAAATCAAGATATTGGCTGCTTACCGTAATGGAACAATGAAAGATGAAGATCTTGGGGAGAAACTAAATTCATATTCACAATTCAGAATGATCTCTGGATGGTCATTATTGGTGCAGATTTAAATTTAACAGATGTCAGCTGGGAACAAATATTTGGAAATACCTTTGCAAGGAAAGGAAGTTTTACACAATTGGTAGAACAGAACACAAGAGGATGAAATATGTTGGATATCTTCCTAATAAGACCTGATGACAACTTTTTCGGGTGTTAAGTAATCGAAGGAATAAGTAATCATGAAGAAGTTCCAATTAATGTTAAATGATACAGTGAACCGGCGGCCACAATTGAGGGGGGGGGGCGGAAATAGGTACAGCTAAAAAAAAAGGCACACGTTTCAGAATTGAAGAGCTATTTCAGGGATAATTTCCGCAAATGGAAAGCTTGCACATGTACATTGGACTTGAAGTTGGAAGAGTTCAAGGAGGTAGTAAAAAATATGAAGAAATATTTATTTGAAAACAGAAAATAAAGAGAAATAAATATAATAGGGGGATGAGAAGATCAAAGCAGTCGGTGAGAAGAGAACATAACAGGGTTATGAAACTGGAAGGCAATAGAGTGTACACAACTAAACAAGGAAATAATAATGGAAAATAAGGTGGTTAAAAATGGATTTAAAATAATATTATTGGTTCAGGAGGACCACTAACGGATGAATCTAGAAATTTTTATTGTTATGCTAGAAAAATGAGAGTAACTGAGGGTGTTGAGACAATTATAGATAAGGGTGGAGACGAGGTTTCCGAGGATTTGAAAAAGGCACAGATATTAAAAACTGGTTTAATGAGATCACTAGAGACTATGATTCAGGAACGCGAGGGTCTGAAACGGAGAACGAGCTTATCCACCCAAAGAGAAATAAAGAGATTAAAAAAATATGAAATTCATCCAGAGGATATAATGTAAGAACTGATATCTGTACCCCATGTTGCCTATGTAACGTCCAACATCATTACCTTGTAAGAAATTTGTTATTCCCTTCCATTTTTATTTTAATACTAAATACATAACGCAGGAGATTGAATGGTACAATTTTCATCATCAACATTGATTTGAATAAAATACAATTGACCTTGACCAACAGGGTTCAAGCAATAAATGTTCATATACAGTTCTGAATACTGAGGAACATGCTTTTGTTAGATTGCTTTCAGCCTGTGCGAGTCTTTCCTACCTATCCGCGTCATTGTACTGCCTGTTAATCTGCTTCTTGTATATTCTTTGCAATAGGATCTGTGAAACTTATCGTTACATTGAATCACGTCCCTAACACAAATATAATAGCATGCTTTTTGTATTGTTACTGTGCAACTACCACAAATTTCATGAAATGTCTCAACATTGTACCTATTACGGAATTACTACAGTTATAGAATGATCTGACAAGCTACATTTTAAATGGACTGAAATTAATTTTAAATAAATACTCCATGGGGTGTGCAAAAAGAGGTGGATGCAACAAACATATAATTGACCGTGACATATGAGTGCGAAGAATTGTGGGGCACAATATGAAAGTTTGGTGGATGAGCGGTTAACATTAGGGCTTAGCATTAGGAAGGACGGTTTTCAAGTACTTGTTGAACAATCCACATTTTGATTTTCCATGGTTTTCAGAAATCACTTTAGTTGAATGCAGGTTTCTTCAAAAGACCATATCCCAGTTTCTTTCCGTTCCTTGCCCCAAATCTTCTCCCATTTCTAATGACCTCGACTAGTAATAATGGCCTATTAAAAATAATTAATAACAATAAAATGAAAATTACAAAATAAAAAAGGATGTCCGCGGAAAAGGCCGGCAGCATCGGTAACGGGTACTGAAAATTCTATATTTTTCTTTTACAGCAAAAGCAATGTCACAAGTTTAACTTGGCTACACAAGCTGAAGTGCCGCTGACGCGTGCCGCCATAATCTGTACAGGGACGTAGAACGCACCCGTGTCTAAACCTACGGTCTGACCCACTGATTTACCAACAAAATGACACTGAACATACAGAACAAAGTTTTTTTTACTATACACAAATAGGTTATAACACTTGATTTCCACCGTATGCATCCGAAACAGGCCGACAGTGGGCGGATAGGACAGATAACCAATAGATTGGGAGAGGCCCGACCCTGCAAATATGATTAGTTTTAAATAAATCAGTCAATTTGCAGTTATTCTCGTGCTGAAGGTTCCACTACCAGAGTTAAGTATGAAACTGAGTTTACCAAAAAATTATTAATTAAAACTTTAAAAAATTCACAACAAATTTATTAACTGATATGCGAAATTTCTTAACAAACGATACTTAATTTTTGTTAAAAAATGTTGTATTGTAGAAAAAATTGATAAAGTTACTGTTTTTTTTCTACTTATTTTTTATTAGTAAAACATTTACCTGTAACTTTCATGAGACTTACATATCACTACGAAGAATTTCTGATCGGTAGTTCTGGAAATAAATGAAACCAACATATTTTTTATGGCTTATTGCCTAAAACGTGTTGTTCCGTCCACAAAGGGACACGGTTTGCTATTGTTGTCACGTCTGTTACTTCCAACCCTTGAAGGAATTGAGATCCATACTAAAAATTGTGTAAAGGGACAAATGAGATTCGCCTTAATTGATATGTGAAATAATTAGTAGTTGTATTTTTTTTGGAGTGAGACAAATTTTAATATCTTAATTATTGTGTCCGTGTACTAACACAGACTGCCGTTGGCGGAGTCGACAGTGAAAAGGAGAATCGCTGGCAACTGAGGATTGTTGAGAGACCTTGGCAGATTGTCACTGAAGTATTTTCAAATGATAATTTGGATTATAAATGTGAGAAGACAAGCTAGTGATAAATGTTTTAATCACTGTACAGTTTCAGAATTAAAAAAAGTTTTTGTTTATGTGAAGTATACGTGAACCTGTAAGTTAGTATGTGTAAAAAATAATGAATGGATTTGAAGCAAGAGGAAGAATGTTCACCAAACAAATAAATATTAAAGTGGGATAAATGAATAAGAAATGCTTATTCACGTACCCAATCAATATTAATAGATAAATAGTATTATTTAAATTAACATTTTCTGTTCACCCGCCAGTCTAGCTGTTTGTTTTAAGGCGCAACCACACTGTAACATGGAGATACAACGGGACCAGGATCGATTCCTGGGACGGTCCCCAATTTCCAGCTCGTAAATTACACTTTTTTTTTCTTTTTTTTTTTTTTACAAAAAAAACACGCTTAACACTCGTAACATTGTTCTGTTTCTATCACGAGCAGGCACATGTCGTCCCACCCTCACAATTACACTCCACACGCCTGTGCATAGGTGCAAGTGTTTTCTGATCTACCAGGGCCGAAATTCTCGTGTAAATATTGTTCAAGACGTAGATAACAAGAGCTGCCAACACAGAGAACGTGTGAAGTATAAGCTTTGGAGAGTTATTAATGCAAGGCCTGGAATCGTGGCCTTAATTATGTTATGGTTTTCCTAGAATCAAAACTGAATATTTTTTTCTAATAATGAGTATGGTAGAAGTATAGAGGATTGTGGGAACGAAGGCTTTCGGCTTGTTGCTGAAACATAATCTTTTCGAGTTCGCTAATGATCCGGCAGCAAACCGAAAAAGATTATATTTCCTAAAGAAGGTTGAAATTTTATTAGTTGCACCCTAGTGTGGGAATTATTTACAGTTTGTCAAGAAGAGGACTAAGATTTTTATAACTATAATATTTAGAACTGAGTGGTTGTCAAAGATGTCAATTTCAAACCATTTTGTTATATCTACCTCAAAAAGATTATGGCATAGAACTTTAAGTTTGTTCCGGATATCTCTCATATTCCGTATTTAAACGAAAAATATTAAAATATTTAAATCCAATACAGTATGAAAGTTCTGAGTGCGTGCAATGTATTTTGCAATGTATGAAAGCTATATTTTCTTGAAGTTTCAAATAACTGAAAGTACATGGGAATATAATGACTCGGACAGTACTACTTATAATAAACTTGAATGGAAATATACGATTGCACTGGAAGTGTAAATGGTAACGTGGCGCAACCTGAGGAAAGTCCACACTCTTAGAGAATTGTATCCTGTGCTCAGTGACTGCCATCTACACTACTGTACAGCAGATATTAATTCAAGTAGTGAACCTTAACACATGATCGGTAATAGCATTGCTGCTACACTAGACATTGTCCGCAGCTCTTACCGTCAACGGTCATCTATGACAAGGAAAGTGAGTAAAATTTCTGAACTTAACAATGTTTCTGCTAAATTGCGTAATCCGTTATTTTTATTTCCGATTACAAGAATGCGTTTAAAAATAATGTGCCATGTAAAATAATTGTAGTATTTAATTATTCATCAATTGCATATTCCCGATCTCAATATCCCAATACACTCTTACATAAAGATGAATCACTGTACGTTATAAAGTTTAGGCCTTCCGTGTTGAAAGTGATGGAAGCTTGCTGCTGTGAAGTACATATACTGTTAAAAGTTCCTGTTTTTGTAAAGTAAAATACAGTAACAGACACCTAAAGTGACTAATTCGTGTCACAAAGAAATGACTAAGCAGCTGAGAAGACACGAACAGATTTTCTTTTTAACAATCGTTAATTAGTTTCACAGCGCTAACTCTTTTAAAACAGTCTCTCAAATCTTTTTCTTCAGGGAGTCTGTATTTCTTCCTTTAATTATTTATTTTTGTTCGTCAAGGAAGGTTTGCTTATTTGAGGGTATACACAAATATTTCACTTTATGAGAAGTAAATCCATTCAACCGCTGCGTGTGCAATTCAAAAAGTGTTTAATTAAATCTCTTAGAACTTCGTGAATGATATCTAAATTTTTAACAAAAAATAATCTCCGAAATCGTGGTAAAATAACAGCCCAGCACACAAAAAAATTAAAAAATCTATCGACAGAAATTTACGCTCCAGATGGTTTCTCAAATGATAATAGCGCTGCCCCGATCTGAAGAGCATCTTTCTAATTAACGAAAATTGAACTCGGAAGCAACGGCAAGTACGCGGAGAAGGAACCCAGTTAATTAACAGCAATCTGAGACCCTATTCATTTGGAACGGCAATAGCTGACGTCTACGCGGTCTTCATATCCCGACAATTTTCTGCAGCTATTATTTTTTAATTTTACTAAAACCCTTTTCTTGCTCCCAGAAAGAAGGTTTCGCATAATCTGAGGGAGAAAAAAAGTTATAGCCCATACAGTGCCATTCTCAGGTCAGGATAGGAAAAATCAACGGGTGAAAAAAAATGAAAAAAACCTCACTTACTTCATGAACACAGTTATAAAGAATTTGTATATCCTGAGGGTCAGTAGACACGCTGTACTGATAAAATTATAACTAAGAGGTAAGATGTAATATAATTACAGCAACAAAGCATCTAGTCACAGTATATGAATAAGATTTTTATAGAACTTTCAACACAGATACGGTGAAAAGTCTCTCATTACAGCATTACTTTTTTCCCTCTGTTAATGCTTATTTTTACTAAAAATACACTATGCAGCGTCTCTTAGTTTACGTTTAGAACCACTTCTGTGCAATACACTGAAACTCAAGTTGTATATGTAACAATCAGTAGTGGATTCTGATTCTAAAACTAATATGAATGGTGATATAAAAAGATCTAATATTTCATCGTACGAAGGTGAAAAATCTAGTGACAGTCTGATTGTGTTTGTTGACGCTGTGATTATAAATTATATACCTGGACTGATGTTGGCAGGTTAGGTGGTATAAATTTCATTATGTGATGAAATGATAAGCCAGATTTGTCAGGAAAATATATGAAGCCACATACATATAGCTGTAAGGTTATGATAGGACTTAACTATTTTTCAGCAAGAGTAACCATTCTCAAGTCATTACTCACCAGAGAGAGGTAATAAAACACAAGGCGGATCTAGGAAAGATTTCTAGGACCTCTTTCAGGGTCTATATATCAGTAAGAGTTAACAGTGATATTGAGTTCTCACCATTTCAGCCTTTTAGACAATTTTGAAGGTCTCATTCTCTGAGCTTAATTAAATGGGATGATAGGTCAAGTCGCTCTTGACCGCGAAGTTTCTCTCACGAGAGAAAACTATTCCAGATATTTTGCTCAATCATTTTTTGAAAACTGCTGAGGGTTATTTGCTCTCAGGAATAGAAGTTTTCTTTATCGACCAAAATATCATAATATCGAACTGTCAATTGAATCACTAGTAGAAACTTATTAGTTTGATACCAGTTAGATAAACCGTGAATATTCCACATAGTGTTTTAGGATATTATACAAACACATATTATAAAATACACATTGTGCTTTATAAATAACTGTTACTCGGTTATTAAAACTGTTTCAATTATTTGTTATTAGTTTGCGGTGCTAGTATTACTGTAAATACAGTAAATTCCTGAGTGGAATTATATTAAATTTGAATGCAATTAGAAATAACTTGGACATACGTTCGACAGTTCAGTCAAGGTGCAACAGTTTCTTATGTCCTATGTTACTTACAGCCACAACATTAAAATAATAATAATAATAATAGAAAACAAAAATATCTATTCTACGCCAAACTTTTGCTCGTTGAAATAAATCTTGTGGTCGAAGATCTTCTGGTTTAGAATTTTTACTTCGTTTGATAGTTACTTTTACAAGTCACTAATAATAATTAAAATATCTTTCAGAGAAAAAAATGTACTGAGTTTATATAACATGTCATCTGTAATATGTGTGTTTTTTAATAAACGAAGCTGCTCTTCACAACAACCGTAGTGTACTGGCCCCAGTCCTTTTCAACATTTGTACAAACGATCATCCACTACATCTAGCTACCAGGAGCTTCATGTACGCAGATGATCTTGCCCTCGTCTCACAGGTCACAAAGCTAGAAATTGTAGAAAGAAATTTTTCATGGAAGGCCTATCAAGCTATTATAGGGAAAACTACTTAAGACATAACCCTTCAAAAACTGAATTGTGTGCCCTTCACCTAAAAGACAGGAAAGCTCTGCGTAAGTTGAAAGTAATGTTGTCAGGTATCGATCTGCAGATATGTGACACCCCAAAATATCTGGAAGTGACACTCGAAAGAACCCTCACATATAAGAAGCACTGCATGAATTTTAAAATGAAGATCTCTACAAGAAACAACTTACTGCGGAAACTAGTTGGATCACAGTGAGGTAGTAAACCAAAAACTGTACTTACATCAGCAGTGGTCCTTTGTTACTCCGTAGCAGATTAGGCATGTCCAGTTTGGTACTCATCATCTCACACCAAACAGGTGGATGTAGCCCTCAATAACACCCGTAAGCTAGTGACAGGCTGCCTAAAGCCTACCACAGTTGACAGGCTTTACCAGCTCTCGGGGATTGAACCACCCAGTATCCGGAGAGAATTGGTTGCGAACAAGGAGAGGACCAAAGTAGAACGGGAAAGCGCTCATCCACTGCACGGCCATATACCACCAGCCCAGAGACTCAAATCCAGGAAAAGCTTCCTGTGAACATTGCGGTAACTAATTGGGTCAGCCGAAAAGACAGAACTACAGTTGTGGAAAATGAAGGTTCCTAACATCTCGGTACCACTGAAAGTTGCATAGCGCTTGCACAGTATGTAATAAGTCGCGTTCCCAAGGTGAGGTAGTGTGCACGTATCGAGGGAGGGCTATTTTTCGGCGAGCGGAAGCCGCGGGCCCGCTGCGCTGTTGACAGTAACAACAGGGACACAGCCAACCTACGAACAATAGGGACACGCCACTAGGATATTCTTGTATCCTGTTCCATGGAATGCTGCTCGGAGGCGGAGTGGAGACGTGGAACTCGTAGACGGTGTGTGGAACTGAGTGTATGCTGTGGCCGGTCTACCGCCATCCTCTGAGTGTCTGAGGTGCGCATCTCGTCGCCAGCAGTGTCGACAGCAGTGCGCGGACATGGAAAAACGATTCTAACAGTGCGACAGGTTGCAACATATCATGGCCCGAAAAGCACCCCTGAGTAGCTAGAGACTTATTTGGGAGAGTCAACTGAGCTAGCCATCTGCAAAAACTATTCACATGTAAAATTTGATATCTTCTAATTGGTTGAATAAATTCATGTCTTTTGTGACCCATCTTTCATGTTCTTGTGACCCCTGAGACATGTCATGTACGAGGCTCAATATTAATATGTTGATAGAGAAAAGATCAAAGAGTTTTAATTGCTGACGCTATACAGTGTGTCTAACAAGTATTAAAGTAGAGCCACCCCAACCAAAAGAGATTATTACAAGTATTATGTGAGAGTATAGTGTGGACCAAACAATGAACTATATGTTCGAGTGCCCTACGTGCCCATAATCCTGTATCAAAGATCATCTGTTTCGAGCAACATCGAATGCATGCGAGGTTGCGAAGAACTGGGCGAAAGTTGTTAATTTGCACAATGTTTTAACTGTGTATTTAATGTTTATGGTTCGAAAATAATAATAATAATGAACGAAGCGCAAAGTCGAAAATTGTATGGTTAATTTTGGGGAGAAATATTTTTTGATTTCCGTTCAGATAACAAAAAAAAAAAAAAAAAACAACAACAGACAGCACAAAATCGCAATATAACCATCTGTGTTTAATTTCCTGCCACTGCTCTGTCGACTTTGTCAGTGAAGCACACTACTGTAATTAAACCAACTACTAACTAATTAAACCAATTTGAACTAATGGCGTCGCAGCTATCATCGTTGCAAGATGGAATAACAATTCGTCATGCACTAGGCACGAAGCAAAGCCTGCTCATATTAACACGGATAGTAATTAAAATGTCTAAAGAAAAAAAACATTTTACTTGTTTTTCTTCTGGCTGATGTATTTGCATTTTCGTAGTCATAACCTCTAACCGAAGACATTGAATTCTAAATATGAATATTTTTAAGCTTTGTAAGAAACGTAGGACCTGTTCTCCTTTGTGTAATCGATGTTTCTGTTTTAAATGATTTTGTTGTTTTCGCAGGCGTCATATTAATATAAATGCTTACGGGATTATCGCTGCGTTGTTATATTCTTAATTCTTCTTTTCCTGACGTTTCGACCTAGTCTTACGTCTTCTTCAGGGGTTTTGTGCCGAATCTGCTAAAGATTGTGCTCTTCTGGAGACCGGCGTGGCTAGTTGTTTATTTGTACTGTCGATTGTCTGACTATCCAGAGATGTTGTTTACGATGTAATATCTGTGGGTCCAGAGTTAATTATTTATCCAGCACACATTTCCAACTCTGGCTAAGATCATAACCACCATCTTTATTGAGGTTGTTTGGACGTTTAAATATTTGAATAGCCTCTCTCACTTTTATTTGAAGATAACCTTCGGTTTTAGCTAGTACTCTTGTATTGTCCCACAATATTTCAAGATCTTCCTCCATCTGGTTTTCAGCAATAGCTGATTTTGTGGGATGCCTCAAACGGGTATGACACTTATGTTCACGTATTCTCACGGCTACAGCTCTTTCGGTTTCTGTTTTTTTTTTTTTTTTTTTTTTTTTTTTTTTTTTTTTAAATAGCTTTTTCTGTCCAAGCTAAAGTTAGGATGGCTACTTGATGAAGGACATGGTCGATTTATTTCGCATTCATTGTCCAAAGTCCTCTTCCATCTCTGAAGAGTTCGTAGATAGCAACTAAAAGGAATTCAATGAAGAAAACCTTGTTTCTGGCTGTGTTCTTAAGTAAGCCACTTAGTCATACAGTTCACAGTATATGGTAACACAGTTTCCCATTCCTGTCCTAGCAGTACACCGACCGCTTTCTGCTCTGATTCTTAGAGTTTCTGTTATCTTGACAACTATTACTTCCGAATCCGAAACTAATTAATCAACAACAAAATTTTTATAACCCTGTCGCCAACGACGAATTTCAAATAAACACACTCACAGAAATATGGTTATGTGAACTACTTGAGCATCAACAATTTTTGATAGTTGCTGCGACCACAATCTTATAAACTGTCCGAAATTGTGGTATTCGTAGAAGTGGTCAGTATCAATCAAATGATAGTTTCTCTATAATTATTGATGTATAAATAATTTGCTTAAGTTCCCAGTTTCACCTCTCTTGTCAGTAGTCATCAAAAGTGTGTCGATTTGCTGACGTCTACTAGGTTCGAAACCTATCGTTTCAAATTGCTGATGAATAAATCTACTTGTTTTAAAGTACTGTTCCCCAGATATATGTTTACACTCGACGTTTTTCTCGTTAGTAATTATTATGTTGATACCCGGTCTACGGAACAGTCTGATGACTCAGTATTTAATTCGTCTCACTGGAGATTGACAGGTCCCTGCGTCGAATCTCTGTCACGGCGAGGATTATCAAAGACCCATAACCCGTCTTTGACCTCTGGTACAGCTTGCTGTGTAATGTGTACTACACCAGACCGCTTCCGTAGTTAGTATTACACGTTAAACTGTAGGTACTCTGTACCCTGTAGGCTACTCTCGTTAGATTAGGTAAGGAGGAAAGAAACTGGTCCTCCTACCTCTGATTTCAGGCTTGGTATGCCTATTTGAGGAGAATCCAATCAACCCTCGGGTTGAAGATCACGCTTAACTTTATCGCTTAGCCGGTATATTTGCTACTTAATTTGACATTGTGGAAGAGTAGGCTCAGATAGTTTCATTTACATTGTTCCTTTTAAACATCTTGCCAGTTGCCGGAATATGAGTTTTATTTAAATTCGTGACATCTGCATTCAGCAATTACGGGGCGCCAAAAGCGGCAAATGCATACCAACTGTACACAAGTGCAATTAAAACTGTTATAACCGTTTTTTACTATTTGAAACAGCGAATTCCAACATTAAATATCCGTTGACTCCTAAGACAAAGACAAAATAAAAAAATAAATTAATTATGAATCTATACCCCGTTTCAAAAGGAAAACTTGAACATTAATTGTACATTACGATACCAAACTTGTTTGACAGCCACATAGTCCAATAGGCAGACCTAATATAATAGGATTTTTATTCATTTGCTGAATTTTTTTTTAACTGCTTAACGTATCTTAACAGCGAGGTCTTTAGAGACGGGAAAGGACGGGGGGCAAGGAATGGAAAGGAATTCGGCCATGGCCTTTTGAAGAAAGCATCCCGGCATTTGCCTGGAGTGATTTGGGAAACCATGGAAAACCCAAATCTGAATTCCCGGACGGGGCGAATGCGAGGCCAGAACGCTAACCGTTAAACCACCATACTCGGTCATTTGCTGAAATGTATTCCTGACTTTAGCTATTTTGCCTGAAACTACTCGACAACGAAACTATGTCAAAATAATAATCCGAGGTAATTACTTCAAAATAATATTTTTATTTTTTATTGTTTGGAACATAGTTGCAGTAAAATCACGGAGACTCTCCAACCGGGCCTAAAGACGTTTTTTTTTTTCTTTAAAGTTTAAAATTTGACCGTTGTGTTATGAATTTCGGTACAGCTTCGTACATCTGAATAACAGCATGCTGAAAATGTAAATGATGGAAACTGAAGAGCCCTACATTTAATAGTTGCGTAGAGAGCTATTTCTTCCCGACAGTGTGTAATGCTGTAATGACCAGACGGTGCACCTTCCCAACTTCACCGGGGTGAGTTGCATGATAACAATAAATCAAATAACCCAAACACATATGCCGCTTCACACTACGTTAAACCACCGCAGCTAAGGATGGCTCAACGTTCAGGTAAGAATGAACACTATTATAAAATATCATTCTCATTGTGTTGTCCTGGTAGAGTATAATTTTTTTTTACCATTGTAGTAATTGTTCATTGGAAATCATCAGCGTCACACTACAATGTTGGTTATGTTGTTTAATATTTTAGATTTCTTCCTGTAGCGTGACTTAACTAAAGTAAGAATTACACTCTTGAAGTCAATAAGGTTTGCTACTTAGAGTGTTAAAACAAATGACATTGAGCAGCCGTTATTTGATTGGGGATATATATTACTACGATTTTCATATGTGTTCAATAGATTTAATGCTTTCTTTTGTGAACTTATTAATGGAAATATTAGGTTTTCATATTCCAACAAAAATTCGAATCTTGTAAAAGTTAAACACGAGGATGATTGAATCATACAAAACACCGAGATACAGTTTATTCACTACCAATATTTAGATTCGGCATACGGAAAAATTTTACATGATATGTGAAAATAATATGATAATATAAGAGGCCGAGATAATAAATTAATTGAAATGTGAACGCTGCCGGATAATAACTTTAACTGAAACTTACTTCAAATAAACTTTAGGCTTACCTGTTATAGTTTCCGTTAAGCTTGTGGGATACTTAAACTACTGAAAAAACGCAGAAATAAGAACGAGTCACGAAATACCACTATAAAAAAATACTTTATAACATTGAATAACAACTGGTGTTTGCAACAGTAAAATAAAATGTTCATTACCATCATTCTTCTCCTTTACGCGATTTGTTAAAAGGTTTTACGTTAAAGAGTCGAAGGTATGGACAGCGATAGGGCAGAAAACTGGCCATTTCGACTGAGCATGATTTTTTTTAAACTCTTTGATGGGCATAAAATGGCAACTCTTTACCTGAGAAAGTCTTGTTTGTTGCGATGGTGTATTTTCAAAGAAATTTAAAATTAAGATAAAAGGAATTCTACTAAAAAGTGGATATTAACAGCTTGGCACTTTTATAAAAATTTCACCGATGCTAAACGCTGACGTCAAAGACGAAGGAGAACGAAGAGCTTTCATTTTTCTTGTAAATATTTCTGTCTTCCCTGTACAGAATTGTTTCTTCTCTTCACTCATTACGAAGTACATTAAAACTCGGAAGATACTGCAATTGCTTTGTAGAAAAAGAAAAAAAACTAACTAAATTTTTCAACATAATCCTCACCTCTCATACAACATGATTTTTGTACCCTGAATCCACATTTAGTGTATTATGATTTATACAGATGTTTCAAATCTATATGATGTCTTATAAGCATTTTTACCTATTAATGTACAACACTGAACTCACTTTAATGACATAACTATTATCATTCTAATAAGTAACTGTTAATTACCAAAAGATCCTTCATATGTTCAAAGAAAAGATTCTTCCACTTTTTAGGAATTGCCGGAAAATCACCACATAATGTTGTGCAATCTGCCGATTTTTACTTTTCATTAACATGGAGTTGTGCCCGGTGTTCAAGTATCTGAATTTTTCGAAAGTAAACGTATATAGTCTTGTAAATTCATACAACAGCACGTAGAAAATAATAATAAGAAGACATATGCTCTCCACTCTTTAATTTCAGTTACTTCATTCTTCGATTTGGCGATTTTAAGACTGCGATGCAGTTCATGGCTGTTCCGATTGTACAGGTCGAGTACCAGCGTCGCTTCGTCGCCACACAGCAAGCAAATAACAGTCCGAGCCTACTGTCAGGCTCGAGCTTACTTCCAGGCTCGGTCCTCTGCACTGTGTTTACGGCATTTGGCCGGCAGAGATAGCGCTGGTAGCGACAAACCGAGCGTGCCTAGACAGCGATTTGTATGACTCTAATAAGAACCTATTGTTTTTCATCAATCTGCCCAATCTAGCATGCAAACAGAAGCCTTCTACCTATGTGAGAAGCACCTATACACTTGCTTCTTGGCTAATCGTAGTATGTTAAAATATCTATGGCTTCTATTCTCTACACAATTCCGGATCTAGAAGCGTTTAAGAAGTAAACCTCAGCCAATGTACCGACTAAAAGCAGTTTTGTTGTTATCTAAACTCTTCTGATATTATTCACAAGATACACTCCAATGAGTCTTTGATCTTCTGTTGGATAGCTTGGTACCGATATTGTTTTTCCATGTGAGATTATTGATACTAAATATGCACTGCTAGTTCTCCTGAAGTTAATATACAGGGTGTTACAAAAAGGTACGGCCAAACTTTCAGGAAACATTCCTCACACACAAACAAAGAAAATATGTTATGTGGACATGTGTCCGGAAACGCTTACTTTCCATATTAGAGCTCATTTTAGTTACGTTAGTATGTACTGTACTTCCTCGATTCACCGCCAGTTGGCCCAATTGCAGGAAGGTATAGACTCTTCGTGCTCGTATTGTGGACGGCTGTGATACGATACGCCATTCTCCAGGGCTGCATCAGCGCATCAGGGATTCCATGCGACGGAGGGTGGATGCATGTGTCCTCGCTAACGGAGGATATTTTGAACATTTCCTGTAACAAAGTGTTTGAAGTCACGCTGGTACGTTCTGTTGCTGTGTGTTTCCATTCCATGTTTAATGTGATTTGAAGAGAAGTAATAAAATGAACTCTAACATGGAAAGTAAGCGTTTCCGGACACATGTCCACATAACATATTTTCTTTGTTTGTGTGTGAGGAATGTTTCCTGAAAGTTTGACCATACTTTTTTGTAACACCCTGTATATTCATGAGCTAACGAACTTTTACTCACTTGTCATATCGGGCCATACGATCTATTTGTGTTCAATTTCGTCTGCTGTTTTTGCAGTTTTATGAATTCGTGAATTTAAATCATTTTCAAGGCTCGTACGCCCATGTTCATGTCGGGATTTTTGTTAAATATTGAAGAAGTCCACTAACTTTTAGAGTTTTAAATACTTCACAAAGAACTTCAGCGCTGCACGCCATTTAGTTTTATGCATTTTAAATAATATAAACACCTGTTTCGTGCGTTTTTTGATATATTAGTATAACCCTAGTTGACACAGATCCATTTTCATGGAACGTGAAGACTAAAGTTAGTTCGACATTGGTGTAGTTACCTGCGTGGCGGCTTGCTTTGTGGACAGAGGTCATTATCTGCTCCAGTGGGGCGACTGTTTGGCCGTCCCATCAGCTTCTGATGACCCACTGCGGGAAGTCTAGTCCATATCAAAGGGCGCAATCAGCTGTACAAATCACCAGTGGCCAGACTAATGAGAGCTGGAACCCTGCTACGTAGATATCGTTGAGAAATTCTCTTTGATGCTGTGAAGAGACCAACTTCTACTTCAGTAACACGCACAGTTGATGGGTACTTATGTACAACAAGGATGTTTCTGTTGAGGGATGCCAGCTCTTTGAATATTGCGAGGTCCTCCTTACTAATATTTAACAACTAACAAATCTGAAAAGATGGAAATGGTGAACAATTTACCATTTATCAGAGTTTGTGCGAAAGGCGTAGGGTCGAATATCACTTAAAATATTTAGTGCATAATATGCGTTAACGGGTTTGTTCGACAATACTCAATTCGTATCATCAAAAACCTACAAGCATTAATTTCTCCTACGTTATATTATATGACTGGATTCCGACGCTAGGATATTCTTTAGAAAAATTCTCTGAAGAAATCTGTTACTTTTGAAGTTGAAAAAGTCATTACGCCAAATTTAACGATAATTTTTGTCCTCATGGGAGTTTGCTCAGGATTTCTGAATAGTGAGACCTTTGTAATCTGAAGCCGTGAAATCGTGGAATCAAGGTGTGCGTGGTATAAACTTGAATACACGCAAAGAAGGGGAAATTGATAACATTTTTTTTGCTATTTCATTACATTGTCAGAAGCACACAATAAACGAAAGAATAAGAAAACAGACGAGGTCATAGTTCAAATTGATGTAGATGAAAATGGTGCTCAAACTGAGGATTGACACTTCATTCTTGAAGGTAGGGCATCAGTTTCGTCAAAACGAAATAATTGTTAGGATTTCTTGGTCTTGAAGCTGAATAAACACTTAAAGGGGTTGTAGCTTTTTTATAATACCAGACACTTGGTGAAGTCCTTAACTTTGTGGTTATCGCTAGTAGTTGCCGAGTAATAAGCTCTGAAATTGTTAACGGCGTACGTAAAGTTTCGTTTTCGCGACGTTTCCCGAGCTGAAACCATACTTCAAAACAAGATGTACTACTAGACAATAGTTCCGGGAATGCGGGGCAAAAATTGTAGGAGGGGGGCTGGTGTAATGATCTTGCGACCAAAAACCAATATATATATATAAACGGGGGAAAAGTTAAAGTCAAAGGAAGAAAATGGTTGAAATAACATGGTTCATGAAAGTACTTTTAACATAATATTTACTTTACCCCTTGCCTGAATTGTATTTAATGCATATTGAAATCGTTTAAGCAGCTAAAAGCATATTTAATTGGATTTTCTGGCTATACAGGTTACTTGGTCCAAAAAATTTACAAAAGTTTACAAATATTTTCTGTCAATATTTACAGTCATGTTATCACTGTTTCAATCAGGGATTTTTAGATGCTTAATAAGCAAATTAACAATCTTCATCCCCGTCCAGGCATCAAGATTTGGGTTTTCCATGGTTTCCCCAAATGCCAGGATGCTTCATTCAAAAGGACATGGCCGAATTCCTTCCCGTTTCTTTCCCAAGTCCCATCCCGCCTCTAATGACCCAGACGTCGACGAGGCGTAAAGCAATAAGAAAAAAAAAAACAATGTTTTATTAATTGTTGTAGCATGTACGCACCGTCGTGGCATTAGCTGTTTCGATGAAATTTTTAATAACGTTTCGAACAACTTCTGGATTGTTTGAAAGGGAAAGTATATTCCTCACACAGTGGTTAGTGATGTTAGTCTGTAAGGCTGCGAGCGGGAATGTGCAAGAAGTAGTAATCTAGCATCAACCTGTGACTCATTATATGTCGATCAGTATAAACTTGAAATTTAATTACGTGTTTGAAAATATATGTAGTGTTGTTAGACACACTCCTAAAATACAAAGATTTAATAAAATTGAAGTTAACCGTATTAATCGACTTCACATCGGGAGAGAAGATGTTTTTTTTTTTTTTTTTTTTTTTTTTTTTTTTTTTTTTTTTAACTGCTTTACGTTTTTTTTTAACATCGAGGTCTTTTAGAGACGGGAAAGGAAGGGGGGCAAGGATGGGGGCAAGGAATGGGAAGGAATTCGGCCATGGCCTTTTGAAGGAAGCATCCCGGCATTTGCCTGAAGTGATTTGGGGAAACCATGGAAAACCCAAATCTTGATGCCCGGACGGGGATTCGAACCGCTGTCCTCCCGAATGCGAGGCGAGAACGCTAACCGTTACACCGCCCCGCTCGGTGGGAGAGAAGTTTTGTCCCCTTCCATCAAAATGAATTTTAGGTTCCAAGAAAAAAGACTATTGTTAAGGTATAAATCAACTGGAGGCTGATTTTAACCTATAACGAACAGTATAACTGAACATGACTACCGGGTAAATGCACTCCTTCAACAAACTTCTGAACTGTGAGCACGGCGACAAAGAACGTTGACGAAGCTGCCCGGTCGTTGTCAAGTCCCCGGGCTGAGATTAGCCGAGCCTCTTGCCCGCCGACGGCTAATGCATTTATTATTACCAGTTGATTGTGTCAAGCGGGGCGAATTAATTACTGCTGCCTCGGCCGGTGGCAACGAGGACCTCCGGTCCATCCGAGACGAACCTCCGCTTTACTGCTTCTTCGGCTCGTTAAAAATTCCTCCTTGGCTTAATTCAATACCTACAGGAAAACGGTGGAGGAGGGGGCGGTTAACGAGCCCCTGGCAGCATCCCCCGAGCGGCTCACCTTATTAACTGCATCCAGGACCACGGCGAAGGCCCATCAAACATTTACGGTGCGCTCCCTGGTTTAACGGCGCAACCGCTGCAAACCCTGCAAGACGCCTCAAGGATACCTCCGCCGGCATGTGGCACGTCGTATACCAGCCTCCAGCTTATCAGCACCAAGCATATGTCGTCACGGTGCATGGAATAGTCCCCTGCATTACGTTTCAGGGTGTACTGGATTATGCAGTTAGACGATACAGCTAGATGAGTTATTTAAAGATTTAAAGCATAAGATAGCAAGGAAGCCAAGGCATAGTGCGAAGAAGTAAATGAAGCAGGTAATGTCGATGTAGTGTGAAGTAGTGTCAATCAAAGCATTAAAGAAGAAAGAAAATATCTATAAACATTTAGCGTGCTGATGAGAAATTTTTCTAAAGTTCAGAAGAAAGAATTAACCTAAGGAAAAATAAAAATTGTGTCATGTAGATGGCCTGAATGTGATGGAAAGAGGGAAAGATGATATTGTAAATACATATATGAATTCGCATTGTAATGACAAAATTTGAAAGAATCAAGAATATTTGATTTAAAATGCTGCAGGACTGCAAAAGTTTTCAGGAGAATACGGAATTAAAAGATTGTTGAAGCTAGAATAAAAACTTTAGTGAACAGTGAAGACTTACAAATTTTTTCTCCACATTCGTAATCAAAACAGTAACTGTCAAATTTGAATAATTATGCAATAAGTCTATCATTAGAAGCTTCATAATTATTGACTTTGATGATACCCTGAGCGGGAAAGAAATCGATAGGTGTGGTAGAAGATCAGTTTGAGTTTAATAAAAATCAGTGCACAGTTAAAAAAAATACTTGTGCTAATGCCAAATCAAGAAGACAAAGGATACTTTTAAGTCATGAAAAAGAACTAACAGTTGAAAGGAATACATAGAGAACTACAGGATATGACGTGAATGTTCTGAACAACAGTGTTCTGGAAGGCTATAAGATATTTCATTCTGGGGATGTTATTTGAAAGAATTATAAAAAAAAAAAAAATGCAGAACTACAAAAATCTTCAGCAGATGAAGTATTTAGAAATGTAAAAATTAAATGAACTGGCAAGATGGTGGCTCCATCCTCGTATGGACTGTGCCGTATTCTAGGAGCTCTGGTAAAAATTAAACCAACTATTAACTGGAAACGCTACGTGCAGACCATTTGCCGTCACTCGTGGCCTTCCAGTTTCCAAACGACGATGTACCATCACACCTGGTAAAATCGTTTACGATTGGTTTAAAAACATTCTGGACAATTCCAGCGAATTATTTGATAACCTTCATTTTCATATATTAAACAGGGTATACCTGGGACGTGATCGTGAATTCAGTGTCGGACGGACAACACTTTTACAATTATAGACGACAGTTGGGATGCATGTCATAGTTATTAGGAGATATACAACTACATGTTGAGCCAATGCCACGTCTTGTTGCTGCCTTTCGTTTAGAAGAAGGTAGTCCAACTCGATATTAGGAGGTATGCCATGTTTTTTGGCCCCTTTGTACATTTCTATTTGAGTGCAGGAAGGGTAATATATAAGCAGTTTAAACTGAAATTCCCGTCACGTGAACTCACTACGTTGAAAACATTAAACATAGATATTGAAACACTTTTTGTTTCGAGCACACCATTAAACCATTAAATGTTTTATAATGAATAATTTGAAAAAAAAAATTTCTTGGATGTCATAAGCTCAATTATTTTCTTCATGGTTCCGGACCACCACTACATTTAATGCAAGTAAATGATTTGTCTTAATACAGAAGTTATAAATTGAAGAACAGTGATACAATATAATTAAACTCTTGTCTGATACACATTGTATCATAAACAATTTATAGTGAAAGCAATTTGTTACGGTGCTAATATAATAGGTCTAGCAGAAGAGTCGATTACATTACGTTTAAGTAAAAATACATGTGAAACTTAAAAGAAAATTCTACTGGAGAGAGTTGACAAATCATTGTGACAGTCACGAACAAATATCCTCGCTCGTATCTTCACCTCTAAATTATTTTTATTCCAAGTCACCATTTTTTCTTCAGGGTTGAATCATTTTAAGACCTACGCAATTGGGTATCCGTATGATATAGTCATATTTAATTTTTAACAAGGTAATACAGAAAATACCTCAATTGTAACCTTTTGTCCAAAATAGTTTCCAGATCCACGATTAGTGATCTTAGTTTTGTAATGAGTAATAATATTACCTCCAGCTTTGGTCCTCCTGTACCAGTGTTGTCGTCAACAGGCAGAATATTATAAATTTAGATTTCGTATTCGTTGTGTGTAAGGCTAGAATTGAGTATAAACTATAAGCCGAACTTTTTAATATTCTCGAATACAGGCAAAAATCTGGCATTTTCGGATGAGGATAGGACAACATTGGTCCTATATACTGAGCTATGCATTTCCAGTTGGCACCAAAGGATTAAGTAAATGACAGCTTTCTGAGGGTCTTGTAGCAGGTGTAATCTACCGCGGTACTTGGTAGTGTTGGTAACACAAGAGTGATGAAGTAAACAAAAAAAATAAATAGTCCAAGGTATAGGGCTTTTTTTTTTTTAGTTTGGTTGTATAGTATAGCATCAAGCCTATAGTAACTTTATTATTCATTGGTCATTAAAGATTAAGAGTCCGGTCAATTCGTAATGAACTTTCAATATTTCACTACCAGTTTCACAACTGTTTCCATGGGAATTCAAAACATGATTTTAGATTTATTATGTTATAATGGCAAAATAAAATATGTTCCAGTTGGTAATAAGATAAACGCAG
>JARYHS010013631.1:142539867-142594868 GCA_031002005.1 Vandiemenella viatica | reverse complement strand
CTCGCTGTCTTAATCCGGCCCTGATCTTGTTTGTTTAACAAATAAGAGTATACGTTTTATGAGTTGTTTTAATTTCATCATAGAAGCCATAGAATAAATACCTTCATACTTTCCTTATAATGTTATTCACCAATAATCATAATCTATCAAAACCAAGAATATGAAAAAATAGGATTGAAATAAGTTACCAAGAGAATTGACGAATTATTTAGCAAAAACGTTGAAAGAATTTAAGGTTTAAATTTATGAAGCGCAAAAATGTAGGTGTGTACAGGAAACGGAGAAAAATGGGTGTTAAGGGAAATTCACTCCATCACAATTAAATTAATTAACTAACAACGGTTCAGAGTTTTTTAACCATCAGGATGCCATTGTTATGAACATTAACCGCAAATGACTATCATAATTCGTTCATGAATTTATTTAAAGTTTTACCAGTTTCGGTTTTAAATTAACTCTCAAATTTACTTTTCATGCGATAGTCACTGTAATTTATATTCCAATATCCCTTATTCATACATCCACTGTAAATAATTAACTATAACAGTTCTCACTTCTTACATGTAAAACCATCTTGTATTACCTATATCTCAGTACAACGCCTTGTTTGTAGCAACATAAGTTCCGGGGTTTTGTTTGCATTAAAACTTTAACCCTTGTTATTCTTCTTAACCACCGTTTCCCAAAAGTTTTCCCTCGGCTGCAGTTGAGGAGTTTTACTGATTGTTGGCATGGTCCAGTTTGGAGCTTGTCCTTGCTGACGACAAACATTTTATACCTATTGCCAGGCCGTACTCAAAAACTTTAACTACTGGCTATCAACTAATCTATGCTTTTTAACTCAAACCTGTTTTTCTTGTAGAATTAACACTTGCTTCCAAGCACCAGTTATCCTTACACTTGTCTGATGTAACCTCATCAAGAAAACCTTTTGGTTTTCTACATTACAGACGTTACAGGGACTAGGAGAAAAATATTGTTCTTCAATTTACTGTTTTGCAGTTATCTACTAAATCTGTTCTTTCAGTTTGAAGAAAAACTTTTAAGTGGTCTGCTGGAAAATGCAAGTCATTCTTAAATTATCAGACCGAGCGTGGTGGTGTAATGGTTAGCGTTCTGGCCTCGCATTTGGGAGGACAGCGGTTCGAATCCCCGTCCGGGCATCCAGATTTGGGTTTCCCATGGTTTCCAAAATCACTCCAGGCAAATACCGGGATGCTTCCTTCAAAAAGACCATGGCCGAATTCCTTCCCATTCCTTGCCCTCCATCCTTTCCCCTCTCTAAAGACCTCACTGTTAAGAGACGTTAAGCAATTATTTTAAAAAAAAATTATCAGCAGACAAGGCTTGAGGAAGGGTTGAATTCTGGATGATTTACTTCGAACGTTTTCATCAGCTTGTTAATGCTGTCTGTTACTCCCCACAAACTCTTTCCAACCATTTATGTATTTCCAAGGTTCATCATTCTCTAATTTTTTAGTATCAAGGTCACTCATTATTAGACATTACAGATTCCACTGATTATAATACGAAATCTTACGCGTAAGATGTCTACCTTGAAACAAATTTGCTCCTCGTATAATCGGAAAATATTATAGGTACTTCATATATGGTTATATAGCATGGTTTACGTACGTGAACTATTCTGTGAGCTCTCTTCCCTTTCTATCTCTGATCATCACTGACTTAGTACGCCTCCTTTCGCAGGATCCTACTATCCTCCGTGTTCTAAACTAACAAATAAGTTAAGTTAATCGTAATAAACTGAACTTAATTAATGCTATCGAATATTCTGCTTATGAGCTAATCACTCAATTAGTGCGAATTACTTACTCGCCGAAAGTTACTAAACAGCTTCTCAGGAATTACATAACTTATTAGTATTTCCACATCGATTCGGGTAATAGCGTGTAATGAACGTGGAAGGTCCAGTCTCGTTTCAAACACATTCCAGCTGAATACTCGATTCTGTTTTAATTGCACATAGTTATTGATATACAACCGCCAAACAAAAAGAGAGGTATCATTGTTAATTGTAGAAATTACAAAAGCGGTTCCGAACGAAATACTATAGAATTTATTCAAAACAGTTCCTTGAAATTAATATTCACACTCTCGTGACATTTTGCCAGGCTCATAAACACTTCACATCATATTACCAGTCTCACGCAATTAATCTTAAACTGGCGCCAAGTAATGTTTAAGTTCAGGCGCCAAAGGGAGTGTCAATAAATTACGTGACTCAGTATAAAAATGGGGGGCAGGGGTTGGCTGGAAAGCTACGGTGTTCTAGGAGGGGGAGGGAGGGTTTTGAGCCAAGTCACGCAGCATTTCGTTCAAATTATTTGACACAGTTAAAATAAGGTACAGAACACACAACAATATGTGAATAATTTTATTTTCATTATTGAATTATCTCCAAATCTAATTAAAACAAAACAGCGCAAAATGTATTTTGGAATCAACAGTAGGGAAAATAGCTACGTGCCACGCGGAGGGGGGTGGGAGGGAGGGGATTGGGGGTGGAGGGTGGGGTGGGGGGTAAGGGCAAAAGCCATGTAGGGCTTCATGGGGAGGGGGGGGGGGGGCAAAGATACTTTCCTATTAGCTAACGATAATAATATTACTCTTTATGCAAACGACAGCTTCTGATAGCTCTACAAAATACAAATCAATTTACAGATGTTAATACAATTATTCAGGACACTTAAATCAAAATAATGTAATATTAATAACAATATTGATTAGTTAATAACAGATGTTCTGGTGAGATGATACTGAGTATGTGATTCTAATTTTCATTTTCAGCCAATTCCCTTCTTATGGAATGATAGTTTGCCTATTTTAACACGTAATGTCAAATCAACAACTCTCACTGTTCCAGGAAATTATGGACCGCACACTCTCATAACTTTGTTAATAGTTACAATGAAATTATTCAATATATCATAAAAAAAAATAATTACTCAAGGTTGGTGAATTTTTGTTCAAGTTATCAGGTTTTACAGGATCGAAACCTTAAATCTGCCATTGTCTTGATAAATTCTTACAAACTACATATCGTTTAGTTTAGCATAAAATTCTAAACATGATTTTAAATTTTTTTTGCTTATTAGTAATCGTTTGACACCAATACTTTCAATAACTTTTATATTCTGTTAATTAACAATAAGTGGAAAGAATGGTCAACGAACTTAGTAAACAAAGAATTTCATTAAAGTATACACATTTTATTAGTTGTGTTTCATAGAGAATGCTTACAGACATTGAACACAGCGAAGATATAGTACAGTGGAACCTATAAAGGAAATGTTTGAGATATTTAGTCAGTTACATATTTCTAACTTTCAGACAGTTGCCACAATTGTTTTCATTGAGTAGAAGTTTTTTGAAAACAGAAATGCTTATCTTAATGTCGAAGTATTAGTGCGATAACCTTATATTCGCTACTTTGGTAAAGAGTGAAGACGTTATTTGCAAATAATGATACATTTTGACAAACCGACAGCACACCATTCCAGGAAATACCGTGCGGTCAGAATCCGTTCCCGAATACCGCTGTGTCACATCACTGTTTACACACCAATGGGCTTTTCACGACGCCACAGACTTGCCTCGTGAAGAGAGCACAAAATGCGCGAAGCGCGGAGGAATATATTTGTGTGGAATATACGCTGCGGTCCTGAAGAGGATGCGCAGACAAAGGACGACACGGCGAGGGCTCAGCGGCTGTGAGGGGAGGAAGACAAGCCCCCCTCAAAAACTGCGTTTTATTATTTTTCTGCATTCTTTTTTGTTACGCCGCCGAGCTGTCGAAGCGTGGCTTGTCGCCTGATTTCTGGCATGCCGATGTTTGCGCCTCGCCGCATTTGTTCCGTCAGCCGCACCGGCGGAAAACAGTTTTTCTTCTGTTTCGTTTTATCACGTTCCTAAGTGCGGGATGTTGCTCTGAAAAGCAAGAATCAAAGTTTCGTCGCATGTAGTATTTTCGTTCCATTGTGGCGAGCACCAGGCTTGAATAGTGTGTTCTGCAGTTCCTTTTGTGCATATACCAGTGCAGTTGAAGCAATAACCACCGTGGATAAGTATGATTACGTGTTGTTTTTAATAATCCATACAACATGTGTAGAACAGTGAAATTCCGTGCCTGATGAATGAGCGTATATACGTCGGACCTACTATTCGGAAAGACAATGTTCACCAGTCCGGTCTCCCATATTTCGGTTTTCCTCGTTTTCTGAAATCATTCCAAGAACATAGCTGCATATTTTATTTTAAAAAGAGCATAACCGAATGATTTACCGTTCGATGCCCTCTACCCTATTAATATTCTGATGATTTCAGTGTCAATTAGCAGTAAAACTCAAACCCAAAAACCACCGAGCTTGGTGGGTGAACGGTTAACGCTCTGGCCTCGCATTTGGGAGGACGCTGGTTCGAATCCCCGTCCGGGCATCCAGATTTGGGTTTTCCATGGTTTCCCCAAATCACTCCAGGCGATGCCGGGATGTTTCCTTCAAAGGGCCATGGCCGAATTCCTTCCCGTTTCTTGTCCCCAGTCCCATCCCGCCTCTAATGACCTCGACGTCAACGAGGCGTAAAGCAATAAGAAAAAACAATCAAACCCAAGAAATCTTCCATTCAGCAATCTGCAGAATTTAACAAATTTGTACGCCATTGTTACGTCCTTCATGTTTGGTTTTTTTTTTTTATTTATTTTTTTTTTATTTTTTTTTTTTTTTTTATTTTTTTTTTTTTTTTTTTTTTTTACATTCCGTAAAATTAATAATATTTCCAAGAAAAAGTAGGATAACTAAATGCAATGATACCTGCTTGAATTCTACGTTTATTATAACACTGTATGGATTCGGTTGGTAGATAAAACATTCAAATGTCTAGCTATGTGTTTTATAATGTAAATAAAGAAACAAATATTTATAGTGAATGTACGTTCCATTTTAAACGTATAAAAGAAAAATTTGGATGTTGTGTAAAGACAACAAACTTTCATTTTTTTATTATTCTCTTTATTCTCTGTATATGTATATATATATATATATTTTCTTTACGCTTCATCGACTTTAAGATCATAAGAAGCGGTAAAGGGCTAGGGACAAATCCGGTCATGGTATCCCGTTACTTGCCTCGAGCGATTTTGAAAAACCATGGACGGGGATTCGAACACCCGTCCTCCGGAATGAAGGCCAGAGCTATACAGCTCACGCACCACGCTCGGTCACATTCTTCGGGTTTGTGAAATATGACACATAAAGTAAACAGAAAAATGTGATTTTTACGTAAGGAGTAAGTAAATTATTAATGAATCCCGAGTGATAACAACGTAGTTATTTGACTAACAGAACCGTTTGCTGAACAGTTCTGACGCAGTGTTTTCTGTCGTCGTTCCTGGAGGTAGCTGTTATCTTGCGAAGTACTGCAAACGTCTTTCTTTGTTTCTGGAAGCGAGATGTGCTGTTACGCACAGAGGAGGAAACTGTCTGTATGTAGCAAAAAAAAAAAAAAAAAAAAAAAAAAAAAAAAAAAAAAAAAAAACTAGTGTGTGAGAGAGAGAGAGTTTGTAGGGAGGGGGGAGACTGCCGTACATTCTAGAGTCGGAAGATTGTTTGTTTTTTTCAGTTTTTATAAATAACGGCATTCGGACGTGTTAGCCATTCAGCCAGCTCAATGTGTTTCTTTCTCTTACAATGTACAGATTTCTTATAAGTATGATTATTTTCTCTAATATGTAAGGACGACACAAGACGAACAAAATACTTAATTAAAACCTAGGCCGGACTCGAACCGGCGACCCCTGCAGCGAGAATCAAGCACGCTACCCCTACGCTGCCGGGGTCGGCAAGATTGTTTTCTTTCTTGATAACAGCAATATTTGATAATTCCGCAGTAAATTTTGAGTGTTGTACATACTGACATTGGAATGGTGGCGGGACCTGTTTCATTGTTGTTCTTGATGCGGTGGTTCTTGCGTACAAGCATTGTGAGAAAACGTGTTCTAATGCAGCTGTTCTGTTGTGGTAAAAGTACAAGTTGCTGCTTCTGGTGTTACTGCTGTAGAACGGATATCATTTCACTTTCACTGTTGGAAATTCAATTAGCGTTCTTATGACACAATAAAACTTTTAATGTTATTATAATTAACTGTTTCAGGAGAATATTTTAGATTTATTTTAAGTGTAAAAGTTAAGACAGAACTAACTAGACAGTATTTTGTTGACCGTATAGGAACCAAAAACATGTTAGCTAGCCAATAAACCTTTCGTAGTACTTCTTGTAAAACACAAAGATTTCGACTTGCTCGTCTGCTGCAATACGTCAAAGTTACCCTAAAATACATGACATTCACATGATAATTTCTCAGAAGAAGTCATTTCAGGATTCATCGTTTCACAGTAAAATCTTCATTATTTTTCATTTCGTCTTTATGATTCATTACCAGCCCAGAATAATTTGAAGCCTCGATACTAAACAATTAGAAATGATTACACAAATTATGTGTCCTGTGGACGGGATCTGGTTATTGCCGTTAGACCTTCATTAGCTTTGCGAATGCCTGCTCAGCGCTTTGAGGCCCAGTATTAATTACAGCCGGTCCTGCGCTCCGCATTGTGCGAGAAGGGAGGAAACCAAAAAAGGGGGTCGGTAATTAGCGTACTACCTTTGACCGCTAACATTTAGAATCGACAAAAGATACCTACACTATGGCAGGAGAGAACTAGTGGCATTAGTACAGTATTTCGCCACAGGTAGAAACAACAAGGAAAATGCTTAGAACAGTAGAAAGGAAAGTGGAACTAATTCTTTATGAACAAAAATATGGGCAAAAGAAAACTATGGTACACGACAACGTTTCAGAAACTTTTTCAACCCGAGGAGCAATAAATTGTCAAAAATAATGCTGCGGACCACTAACTTATATGGGCCTAATTTATTGCCTGCGTTTATCTTATTACCAACTGGAACATATTTTATTTTGCCATTATAAAATAATAAATCTAAAAGCATGTTTTGAATTCCCATGGAAACAGTTATGAAACTGGTAGTGAAATATTGTAAGTTCATTATGAATTGACCGGACTCTTAATCTTTAATGACCAATTAAAAATAATGTTACTAAAGGCTTGATGCTATACTAGCCTCTTCAGTCCCGAGCTCATAATAAAAGTGCAAGAGAACTACTATTGTGTTATTTACTTTGTGTTAATGTTAGTTAACAATGAATGACCATAATTATTTTTGAAACAATAATTAATTTTTTATACATGGTATATATATGATACCTCGGGAGTCAAGAAAGAAAATTATACACACAACTTTCCTGCTTCATGTTACTTTATTTCATGCAAAAAAATATGTCTTTACCTTTATTTCAACGAGCCACGTTGTACAGCTGCAGGATCCCAAGTTTCCAATCAGGGCTGCCAAAAGCAGAAGATCGAACATACGAGCTGTGAGAAGCGCGATGTACGAGTTAGTTAACAACTATTATTGTAGATGATACGGTTGGCCAGAAAAGGTTCAGCTGTGCAGTGGCCCGGGAAAAAAATAATTCCTGAAGGTATCATATATGATACCTCGGGACTGAAGAGGCTGTACAACCAACCTAAAAAAAATGCACTACACCTTAGACTATTTATTCTTTTGTTTACTTCATCACTCTTGTGTTACCAACAATACCAAGTACCGCGGTACATTACACCTACTACAAGACCCTCAGAAAGCTGTCATTTACTTAATCCTTACACA
This sequence comes from Vandiemenella viatica, assembly GCA_031002005.1. Lineage (NCBI taxonomy): Eukaryota > Metazoa > Arthropoda > Insecta > Orthoptera > Morabidae > Vandiemenella > Vandiemenella viatica. The sequence continues at coordinate 142,587,104 of JARYHS010013631.1, read as the reverse complement.
AACGTCGCTCTTTTTGGTGCCAACTGGAAATTCATAGCTCAGTATACAGAAACAATGTTGTCCTATCCTCATCCGAAAATGCCGGATTTTTGCCTGTATTCGAGAATTTTTAAAAGTTCGGCTTATAGTTTATTCTCAATTTTAGCCTTACAAACAACGAATACGGAATCTAAATTTATAATATTCTGCCTGTTGACCACAACACTGGTATAGGAGGACCAAAGCTGGTGGTAGTATTATTACTCATTACAAAACTAAGGTCACTAATCGTGGATCTGGAAATTGTTTTGGACTAAAGGTTACAATTGGGGTATTTTCTGTATTACCTTGTTAAAAATTAAATACGACTATATCATACGCATACTCAATTGCGTAGGTCTTAAAATGATTCAACCCTGAAGAAAAAATGGTGACTTGGAATAAAAATAATTTAGAGGTGAAGATACAAGCGAGGATATTTGTTTGTGACTGTCACACTGATTTGTTAACACTCTCCAGTAGAATTTTCTTTTAAGTTTCACATGTATTTTTACTTAAACGTAATGTAATCGACTCTTCTGCTAGACCTATTATATTAGCACCGTAACAAATTGCTATCACTATAAATTGTTTATGATACATTCTGTATCAGACAAGAGTTTAATTATATTGTATCACTGTTCTTCAATGTACAACTTCTGTAATAAGACAAATCATTTACTTGCATTAAATGTAGTGGTGGTCCGGAACCATGAAGAAAATAATTGAGCTTATGACATCCAAGAAAATATTTTTTTTCAAATTATTCATTATAAAGCATTTAATGGTTTAATGGTGTGCTCGAAACAAAAAGTTTTTCAATATCTATGTTTAATGTTTTCAACGTAGTTAGTTCACGTGACGGGAATTTCAGTTTAAACTGCTTATATATTACCCTTCCTGCACTCAAAGAGAAATGTACAAAGGTGCCAAAAAACATGGCATACCTCCTAATATAGAGTTGGACTACCTTCTTCCAAACGAAAGGCAGCAACAAGACGTGTCATTGACTCAACATGTAGTTGGAAGTCCCCTAATAACTATGACATGCATCCCAACTGTCGTTCATAATTGCAAAAGTGTTGTTCGTCCGACACTGACTTCACGACCACGTCCCAGGTATGCCCTGTTTAATATATGGAAATGTAGGCTTTCAAAGTATTCGCTGGAATTGTCCAGAATGTTTTTAATCCAATAGTGAACGATTTTTACGCGGTGACATGGTGCATCGTCGTTTGGAAACTGGAAGGCCACGAGTGACAACAAAATTATGGTCTTCAAGTAGCTGAAAATAAGCGTTTCCAGTTAATAGTTGGTTTAGTTTTGACAGAGCTCCTAGACTACGGTACAGTTCATACAAGGATGGAGCCACCGTCTTGCCAGTTCATTTAATTTTTGACATGTGTTTGGATACGTTTCTAAATACTTCATCTGCTGAAGATTTTTGCAGTTCTGTATTTTTAAATTATTATTTTTATATATAATTCTTTCAAATACATCCCCAGAATGAAATATCTTATAGCCTTCCAGAATGTTTTTCGGAACATTCACGTCATATCCTGTAGTAATCTATGTATTCCTTTCAATTGTTAGTTTTTTTTGCGGCTTAAAAGAATCCTTTGTTTTCTTGATTTGGCATTCGAACACTAGTACTTTTTGACTTGTGCACTGATTTTTGGTAATCTCAAACTGATCTTCTACCACACCTATCAATTTCTTTCCCGCTCAGGGTATCATCAAAGTCAGTAATTATGAAGCTTCTAATGATAGACTTATTGCATAATTATTCAAATTTGTCAGTTACTGCTTTGATTACGAATATGGAGAAAAAAATTGTAAGTCTTCACTGGTCACTTAAGTTTTTATTCTAGCTTCAACAATCTTTTAATTCCATATTCTCATGAAACAGTCCTGCAGCATTTTAAATCAAATATTCGTAATTCTTTCAAATTTTGTCATTACAATGCGAATTCATATATGTATTTACAATATCATCTTTCCCTCTTTCCATCACATTCAGTTTATCTACATGATACAATTTTTATTTTTCCTTAGGTTAATTCTTTCTTCTGAAAAATTTCTCATCAGCACGCTAAATGTTTATGGATATTTTCTTTCTTCTTTAATGCTTTGATTGACACTACTTCACACTACATCGACATTACCTCCATCATTTACTTCTTCGCACTTTGATTTGGCTTCCTTGCTATCTTCTGCTTTAAATCTTTAAATAACTCATCTAGCTGTATCGTCTAACTGCATAATCCAGTACACCCTGAAACGTAACGTAAGGGACTATTCCATGCACCGTGACGACATCTGCTTGGTGCTGATAAGCTGGAGGCTGGTATACGACGTGCCACATGCCTGCGGAGGTATCCTTGAGGCGTCTTGCAGGGTTTGCAGCGGTTGCGCCGTTAAACCAGGGAGCGCACCGTAAATGTTTGATGGGCCTTCGCCGTGGTCGTGGATGCAGTTAATAAGGTGAGCCGCTCGGGGGATGCTGGCAGGGGCTCGTTAACCACCCCCTCCTCCACCGTTTTCCTGTAGGTATTGAATTAAGCCAAGGAGGAATTTTTAACGAGCCGAAGAAGCAGTAAAGCGGCTGGAAGGGGGAGGTTCGTCTCGGATGGACCGGAGGTCCTCGTTGCCACCGGCCGAGGCAGCAGTAATTAATTCGCCCCGCTTGACACAATCAACTGGTAATAATAAATGCATTAGCCGTCGGCGGGCAAGAGGCTCGGCTAATCTCAGCCCGGGGACTTGACAACGACCGGGCAGCTTCGTCAACGTTCTTTGTCGCCGTGCTCACAGTTCAGAAGTTTGTTGAAGAGGTGCATTTACCCGGTAGTCATGTTCAGTTATACTGTTCGTTATAGGTTAAAATCAGCCTCCAGTTGATTTATACCTTAACAATAGTCTTTTTTCTTGGAACCTAAAATTCATTTTGCTGGAAGGGGACATAACTTCTCTCCCACCGAGTTGGGCGGTGTAACGGTTAGCGTTCTCGTCTCGCATTCGGGAGGACAGCGGTTCGAATCCCCGTCCTGGCATCAAGATTTGGGTTTTCCATGGTTTCCCCAAATCACTTCAGGCAAATGCCGGGATGCTTCCTTCAAAAGGCCATGGCCGAATTCCTTCCCATTCCTTGCCCCCATCCTTGCCCCCCTTCCTTTCCCGTCTCTAAAAGACCTCGATGTTAAAAAAAAACGTAAAGCAGTTAAAAAAAAAAAAAAAAAACTTCTCTCCCGATGTGAAGTCGATTAATACGGTTAACTTGAATTTTATTAAATCTTTGTATTTTAGGAGTGTGTCTAACAACACTACATATATTTTCAAACACGCAATTAAATTTCAAGTTTATACTGGTAGACATATAATGAGTCACAGATTGATGCTAGATTACTACATCTTGCACATTCCGGCTCGCAGCCTCACAGCCTTACAGACTAACGTCACTAACCACTGTGTGAGGAGTCCCTTTCAAACAATCCAGAAGTTGTTAGAAACGTTATTAAAAATTTAATCGAAACAGCTAATGCCACGACGGTGCGTACCCATGCTACAACAATTAATCGAACATTGTTTTTTATTATTGCTTTACGCCTCGTCAATGTCTAGGTCATTAGAGGCAGGATGGGACTTGGGACAAGGAACGGGAAGGAATTCGGCCATTTTCTTTTGAAGGAAGAATCCCGGCATTCGCCTGCAGTGATTTGGGAAAACCATGGAAAACCCAAATCTGGAAGCCCGGACGTTGATGAACGTTGTTAATTTACTTATTAAACATCTAACAGTCACTGATTGAAACAGTGATAACATGACGGTAAATATTGACAGATAATATTTGTAAGCTTTTGTGAGTTTTTTGGATCTAGTAACCTGTATAGCCAGAAATCCAATTAAATATGCTTTTAGTTGCTCAAACGATTTCAATATGCATTAAATACAATTCAGGCAAGTGGTAAAGTAAATGTTATGTTAAAAGCACTTTCATGAACCATGTTATTTCAATCATTTTCTTCCTTTGACTTTAACTTTTGCCCCGTTTTATATATATACTGGTTTTGGTCGAAAGACCATTATACACCAGCCCTCCTCCTACAATTTTTGCCCCGCATTCCCGGAACTATTGTCTAGTAGTACATCTTCTTTTGAAGTTTGGTTTCAGCTCGGGGAACGTCACGAAAACGAAACTTTACGTACGCCTTGAACAATTTGAGAGCTTATTACTCGGCAACTACTAGCGATAACCACAAAGTTAAGGACTTCACCAAGTGTCTGGGATTATAAAAAAACTACAACTCCTTTAAGTGTTTATTCAGCTTCAAGACCAAGAAATCCTAACAATTATTTCGTTTTGACGAAACTGAAGCCCTACCTTCAAGAATGAAGTGTCAATCCTCAGTTTGTGCACTATTTTCATCTACATCAATTTGAACTATGACCTCCTCTTTTTTCTTATTCTTTCGTTTATTGTGTGCTTCTGACAATGTAATTAAATAGAAAAAAATTCCCCTTCTCTGCGTGTATTCAAGTTCATACCACGCACACCTTGATTCCCCTATCTCATGGCCTCAGATTACAAAGGTGTTACTATCCAGAAATCCTGAGCAAACTCCGATGAGGACAAAAATTATCATTAAATTTGGCGTAATGACTTCTTTAAGTTCAAAAGTAACAGATTTCTTCAGAGAATTTTTCGAAATAATCCTAGCGTCGGAATCCAGTCATATAATATAATGTAGGAGAAAGTAATGCTTGTAGGTTTTTGATGATACGAATTGAGTATTGTCGAACAAACCCGTTAACGCGCGTTATACACTAAATATTTTAAGTGATATTCGACCCTACGCCTTTCGCACAAACTCTGATAAATGGTAAATTGTTCACCATTTCCATCTTTTCAGATATTAAAAATGCCTTCCACAAGGGATCCCATCAGCGATCGAAATAGTTAACCTCGTGTCTACCGTCATCGGATGCAAAAGTGGACCCGAGTAATGTATCACTTGGAAATACGTGAAAAAGTGAAAATATGGGTAACTACTTGTCAACAGTGCAAGACATTGTGAGGTCCCACTCACAAGTCATTGCTATGAGTAAATTGTAAATAATAGGTTTTCACAGCATAGTGGTGCGTATAGGTATTTGGGGTAATTTTAAGGATCTTTGTAGTAATATAATTATTTGTAAATTGGCAGTACTGTGCCTACTACGAGAGAGAAGGGGTTGAAAAATAATGTGGCGTGGAGAGACCGCGAGTGATTGCAATAGTTGGAGAGTGACGATTCTGTATTGGTTTATATGAGTTTCAAATAAATTGACCAAGTAAGAAGTATTGATGGATTTAATTTCATTTTAACATCCGTTGCGTAAGATAAAGAGTTTAGTTGATAATATTTCTTTCATCAAATAATAATAATGCGAGGAGGTAGCACAACCGCAAAAACAGCACTTAAGGCCAATGTGTTGATGTTAGTGGACTATCTGCCTTTTGTTAGTTGTTAAATATTAGTAAGGAGGACCTCGCAATATTCAAAGAGCTGGCATCCCTCAACAGAAACATCCTTGTAGTACATAAGTACCCATCGACTGCGCGTGTTACTGCAGTAGAAGTTGGTCTCTTCACAGCATCAAAGAGAATTTCTCAACGATATCGACGCAGCAGGGTTCCAGCTCTCATTAGTCTGGCCACTGGTGATTTGTACAGCTGATTGCGCCCTTTGATATGGACTAGACTTCCCGCAGTGGGTCATCAGAAGCTGATGGGACGGCCAAACAGTCGCCCCACTGGAGCAGATAATGACCTCTGTCCACAAAGCAAGCGGCCACGCAGGTAACTACACCAATGTCGAACTAACTTTAGTCTTCACGTTGCATAGATGATCCAATGAAAATGGATCTGTGTCAACTAGGATTATACGATCGAAACAGGTGTTTATATTATTTTAAATGGATAAAACTAAATGGCGTGCAGCGCTGAAGTTCTTTGTGAAGTATTTAAAACTCTAAAAGTTAATTGACTTCTTCAATATCTAACAAAAATCCCGACGTGAATATGGAAGTACGAGCCTTGAAAATTATTTAAATTCACGACTTCATAAAACTGCAATAACAGCAGAAGACACTGCACACAAAGAGATCGTATGGCACGAGATGATAAGTGAGTAAAGGTTCGTTGGTTGTTGAATGTATACTAACTTCAGGAGAACCAGCAGTGCATATTTAGCATAAAGAATCGCACATGGAAAAACAACAGCGGTACAAATCTATCCAACAGAGGAACAAAGGAAATAGCGTACAAAACACTGGTGCCTCCGCATTTGGAATACTGTTGTGGAATTTGGGATCCGTATCGCAAGGGATTGATTGAGACATTAGAGAAAGTACAGAGAAGAGCCGCTCGATTCGTGACTGCTAGTTACAGTCCTTACGTAAGTGTCACAGAGCTAATTCGTGGGTTGGGCTGGGATTGTTTGGCGGACAGACGATGTCGTTTTCGTTTGAATTTGCTGGAGAATATGCGAAAATCTTTAAGTTACGAGTGCAACGAAATACTTCTTCCGCCAACCTATTTAGGTCGCAATGACAGGAGGGATAAGATTAGAGAAATAAGATGCCGTACTGATTCATTTATGTATTCCTTCTTTCCTCGATCTGTTCGGGATTGGAATGCGCAGAATTAGGATTGATGCTTAGCACCCTCTGCCACCCACAGTATTTGTGATTTGCAGAGTATAGATGTAGATGTAGATGTAGAACAGAAGATCAAAGACTCATTGGAGTGTATCTTTTGACTAATATCAGAAGAGTTTAGATAACAGCAAAACTGCTTTTAGTCAATACATTGGCTGAGGTTTACTTCTTCTTAAAGGCTTGTAGATCCGCAATTGTGTAGAGAATAGAAGCCATAGATATTTTAACATACTAGGATTAGCCAAGAAACAAGTGTAGGTACTTCTCGCATAGGTAGAAGTCTTTTGTTTCCATGCTAGATTGGGCACATTGGTGAAAAACAATAGGTTCAGATTAGAATCGTGCAAACGCTGTCTAGGCTCGCTCGGTTTGTCACTGCCAGCGCGACCTTTGCCGGCCAAATACCTGAAATACAGAAAAGAGGACCGAGCCTGGACGTAAGCTCGAGTCTGACAGTAGGATCGGTCTGTTATTTGCTTGCTGTGTGGGGAGACGAGGCGACGCTGGTACTCGACCTGTACAATCGGAACAGCCATGAACTGCATCGCAGTCTTAAAATCGCCAAATCGAAGAATGAAGTACGTAACTAAAAAATTAAAAAATGGAGAGCATATGTCTTTTTCTTATTATTTTCTACGTGCTGTTGTATGATTTCACAACACTGCATACGTTTACTTTCGGAAAATTCAGATACTTAATGACCAGGAACATCTCTATGTTAATGAAAAGTAAAAATCGGCAGATTGCACAACATTTCAACATTTTGTGGCGATTTTCCGGCAATTCATAAAAAGTGGAAGAATCTTTCTTTGAACATATGAAGGATCTTTTCGTAATTAACAGTTACTTTTTGGAATGATAACAGTTATGTCATTAAAGTGAGTTCAATGTTGTACACTAATAGGTAAAAACGCTTATAAGATATCATATAGATTTGAAACATCTGTATAAATCATAATACACTAAATGTGGATTCAGGGTACTCTTTATGTACGTCAGTAACTATTGATAACTTTCTTTTATTATAATTTTCATTACGCTGTGTTCTGATGTCGTAGTTTGTATTACTTCTTTTACATATGTTTAACAAACACATACACGCTACACTTCATGCCTACGGTAATTCAATTGATAAAAATTACACAAAACGTTGGTAGTAATCATTGATATACTGTACATTCGAGAATGCCCCTGACGTACAATCTTGTCCAACTTCTTATGATGTACCATCCTTGTTGCGCGGCACCGGCGATGAAGACATTACGCGCTATTTCTGCACTGCTGAGCCTTCGTTTGTCCGCCGAGCCATCGTTTGTCCGCCGAGCCATCGTTTGACCACCTAGTCTGAGGAAATTCCAGCGGGCACATCTCGCCCGGGTAGAGAGGACCGGTCATAGATATAACCAAGTAAGTTAGAGCGTCAGAAGACGGAAATTTGGACGCCACTAGATCATTTTATTCTACTTATGATTTAAATGTTTTGTGAACACATCTTTCAGTACAATCCTCCTTTTTTAAGTATTTTGTACTGATTCTCTTAATACCTGTAATTAACTGAGTCCTATCACGAAACTCGTAATTTAACGCTATTCATTGATATCAGGATTTCTCCTCTTGCATGAAATGATAACTATCACAAACTGACATAGATACGCGATGAAGGCGTCACGGTCATGACAGATATTCATTTGAGGATGTGACAGCTCATACATGGCCTCCAACGTCGTGTGACAACGAGGTTTAAGTGGTTCCTTCATGTATCCTAATCATCCGACACAGCAACTTGCAATTTTTACCTTTTTCCAAAAATGAAATTTGTTATCTATAATCGTACTTTTCCTATCGCTGGAAAAAACAAATCCCTAAAACGACTCTCAGTTTGCTTGTAAACTTGGTGTCAACGACGTAAAAATCATGTTGTATGAGAGGTGAGGGTTATGTTGAAAAGTTTAGTTAGTTTTTTTTTTTTTTTCTACAAAGCAATTGCAGTATCTTCCGAGTTTTAATGTACTTCGTAATGAGTGATGAGAAGAAACAATTCTGTACAGGGAAGACAGAAATATTTACAAGAAAAATGAAAGCTCTTCGTTCTCCTTCGTCTTTGACGTCCGCGTTTAGCATCGGTGAAATTTTTATAAAAGTGCCAAGCTGCTAATATCCACTTTTTAGTAGAATTCCTTTTATCTTAATTTTAAATTTCTTTGAAAATACACCATCGCAACAAACAACACTTTCTCAGGTAAAGAGTTGCCATTTTATGGCCATCAAAGAGTAAAAAAAAATCATGCTCAGACGAAACGGCCAGTTGTCTGCCCTATCGCTGTCCATACCTTCGACTCTTTAACGTAAATCCTTTTAACAAATCGCGTAACAAAGAAGAATGATGGTAATGAACATTTTATTTTACTGTTGCAAACACCATTTGTTATTCAATGTTTAAATATGTCATAAAGTATTTTTTTATAATGGTATTTCGTGACTCGTTCTTATTTCTGAATTTTTTCAGTAGTTTAAGTATCCTACAAGCTTAACGGAAGTTTATTTGAGTTAAGTTTCAGTTAAAGTTATTACCGGCAGCGTTCACATTTCAATTATTTTATTATCTCGGCCTCTTATATTATCACATTATTTTCACATATCATGTAAATTTTTTTCGTATGCCGAATCTAAATATTGGTAGTGAATAAACTGTATCTCGGTATTTTGTATGATTCAATCATCCTCGTGTTTAACTTTTACAAGATTCGAATTTTTGTTGGAATATGAAAACCTAATATTTCCATTAATAAGTTCACAAAAGAAAGCATTAAATCTATTGAACACACAAGAAAATCGTAGTAATATATATTCCCAATCAAATAACGGCTGCTCAATGTCATCGGTTTTAACACTCTAAGTAGCAAAACCTTATTGACTTCAAGAGTGTAATTCTTACTTTAGTTAAGTCACGCTACAGGAAGAAATCAAAAACATTAAACAACATAACCAACATTGTAGTATGGCGTTGATGAATTGCAATGAAGATTTACTACAATGGTAAAAATTTGTGTACTTTACCAGGACAACACAATGGAAATGATATTTTGTAACAGCGTTCATTCTTATCTGAACGTTGCGCCATCCTTAGCTGCGGTGGTGTAACGTAGTGTGAAGCGGTATATGTGTTTGGGTTATTTGATTTATTGTTATCATCCAACCCATCCCGGTGAAGCTGGGAAGATGCACCGTCTGGTCATTACAACATGACCATTGAAGTTACACACTGTCGGGAAGAAATAGCTCTTCTGTGCAGCTATTAAATCAAGGGCACTTCAGTTTCCATCATTTACATTTCCAGCATGCTGTTATTCCCATAAACGAAGCTGTACCACAATTCATAACACAACGGTCAAATTTTAAACTTTTAAAACAAAAAATTTCTATTTAGTCCCGATTGGAGAGTCTCCGTGATTTCACTGCAACTATGTTCCAAAAAAATAAAACTATTATTTTGAAGTAATTACTTCGGATTATTACTTTGACGTAGTGTCGTTGTCAAGTAGTTGCAGGCAAAATGGCTAAAGTCAGGAATACATTTCAGCAAATGAATAAAAATCCTATTATTAGGTATGCCTATTGGACTATGTGACTGTCAAACAAGTTTGGTATCGTAATGTACAATTAATGTTCAAGTTTTCCTTTTGAAACGGGGTATAGATTCATAATTAATTTATTTTTTTATTTTGTCTTTGTCTTAGGAGTCAACAGATATTTAATGTTGGAATTCGCTGTTTCAAATATTAAAAAACGGTGATAACAGTTTTAATTGCTCTTGGGTACAGTTGGTATGCATTTGCCGCTGTTGGCGCCCAGTAATTGCTGAATGCAGATATCAAAAATTTAAATAAAGCTCATATTCCGGCAACTGGCAAGATGTTTAAAAGGAACAATTTAAATGAAACTATCTGAGCCTACTCTTACACAATGGCGAATTAAGTAGCAAATTTACCGGTTAAGCGATAAAGTTAAGCGTGGTCTTCAACCCGAGAGTTGATTGGATTCTCCTCAAATATGTATACCAAGCCTGAAATCAGAGGTAGGACGACCAGTTTCTTTCCTCCTTACCTAACCTAACCCGAGTAACCTATAGGGTACAAGGTACCTACAGTTTAACGTGTAATACTAACTACGGAAGCGGTCTGGTGTAGTACACATTACACAGCAAGCTGTACCAGAGGTGAAAGACGGGTTATGGGTCTTTGATAATCCTCGCCGTGACAGAGATTCGACGCAGGGACCTGTCAATCTCCAGTGAGACGAATTAAATACTTTTTTTTTTTTTAAACAGTTTAACGTCCCTTTTTAACAACGTGGTCTTTAGAGACGGGAAAGGATGGGGGCAAGGAATGGGAAGGAATTCGGCCATGGCCTTTTGAAGGAAGCATCCCGGCATTCACCTGGAGTGATTTGGGGAAACCATGGAAAACCCAAATCTGGATGCCCGGACGGGGATTCGAACCGCCGTCCTCCCGAATGCGAGGCCAGAACGCTATCCGTTACACCACCACGCTCGGTAATTAAATACTGAGTCATCAGACTGTTCCGTAGACCGGGTATCAACATAATAATTACTAAAGAGAAAAACGTCTAGTGTAAACATATATCTGGGGAACAGTACTTTAAAACAAGTAGATTTATTCATCAGCAATTTGAAACGATAGGTTTCGAACCTAGTAGACGTCAGCAAATCAACACATTTTTGATGACTACTGACAAGAGAGGTGAAACTGGGAACTTAAGCAAATTATTTATACATCATTAATTATAGAGAAACTATAATTTGATTGATACTGACCACTTCTACGAATACCACAATTTCGGACAGTTTATAAGATTGTGGTCGCAGCAACTATCAAAAATTGTTGATGCTCAAGTAGTTCACATAACCATATTTCTGTGAGTGTGTTTATTTGAAATTCGTCGTTGGCGACAGGGTTATAAAAATTTTGTTGTTGATTAATTAGTTTCGGATTCGGAAGTAATAGTTGTCAAGATAACAGAAACTCTAAGAATCAGAGCAGAAAGCGGTCGGTGTATTGCTAGGACAGGAATGGGAAACTGTGTTACCATATACTGTGAACTGTATGACTAAGTGACTTACTTAAGAACACAGCCAGAAACAAGGTTTTCGTCATTGAATTCCTATTAGTTGCCATCTACGAATTCTTCAGAGATGGAAGAGGACTTTGGACAATGAATGCGAAATATAACGACCATGTCCTTCATCAAGTAGCCAACCTAACTTTAGCTTGGACTGAAAAAGCCATTAAAAAAAACAGAAACATCCATTACACAAAGGAGAACAGGTCCTACATTTGTTACAAAGCTTAAAAATATTCATATTTAGAATTCAATGTCTTCGATTAGAGGTTATGACTACGAAAATGCAAATACATCAGCCAGAAGAAAAACAAGTAAAATGTTTTTTTTCTTTAGACAGTTTAATTACTATCCGTGTTATTATGAGCAGGCTTTGCTCCGTGCCTAGTGCATGACGTACTGTTATTCCATCTTGAAACGATGATAGCTGCGACACCATTAGTTCCAATTGGTTTAATTACAGTAGTGTGCTTCACTGACGAAGTCGACAGAGCAGTGGCAAGAAACTAAACACAGATGGTTACATGGCGAGTTTGTGCTTTCTGTTGTTGTTTTTTTCTTATCTGAACGGAAATCAAAAAATAGCACTGCCCAAAATTTCTCGGTTATCTATATATTTTGGAAAAAAATAAACCATACGATTTTCGACTCTTCGCTTCGTTCATTATTATTATTATTATTTTCGAACCAAAAACATTAAACACACTGTTAAAACATTGTGCAAATTAACAACTTTCGCAACCTCAAGTGCATTCGATGTTGCTCGAAATAGATCATCTTTGATACAGGATTATGGGCACGTAGGGCACTCGAACATATTGTTCATTGTTTGGTCCTTACTATACTCTCACTTAATACTGGTAGCACCAGTATAACCGCATTTCACTAGGTTTTCCTTGGATCTGCCCACTCCTGTTCGTAATCGATTTAAGGTCCGCCAGACGTTCCAGTCTTATGCGTGACCAGGTGGCAAGCGCTCTGCAACTGTCAGTGGTCCCGAGATGTTTGGAACCTTCATTTTCCACAACTATAGTCTTGCCTTTTCAGGTGATCCAATTAGTTCCCGTGATGTTCTCAGGAAGCCTTTTCTGGACTTGAGTCTCTGGGCTGGTGGTGAATGGTCGTGCAGTGGATGAGCGCTTTCCCGTTCAACTTTTGGCATCTCCTTGTTCGCAACCAGTTTTCTCCGGATACTGGGTGGTGTAATCACCGATTACTGGTAAAGCCTGTCAACTGAAGTAGGCTTTAGGCAGCCTGTCCCTAGTCTACAGATATTATTGAGGGCTACATCTACCTGTTTGGTGTGAGATGATGAGTTCCAAACTGGACATGCCTATTCTCCCACAGAGTTACAAAGGGCCATTGCTGATGTACGTATAGTTTGTGGTTGACTGCCCCACTGTGATCCAACTTATTTGTGCAGTAAATTGTTTCTTGTAGATATTTTCATTTTGCTATTCATGCAGTGTTTCTTATATGTGAGGGTTCTTTCGAGTGTCACTTCCAGATATTTTGGGGTGTCACATGTCTGCAGATCGATACCTGACAACATTAGTTTCAACTTACGCAGAGCTTTCCTGTCTTTTAGGTGAAGGGCACACAATTCAGTTTTTGAAGGGTTAGGTCGTAAGTAGTTTTCCCTATAATAGCTTGATAGGCCTACAAGAGGCACCAGAAAAATTTCTTTCTACAACTTCAAGCTTTGTGCCCTGTGAGGTTAGGGCAAGATAATCTGCGTACATGAAGCTCCTGGTAGCTATATGTAGTGGATGATCGTTTGTACAAATGTTGAAAAGGACTGGGGCCAGTACACTACCTTGAGGTAAACATTTTTCTTTTTGTACCCTCCATCGGCTGCGCTATCCTTGAAAGTCAATGAAAACCTACGGTTCTGGTGAAGAGCAGCTTCGTTTATTAAATAATACACATTTAACAGTTGGCACGTAATATAAACTCAGTACATTTTTTTCTCTGAAAGATATTTTAATTATTATTACTGACTTGTAAAAGTAACTATCAAACGAACAATGAAAGTAAAAATTCTAAACCTGATGATCTTCGACCACAAGATTTATTTCAACGAGCAAAAGTTTGACGTAGAATAGATATTGTTGTTTTGTATTTTATTATTATTATTTTAATGTTGTGGCTGTAAGTAACATGGGACATATGAAACTGTTGCAACTGCCGAACGTATGTCCAAGTTACTTCTAATTGCATTCAAATTTAATATAATTCTACTCAGGACAGTATTTACAGTAATACTAGCACCGCAAGCTAATAACAAATAATTGAAACAGTTTTAATAACTACGTAACAGTTATATATAAAGCACAATGTGTATTTTATAATATGTGTTTGTATAATATCTTAAAACACTATGTGGAAAATTCACAGTTTATCTAACTGGTATCGAACTAATAAGTTTCTACTAGTGATTCAATTGACAGTTCGATATTATGATATTTTGTTCGATAAAGAAAACTTCCATTCCTGAGAGCAAATAGACCTCAGCAGTTTTCAAAAAATGATTGAGCAAAATATCTGGAAAATTTTTCTCTTGTGAGAGAAACTTCGCGGTCGAGAGCGACTTACTCTGTCATCCCATTTAATTAAGCTCGAAGATTGAGATTTTCAAAATTCACTGTTACTGATATATAGATCCTGAAACAGGTCCTAGAAATCTTTCCTAAAGAGGTCTTGTATTTTAATACCTCTCCCTGGTGAATAATGACTTGGGAATGGTTACTCTTCCCGAAAAATAGTTAAATCGTATCTTAACATTACAACTATATGTATGTGACTTCATATATTTTCCTGACAAATTTGGCTTATCATTTCATCACATAATGAAATTTATATCACCTAACCTGTCAACATTAGTCCGGGGATATAATTTATAATCACAGCGTCAACAAACACAATCAGACTTTCGCTAGATTTTTCACCTTCGTACGTTGCAATATTAGATCTTTTTAAATCACCATTCGTATCAGTTTTAGAATCAGAATCCACCACTGATTGTTACATATACAACTTGAGTTTCAGTGTATTGCACAGAAGTGGTTCTAAACGTAAACTAAGAAACGCTGCATAGTGTATTTTTAGTAAAAATAAGCATTAACAGAGGGAAAAAAGTAATGCTGTAATAAGAGACTTTTCACCGTATCTGTGTTGAAAGTTCTATAAAAATCTTATTCATATACTGTGGCTAGATGCTTTGTTGCTGTAATTATATTTTTCAAAAAGCTAATATCTTACCTCTAAGTTATAATTTTATCAGTACAGCGTGTCTACTGACCCTCAGGATATACAAATTCTTTATAACTGTGTTCATGAAGTAAGTGAGGTTTTTTTCATTTTTTTTCACCCGTTGATTTTTCCTATCCTGACCTGAGAATGGCACTGTATGGGCTATAACTTTTTTTCTCCCTCAGATTATGCGAAACCTTCTTTCTGGGAGCAAGAAAAGGGTTTTAGTAAAATTAAAAAATAATAGCTGCAGAAAATTATCGGGATATGAAGACCGCGTAGACGTCAGCTATTGCCGTTCCAAATGAATAGGTTCTCAGATTGCTGTTAATTAACTGGGTTCCTTCTCCGCGTACTTGCCGTTGCTTCCGAGTTCAATTTTCGTTAATTAGAAAGATGCTCTTCAGATCGGGGCAGCGCTATTATCATTTGAGAAACCATCTGGAGCGTAAATTTCTGTCGATAAATTTTTTCATTTTTTGTGTGTGCTGGGCTGTTATTTTACCACGATCTCCGAGATTATTTTTTATTAAAAATTTAGATATCATTCATGAAGTTCTAAGAGATTTAATTAAGAACTTTTTGAATTGCACACGCAGTAGTTGAATGGATTTACTTCTCATAAAGTGAAATATTTGTGTATACCCTCAAATAAGCAACCTTCCTTGACAAAGAAAAATAAATAATTAAAGGAAGAAATACAGACTCCCTGAAGAAAAAGATTTGAGAGACTGTTTTAAAAGAGTTAGCGCTGTGAAAACTAATTAACGATTGTTAAAAAGAAAATCTGTTCGTGTCTTTTCAGCTGCTTAGTCGTTTCATTGTCACACGAATTAGTCACTTTAGGTGTCTGTTACGGTAATTTACTTTACAAAAACCGGAACTTTTAACAGTATATGTACTTCATAATAGCAAGCTTCCATTACTTTCAACACGGAAGGCCTAAACTTTATATCGTACAGTGATTCATCTTTATGTAAGAGTGTATTGGGATATTGAGATCGGGAATATGCAATTGATGAGTAATTAAATACTACGATTATTGTACATGGCACATTATTTTTAAACGCATTCTTGTAATCGGATATAAAAATTACGGATTACGAAATCAAAAACATAGAGTTTTTAGCAGAAACCTTACTAAGTTCAGAAACCTTACTCACTTTTCTTGCCATAAATGACCGTTGACGGTAAGAGCTGCGGACAATGTCTAGTGTAGCAGCAATGCTATTAACGATCATGTGTGAATCTACCATCTCAAAATTAAGGTTCACTACTTTAATTAATATCTGCTATACAGTAGTGTAGATGGCAGTCACTGAGCATAGGATGCAATTCTCTAAAGGTGGCCATACACAATCGCTCCATTTGGATGTCATCCGTATGGATGACATCCATGTGGATGACATCCAAAAGCGTAGCACACACACGATCTTTCCATCACTCCAGTCAGCCACGACAATGAAAAAAGAGGCAAAGCAAGCAACAATACGTTATCAATTTGCTAAACAACAATCTAGTTATGCCAAGTACTAAATAAAATGAGCCCGAATTAATTTTAAAGGATATTCAAACTATCGAATACTGAACAAAAAATCCGGAGAGTTTAATAAACGTCCAAAAAAGTGCGAAATTATGAAAAATAAGCTCTGTGATACTACGAAAACTTTTAAAAATAGTATAAAATGATTATAAAACAGATTCATTAAATTTAAATAGTTTAGCAGGCTGAAAATAGCGACAGGTACGTCAAATGTAGTAAAACAACATATTTAAACAAGTAGGCTCATAAAAAATTAATCTTATCATACTATGATCTTTTTAAAAAGAAGACCGCAAAGATTTTTTTTTCCAACACGGTTTCTCTGTTGGTGTTTATGTCTTTATTTTTAAATAATATTAGCAATTGATCTATTGCCACATTTATTTATATTTTGTCATGGTAGTCAGGTTAGAGATCCTACAAGCATAGTAAGTCCTTATCCTTCTCAATAATCTCCAGCACAAAGTCTTATTGAGACAACATTTAAAAAAAAAAAAAAAAATCGTTCTAATTGTTACTTAATGATATTTAAAACTGTATTATTTTCAATTCTACATTCAAAATAATATTTAACTTGTAGCAAAACAAAATATTTCTATAGCAGATTCAAAACCAAAAAGAAATAGTACAATGTTGCATAGTCCCCTCAAGGCACCGATGTTGTCTGCTCGGTGGTTGGTGAGAGAATGAGAAGAGTTTGGACCGCGGTTTCGCCATACACGAACCGACTGGAGTGATGGCTTGGTGTCGCTCCACGTGGTTTTCCCCACACACCGTCAGTCGGCTTGATGGCATGATGGACGAAACTAATGGATATTGTACTGACCGGATATCCAAATAATCTCGTCACTCCACGTCATCCACATCAGTTTCCCCACACACGACGCGATAATGGCGTGACATCGCTCCATTTGGACGGATGGAGCGATCGTGTATGGCCACCTTAAAGCCAGCCACACACAGAACCGGGCGGGGCAGGGCGGGGCGGGGCGCGACGAGTAGCCTGACTTGCCCTGTCGTGCTGCTGTCACACACAGAACGAGGCGGGGCACAACAAGTCAAACACTTAGCAAATTTTCTTCATTGCCTCAGTCACCTGTCAGTGAACTCAGTGGGAGCATACTGGTGTGTAGTGTATCATTTTGAAATGGATGAAGATGAGGAGACTGTTTTGTTAATTTGGAACTATCTGCAGCTCTTGGACCACAATGTTAACAACAGAGAGATGTAGGTATACGCCGTATAAACCTGAAAAGGAATATAGGAAGTTTTATTTCTGAGCTTCGAGCCGAACCCAGACAAGTTTGTTAATTATTGTCGCATGTCAATTTCGACATTCGACTTTGTACTTGAGAGCATTCGGAGCAGAATAGAGAAGCAAAATACACACTGGAAAACAGCCATACCACCAGAGGAGCGGCTTTTGATAACCTTAAGGTATGTATGTTGGTCCTCTTTTTCCTGACCATATAATAACACTGTATAGTCATATAAATTTTAAATCTTACAGTCATACATGGCACACATACAAATCAGTCGAATATTCGAAACACAACACAACCAGACCGCGAGATAGTGGAGCCCGGGGAGGGAGGGTGCGTCCCGTGACAGCGCATGCGCAGAACGTTCTGCCCGGCAGTGACTTGCCCCGGGGCATAATTTGTTTCAGCTTCGCATTTTGCCCCGGATCGTCTTTTCGACGTGCCCTGCCCCGCCCGGTCCTGTGTGTGATGCTCCATAGGCACCCGTGCGTTTCCCGTCGCACAAGACGCCCCGGGGCAAAATGCCCTGCCCCGCCCTGAATCGCCCGGTTCTGTGTGTGGCCGGCCTAAGAGTGTGGACTTTCCTCAGGTTGCGCCACGTTACCATTTGCCCTTCCAGTGCAATCTTATGTTTCCATTCAAATTTAATATAGGTAGTACTGTCCGATCCATTATATTGCCATGTACTTTCAGTTATTTGCAACTTCAAGAAAATACATACATTCCATACACTGCAAAATATCAACACACTCAGAACTTTCATACTGGATTTAAATATCTTTTTTATATTTTCCGTTTAAATACGGAATATGAGTGATACCAGGAACAAATTTAAAGTAATGAACAGGAGTTCAGCCGGATAGTGTTGAAAAACGACAGCGTTTCGACAACCGGCTTGGTTGTCTTCATCAGGTTGTCATCAGTGTAGACCTGATGAAGACAACCGAGCCGGTTGTCGAAACGTTGTCGTCTATCAACACTATCCGGCTGAACTCCTGTGAACAATTCATTGCATCAATACGCCTGGAAAGTCTCCACTCACCAATTTAAAGTACTATGCAACAATCTTTTTGAGATGGATATAACAAAAATGGTCTGAAATTGACATCTTTGACGAGCACTCAGTTCTAAATATTATAGTTTAAAAAAAAATCTTAGTCCACTTCTTGACAAACTGTAAATAATTCCCAAGCTAGGGTGCAACTAATAAAATTTCAAACTTCGTTACGAAATATAATCTTCTTCGGTTTGCTGCCGGATCATTAGCGAATTCGCAAAGATTATATTTCAGCAACACGCCGAAAGCCTTCGTTCCAACAACCCTCTATACTTCTACCATACTCATTATTAGAAAACAATATTCAGTTTTGATTCAAAGGAAAACGATAACACATTTAAGTGTCACGATTCCAGGCCTTGCATTGATAACTCTCCAAAAGTTTATACTTCACACGTTCTCTGTGTTGGCAGCTCTTCTCATCTACGTCTTGAACAATATTTACAAGATTTTTTATTTTTATTTTTTTTTATTTTTTTTTTTTATTTTTTTTTTATTTTTTTTTTTTTTTTCGCTCCTGGCGGATCAGAAGACACTTGCACGTATGCTACCAGAGTGTAATTTTGAGAGTGGGAGGACATATGCCCTGCTCGTGATAAAACCAGAATTGTCATATCTGCAGCATTTTCTCTGTTGTGTTGCCATACATCTGCGATACTATGTTCCGAGTGATTAGCGTCTTTTCTTGTAAAAAAAAATAAAAAAATAAAAAAAAAAGTGTAATTTAGGAGCTGGAAATTTGAGACCATCCCAGGAATCGATCGTAGTTCCGTTGTACCTCCATGTGTTCCTGTGTGGTTGCGCCTTTAAAAAAAAGCTACACTGGCGGGTGAAGAGAAAATGTTGATTTAAATATCACTGTTTATCCATTAATATTGATTGGATACGTGAATAAGCATTTCTCATTCATTTATTCCACTTTAATATTTATTTGTATGTTGAATATTCTTCCGCTTGCTTCAAATCCATTCATTATTTTTACACATATTAACTTACAGATTCACGTATACTTCACATAATAAAAAACTTTTTTTAATTTTGAAACTGTACAGTGATTAAAACATTTAACACTAGCTTGTCTTCATACATTTATAATCCAAATTATCATTTGAAAATACTTCAGTCACAATCTGCCAAGGTCTCTCAACAATCCTCAGTTGCCAGCGATTCTCCTTTTTACACGCTTTATATTAGCTTGGCTTGTATGTATGTATGTATGAATGTAACGGAATTTTACAACTCCATTTTGACCCACTTCCAGATGTCCGAACTGGTTGAAATTTGGCACACATATTAAGAACCGGTGACAATGCAATAATTTCATAGCTAACCTGCTATTCTCATTACTTTGACAGTAACAACAGAAAAATGGTTGAATATCGTGGAATTTTGCAATTTAATTTTAACCCATTTCCAGATCTCCAAATTGTTTGAAATTTTGCTCATGTATTGATAACTGATTACAATACAATAATTTCATAGCTATGTCTTGATATTCTGATTACGTTGACAGTAAAAACATAAAAATCTTGCACACGTTTTAAGAACCGTTGACAATACAGCAGTCTCTTAGCAACGTCCTGCTACTCTCGTTACTTTGACCATCTCCAGTTTCCCGGGTGTGATTTACGAACCTTGGTTGCTGACGACGATCGTCTTCCACTGTCTCCTATCCAGAAAGGTTTCTCTGTCTGCAGTCACTTAACGTGATGTTGAATAGTGAGTGTACGAAACATTACTTCGTACTATTATAGAAGAGTAGTCTTCCACATTTACCCTGCTATTGGACCTCTGGCTGAGCTGACCATTTAATTGTATTTAACTCGTGGAAGTAATAATTAAAAATGAAACTACAACACAAAGACAAAGAGAGATTGGCGAAGAAAAGCCAACAGTAAGAAACATACTTTTGAAACTATCTGAACTAAAAAGTTAAAAATAAAATTGTAGTTTAAAAAACTAAAAACACGCTTTCGTAGTAATGTGAACTAAAAGGTTAAAAATAATCTTTAAATATAAAGATTTTGTTTAACAGTGATGGGACGTCCCACAATACAGGATAAATTTTTTTTTGAATAAGCTTAAAGAATAAAGTCACTTATTACAAAATTAACTTTAATGTAAAAAAAAAAAAAAAAAAAGCGTGGGGTGCTCTCTACACAACTTTTGACAATGACTCTATCTTTACAAACAGCGAACGACAAAAAATATAAGACAACTTATATAGCACCCCATGCTTTTTTACATTAAAGTTAATTTTGTAATCAGTGACTTTATTTTTTAAGCTTATTCAAAAAAATTAATTTATCCTGTATTGTTGGACGTCCCATCACTGTTAAACAAAATCTTTATATTTAAAGATTATTTTTAACCTTTTAGTTCACATTACTACGAAAGCGTGTTTTTAGTTTTTTAAACTACAATTTTATTTTTCACTGTCGACTACAATTTTTAGTATGAATCTCAATTCTTTCAAGGGTTAGAAGTAACAGACGTGACTCATGAAAATTACAGGCAAATATTTTTCTCAAAAAAAGAATAAAAAACAGTAATTTTATCAATTTTTTCTACAGTATAACATTTTTTAACAAAAATTAAGTATCATTTGTTAAGAAATTTCGCACATCAGTTAGTAAATATGTCATATTTTTTTTTAATTTTACAAGTCCAATCACAATTTTTTTAAGTTTTTTAATAAATAACTTTTTTTAGTAAACTCAGTTTCATACTTAACTCTGGATGTGGAACCTTCAGCACGGGCCTCTCCCATTCTATTAGTTGTCTGTCCTATCCGCCTCACTGTGGGCCTGTTTCGGATGCATACAATTGCATAGGGTGTAAATCAAGTGTCATAACCTAACTGAGTATAATAAAAAAAAACTTTGTTTTGTATGTTCAGTGTTATTTTGATGGTAAATCAGTGGTCACACCTTAGGTTTAGACACTGATGCGTTCTACGTCCCTGTACAGATTATGGCGGCACGCGGCACTTGAGCTTCTGCAGCCAAGTTAAACTTGTGATTTTGCTTTTGCTGTAAAAGAGAAATATGGAATTTTCAGTACCCCTCACCGACGCTCCCGACCTCCTCTGTGGACATCCTTTTTTATTTTACAATTTTTATTTTATTGTTATTAATTTTTTTTATATGCCATTATTTCTAGACGAGGTCATTAGAACTGGGAGAAGATTTGACGCAAGGAGCGGGAAGAAACTGGGATATGGACTCTTGAGGAAACATGCATTCAGCTAAAATGATTTCTGAAAACCATGGAAAATCAAAATGTGGATTGTTCAACAAGAACTTCAAAACCGTCCTTCCTAATGCTAAGCCCTAATGTTAACCGCTCATCCACCAAACTTTCATATTGTGCCCCACAATTCCTCGCCCTCATATGGCACGGTCAATTATATGTTTGTTGCATCTACCTCTTTTTGCACACCCCATGGAGTATTTATTTAAAATTAATTTCCTGTCCATTTAAAATTTGGCTTGTCAGATCGATCTGTAACTGTAGTAATTCCGTAATAAGTACATTGTTGAGACATTACATGAAATTTTTGTTAGTTGCACAGTAACAATACAAAAAAGCCTTCTTTTGTAGTTGTGTTAGGGACGTCATGCAATGTAACGATAAGTTTCGCAGACCCAACTGCACAGATTAACAGGCAGTATAATGACCCGGATAGATAGGAAAGGCTCGCACAGGCTGGAAGCAATCTAACAAACGCAAGTTCCTCACTATTCAGAAATGTATATGAACATTTATTGCTTGAACCCTGTTGGTCAAGGTAAAATGTATTTTATTGAAATCAATGTTGATAATGAAAATTGTACCATTCAATCTCCTGCATTTTGTATTTAGTGTTAACATAAAAGTAAATAAAAAGGGAAAGGAATAACAAATTTCTTACAAGGTAAAGGTGTTGGACGTTACATAGGCAACACGTGGTACAGATGGATGTAGTCTTCTCGGGAGACTAGCCGAGTAAGTAAGATGTTTCCACTTGATATTTCGGCGATCTCTGTCTCCGTCGCCATCTTCTGTTTCATATTTTTTAGTCTCCATATTTCTCATTGTGTTGATAAGCTCGTTCTCCGATTTAGACCCTCCCATTCCTGAATCATAGTCTCTAGTAGTCTCATTAAACCAGTTTCTAATATCTCTTTCTTTTTCAAATCCTCGGAAACCTCGTCTCCATCCTTATCTAAAATTGTCTGAACATCCTCAGTTACTCTCATTTTTCTAACATAGTAATAAAAATTTCTAGATGCATCCGTTAGTGGTCCTCCTAAAACAATAGTATTATTTTAAATCAATTTTTAGCTACCTTCTTTTCCATTATTAATTACTTGTTTTGTTGAGTATACAATATTACCTTCCAGTTTATTAACTCTGTTATGTTCTCTTCTCGCCGACTGCCTTAATCTCCTCACCTCCCTATTATATTTATTTCTCTTTATTTTCTGTTTTGAAATAAATATTTCTTCATACTTTTTTTATTGCCTCCTTGAACTCCTCCCACTTCAAGTCCAATGTAAAAGTGCAAGCTTTCCATTTGCTGAAACTTTTCCTGAAATTCTGAAACGTGTGCATTTTTTTTTATCTTTACCTATTTCAACCCTCAATTGTGGCCGCCGGTTCACTGTATCATCTGAAATTAATTAGAACTGCTTATGGTCACTTTTCCTTCACTTACTTAACACCCCAAAAGGTTATCATCGGGTCTTATAGGAAAGATATCCAACTAATTTCATCTTGTGTTCTGCTCTACCTGTTGTGTAAAACTTCCTTTCCTTATCAATGTATTTCCTAATCTTTGTTCCTAGTTGACATCTGTTAAATTTAAATCTCCACCACTAAAGACCATCCAGCGATCATACTGAATTGTGAATATAAATTTAGTTTCTCCCCAAGATCTTCATCTTTCATTGTTCCATTACGGTAAGCAGCCAATATCCTGATTTTTTCTTTTTTATTAGTCTAGAAGTTTACCCCAAGTAACTTAAGGTCACTATCTATTAACACCAGTGAACTGTAGTAGTCTTCGGTAATCATTATGAATACCCTTCCACCAATTACTCCTCTCTCTCTGCAACATACTCTGTAACCGTCGGAGAAAACCTTATTGCCTAATAATCCTTCTTTTAACTATGACTCCCTACCCCTATAATTACTTGTAGTTCATGTATCTCTATTAAGTTATCAAATTCTATTTCTTTGTTCATTACACTTCTATATTTCACTCTTATTATTATTGACTTTGTGATATTTTCAACATTAACCTTCATTTTCCCAGTTCTGCCTACGTCTGTTAATGTTTCAACAGCTTCATCTATTTCTTTAGTATTAGTGATTTATCCCATTTTGGATCTACAATCAGTATCCTTTTATCACCTATTTTTAGTCCTCACCAGTATCCCCTAACCGATAAAAAAGGCTATACAATTCAATGAAGGGTGTGGAGAATTTAGCTGTCAGGTATGGGGGCATCCAAAAATTACGTGAGGTGTTTTTCCGAATTTCCGAACCCCGCCCACCATTCTGGAGAGACTTCGTAAGATCTGGTCCGACCCCCCCTCCTCCCCGCTCTGGTGAGATCTGGTCCCAGAGACTTCCTCCCTCCCCCTACAAGTCGCCCCCGAAAATTTTTGCGACTTTTGTTTTTTTAGGTCTCACCCTTCTAAAGCCCCCACTTTTCGATGAAATACCCCCCTAAAATCGACTTTCGCGTCATTTGTAGACCTTTTTTTATAGCTCTACAGTCCAACAAAAATTTCAAATAATTCACGTGAGATTTCCGTTGACCCCCCCTCCACCTTGGTGAGATTTGGTGAGATTTCGCCCCCCCCCCCCATTTCACCTCGCGTAATTTATGGACGCTCCCTATGCAGTGTTGCTCACCTGTATCACACTATCAGTTGTCCAAAATTTAGTCGAAATGGATGACTTTGAATGTTATATACATGAAGACGTTCGTAATATAAGACATATTACTTTACTTTTTCCTACAAAATGTATGTTGTCTGCCATTTCCCAAGTAACTAATAACTGTGGTGGCGAGATAGTGAGGGTGATCCCTAGGGTTCGGATCTTAAGGACAAGTCATATTTTTTCCTGTCTTCTTTTTGAGCTGAAATGCTGAATTAAACACTGATACAACGTTTCTGATTGTATTTAAATGTATTTTATATAGCATATAAATGCATATTCAGACCATTTTCCTAGTTTTGGTCATATTTCGATAATATTTATGGTCATATGGTAATATTTTGAGGTAAAATCTGGTAGTTTTTTTAATAGTACCGGGAATTCACTAGATATAGATGAGAAGAAATTAAGGTAATTATTTACAGAACTGCACTTCTGCTATGCAGATGGGGGATCTAATTTTCATTGCGGTAAGAAATCATCAGTCAAGAATTAAAGTTATACATTATTGTCACTCTCTAAACGTAATGTTTGGTCCGCCTTATAATCTTGACAATGTTGCAAAACCATGCCTGTGTCGATCCGCGTCAATCCATATCTCAATGAAATATCTTCAGTCATCGTTAAATCTGCAGTGGATCAGTGAGTAGACCTACCACCATGCCGAAAGTAAAATTTTCTGAAAGTACGAAATTACCTAAGGGAATTTTGAGACGAGTATTTTAGTATATATGAAAGAGTTCTACTCTGTAAATTATTTGAAATTAAAGCGGCTTGAACAAAACAATTTAAAATTTAACTTCCCAATGTTGCAGCGAGTGCGCGGAAGCAATTTATGCTGTCTACATGAAAGCGACACTACTAGATAAAATAAATGATGTATAACTGAGCATGTTTTGATGTATAGTAAATTTAAATGTTTGGTGATATTTTGTCATTTTAGGTCATATTTACCCATTTGTAACGTCTTATTTGCCGGCATATGTTTTGGTGATAAAGATCCGAACCCTAGTGATCGCGTACCCCTCTGAGGCCGTGGCGATGCGTTCCAGTTTATCTGCCGTGCAGCCGTCCCGAGCGCCGTGTTCTGCTAATTGTCGTGGGGCCGCACAGCGCGTCCGGCTGTGAAATTGGCAGCGCCTCCCCCCCCCCCTCCCCTAAGCTCCCCTCTTCCGGCCGCATAACCCCAGGGATCGAGGGCACGGCTGTCTGCGTTTCCTTCCCGGACGAGCGGATGCCGGTACTGCGGGTTGCATCATTTTCCTGGCCACCTGCCTCCAGGGTCGCTGGGCGTTGCTAACTGGTTCCGCAGGAATTAACTAAAAAAGAAGAGGAAGAAATTAAAACAGCTCTCGTTTGCGGAGATTAAGCCACAGATGTAAAAGAGAGACGACTTGCTGGCGTATACAGAATTAAGTTCAGTCTTTTTTCGCTGGTAAGTCTTCCGCAACAGTTTCGGCAGATCGTATTTAAATGCAGCCAGACTAAATTCGGGAAGTGGGACGGTTTAAGGGGCACTGATCCAAAATATTTCAAAGCTATATCAGCAAACGTGTTTAGAGCTTCTTGCAGTTTTCTGTAACGAACGTTAATGCTGTGTATTTCCCACTTTTACGCGCACACATAAAAACATGAAATACACAAAATTTTCAGGCAAATACCAAACCTAGATATCTTCCTCGGATTATATTCCTTCATGACACTAGGGAAATCGACCATTCAAATATTCAATCATTACTATCATCAGTCTATCGTCTAACTTCTTCCTCGCACAAAGTTAAGATCTCCAATTAATATAGCCAGGCTAGCTGATATAAATCTAAATGCAATAAACGTTTAACTTCAGGCAACATTGTTATTCCGACAGTGTGGTACCTGGTACTAAATTATGTAATACGCTCTTGCCCACGGTTTCTAGGCGTGGATCGAAGAAACCTTAAGAATGTTTTTTCTTCTGACTGTAAATTATCACTATTAATTTATTAACATCTGATATTTATAAGTAATAAATACATCAGAAAAAATATAAAAAATTTCTATTATTAGAACCTACGTTCAAGTAATAACTCAGATAATTAAAAATTACTCGATATGTTTGATGGCTCAGCAACTTCGAAACCTCTCTAGCTTCTAATTATATTTTCCGTTTCTTTATTTACTTTTACACACATAAATCTTCTTTTTTTATTTTATTTTGTGACACTAAGATAGCCTAAACTTATGTTTGCACTACTATTAGCACAGCACGAACCTTCGGATTAAGCCAAACTGAACCTCGCTTCTCTTGCAAACATTGTGATGGAGAAGCCAGACAGGCCCGTGTTCCTGGCAAACAGCCAGCCACTAATTTAGCATAGCCGCCTGTTGGCACTACAAGCACCAAGACTAGCCATGTCTGCGGACGTAGACCCGACATCTCTCAATACAAAATTAAAAAATACACAATCTGTTTGCTAGGGTTTATTTATGATTGTCGATTGAGTTTTAATATACTGCGTTCACTTCTTTGCTATTACAACACCCAGGCATTCTGGGAAAATACAATGCGAGAACAATTATTATCTATTAATTTATTGGTTCTGTTCTTTTTACAATAACTCACTTTATTTGTCTTGGACACCTTCCCTATCAAGAATCTCAAACACACTACTTTTGGTCTGCTAATATTTCTCTTTGCCCAATTACAGTCACTGGACGACATTTGTCACACACCTCATCTATTTTGTTTCATCACATTATTATTTTAATCAGGTGACAGAATATTCAAACACCAGAAATGACGTTAATAAAAATTATTCAATATTTGCATTCTTCTAATGAATCGTGTTATTCATCTAGTGAATCGTGTTAGTTGACATCAGACTCGGGGACTGCACCACTTTCAAGCCCACGCGAAATTGGTACTAACCTGTAGAAATTTGGTATAATTACTTCGTCAATATGTCCTCTTCGCGTTTTGCGCTCTTTTTTACGTAAAAGTATCCAGAAATTAAATTAAAAATGCCCAAATATGAGAAGTTGCGCAACTGCGAAATGCTATCAGCACTATAAAAATAACGAAAAATATTAGTGTTTCTTTTTGTCATAGAGTTTGTGATCAGGCTGAAATACGGCCTGGACCAAGGAAAAAAAATAATATGATCAATTTTTAAAAGATTTATTTACACCACTTTCATTATTTTTTTTTTAAAAATCTTAATAACCGAGACACAAAATTCATAAGAATCGCGAGATTTATTTACATGTAATCTATGGAATGTTACTGTCACCGAGATTGGTGGTGTAACGGTTAGCGTTCTGGCCTCGCATTCGGGAGGACGGCGGTTCGAATCCCCGTCCGGGCATCCAGATTTGGGTTTTCCATGGTTTCCCCAAATCACTCCAGGTGAATGCCGGGATGCTTCCTTCAAAAGGCCATGGCCAAATTCCTTCCCATTCCTTGGCCCCCATCCTTTCCCGTCTCTAAATACCTCGCTGTTAAGAGACGTTAAGCAGTTAAAAAAAAAGTTACTGTCACCTCACTTAGAATAACTAGGTAACTCGCATAATGATCATCCACTTTAAAATATTAGTGGGTTATGAAGATAAGATTTATTTAAAACAATACTTTGATATCGTAATTACTGGCGGGATATTCCGAATAACCCGCGAAAGAGAAAATACCTAATGGTGATAATTTTTTTACTATTTTTCTGTAGTCATTCAACTGGCCTGTTTGTACTAAACACATTCAATTTCATTCTTGTGTCTTAACTACACTGATCAGCCAGAACATTATGACTACCTACCTACTATAGATATAAATCCATCCAGGCGATAGCAGCGTCACCTGACGAAGAATGACTGCTAGTCAGACACAAGCACGATGCATGTAGTATCAGTGAGTGTGCTATCCGTGTTTAGAATGGGGAAGGCACGAGATCTATTTGAGTTTTACCGAAGGCAGATTGTGATGGACCGGAAGCTCGGCACGAGCATTTCGGAAACTTTATGACTTGTCGGGTGTTCGAGAAGTGCTGTGGTGACTGTCTTCAAAAAGTGGCGAAACTATGTCCAAACGTCGAGGGGTTCGGCGGCCACCCATCATTGGACTTCGTAGGCTGATCAGGCTGGTAAAACAGGACAGACGGCAAACTGTGGCGAAACTAACATCAGACTTTAATGCTGGGGAGAGTAGAAGTTTCGTAACACACCGAACACTCGTAACGATGGACCTCCGCAACCGACTACGCAATTTTAACACCACGACATCAGTAACTACGACTGAAATGGGCACGTGACCATCCTCACTGGACGTTGGCGCAGTGACAGAGCGTTGCATGGTTTTATGAATCCCGATACCTTCTTCATCATGCCGATGGAAGGGTGCGAATCCGTCGTTTTCCAGGGTAACAGCTTCTTAACATAGTTATTGCGGGACGGAGACAAACTGGTGGCGGCTCAGTTACGCTCTGGGAACATTTACACTGGTCCAGTGGAGCTCGTGTAAGGTACAATGACGACCAATAAGTACACTGGTTGCTGACCACGTACACGCCTTCATGACGACCATATTTTCCAACGGCAGTGGTATTTTTCAACAAGATAATGCGCCAAGTCACAAGGCCAGGAGTGTGATGGAGTGGTTCGAGGAACACAGTGGCGAGTTGCAATTGATGTGCTGGCCTCCAACTCGCCAGATCTGAACACGATCTAACACATCTGGAATGTGGTTGATCGTGACCTCAGAGCTCCTCGCCCCACTCCCTGAAGTGACCTGTGTGTACAGGTATGCTTCCAACTCCCTCCAGCGACCTACCAAGGCCTCCAGGCCAAGACGTTTCTCCGCTGTTACCCGTGCCAAAGTCAGACATACCTGCAATTAAGAAGTTGGTCATAATGTTCTCGCCGATCATTGTATATACACAGATGGGCCAAATAATAATGACTACCTACTTACTAGCAAATTGGTACACCTTTCAACGGCAGTATAGAGCATCTATTCGGCGTAGCATGGATTCTACAAGTCTTCAATAGGCTTCCAGAGGTATCCGACACCAAATTTCTACGCAAAGGGCACGAAATTACCTTAAATTATGGGTCAACGATTTGTGGACGCGGCATCTGGTAACGAGTACCCGCAAACCGAGAGGTTGGCTGGCAGTTCGCGTGCTAGTATAGTGATCATTTATGGAAAGTGTTTGAAGGACTGTAAAACCACGAGTAGGCGACAATATGGTGGTCACCCACGCCACATCACAGAACTTGGTAGTCGGTGGCTTGCCCGCTCTGTAAGGCAGGATAGGGGGTGATCTGTAGCAGATCTGATGGAAGAGTACAATTCTGGTGCTTCCAGAAGTGTTTCAGAGCACAAGTATCGCGATTCTGCCACAGATCACCCCCTGTCCTGCCTTACAGAGCGGGCAAGCCTGCTACCTGTATGTTCTGTGATGTGGCGTGGGTGTCCACCATATCGTCGAATACTCGTGGTTTCACCGTCCTTCAAACACTTTCCGTGGATTCTTACTAAAGTAGCACGAGAACACCCGACCAGACTCTCCGTTTCCGAGATGCTCGTTTCCAGATGCCGCGCCCAGAAACCGCTGTCCCATAATTTAAGGGAATTTCGTGACCTGTGCGTAGAAATCTGGTGTCAGATACCTCCGGAAGCCTTCCAAGGTCTTTTAGAATCCATGTTACGCCGAATCGCTGCCGTATTGCGTTCGAATTTTTCATTATTTAAGTCCCACCTCGTGGCCTAGGCAACCAAAATGGAATGTGGTTAGCTGATTCCAATCTTTGTGCTAAAATTAATTTTCACCATACAGTATTAAGGATTGGGATTGGACAGATAGTTGACTACAGTTTCTAATAACCGGATTACGTACCAAATACCGTTGCTACATCCCTAACCTATCCTCAGAACGTAGGGGGTGAAGGACTCTGAAGCTTCCGTTATTCGTCCGATTAGATGGGAACGTTGATCCTTGCGGTCTCGTTGGTACCTCTCGCGAGAGTAGATACTAAGTGACCGTCCATTAATACCCCTCTTCCACCGTTACAGACAAGTGTGACAAGATATTGCAATAAACTATCGCTTCTTCACCATGCATACAAACACATTAGAAACCTGAGGGAAAGAACTGGACATTATATGTCATTATTTCAATACAACTACTGATGAATTCTAAAAACTTCGGTTCGAAACAAAATATATTGCTTATTCACTAATTGCTACCTGGGTGTGGGCTTTATACTAGCTAAAAGCATGGCTTTGTGGTGGCTCGCAATGTTTTGTTATTAGAAACATTAAAGAAATTAAATAATATTCATAAGAATTTTAATATTTAAACTTCACGAACTATAATCAAAATCCGTGTTTTTAATTTTCTGAAAAAAATTAGGCCCTTTTGTAATAAGACGCAATCTTTATATATTTAGAATATCAATTAATTTAATTTGTTTTTATCAGGTACGAGATTTCTGTTTCGAATTTCTTCCTGTTTTTTTACAATTTAACATACTTGAATTTTTAATATTACTAATTCTGTAATAAGAAAATCTTCTATTTAATGCTTTCGAAATTTTTTACTCTCTATCACCCAGCATATGTTAAACCAACAGAAGTTAGTTTCTGGCTGTAGTTGATTGTAGAACATTTATAAATAGTGGTACTCTAACCGGCAACCAGCCAACGCAGAAATAATTATCACTCAATACAGGTAATTCGAGATGAGAGGGGGACGATACAGAATAACACGGAATATTTTTATTGAACGTTTGGTGATGAAAACAGATTTCGCTCAGTCACTTTACCGACAAAAATTAGTCAATTTTTTAATCACTGGCTTGGTATCTTGGAGACGTAGCCATTATTTTTCAAATGTAGACAGTGATGTCGAGACGGATTCCGGGTGATTGCATTGTAAAGAATGACCTCTCGTTTTATCAAATATTTTATGGTTCTTGTGTTTGGCTTCATTAAACTACTGACCTCCATGCATTTTTGTTTTGTTTCAGTTACGTGGAAACATATTTCTCCCGTTAAACAGTTCTCAAAATCTCCATGTGGAGTTTGCTTTAATTTTTATTGTCATTAAGCTTTGCATAGTTTATCATTAAAATTATACAGTTATTTAAATAACATATTAAGGGAGGCAGCGATATTTCGTTGTATAATTATAAAACCGCTGCATCTACATTTACGCAAGTCACACATTTATTTACAAAGAACATTCAACAACCATTTATTATCTTTAATACAAAAAAAATCTCTCTTTCTGGTGAATAAATTCTCAGGTAGACATCAAACTCACAAACTACATTTTGGTGAATAGTTTATTTGAATATCCCACCATTACCGTTGCGGTGGTAAGTTGTTTCATTAGGATCTTCTCTGATATGTATTATATATGCACTTCATAGTGCCATATAATCGTCACACTATAATTCCATACAATGCCAACAGCGACTTGAAGCTGCGTCCCTCTCAATGGACACACTTAGAAGCAAGGAAAGCAAAACAACCTTAACACGCCTTCAATATGCCACGCTGCACCCTCAACAATAACTGTTTCAAACCACGTGACGTGGTCACGTGACGTGGTCACGTGACGTGGTCACGTGACTTGGTCACGTGACTTGGTCACGTGACGTGGACGCCTGCGGTTTTTCTCACAAGGAGAGGTCTTCAGTGTGGAAATCGCTATCGTAGAACGAATATATCTGCAAAATAGTACATCACCTCTGGCTTCTTGCCCTAAAGCAGTTCTATCTATCTGGTGGTCCTCCGTTTAAAAGAAATCGGGGAGTAAAAAGTATATATATATATATATTTTTTTTAGTTAATAACGTCTGTTTAACCGTGTATCTTAAGGTGGTGTGTTCCTGAATGGAGGTTCCTAGGTTCGATCTCACGACTAGCGAAATATTTTTTATTGCTACGTGTATTTTTTGTGTTACTATTCAAACTTGTAGCAGTACAAATTTGTTTTGAAACAAATTGGCCAAATTATTTATTTTCATTTGAGAAATACGCAAATGTCTGGATGATATAAAACATTTGAAACAAAAATTAAGTGCACACCAAGGACATTTTATCCTTCCACAGACACATATAGTATTTATTATTGATGTAGAAAAACAGATTTCGTTAACATTTCCAAATTCCGGTCTTTCCTTCATTAATTTTGAACCATATCAAGCATATTTTACCACATCAAAAAATACAGGCAAAATGTGGTGAATAATTGAATGTATCTTAACAGCATCTTCACGAAAAGATATTTCATATTATCTTTCAACAGTTCGGGCGGGCTTGAAGCCTTGTTTTTAGTATTTTTACCTGATGATAGAAATTCACATCACATGGCTGACATTAGCGTGCATTTGAGTGGTAAACGCTTTTACTGTGAAACTAACATTTCCATATTAAATTGAGCAGTCTTGATCATAAAGCGCCGTACAACGTGACCACTCCACGAATCAACCAACAACAAAAATTCTTCATTTATAACGTATGGTTTGATGACCAAATCCAAAAATTTTGAATACAATTCTTTCTTTATCTTCCCCTATTTTGAACAGGTCACAATAACGTTCATACTCCAGCTCCAAACGCCAAATTTCTCCACGTATCCTTGGACCAAACAGGTTGCCTAGTTCCTGAGTACAAAGGAAAATGTGTGGCAACAATTCTCCGAATAGTCTAAAACCATACTGCGCCATGAATGAATGATTCATTTTTGCCAGCTTCTGCTTTCACACGAGCGCAGTCTTCTAGCCTTTGAATTCCAGAGTGCAATTATAAGCATATTCATAAGCAGAGCGAATTTGATCAGTATTAATAAAATATTTTGAATTGAAATTATGAATTTACAAATGTTAATGAAATCTGCTTTCTTACATCAATAATAATTACTGTATGTGACTGTGGAAGGATATACATCATAAAATGTTCTTGGTGTGCACGTAATTTTTGTTTCTAATGTTTTATATCATCCAAACATTTGTGTATTTCTCAAATGAAAACAAATAATTTGGAGAATTTGTTTCATAACAAATTTGTAATGCTACAACATCGAATAGCAATACAAAACATACAAACAGGAAAAAAATGTTTCGCGGGTCGTGAGATCGAACCTACGACCCTCCGTTCAGGAACACACCGCCTCAACATGCACGGCTAAACCGATGTCATGAACAAATCGTCTTCCGTAGCGGTATAACTCATTTAGACACAATTTATATACTTTTTAATCCCCGATTTCTCTTAAACGGATGCCCACCAGGCAGAACTGTTTTAGGGGAAGAAACCAGAGGTGACGTAATATTTTTAGACATGTTCATTCTACGATAGCGATTTACACACTGATGACCTCTCCAAGTCAACATGCACGAATAATAATAAGTGCCATTAATAATTATTTTTTGCAAAAAAAAGGCACATCTAAAATTGACTTTGAATTTGTTTCACTTACTTAGATGCAGCAATTTTTCGAAAAGTGTACCACAAGGTGTACACAAATCGTCACATAGTGTAAAGGCTCGCTTTGCTCGTCCTATTAAGTCTTTCCTGAATACAAAAATAGCAGGAAAAATGGTTACAATAACTCACGGAAGAGTGAAATGTCAAACTTCATCTTTCACTTCGGATTAGTTTATAAATACCTTATCTGTATTTAGTATCAAGTAACGGTCGTGTGTTTTATAGATAGGCGAAGAACTATAGCTATCCTAGAACAAAAATTCTCGACGGTGCAGCGAGGAAGTAATTAGAGTTGCATTTCGTCTTGTTAAGAACTTGTTTTATTTGAGCTACTTGGAGAGCACGAAAGCTGACTGCTCTGAACGTTTATTTTTCACCATGTGTTATAGTATCAGTCTCCTTCCATTTGATAAAACATTTTCCGATAGCTGATCCAACATTATAAACAAGTTATTCAAAATTTGTATTTAGTCAATATCTTGCATTTTCTGTATTCATTATTGTTTGTATCTTCAGTAAGTTACATATTCAAGTAAAAAACTGTGAGAGTGTTAAACTTATTTTAATCTTCCGTTGAATCAAAATCCCCGAAAATAATTAAGTTTAATATTGTAGCAGAATACAACTCCATAAAAAAGCCAAGCATGGCGGCCGGAATGTCGATATTTCAGACTATAAAGTGATGTTATGTGGACAGCGCATAAACTAGCGGATATCGATGGAAAATATTAAATTTTCAATAAAAATCTTTTATTTTTCGATATCTTTGCGATATAATAATCCTTTTTAATTCCTAGACCTCTAACATTAGAACGTATAACATTGTAATGGATGTGATTGGTAGTAAAATAATGAATTTTATTTGAACTGAAAGACTAAGTTAGCGATACGAACGGCAACGCGATAAAGAATTGGAGCTGCTTCTGACCTTCCACACCCACATCTTATTACGTCATTAAAATACGCGATATTACGAGTATAACTTTCACTCTGTAAAGTATGAAGAATAGAAAGGATAGGGGAAATAATCAGTGGTTACCTAGATGAAGGCAGGAGAACTAGGACGAAAACGAATGCACTTTACAATATTTCGGGGGAAAAAAACCGTAGTGATGCGTATACATCCAGAACTGTCACGTGACTGCAGTGGTGAGGGGAGGAGGTACGTAGACCAACCATAATGAAGGAACATTATTAATGGGCAAGTAGATGACATAGGAGTGGCATGTCTGGTTATGTACACATCTATTCCCGTGTCATATATCTCATCTTTTACATGACTTAGAATTTTTACCGAAATATTGTAAAGTGTACTGGAGCTTTCGTGCCCGTCCTAGCCATCAGCCTTCCTCTATTATAAGTGACCGATTATTTTCCTATCCTTCATGGTTCTCATTGCCTGTAGCAGTTTGATTGTCATCATTATCGAGCTCTAATAAGTATGATACACAAGGTTAATCTAATCAAAAAATGATTTAAATGACCTTTAAATTCTCAGTAGGCCGGTAGCAAAATAAAGTCTCCACCCTTACTCAACATCACATTACTCACTGGATCATTACTAAGCGTTGTTTTTTTTTTTAATAAAAATATTTATGATTCGTTGACAGCAAGGGTGCTGGTGATAGTATAATTGGCTACGAATGGGAAACAAATTATACAAGTCGCCAAAGGAGGACTTAATTCCTTGTGAAATGATGCCTGAAATGTCGGCGCCACCTCATGCCACGCAGAACATAATCGCTCACTCAACAGGTTCGTTCCAACCAGGCTGACCATAGCAAACGGAACTATCCATTAACACTGCGATACCGGCCACAGTAGCGTAGGGGCTAGAAGTCGAAGGCCGAAGGTCATTGGTTCCAGTCCGGCCGCGGGCATGCGTGTTTAAGTGTTATGGCTGTGAATGTCACGTCTGACCTGTGGTGTGTCTAATTAGCTGTGAAAATTCATCAGGCTGGCTGTATGGCCTAAGATGCCGAAAGCAAAAAAAAATACTGGGATATCACTCACTTAAACCTTGAGTTATTTAATAGGTCTGATAAAGTTTCGCATTTCATTCGTAAATGAATGACTACACAGTGTGTTCAACGTTCTCCTTTCTATGAAGATCAGTTTTGTGTAATTGCGCAGAAGAGATTGCAAACTTCTTTGGCGCTGCAGTTGTTTGTTCTGTATTATTTTCATTTAATTTAACTTAAAATATCATTTTTCCGACAGGATAGAAATTTCATTGTACGCAGTGACAGTTTTATTGTTTCTGCTCACGTTTGCTACCTTTCCTTTCTTTTGCGTCGTCTTGCGTCCACGGCCCACTGACGCGCACTGATGATGGTAATGCGTTGGCGGGGTAAAGTACTGCCGGCACTACAGACTTCATCGTCACATAGATTGTGAGAATTGAGACTTTCTCGGCGTATTACTGAAATGAGGTCTTCATGGGTTCTCCGCCGGATAGAATTAACGAAAGACAAGCTATTTATTGTCCAGGTTTCACTTCATTCTAATCACATTGTCTTTAACATAGCGTATCTCTAAACTAAATGTATCGTTTTCTTGTCAAATTAAAGGGACAAAGGCAATTTTTCTTTTGCTCCTAGCCGCATTTTAACAAATTAAAAAAAACTTTGACACACGAACTAAACGAAATCTCGAAATGTCTCGCCTTAAAAAGACATCGTAAAATTGAGGTGCTACGGAATTTTTTCTTCTGATACAGGCCACATGTTGACCTAACAATAATATACTATAACCCCAGAACCAAGCGAAGTCTGGAAACATCTCACCAAATTATATAAAAATGAACGGTTCTGCAAGCGTCAGTAGATGACGCCATATTACTAATGTCACAGTTTCAGCCACATGTAAGTAGTCCCAACGCGTCAAGATTCGAAAGGAATACTATGAATGTATTAATGCGCACGTGACAGGAACTTTAATTTTGGAATAGAAAACATTAACAAAATATGTGGCTAGGTTTAAATGCAGTCTGGATCAGAATGACACCTGATGCGATTTTTAAAGCATAAGGCACGGCGGATTTAGTTTTATAATTTACGCGGTGTAGCATAAGGTTTTAGAATTCCTAGTTACTTTTTAATTTTATTGGTTCCATGTTGCTGTCGTCAAAAACTCAACAGCACGTAAAACTTTCCAACTCTAAGGTGATAAAAGCTATAACAATACAAAATTAGGCGTATGATGGTTATTTAATAAAAAAAAACAGTTTATTCTACTGGCTGTGGTTTGAACAGCAGCCAAAATTTGTACGCACGTTGCATGTGTCATATTATTTCGGAATATTGCTCATAAGAAATACGTACCTGTTAATGTTTATTGTTGGCAGCTTTCTTCGGGAAAAAAACTGATTTCCGCATCCATTTCACACATTAGCGTTTTTCATTAATATTGTACTGCATTCAGCGAAAATTTAAAAAAATGTCGTACCAGAGACAAAGTTTATAACTGTCAAAGATGTTAATAATCATGGTGACTGTACTTACAGTAAATTGTATATTAATGACGTTGATATATTTGAGTCACATATTCCGTTAATTTTAATGTTTTAAATTTCGGATAACAGATTGGATAAATAGCCGAAGTCAAAAACGAAGCACGATCATAAAAAAAGAGAATGTGATTTTATTGCCAGTTTTCCTGAAATGACTGAACAACTCAACTACAGTGTGATCTGTATATCAAAATTACCGATTTATAAATGTATTTAAATATCTCCTCCTTCATTCGATATGCATAAGTCATTAGCTATTTCCACAGATTTTTATTTGAACCGTTAGCTCTAAAAATTTGAAAACACCATCCAAATTGCTGCGGTAGTTTTTGCGCGGGTTCCATTAAAATAAAAAGACACACGGAGCATGCTTGCGGATTTATAATAGTATAGATATTCTATCGCCCGAACGCATTACCTTCATTATGAAATATCTTCGTAACAGACCCATGGACTCATCAACATATCCTGTATATCTACTAAACATAAAAAAAAATATTAACAGACTTCCTTCGGAGGTCTATACACGTCCTCCAACGATGTTTCAATGAGTTAATAGCATCCATGACTTTATTTAGTACTAGTCGGAAACATTTTAATGTTTCTAAATATGTGAAAGGATGAGGATGCCGAATTTTCTTTATTCCTTGACAGCTTGTCGCATTTGGTTAATAAGGAAAGCGTTATCTGAAGCCTTGATGGTTTCATCCATTTTCAGAAGTGTATAGTCAGTACCTCAATGAACAGACACTATCGTTTTTCCTGAAAACGAACATCGATGGGCTTCTATAGAGATGAATACCTTACATTGCTTTTGTACTGTAAGAACATAATGATCCGAAATCTCATTAATATCAATATGGGATTGGCCCGAAACTGTGATAAATTTGCCGGAGGAACATGTTGCCTTATATGCTTTTAAAAGTTTTGGCATTCAATGGGTTGAAACTTTTTTCGAGTCCAATTACTTATAAGAATTCCATCTATTGATGTTCTCAGAATTTCCAATATCATTTGAATTTTCCAAACTGTTTACCTAGTATTTTTATAAACAACTTGGAATATCCGTCCACATATTTCCCACTGACTTTATCAACTGGGCTTGTTTACGTGCAGAACATTTCCAGTGTTGATTCCCCAGTAAATTCAGATTCCAAATTTTTAATTGTGCTGTAGACAGGAGAACCCCCTCCATCTCTCTACTGGTGCTATTATATCCTCATTAATGTACTGTACTGTTCTGTACAAATATTTAATTAACGTAAAAAATTCTTCTAAACTTGAGGTTAAATGTCCACTTCATGTATTTTCAACATAACAAAGTAATTGTATATTTCAATATATTGCAATTTTTTGCTGTATTCTTCAGAAGACTAACTAGTTAAATGCAGCATTTTGTTTTCGTTGACAGTTTCTTTGTTGTCTTGTTGGATCTAGAAGACTGTTATAGATGCAGTTTAGTCAAAATTTAATGGAAGATGTTTAAGTTTCCATAGTCGAATTTTCCCTTAACTAAAAACTTTACTTTTTCCACTACCCGAGGGTTGGTTACATGACCACAAAGGATGCTTCCTAAACCAATGCGTCAGTGTTAGAAAGAGCAAGAGTACCTTGCATGAACAAAATCAAGCCGTTAAAATTTCCTGGTGGCTGTGAGATTCTAACCCTGCACTATAAATTTAGAGAGAAAATCCTCGTCTAATGAATTTTGACAACGCTTTAATCTGCAGTTAAATGTGAATTTATGTGATGCGAGTAAACTCTTCGGAAGGGTAAAAAGTGCAAAATTGGTAGATCTATGTAACTGAGAAATATGTTTATAAGATCAATATAAAGCGAAAAAAGAAATACTGAGAGAAGGAAGAATCAGGCAAGATGTATTAAAAACACCAAATGACAAGAAAAACTCATAAATCGTAAGGGCGCCAGTTGAATAATAATATTAGAAATGTATTATAGTGGGATGCGCCTTTCTACAACAGCTTTTAATATTATTTGGACTGAATCTAGGGAATCGCTGCATTCTGCACAACTGGAAAAGTATTGCTTCAATAAGGAAGAGACACGAATATATAAGAAAATTACAGGCCGATCAGTTTGACTTGATTGTTAGATAAGTTGCTGGAGACCTTAATACGAAACCACACACGAAACGTCAGTGAGGAAAGAAATTATTTTTTAAATCAGCAACATGTGTTTACGAGAGTCTATTCGTGTGAATGTCAGTTAGCTGACAACATAAAAGATATTTTATATGAAACTATCCCCAAAGCCCGTCAAAAATGACGGGTTGAATGGAGTGTTCTGGCAATTCATTTTTTCAGTTGCACAACTAAATAGAATTGTTATAAAATAAAGCTCAATGTAATGCTTCGTCCCTTGTGCTGTAGCAAAACAGTTATCAGCTTGGTCCAGGTTGCATTTCAGCTTAACCACAAACTCCGCTAATATTGTTTCTAGAAAAATCAAAGCTGCAATCACACGTGAATTAATACGTTCCTGTATCGCATGTTAATGTTATCATCCATCGCGACATAGACTTTATTCAAAATCTTCACAGGATCTTATATCTTTATTTCTTGTTATCCGTGACGTAAATCAATGTTTTAACGTCTGGAATATTAAAAATATGTCTTAACTACTTACCATGTGATATTAATTACCATGTAATATTAATTTCAATTGTGGTGTTGGGCGCATAGATAGCGTTCAATTTGGAACAAATTTCTTTCGATTCAAGTAATGATTTCAGTAAAAAGTAGCAAATAATTAATAAATTTAAAATAAATACGTACTTTTCATTCAGTGTTCTGGTAATTCAGTTATTTGCAGTTGCTTAACTAAGTAGAAGTGTTACAAAATAAAGTTCAATGTAATTCCTCGTGCCTTGCGCTGTGCGAAAAAGTTTCTATTGTCATCCTGGTCCAGGTAGCATTTCAACCTAACCACAAAATACACTAAAATTGCAGCCAGAAGAACAATACTTCAATGACACATGGCGATATAAACTTGATCAAAAATCTTCACGGGTTCTTACAACTTCTTTCTTGATATTCGTGATTCATATCGATACTACAAAGTTTGAATGGCTGACAGAGATACATGAGGCTGAAATATACCAGCAGTATAAGCAACTGAAATTAAAAATAATCTTAATAACTTATGTCAGCCCACGAAATATTAGTTTAAATTGTAGTCTATTCTGTATAGATTGCGATCAGTGTGGAACTACTTTAGTTAAAACGAATTAATGATATAAGTAACACAACACATGAAAACAATTTAAATTATTTTTTAAAAAATAATTATTATGCCCTCTGCCGCAACGTCAAGTGCCAGTTCTAATAACAATCTATATGCCAATTTAAAAGAAATTCATCCGTGTTCTAGCAATACATTTCTTAGCAATTGCTTAAATAAATAGAATTGTTATAAAATAAAGCTCAATGCAATTCCTAGCGACTTGCGCTGTAACAAAAAGTTTTCGTTGCCATCCTGGTCCAGGTTGCATTTCAACCTAACCACGTACTAAACTTCCCGCCAGACATACAATACTTCAATCAACCGCATTTTGATACATGTATTATATCGCATTTTACTTGTAATAATGCATCGCTAGATAAACTAAATCAAAAATCATTACGGTTTATTCCATCTTCCTTTTTTATATTCATGATTCAGATAGATACTATAACCTTTGAATGGCTGACACAGTTATGAGTACTTGCGACTGAAATAATGCGTCACTAAACGCAAAGGAAATTAAAAATAAATATTAACAACTTACGTCATTCCATGTAATATTAGTTTTAACTGTAGTCTATATTGTATTGATCGCGATCAGTGTGGAACTATTTTAGGTAAAACGAAGTAAAGATTTAAGTAACAGAACACTCAAGAAAACAAATTATTTTTTTAAAAAAATTAAATTACTCATGCTCTCTGCTATAACGTCAAGTGCCAGTTCTAATAACAATCTATCAAAACTGCAATTAACATTGCGAAAATTAAAGCTTTTATCTTACATATCCGTGGTCAAAGATTTTAACGAATACTTTAACATAAAATGAATATTAAATAAATATAAGCAACTAAAGATTATTATGTCTATTTAAACAGAATATGTACTTTTTTCATTGTTCTGACAATTAATTTATTCGCCGATACTTTGGTAAGTAGAACTGTTATTAAATATGTGCTTAAACTAGAACATCATCTTTCGAAAATCGTGACGTCATAGCGCAACTTCACAGTGTGACGTCATTGCGTGACAGATGACATCATCGATGACCAAAACTTGCGAACTATATGCATAATTGAAAAAGGAGACTAAGTTGATACAATAGCACTATACCACTCCAAGAAATATGGCATAGTCATCAGATGGTAGCAAATAAATTAAGGTTAATATAATATACTTTCTAGATTGAGGAATTTTTATAAGGAAAGAAGGAAACAGTTAGTGTAGGAAATGCATTACCTAAAGAGCTGGAAGTTCTAACAACATTGACACTCGGGGATGTGAGGTTCTAAGAATTGTGGTCTCAGAGAGTGTCATATAACATTGCACCAACTTTCCATTACCTTTAAATACAGACAGTGGTATAGCCTGAGGAAAAAGAACACTCGCTAAGCTATAGAGTAACACATCGTTATTAGAAAACGTGCACGGAAGTGAGCCATAGTGCGAAATCGTCACAAATAGTTATGCAATTTTCGTATCAGACGTAACTATATCACAGTAGGGATAGTAGCTACGAGATATATTCGTGTATCGTATTTCAAAAAGGGTAAATTATTAAAAAGCTCCCCCGAACTATTTCTCAAAGACAACCAGTGTGTTGTGTTTTAACCACTAAATAGAACTTATTAACTTATCAATTTCCAGAAATAACTAAGTTGTGGTAGTGACACTGATTTTCTAGTCCAACAAATTTTGATTATTTGAGAAAACTTTTATTGAAGATTTTGTTTTCACTAATTCCGTTATTATCCATTATTAAACTCAGTGTATGCATGGCAAGGTAACTAGCTAGCGGAAACATAGCAGAAATAGTAAAAAACAGGAGTGCCGCAGGGTAGTGTGCTGGCAGGATTGATGTTCATTATTCTAGTAAATGATTGTGGTGATAGCTTACATTCAGGTGACTTCATGCATATGAGAGAATGTTATATGACTATATTAAAACTGAAGGGAATTGTGAACAACTACTGGAGGATCTGGTCTCGATACACAGCTGCCTACGGGAACATGAGATGAAGATAATATACAAAGTATCAGCTTTTTACATACACAAATAGAAAAATAAAGGTTTTGTACGTTTTTAAGTATAAATATCTTGAAGTATCATATGATAATAAACTCAATTTGTCATGACACATTGGATAAGTGCAAAATAGGGGTTTTAAAATCGTTCATTTCCTGGTACGGGTGTGATGGGATATTCTTGGGAAGAGAGGAACTGGGATACACAATCCTTAGTCAGACCATTCCTTGAATATGGTGGTATAGTATGAGAGGTATAGAATAAGTATTAAATACAATATTTGGATGGGATGAAAAGTAGGACAGATTACCGAAGAACACGATCGGTTACTGATAAGAAAAAGGAACTAAGTTGGAAGTCATTAGAAGGCAGGAGGAAGGGGGGAAAAAATTCTGACACTGTACAAGACATATATTGGTGATATAGGAAATTATTTTTTTTTCTTTTTTTTGTAATCAAATGAATTAATTTAAAAATTAAAACTAATGAAACAAATTCATGCACTATTTGTTTATTGCGAGCAAAAGAGTGTTAAGCAAAGTTAAACATGAATGCCTCACATTTCATGTGATTGTCAAATTAATGTATTAATGGTTACAACAGAAATTGTAAGCAAATAAAAGAGTACGTAACCTTTGTAACTCTTAGACGTCATCTGTTACAACATATATATGTCAAAATCTTTCAACGTTGGAAATAATCGAAAAGGTAAACATTTCCATTTGTTGCTGCCTCAATAAGTTCTCATCGTTCTAACTCAAAAGAGAATAGCAGGATCATAAAGACGTAGATAAAGAATTAAGATGCAAGGGAGAATAATATCAGGATATGAACAGATACTGTTTGTGAGTAAAAGAGGAAGAAACATCGAGACCAGCAGATAACTTTCTCACGTTGAATAAAAGGTGAAATATTTGCAAAGCTATGTTCGTTAACACGACAGAAAAGGCTGCATGTAAAACTTTTTTTCCTCTCGCCACCTCACCTAAAGATACACATCCTTGCCGCCAGAGTTTCA
This sequence comes from Vandiemenella viatica, assembly GCA_031002005.1. Taxonomy (NCBI): domain Eukaryota; kingdom Metazoa; phylum Arthropoda; class Insecta; order Orthoptera; family Morabidae; genus Vandiemenella; species Vandiemenella viatica. Next base: position 142,542,941 of record JARYHS010013631.1, on the reverse strand, counting down.
AGTGTATTTTTCTATTTGACACGAGTTTTTACCCTTTAATACTATTGGTATGTACTACGACGAGCAATTTTTATTTTTGCCATATCACACGCACTGTGAAATTGTTTAAAGCTTTTTCCACTAAATGTCTTCAAAGTAATGCTTAAGGATTTTTTCGACCTGACCGATTCCCGAAGCCAGAACATATGAACTGTCGCTTTTCACTTTCTTCATAAATATCGGATCAGTCACAATTCTCAGTGACGGTATGAAGTGAATAAACTTTAATAATAATATAATAATGAACTTTAATTCTTCCCACGAGCTTTTCGTGACAAGAACTGCAAGATATTTCCATTAACGTCAAAGATAATGAAAGGGAGAGAATGTGTGTTTTGGGGGAGAATTCTATTGAGAGAGAGGGGATGAATCGCAGTGTATCAAATGGTCAGAGAATCAGTATGACGTCAGGAAACTGAGGCAGCAAAATACGAGCAGCCGGCAATATTGATGGCCGCCAGTAGTATCAACTGTGAGTGATTTGAAACCCGCATCCGACAGCCACAAAGCCAGAGGACACCAACACGAGCGCCGTGCAAACACTCCACTGGTTTCCCGCTACAACCGTAATGCTTCCGTCACAGAGTGCGATAAACTGCCTACGCGAAGAGGAATTTTATTAATAAATATTTCTATGTAGCAATACTAAGTTTGCCTCTCTGCGTTTACCGGTAGTTAAAGGTCTCTTTTCTCAAACTGTAAATAAAAGCTTTAAGAAAGCCAGGTATCAATCACTCCAATCACAACTTTCGCTGAACACTTTCCAGATTGTCCTCTGACGACTTGTGTTAGTCGCTTGGAAACATCAGACTAGCGTTACCACGATCGACGGTGATCACTTATACAATTTAGAGTGAGAGATTTATCCTCCTTAATAATTAATCTCTAATGCAACCCGTTCTAAATGTTAAAAGATTGTGTTGTTAATTAAATATATCACATTATAGTGTTTTTTCGAAACATAATATTCTTTTGTTCTCCTCTTGTTTCATGTACAGAATAAAGTATTGAGCCACAAAATTTGTATTCAGACGATTCAACACAGACTTGTGTCATAAAATTTCTAGAACTCCGTTTTTCTGTGTTTGTGCACATATGTAATAACAAAAATAAGGTACTAAGTAAGTTATTCTATGGAACAATTATTTATAAATTTCATTGTATCGTGAAATTACTGGTTACAAAGAAAAAAAAAAAATAAAAAAATAAACAAATGTTTTTAGGAGAATATCTTTTTTATTGCGTTTCAATGTTGTTTTTTTCTCTCAAAGCAATAAATCTAATAGCCTTGTCGATTACAGATGACCAAGCTATAGTTTATAAATGTATCAATTAAGTTATGTTATCTGTCAAAAATGATACAGTACGATAAGAAAAAATATTAACCAAACTATTAATAGAGATTATTTAACAATTTAGTTACCTTGGATGTAGGATAAGTTAGAATTATTACTAAAGAAAAGACGAGTGAAGTTTATTGAAATGCGGCAGTGATAGTTTCTGACAGACCAATGCAGATTAGAAAAGATTAAATTCTTAAAAATATGGAAGTGTGTTTGTGGTGGAAAGAAATATAAATATTACTAGGGAACTGGACATCTATTTCATTAATGACGAGATCGGAATAAATGGAGACGATGTATGAACCAAAACACGTTTGAGATGGCTCAAGTGCAATCGGAGGCACCTGATCTAACCCATTAACTGAACAGTAAAGCGTATATCCGATCAGACCAGATACAATATCTAGTCCAAGAATTGTGAAATCGCGACCAGCTTTTGGAATTCTAGGGTTTTCGTTAAAAAATTACTCAAAATTCGTTCGACAAATCCATTTATAGATAAGTAAAATTAATTAGTTCTTGATATTTTGGAGATTAAGTTTCAGTAAAGGCAAATGGCATTGATTACTATTTTCTATATTTGCCGTTGGCGGGACATGAGTTTACATTGTGAAAATTTCTGTTATCGAAATTTCATAAGATCTTCAGATTTTCGGCTGAACTAAAGTTTTTTTAACACTATAGCCTCTTATTTTCATTACATTAAAGCAATTTATGTAAATCTTTTAGATCGAATATTAATACCGTACCCAGATTTTAATGAAATTTTATATTCAGCTGCCACAAGATCTGACAGCAGTATGTTTGTATTTCGTATTCTCTCTTCCTTTTTAACATCGTCCTCGATGTTTTTGTTTCCTGTAGGAAACGCAATCCCTTACGATGTACGAGTATTTATTCTGTTTTATTATCGGGATAGCTGAACTACACCCGTATCATCACAATAAAAATCTTTCAGGTATGCTGCCGGATCAATTAATCGTGGATGAAAGAATTTTCGATGGCATAACGTGCCTTCATCTTCAGTTTTAAAATACATTTATTGTATAACCGCGGCTGCTGCCACAATCATTGCCAATACTAATTCCAAAATCACTTGATAATTAATTTAAATTACTGCATAACGAACATTAAATAAAAACCTTACATACAAGTATAATATAAAGAAATATTTAAAATCAAAGCAAGAATCAAACTTACGCAACCTGAAGATGATGGCACGTTACGCTGTCGAAAATTCGTTCATCCACCATCAATTGATCCGGCCGTATACCCGGTAGAATTTCAAGCATCGGATTCGCCGGGAAAACCTACGATTACACACAATAACTGTTGTTACTGGTTCTTACAAAATCTGCGAGACTTTCGTTTACATTATCTTCTTTCTGATGTCGTTTACTCCCTATATTTAATTGAAGCAGCGAATATGACGTAGATGTCTGTGCACCCTCGGTTCCCTCAAATAACAACACAACTTGTTATATCACAAAATATATTCGGAAGCGTTCATTCTTTAGAATGATTTCGGAACGTTTGTTTGGGGTAAAGATACGAGGATGAAATTCACATTAGTACGATTATGAATTTTAATTCTGTTGCTTTGTTTTTAGAATTCTCTTAATTTTTGAGGGCGGTAGCAATATTTTGTTTGGAGATACCTCATTCATGATCGGAAAGAGTCGTTATGAATGT
>JARYHS010013631.1:142409356-142538867 GCA_031002005.1 Vandiemenella viatica | reverse complement strand
CGCGAGATTCACTACAATTATCTCACACAATCAACATACGAACACCACATATCGATATTTCACGTAACAATAATCGTCTGTCGTTTATTTCTCCTCAAAAAGGGTGAAACTTTGGTTAATTAATTTATAACAGAATATACACATAGTGCATGTGAGAGAAGAAACTCTCTTTGTTAAGGGAGCGTCCATAAGCTGCGTAGCTTTATTTTGGCCTCCTGTGAAACCCCTTCCTCTCACGTATCACGGCGAGGCTTTTGCCCTTTTTCCTTATTGATTCCAGAAGACATTCTGAACTGTTTTCTCTTGGTAGACTATCGTAAATTACACGCGGTGATAATTAAATGACGTAAATAAGTATTCACATGCTGTTGTGTGTTCTGTATCTTATTTTAACTGTGACAAATGATATGAATGTAAAGCAACGTGGCTTGGTTTAGAACCCCCCCCCCCTCCCTATTTCCCACACAGCCCAGCGCAGCTTTCCAGCTTATACTACCGTCCCCCCCCTCTTCCTAGATCGAGAAATGTAGTTTATGGAAGATCCCTAAGTTTCTCACAGTGTGATCCATATAAAGTTACTGAAACTTGTATTTGCAACCTATACTATGCAACAGAAATGGTAGAAAATATGAACCTTGCGATGTACTATACTGATGACAGACACGCCAGAACCATACAGTTTTGAACTTTAACTGTCTGTTCATGTTTGCACATAACTCAAATCTAATGAACAAATTTTAGCGAAGATGAAGGTCCGTTTATTTTCAGAAAAGCAGTCTGAACAATAACGATAAAATAATCCGAATTAGTAGTAGATGAAAGAAACACATGAGTGAGGACGAGATATAAGATAAAAGCAGTGTTATTTTTCTGCTTATTCTTTCAGAACCTTTCTTTATTGTTTACCTTGCGGTTTGACAGCACAAGTCTCAAATTTGGCGTGGGCATAGCTAGTTCAGTAAAAAGAATTTCCGTGAAAAAAATGTAAATTAAACGTAACCTCACTAGACATTTTTATATTATTTTTTTTCAATTTCGAATAACTGTTCTAAACGGGGGAACTAAGCTTAAAAAATATCGAAACAGCCAAAATTGATTGTATTTGCAAGATGATAGATAGAAAATAGGCATCTAACATTTTGCTTTCTTTAGTAGTGTGAGTTCTAATTTATAAAAATCATTACACACAAAGCGTGATTCGAATGTCTTTATCGAAACAGCTACATTGTGAATTAGACACGTCTCTTAATTTTTGCAGCAGTGCTTAACACAGCTTTCTACGAAAAAAGTGCGCGAGCTGGTTTGGATACAGAAACATGTTGACGGCACATTCTGTTTGTTTAAACTAGGAAAAATATGTACACACTACTAACAACTGAAGTTATTACTGTGTAACAGGGAGGCATTAAGCTGTAGCAATATTTGCTTTTAATCACTCTTGTTTGTTTAATGTCATGTATGGAGTTACACGTAACTGAGAACACGTGGTAATGGATTCAAATACTACGTTTTGTTGAACAGAGATTTAATTTTTTGTTTTATGAAGTTGATAGTGCTAGAAAGTTTTCAGGAAATAAAAGCTGCAAGAATATAACACCCGTTCCCAAAAATTATCTTATTGCATCGACCTTACTCGAGGTGAGTGGTTACGTAAGGAGGGCTTGAATTCGTCAATGCAGTTTTCGGTTTTCCAACGTTTCCCGAAATCACTCCAGGCGAATGCTGGGATGTCTGCTTCAAAACGCTGTGGTCGAATTCCTTCCTGTTCTTTAACTGCCCGTCGTGTCCTAGCTAAAATTATCTAGATGTGGAAGAGCCGTAATGCCTAAAAGAGTAAAATTATCAGAGCCAATTTGATTTCAGTTTCAAATATTGAATACAGAAAGTTTCAAGTGCTTTTTTACAATATGTTTCATTTGTTCTGATGACACCGCTTTTATTAAATTTACTGTGTTTGTCGAATATTCTTCAGAACGTTTCAGCACTTCTGAAAAAGGTGCAACAGTGTTTTAAGCTGCGTTGTTTCCTATTAAAACTCGAAGAGATTTCCTAAGCGTTAAGGTCTTGGCTGTCGTTGCGTAAAGTTATAATTATTAGAGAGAAAAATAACAGAGATTCTTCATTTCTACAAACTTCTGTTTGATCTTTCTATATGCAATATATACTTTACCTGCAACTATTTCCTTTTATACTTCTTCTCACTTTACTTGTAGCCATTTTTCTTTTGCTATTTTACATTTCCTATTTATTTGATTTCTAAATTGCCTGTACTGCTCTCTTCCTGAGAATTTTTGTACCGTCTTCTCTGATCCATCAGCTCCAAAATTTCTTCTGTGATCCATGGTTTTCGAGCAGCTTGTTCCCTAAAGCCTAATGTTTCTTTACCAGCTTTCTGCAGAGTTGCTTCTTAGACCTAAGTCTACCATTTCTGCAAATTTTTCTCATATGATAGATTGTTTCAGTTTATTATCAAATTCTGGTCTGAGTCTATGTCTGCTCCTGGGTACGCTTTACAGTCTAGTACTTGATTCCTGAATCTCTGTTTGGCCATGATATAATCTAGCTGATATCTGCCTGTATCCCCAGGACGTTTCCAGGTTTATATCCTTCTTGCATGGTTCTTATACAGTGTGTTAGCTCTACTAGCTTATATCTTTCACAAAATTCTAAGAACCTGCTTCCTCGCTCATTTCTTTCTTTTATACCGAAACTTCCTACAGTATTCCCCTCTTTTCCTTCTCCCACTATTGCATTCCAATCACCCATGATTGTTAGATTTTCCTCCCCCTTCACATATTTCATTAATTCTTCAATCTCAGCGTATATTTTTTCTATTTCTTCGGCATCTTCCTGTGACGTTGGAATATACACTTTTACTAATGTGGTTGGGACGGGCTTAGTTTATAACCTCATCAAAATAATCCTGTCACTAAACTGTTCATAATAGCTCACCCGTTTCCCTACTTTCTTTTTCATTACGAATCTTACCCCAGTGACTCCATTGACAACATGTTTGCTAATTATCCTGTGTTCCCAAGACCAGAAATCCTGTGCGTCCTTCCATTTAATCTCACTAATCTCTACAACCTATAACTTAAGTTGTTCCATCTCCCTTTTTAAGTTTTGTAACCTACCTGCCCTATTCGGACTTCTAACATTCCACGCTCCGACTCGTAGAATGTTTCTATCCATTCTGATGACTCCTCCCTGAGCAGTCCCCACCCGGAGATCCGATTGGGGGACTATTTTACCTCCGGAATATTTTACCCAGGAAGAAGCCATCATAAAATATGTAATTTGAGAGGATTAAATGTCCTTGGGATATTTATATATATAAATATGTATATATATATATAATAATAATAATAATAAACGACATGGATATCGACTTAAGGAGGGGTATTAGGTATAGAAACCGACCATAGGTTGAGCTAAAAATAACTACGAGGAGATTAACAGGAAGAGGAGTACCCGTCAAAATCTCTCGTCCTCTTAAGGGGGGGGGGGGGTGGAGGTGTCCGTCCAGATCTCACCAAATCTCACGAGAGTCTGACTGATAGAAATGATGACCATGAGACAGTTTGTAGCCTTTTTATGTGATTCGCCAGCCAACTGAACATTTTAATGTTAATATCTCATACTTTCGCTACCTCATCGTAAACCATGTGTGAGAACGCAGATATCCGTCAAGTATGGCGTTCGCTGTAGTGCCAAATCTCATGCTTGGCTATACATTGATCTGCAATTTTTGGCGTGTTTCGTTCGGCAATCCTGCAGGTCATAGCATCCACTGATAATTAGGATATTAAATTTGAGTAAGGCAAGACGTGGAGTGTCTGAAGTATGTCATAACTGACTTGCGATAAATCCGCATCTTTGGACTGCCCAGAATCTGATACATTGGCAAACCTCACGTATTGGTGAAGGTTACGGACAGGCCTAAGGGTGAAGCATTTGTAGGGTGATGTAGTGTTGGCGATGTGATAGACGAAATCAGTTAACAGACCCAGAACGCTAGCCGTTACACCACCACGCTCGGTAAAGCCACGATGATTAAAGCAACTCTTTTACGAGGTAGTAAGATTTATGAAATCCGCATTTTTTTTTAGTTCATTAGAAGAAAGGAAACCCTTTCAGAACTCAAATGAGATTGTATTGTACTGCGCCCAAATTTCACGAATCAATATTGAAAAAGGGGAGGGGCAAACATTGTCGTTTTAATGTTGGTTATTAAGTCAGTAAGTGAAAACTGTGTTTTTTGCTTGGCTCACCTTGTGAGTTAGCTACCTGTAAGTATCAGCTATCGTATTTTATAACTCGGTACCTACCTGATTCCTATATATGAAAGGCATTACTTATTTTGAATTAAAGGCTGTTTCATTCGCAGTGATAAAAGAAATTTTTACCACGGTGCAGCAACAAATACTCCTAGTTTCTACTGATGTTGACAAAATCAACTCGGGCTGAAAATATTTGACAGACACCGGAGTAGGAACCACTTTTCGTGAACTGCGTGCTATGCATTTTAGCAAAGACTGAATTGTGTAGTGTAGGAATACTATTGAAGTGATACCAAGTTCAAGAAATTAATAAATACTAAGGTTTAAGTAAGTCTAGTCACTACACTCGTGAGTGAAAGTGGGAGTACGCATGTTTACCAATAAGTTTAAACGAAACGTGCGTCGTCTATCTACCAGAGACTCCCAGCCTAGTCTACTAATCAGTTCTGTGACGCTTTCATAAGGACTGTAGCAAGCGGTCACGATTCGAGCGGCTCTTCTCTGTACTTTCTCTATACTTTCGATAAACCCCTTACGAAACGGATCCCAAATGACACAACAATAGTCCAATTTTGGACGCACAAGAGATTTGTACGCTATCTCCTTTGTTTGTTCATTACAATTTTTCAAGATTCGACCTATGAATCGCAGCCTAGAATTAGCTCTACCTACCATCGAATTAATGTGTAAGTCCCATTTCATGTTCCTTTGTACTGTTACTCCCAAATATTTCATAGAATCGACCATATCAATAACTGAATTGTTTAACTCGTATTTCTAAACAATTGGATTCTTTTTGTTAGTTATGCTCATTGTCTTGCACTTTTTACAATTTAGCGTAAGTTGCCACTCAGCGCACCATGCCAAAATAATATCCAAATCACGCTGAATTTCTAAGCAATCGGCCAAATTCCTTACTTCCCTATAAATAACCGCATCATCAGCAAACAATCTAAAAAGGCTTTTCACTTTGTCTCCGAGATCGTTAATAAATATTAAAAAAAGAAGTGGTCCTATTACACTTCCTTGAGGTACCCCCGATGTAACATCTAGATTAGAAGAACTTTCTCCTTCAACGACGACATACTGCGACCGACCAGTTAGAAAATCCTTTATCCATTCATAATGCTGATCCGATATACCGTACGCTCGTAGCTTCGCTAAAAGGCGGTTGTGTGGCACAGAGTCAAAGGCTTTCTGAAAATCTAAAAAAATAGCATCTACTTGTGAACCTGCATCAATAACTTTCATTACGTCGTGTGTAAATAGGGCCAGCTGTGTTTCACATGATCTTTTCTTCCGAAATCCGTGTTGATTTGTTGTAAGCAAATTATTATCGTCTAGAAATTTCATAATGTTCGAGCATATAATGTGCTCCATAACTCTACTACAAACAGATGTTATAGATATTGGACGATAGTTTCCAGGATCACTTCGATCACCTTTCTTGAAAATCGGAGTTACTTGCGCGATTTTCCAGTCTGAAGGTACTTTTCGCTCTTCTAATGATTTACTGAATATATCAGACAGAAATGGGCCGATTTCCGCCGCATATTCTGAAAATATTCTTACTGGAATTCCATCTGGGCCCGGTGATTTCCCCCACTTCAGGAGCTCTAATTGCTTTATGATACCTGCAGTATCTATCCGTAATGATTCCATCACCAACTCGACACGGCGTGGGAAAACGGGAACACTATCCTTATTTTCATCAGTAAATGAATTTTTGAATACAGTATTTAGTACGTTAACTTTATCGCGGCTTTCATTAACCTCTTAACTTTCACGAATTAGTGCTGGTATATTGCTATTGGTACAATTGACTTTTCGTACATACGACCAGAATTTCTTTGGGTTTTCTGTGAGACTCTTAGAGAGAGAGTTGGAATGAAAATCGTTGAAGGTAAATATTGTGGCGCAAATAGATTGCCAGTTCCCTCCTTTTAGTCTAGACTGTGAGGCGCCTTAACGGAGAGGCGGGAAGCAACCGTGGAAAATGAAAAAAGCTCTTATAGAGTGGGGGTGAGGGGGGAGGGGAAGTAACCTCTCTGCCTATCCTTTACAAAAGCCCATAAGCCAGAGAGTCTAATGTATTGATCTGTAAATTGAGGGTACAAGATTGGTATCGTGATGTTGCTGTGGGACCTAGGGATGCCGTTAGATAAGCCAGTGAAGATACAAAGTGGCCTCTCAGTTACTCTGTCTTTTTCAGTCACTTCAATTGCTTGAGGTTCAGTCACGAGGCATACGATATGGCAGCGGGTGGAACTGGTCAGGATGTAGTAATTTGTAATCTCTTGTTTTCTTCTTCTCTCGACGATGTGAATGGATTCGGTTTTAAAGTCAAATGTCCTAGTGAAAGTTTTGCGTAGAAATATTAAGTATTAATTGGTGTTGAAATTTATGACACTGCAGAATAGCATTATTCTGTAGATAAAGAGTGTTTTATTGTAATTTACACTGAAGAGGCAAAGAAATTGATATAAGCATTCGTATGCAGACACAGAGATATTTAAACACTCAGAGTACGGCGCAGAGGTCGGCGACGCCTATATAAGACAACAGGTGTCAGGCGCAGGCGTTAGATCGGTTACTGCTGCTACAATTGCTAGTTATCACGATTTAAGTGAGTTTGAACGTGGTGTTATAGTCGGCGCACTAGAGATGGGTACAGCATCTCCTAGATAGCGATAAGGCGGAGATTTTCCCGTACGACCATTTCACGAGTGCACCGTGAATATCGTGAATCCGATAAAACATCAAATCTCCGACATCGCTGCGGCCGGGAAAAGATCCAGCAAGAAGGGATCAATGACGACTGAAGAGAATCGTTAAAGTGTCAGAAGTGCAACCCTTCCGCAAATTGCTGCGGATTTCAATGTTGGGCCATCATAAAGTGTCAGCATGCGAACGATTCAACGAATCATCATCGATATGGGCTTTCGGAGCCGCCAGCCCACCCGTGTACCCGTGCTGACCGCAGGACACAAAGCTTTACGCCTCACCTGGGTCCGTCAATACCACCATTGGACTGTTGATGATTGGAAACATGTTGCCTGGTCTGACGAGTTTCATTTCTAATTGTACCGAGCGGATGGACGTGTACGGGCATGGAGACAACCTTATGAATTCATGGACCCTGCATTTCAGCAGGGGACTGATAAAGCTGGAGGAGGGTCTGTAATGGTGTGGGGCGTGTGCATTTGGAGTTACATGGGACCCTTGATACATCTATATACGACTCTGACAGGTGACGCATACGTACGCATCATGGCTGAGCACCTGCATCCATTCATGTCCATTGTACATTCCGACGGACTTGGGCAATTCCAGCAGGACAATGCTTAATTGCTACAGAGTGGCTCCAGGAACACTCCTCTGTGCTTAAACACCCCTGCTGGCCACCTAACTCCTCAGCCATGAACATTATTGAGCATATCTAGGATGCCTTGCAACGTGCCGTTCAGAAGAGATCTCCCCTCCCCCCCCCCTCTCGTACTCTTACGGATTTATAGACAGCCCTGCAGGAGGCACGGTGTCAATTCCCGCCAGCAGTACTTCATACATTAGTCAAGTCCATGCCGCGTCGTGTTGTGGCACTTCTGCGTGCTCGCGTGGGTCATACAGGATATTAAACAGGTGTACCAGTTTCTTTGGCTCTTCAGTGTACATGCAAAATGAATTGAATATGTTGAACGTTGTTCAATTTGTAACTATACATGTAAATAAATCACAATCCATTATCTTTCAACCATTATAAAGGCGTTGTACGTACGCAATTCGCAGGCACGTCCGAATTACTTTAAACACGGTGATAATGAGTATGTACGTTAAGAAAAGAAAGAAGATGTATAGATTTATACAAAGAAAAAAGATTTTTTTGGCTCATGGCGTTATGTCAAGGTCATTAGAGGCGGGAACGTATTCGGGCTATGAGCGCGAATGATTTCGGCCATGGCCTTTTGAAGGAAACATCCCGGCATTCGCTTGGAGTGATTTGGGGAAACCGTGGAAAACCCAAATCTGGATGCTCGGACGGAGATTCGAACCTGAGTTGCCAGAGCGTTTCACTCACCCACCACGCTCAGTAAGGGGGGGGGGGGAGGGAGAGGAGGTGAGGTGGGAGGGGAGGAAGAGAATATCGTAATGTATAAAGAAGAGGATATTACAATCGGCATGTTTCTGTCAATGGCTTATGAGTGGAATTATGGTAAGGCAAATAGAATTGATGGATGGCCGCGTAGCTTAATTTATAGAGCCAATGACTACGAATGGTAAAATGCTGAATGTCTGAAACCGCGGTAACGGATACAGAATGGATGGTGACCCATTTGGAAATAACATTATCGGTCACAAATACAGTTTTCTTTTCGTAAATTTCATTGTAGTTCACGGATCCTGGATGTAAATATGGTAGATTATATTCGTTGCGCACTATTCGAGCTTGAATGTTCAACACGTGGAGGAACTCAGCATCCTTTAAAACTTGCTCTTCATTTACGCAACAACGTTCTCAATATCCAAAAGGGTAAAAGTCATTATACTTTACTTCATTTCCATTAAATATTAAAGTATCCATCCATTAGACCGTTACTGAAACAGTGAAAGCAATACTAATGAAGGGTTTCTCTTTTTAAACTGAATTTAAACAGCGTATCTTATCCGAATAAAATAATATTTATTTATGAACACACAATTGTGGCAACCATATAAATGATTATGCTGGTTTCATGGTTAAGCTGTTCTTCTATATAAAGACTTTATTATATTCTGAATGGACAAGCCAAACATACTGAGCTTAGGTCAGAGTGCGAATAAAGCGGCTTCGGACGGAGACATCATAGTGCTACGAGGAAATCTACAATGCAGTCTTGCAATGGAGAGAAGAGCTTAAAAGTTATGAAAGTCAGCAGGAATCAAAATTAGTCAGCGGTGAGCAATGGAAAAGCTCATAACAAAAGGTATATCTGAGCGATTGAAGAGAGATAGTGAGGTCAACATTAACTTTAAAGGAAATTCAAGTGATTGTTATGACCTGGTGACAGTATTTCTTATCGGCTGCGCAATCGGCCTTTATCGTAGTCGTCTACCCTAACCCGGTAATCATACTATGTATGAGGGACCTACAGTTCAACGTGAAATCCAAACCATGGAAGCGTTCTCGCATAATTCACATTACACAGAAATAAGCGCTAGAGGTGAAAGTAGGATTAACGGCATACGATAATCCCCGTCCAGAAAGGGATTCGAACCGGAGACCTTTCGATCTCCTGTAAGACGCCTTAACCACTGAGCCCCTCGCCAAGAGTAAAGTCATTTTTGTCGCATCCCTGTCAAATACAATAGAATATGATGTAAACTTCATTTGCCACTTGCATGGAGATCCACTTTCGTAACACGCAGACATTGATTTGGAACACATTTCAACAGAAACTGCTACCAGACTGTAATTGTTGAAGACATTTATTTTCTGATTACATAATTGTACATCATCAGGATCAAGGTAAATACAGAAGTACATATTTGCAAGGTTAACATGATCTACCATTGTTAATAGGCATTCTAGTAGGAAAGAACGTCAGACGGACTAAAACTTGGTCGAACACTAAATTATTTTCAATCGGTTCGTCCTTCACAGTAACACTTCCATAGCAGACATATTTAATTACTGTAACGTTTAAAACAATAAATTATTACAGGGCAAAGAAGATTCTGAAAGTGAGTGTAGTACCAAATCACAACATCTCTTGGAATGCCAAGTTGTTAACTATATTAATATGGACCATTTCTAAAGAGATATGTTGGTGGCTTGAAGTACACTAATAACAACTCCATAACGGTGTCTGGCCCCTGACACAACGTTAGCCATTTCGCGCTTCGTCGACGGAAGAAATTTTTATCATCAGGCCTTGGCCGATAGGGTGGGAGAATTCGTTATGCAAGATTCATGATCACCAGGTAGTGAATCAAACTGCAGGGATAAATCCCAAACCTCTCCTCAGTGCGTAAGAAATGAGAGCATACTACACTGTTAATGGTGATTAGTCTGACGCATTGGGACGTTAAACTCCTTGCTATCAGTCTTCTGGAAGAGTAAATGCTTGCAAGACGGCCGAAATGTCAACACGGCGGACGGGCGGTCACCTGGAGACGATCAAGCGAGAACCGAAGCAAAGTGTCTTGAGTGTGTCTTTTTTTTTTTGCTTCATCTACGGCTGTTGTTGAAGTACCACTACCTTTGGTAGTATAACCTCTGGGTGTCAGTTGGGTGTTGTTTTGGGGACACATTTTTATTTCACTTTTGGGGGGAAAATGGCTATGGACGCCGTAGGCGTCCTTATATTAAAACCCCCTACTGGGTTCGTGTGGTCAATTGGGGATCATCGCCGTAATAAGCTGAGTTAGCAACTGGGCGATTTTCCCCAACTGATTTCCACGTTTTGGCTCATGGATGCAGCATTGATGCACACGCTGGTCACTTTTGTCGGTCGGCGGAGGGTTTTTGCCGCGGCTTGACGTCCTTTTCTGTGGGCCGCCCGGTCCTTCGGCTGTTCGGGCGTGGCTGGGTTGATGTTGACGTGTTCCGATGGCGGCTTGGAGCCTTCTCTTCACAAGACATCCCCCCTAGTTGACGGCGTGGTCAGAACCGCAGTTAGCATATCTGGACGTAGCTTTTCACGGACGTGAGCATACCAGGTTGCTGTGCTTCCCGCCGCAGCGGACGCAACACACTTGGTTGTTGCAGACCGAGGCCTTGTGCCCGAATCCTTGGCAGCGGAAGCATTGTTGTATCGCTGCCATCGGTTTCCTCCTCTTTGGTTGATTTTTGAAGTTCCGTCCGCTCCTGTTCGTGTCTTGGCAGCTGGCCAGGTCGGGGTGCTTGGCTTTTGTGGGCACGCTCCTGCCTGCTGCTGGGCGTGTGGTGGAGTTTCTGTCTTGAGGTGTTTCGATGGAGTCTTCTGGAGATGATTCTGCATGTATGGTCATTGCTGTGTGTCTAGTATTCGCTTGGGAGTCCATGCTGTATTTTATGTTCCTATTTTCTAGGAATTTCTTGACGTCTTCGAGATCTTCTTGGCTCATACAGGTGACAAGCAGCTGAGTTGGCGATGAACATGCATGCGCCATTATTGTCTCGTTCTGATGGGATTCTCTTGATGCGGGACGTTTCTGATCGTCGTGGCTGCTGTCCTATAGCTTGGTTGAGTTTGGTTGTTGCTCGCTGGTTCTACGTTGCTGCTTGAGTTTCGGTGACGGATGTAGAGCGTTCGATGAAGATCGTCGAAATACTTATCCTCCTTGAAGTTCTTGGAAAAGACGAGTGGTAGTTGAACTTAACGGGATCTTCCTTTTCCGAGATGTTGGGCTTGGCGTTATGTGCATTCGCTGAATCCGAGAGTGTTTGTATCAGTTTCCTGAAGTTCTTGCTAGGGATTTCCCATACAAACAGTTTCTTCCCTGTTTTTACTCTGAGTTGCACTTGGAGCGGTATATCCTCGGCGTAGTAAAACTTCTCCCACTTTTCCGGTGTGAGCAGTCTGAAATTGTACTTGTTGCCTCCGCCCTCACAGTGGAAATAAATGACAGTCTCCATGTTTTTGAAGTGGTCGACATCGACCATTGCGGATGTCGGTGTTGACCATGACATCCACGGTGAGTCTTCCGCTTGAGACATTTCCGACCACGATTCGTCTTGGTGAAGCGAAGCGGGAGTGTCGTACCGGGCGGGCCTCTCACCGGCGTTATCTTCCGACTGCTGGCGCGTAGTACTTGCTACCGGAAGCATAGGCTCATTGTCCCTGCCTGACCGTGAAGCATCATGGCGGCTCCGTATGCCAGGTGGAAGCGTGGAGCAGACCTCCCCCAGTGGGAGGCCACTTGAGGCCGTCCGCTCCCCGCGGTTGCGCGATGGTGTCTGGGTGCCGGAGCTGCGTGCTGCTGAAAGCACAGGCTGCTCTGGTGGTGCGCCCTTGCGGCGCGCCGCAGCACCAGGCTTCAGCTCCCCTCCGTTTGGAGAACCAGCCTTACTCGCGGACTGATGCGAAGCGCTGGCTGCAGGCCGTAGCTGGCGACACGACGGTGAGGCATCCCGGTAGCGCACAGGCGAGACTGGCAGTTGCTTCTTCCACATGTTATCGGAGTTGCCAGGCTGAGTGGGACCGCGCGGCTGTATTTATACTAGGCGAGTAGCTTCTGATTGGCCGCGGCGGAAACACTGCTATGCGGTGGCGCTAGTTGGCCTGGTGCTGGCGCCGTCTATTGGTTGTCCACCTCCATCTCTTCTTCCGGGTATGTGACAGTGTCGGGTCGGGATACCAGAGTAATCATGAGTAGATAATTACCAACAGTCATCTTCTCCGTTGTTTCATTTTTAATCCACGATAAAAACAACACTTACCACCACCCTTTAGCTACGTTGCTATGGATAGGTAACGTCGCCCGTAGAATGGTTCACGCCCGGACACAGCTACAGTACATATTTTGACTCTGATATGTTTATATACGAGAAGAATAACGTTACTTTCTCTATTTTATAATTCAGTTCTGTACACGTAAATGAATAAGCAGGGATGCTTGTAGAAACCAGACTATGTTAGATGACTTAAACTGTCTTAGACGTCCGTTTAAATTCTACTTCTACCCAATAACTAATGTCATCAATTATGTTCAAACATCTGACTTTTCTAAAGGCTACATTTATATTAGATGAAACAATTTCAGATTATGATAAACATTGGTGTCCCAATTTTTTAATTTTATAGTTACTAATTCACTTTGACTTTTTTAGATCATTTTTGCAGTTCTTACACTATTACATTTCACTTATGGTTTACACAGTCTTTGGAACACGTAAGAGCATGAATTTTTAAATAATTTCATTTAATGTCACGATGATTTGTATGTCATATTACGGAACTTCAATTGATGGCATGTATGTTGCTTCTCTAGGATCTTTTATATAAAAGTTAATGAAAAATTTCTGACTGTTATTCAGCAATCGCGTATGTTATGGTTCTAACAAAAAAGATAAATATAAGTAAATTCGAGATAATATTGAAACAAAATTTTGTTACTATTTGAAATTATCACTCTGCGGATACTGCAATGTTGTAGAGAAATTTACTTAGGAGCGAAATCTACTACCCGATGGGATTGAATTCCTCCTGCTGGTGTTATGGCGAAGTGTGAAATTATCTTTTATTTACGAAATCCTTTATTCAATACTCTTTGCCAATGTCTAGCAAATTTTTAATAGATCTGGTATTATTGAGGGGCTGTTACCAAAATATCCTAGAGATTGAGTTCATCCCGTTTTTGTCTTGGGTAGCTGAATCACATACTCCGTACGAAGCAGACCCACAGCTAAACAGAAGTGCTTTCTGTGTATTTTGTTCATTCTTAGGCGTAAAGTCTGGATGGTCGCAAGTGTAAGCTCGAAAGATCTGGATTCCATCTAGTCACCTAAATGGATCCCTAGGCAGACGACTTACAAATTTTAACTCATCTGCAATAGCACCCTGAACTATATACAATGAATTGACATCAGAATATACACCTAGTCGAGAAGGGAATAGTAGAATATCTTTTAGTGATATTTACAATATTCTACTTTGATAAATGTTGCATGTTAATCTAGATTGTTATATTGTTGTATTGGTTACTGATTGAACACATTACGTTACATACTGTTGTTAGAATGCCGAAATGTAAAATGTGAAATTGTACTGCAAAATCGATTATTCACACAGTTCCAAAACAGTTCAGTTATCAACAAATTTATAACCTTGTTAAAATTGTATATATACATATTAACACCTAATTTCCATCAGCTTACTGCATGTGAGGAACGTGTTCCGCAACAATTAATTACTAGGCGAGAAGTGAACAGCTCAATACTTTTCACTGGTATTTAATGTGTTGTATCTGGATATAAACCTATAAAATTTAGATTTGTTTATGTTTTGTTTTCTTGAGGTTTGGTTACCAGCACGTCTTAATCCTAACTGCCTACATTTTGGATGGTATGCTTAGGTGTTATAAAGTCGGCAATTCACATTAGAAGCGGTGTCACAGAGACAGTGGAAATTCCTATTACCAGCGGGGAAGCTGTTTTGTATGTGTGTTCGTTTTCATTAATTAGCTGTGCACTGCATAAAATTTACCCAGCGGCAAACAAAGCAGTATATCGGTAATAACTGTTGAGCATTTTCCTGTTATACTTTTCATCACTGAATACTCATTTTTTTGTAACATTTACATGTTTACATAGTTGTTTTAAAAATTAATCACAATGAATACGTATTTCAAATTAACACAACACTGATGGTATAATTTAATACAATATTTATTATTATTATGCCTGGAATCTCTTTTTGTTTTATTTGTTGAATGTAAGTTGTTTCCGCTACAAAAATGTACATGTGGAGTGAAGTTAGAAAATTAAAAATTAAATAATTAGAGCAACATAAATATTTTTGAAACATTCCTTTGAGCTATTGCCTCAGTAACTGAATATTTTGACGTCTTCTCTATTATCCTCGATTACAGGATATTGAGACATAATTATACGATTTTCCGTCAGAAACTTTACTGTTAATTCGTATGTATGTTGACCTTCCGTGGTTAAGAAGTTTGCAACATTAATAAGATTATTCTCGATGTCTGTAGATCCTATGACAGCTTGTAAGACTGCTGCCAATGCCTTTTACAAGAGAACTTTAATTTAAAGGGATAAAGTATTGAACCTCAAAAAATACAAAAAACTGGTACCTAAATTTAGTTGCTTGCTATAATAGAACACCTATGGACAGAGGATATAACTAAAACCTCTTCATCGAACAAATATAAATAAACAAAAAGCAAATAACAATTAATAAATTGACTTAAATGAAATAATATTGTTTCTAATACTTGGTATGAAATACATATTGACCATTCCAAAATAATAATAATAAAAAATATAGCTGTTATTGGACCAACGAAAAAGGTCAGGGGCATGCGTTGGAGATAAGATAGCCAACTTGACCTTATATTAGTGTTGATATTAGATTGTTTCTATCTAGCTCGCTAGCTTCATTGCTTCCGCCAAGGACAGTGTCATGATTAAACTTTAGTCTTGAATAAAGAACGGCTTTCATGAGTTTCTTTCTTAGGTGAATACTTCCGTGGTTCATTCCATTAGCGTTTAAGGGTTTCTTCCATATCCTTGATGCGGTCCTTACCGTAAGTGTTAGATACTTAACTGGCATTAGACTATACCCTCTTAGCTAATTACCATTTCGGCTAATTCATTTGTGCTATTAAGCCACCGTGAGTTGTAATACTAATTAACTGCACCCATTTATAGAGGCATGAAGTTGACGTAACAGCTACAACATACTTACTATATTTTTGTATTCACAAGAATGGTAATGTTGAAGTTAACTCGCTTTTTGAATTTGAAAAGATAATGACATTTTTTGTAGGTTGCTGTTGCACACTGGTTTTAAAATTTCTACCAACTCTGCAGTATACACTACGCAGATAACACTAGCCTGTGCATCCACATACACACACCTCAATCCAACTGCTGTGTTAGAAACATCCGTGCATATGTGACACGCATCTTTATTCAAATCAGACTGTTTGAATAGCATGTGCCCATTTCTCTTCCGAGTGTTCCGTAAATGATGTGTTCATAATTGCTATGTCTTAGCTGGCTTCAAATCATAGAAGCTTTGTCTGAGTATAATTTGTTCAGTTAGGAATATGCTCCTGTCCCTGTTAATGAAGCAACTGACATTTTCTTTCTAATGTTGGTATAGGTTTCATTATAGTACGTTTAGGGAATTGAGAATGTACTGACAAAATATTTCCATCCAAGTTGTAAAAAGGCATTCGTAGGTGCTGTAAACATCAACCCGGTTCACAGACGTATTGCCTTTACCTTGATATCTGATGCGCAGAAAAAACCCTAACATTTGGCGAACGAATAATACTATATATTAAAATAATATTGGTATTTTAACATGTTTATCCCACTCTCCAGTAACGGATCTTATCACATTAATGGACCTAACGACGTTTTTTACATCTTGTAACAGTTTTGTTTGGAGCCTATTATTAGTGCCAGATATATTAACTCGTTTTGTGTAGTATTATCTATGGATTTATATAAATAAAAATTATTTGTAATGATCCACAGCGATCGTCAATCAATTTTCCACCAACCTTTCCTCAAGGTTTATCAGAATTGTGGAAACTGTCCTTGGTTTCTCTAACGTTGATATTTGTCGCATGTAGACACACATTATTTATTAACTTAATGTTGTAATGTTGTCTGTGACCACCTAACCAAGGCCTGAGGTCTATCTATACAGCAATGGAGAGTTTCGGCATCCTGATGCAGGGCAAGGTTTGTCTTTCTTGACCCGACCGTACCTGTTTACTTAAAAGAGGATGTTGTACCGTGAGTGCTACGAGTGACAGTGGTTGTCAAGACAGATGAGGCGAAGTGGGGCATGCTGTTGTCTAGACAATGATTTATAGACGAAGGTATCTCTCCCCTTCCTGACCCCGACGGAAAGTGGTGCTATACAGGGTGGTCAGAAATTCACTCATTGGCGGGTAAGGGCAGTGTTCGGGACGTTGCACTAACGAAATAAATACAAAAAAAACCTAGTAAAAGTCGTTTTTGAGTTATACGCAGCTAAAGTTGTCCAATAAGAGCGCTGCGCGGGCGAATTCAAACAGCCTTCCACAGGCGGTGTTGCCAAGCGTACTCGAGGCACGGGACCACCAAAGAAAACGAAAAGAAAAACTCTTTTCGGAAGTGAGGATCGAACCCGCAAGCTTCAGATTGAGAGTCTTACCGACTACGCTGCCAAGTCACTAGAACTTCCTTGTTTTTAGAAGCCACTAGGGCGGACTGTTTGTTCGTAATCGGAATTGATGGGTAATCCGCGACATTTTTCGGGAAGTCGGTGGTGGGGCTAAAGGATTTTTTTTATGGGAATTGTTTTTTTAATTAGTTGATATGCTTGCTAGATTAATCTTTAATTTTTGTGCAAAAATCGTTTAGTTACATAATTTATTCGTTGCAAAAAAGCTTCTTTTATTCCATGTAATCGTATTTCACTTGATTTCAATCACAACATTTTTATTGATTAACGTGAATATCCTTGCTACTATTTTGCTAACAGGTACCACTGTGAAAACTGAACTCGAAGTGGAAGATCGTATTGCTCCAAATCTTGGACCTTTTGAAAGTGAAAGGGATGTAACCCTTCGTCGTGAAGGACGTCTAAAACAGTGGAAAGTGAGGCCTGGTAATTAAAAAACAAGAAAAATGACCCTCATGAAAGGCTGCATTTAAACGGAGAATTTGAGGGATCACTTAGACTGGACGTACCTGCAATGCGTTGGCAATGACCCTAGAGCTTGTCCTTGGATTATCAGCAATCATTTCCAGGACATTGTCTTCAAATCCTACACTCCATCTGAACCGATTTCGTCCGGCGTTGGGCCTGTGGCCAACAATACTTCCCGTCTCCCTCAACCTTCTGTCAACCAACACAAAAGTTTTGGCCGATGGAATCACACGGATAGGAAATCGAGTCGTGTAAATCCTTACTGCTTCGGCCCTGTTTTGTCCAGCAGCGCCATACACCAAATGCATATCGGCGTACTCTTCAAACAAAAATTGATGACAGTGTCTTTATTGGTAAGATGCGTTTGACTGCGAGACTTCTTCTGGCATGGTCCTTTAGCCCCACCACCGACTTCCCGAAAAATGGTGCGGATTACCAATCAATTCCGATTACGAACAAACAGTCCGCTCTAGTGGCTTCTAAAAACAAGGAAATTCTAATGCCTAGGTAGCGTATTCGGTAAGATGGCAAACTCTAAATCTGAAGGTTGCAGGTTCGATCCTCACTTCCGAAGAGAGTTTTTCTTTTCGTTTTCTTTGGTGGTCCCATGCCTCGAGTACGCTTGGCAACACCGCCTGTGGAAGGCTGTTTGAATTCGCCCGCGCAGCGCTCTTATTGTCCAACTTTAGCTGCGAATAACTCAAAAACGATACGACTTTTACTAGATTTTTTTTGTATTTATTTCGTTAGTGCAACGTCCCGAACACTTCCCTTACCCGCCGATGAGTGAATTGCTGACCACCCTGTATAGTTTGGATCATACGGGGCAATTTTCATGATATATCACATTAATTTGGTGACACATGCCTGATTGAAGCGCTCAGTGAAATAGCATTAGTTTAGCGACTGTAGAAGTGTCATACGGACAACTCTACGACAAAGAATACCAATACTCTATGTGCGATCTACGGCAGACGTGTCCGTTCGGACAGTGCAGCGAAATTTGGTGTTGGTGGGTTATGGAAGCAGGAGATAGATGCTGGTGCCTCTGGTAGCAAAAATGCCGTCCTGGGATTATGAACATATAGGTTGGAACGTAGTTGACTGAAAAAAGGTTCCGTGGTCCAATGGTTCACGATTGCAATTGGTATGAGCTGATGATAGGTTTCGAGTGAGGTGCAGACCCAACGAGGATATTGACAGAGTTTTAATGGTGGCGACTTTAATATGGTATGGGCTGTGTTTATATGGAATGGATTGCGGCTTATGGTCGTACTGGAGATATATATGTTTAGCTACTTGGAGACAATTTTTGGCCTTCATATTCTAAAACAATAATGTACTTGTAACTGAAGGCTTCCTTGGCCATAGTCGAAGGTCTCTTTTTGGCTGTCCATGTTACGCCACGTTATAGCATACTATTCGGCTTGCTACACAAGAACCTGGCGAAACCCGAACAGCAAAGAGATCAACTATGGACTTTTCCAGGACGACAATGTAGCTAGTCACCAGCCAAAAAACCGTTCACGATTGGTCTAAGGGACAGTCTGGACAATTGCAGTCACCAAGACCGCCAGACATGCATCCAATCGAACATAAATGGGTGGCGATCGAAAGAAATCAGTTTGTGCACAATGACCTGTACGGGCAACAATTTCGTTGTTATGGACGGCTATAGAGGTAGCATGGCTGAATATTTGTTCAGGAGACTTTCAAAGACTTGTTGAACCAATGCCACATCGGCGGTTAAAAGTGGTCCTACACTATATTATGGAGTATGGCATTACTTTTGAAACTCTAGCCTATGTAGCATATTCTGAAGACACCTTTCTTCTAGGCTGAGTAGACAGACAAACTGCAAGAAAATCTTGGAGAACAATGACCTTGCTGCGAGGATTTGTGTGCTGCGTGGGAACGCATATACTTCAAGAGTAAGGCTATTGAGATACTTGAAGAATCATAAGTTCGGGTAAGGCACACATATCGTTCTTCCTGTCTGTTGATGACTACAGAACCCATACATAATTACTTTTGCCTCTCCGTTTCTTATTTCTTGTTATTACTAAACTTCAGTAATATTACAGAATCTGCTCTTAGAAATTGTACCAAAAATCTTTTCTCCAGTCATTATCATCTTCATCCTTCTCCAGTTTCCCGCATGCGGCTAAAGAGTGATTTCATATTTTGTCTGTGGGGGTATATTTCCTCTTCTTGGACTCTAGACCGTGGTACACCTCTCTCCTGTAAGTCTAGTTTTATCAGATTGAACCATTTCCTCTTGGGGTGACCTCTAGGTCGTTAACATTCCGGTTCTTTTTCCAGCCACATCCTTGCTACTTTCATTGGGTCTATCCGCTCGACATGTCCCTGCTATTTCAATCTTTGTTTGTAAATTTTTTCATGTTGGGTTTCGTTGACTGGGATCTCTTTGCGGATCACTTCAATGCTTATTTTGTTTCTTTTGACTTTTTGTAGCATTGATCTTAGAAACTTTTCTGGTACTTGTACCTACCTACAGACTGGTAAGATGTGCTTAATATACAGGGTGTTACAAAAAGGTACGGCCAAACTTTCAGGAAACATTCCTCACACACAAACAAAGAAAATATGTTATGTGGACATGTGTCCGGAAACGCTTACTTTCCATGTTAGAGCTCATATTGTGGACGGCTGTGATACAATACGCCATTCTCCAGGGCTGCATCAGCGCATCAGGGATTTCATGCGACGCACACAGGGGTATTTGACACAAAAAGTCGATCAAAAGTCAAAAAAATTTTAATCAAATTCCAAGAACTTGTATCTACCTGACTCGAGGCAAATGTCTATAGAATATCAATCAGCTATGTTTTTTAGATAAGCTTCATTCCCCACCCCGTGAACAGTCATCTTCTGAGCACATTGCAAGACCCACGTACTGTTACCAAGCAAATACAAGAAAATTATAAGTTCTACCAATTTAATTTGTGAGTGATGTTAAGTGAGTAGGGGTGATTTTAATCATGGATATTGTTCAGCCAGGTACCTAGAATTGAAATAATAGTAACATAGATCCAAAGGTATCGCACAACTTTATTTCTGAACATTTTTGTAAACTGACTCATTTTGTACTGATTTTTTTATTACGAAAAGTATTAAATAGTGATTTTGTTTTGTTTCCGGACCTTTCCCGAGTCTGATTTCTTGTATGGTATTAGTTTAGTGTACTATCTTGGTGTTTCATTGAAAATTAGGTGCCAAAAAGTGCCAAACGTTTATTTATTCGAAAAAATTCTAGATTATTTACAATGAAACAAACTTACTTTTTTTCTGTCACATAAATTCATCTAAGAATTTCTTTGTTATGGGCTCTTCTGGTATCATGCTCATGACCCGAAAAGTTATTTATGATATGAGTAAACACGAGGAAGGGAATGATTTCGTGAAAAAGTTGGAATTAGTCGAGGAAAATATTTTAAATCAACCGACATTCACGGTCGAACAAACGCAACAGTTTGAACAAAAGTTTTCAAGTCTTAAATTGGAAATTAAAAGAAAATGGCAGGCTGCTAAGAGTACTGAGAGTGTATTTTTAAAGAAATGCCATGATTGGTTCAAAAAATGTATCGAAATCCCCATAAAATCCAATCCGACCAATGTGGGACGGCCTAGAAAATCTTTCGATGTTTTGACCGATTTTGGCCAATGATGTCCACAGAGATAATAGGTATTAACAAAACATTAATTGACAGATTTTATACTATTATGTGAATGATATATAGTGGGCACAAGATAGACAAAAAAAAATTATTCCCCACCGCCACGAAAAATTTAAGATGTACTGTACATTGAACTGTACTCGTGGCATCCAATGTCACTTATACAAGAAGTATTTATTGAGGGCCCACTTATAATAGAGTATGCACTTTTGCCTATAGGCAATCTCTCAGACGCAGCAGAAGAAGCTACAAACAAATATTTTCGACGATTTAGGGAGACACACTCCAGAAAACTTAGTTGGGTTCAGTGCAACACAGATGTCATTAATAGGCTTTCATTAACTTAAGATCCGTATTTGAGCTTTATCAGCAACAAAACTCCCAAAATATCTAAATCATTCAATCCAGAAACTATTAAAATATTCCTTTAGTGGGACCCGAGTACTCAAGAAGAGACGAGCCATAAGGAGAAGGTTCCGACGACGAAGGATGGGATGGTTCGTCAGAATGATTTTTTAGTGTACATATATGATTATTGTTTAGGTATTTCGTAAATATTCGCTTAATATGTTATAAAGTGTATGAACACAGTACGTGTTTTTTATAATTATTCCTACTTCACAGTTATAAGTTCTAATACACAAAAGAAGCGAAACAAAAATCAAAGTTACGTAGAAATAATTTTGATCGACTTTTTGTGTCAAATACCCCAGTGTGCGACGGAGGGTTGATGCATGTATCCTCGCTAACGGAGGACATTTTGAACATTTCCTGTAACAAAGTGTTTGAAGTCACGCTGGTACGTTCTGTTGCTGTGTGTTTCCATTCCATGTTTAATGTGATTTGAAGAGAAGTAATAAAATGAGCTCTAACATGGAAAGTAAGCGTTTCCGGACACATGTCCACATAACATGTTTTCTTTGTTTGTGTGTGAGGAATGTTTCCTGAAAGTTTGGCCGTACCATTTTGTAACACCCTGTATAACGAAAGTGTAGCTCTATTACCGAGCGTTGTGGGTGAGTGGTTAATGCTCTGACCTCGCATCGGGAGGACGCTTGCTGGAATCCCCGTCCGGGCATCCAGATTTCGGTTTTCGATGGTTTCTCCAAATCACTCCAGGTAATTGCCGGGATGCTTTCTTCAAAAGGCCATGGCTGAATCTCTTCCCGTACCTTTTAACCAGTCCGATCCCGCCCCTAATGACCTCGACGTCGACGAGACGTAAAGTCACAAGTAAAAAAACAAATGAATAGAAAAATAAAATAAAAAAGTGGAATATGTTTGTCACACAGAAGCTGCGTAACTTTTTGATACAACACCTCCTTACTATACGCTGTTAGTAATTTCGTCAGAAATCATTTGACAGCCCAAGTACTGAAAATTATCGACCTGTTTTTGTTTTTCTTCAACCAGATAAATATTATCCTTCGTACTCTCTCTTCTAACAGCCATTACCATAGTTTTTGAGTGACTTATTATTAGACCAAATTTCTTAAATTGCTTATTACAGATGTTAATTTTCTGTTGTACTTCTTGCCTCTAGTGACCGAGTTAATCTGATGTAGAAGATACGGCCTTTGTGCCTGGTGTGTTGGTGTACGTGGTGTGTGTTGTCCCGGGCGTGGGGCTCTTCTCCTTGTAACCTAATAACCGCGCGCGGGGCAGTGATCTACGGGCAGCAGGTTGCCGGCGGGCGGGCGAGGGTGCGCGAAAACTGCGTTACTACCTGCTGCCCTGCCCTGCCCTGCCCGCCAACAATCGCGTTAAATTAACCTCGTTACAGCGGCCGGCGAGCCCCCAGGTGAGTCGGCGAGACCGCAGCAAGACACAGGGATCAGCTCGCCCAACAGTCACCAGCGAACAATGGACACTGTGCAGTGTAGGAGGCAACAGCACGAGTATTTAACGAAGCTGGACGTAACTTAGAGGATCTAATTACGTTGACTAACAAGAGAAGCTACAATGTTCGGTGTAAAAGCAGTGTATAGACAGGTCCACACGCTTGCTAAACCACGACAAGCCGTCACAAATTGAAACGTGTTGATAGGACGTTTGACTTGGCTTGTGCAAGCTTGCTAGCACTTGTGGCACTTGTGGCACAAATCAATGAAAATTTGAGGCCAGCCTACTTATTATCGTTTGTGCACTGACTGTGGACAAATGTGCGTTCCTGTTTGTTGTGATAGAAGTGCTGCAGGAAAAATGAATAACTGGTCAAACAATGATATTTTACGATTCCTCAAATGCTGGTATTCAAAATCACCATAGCTCATGCGGCAAAAGTTGCCAAAACTGTCCAGATGGCTCATAAAGATACACATTAAATTTTTCTTACATAAATTCTCTGCAATCAAAAAATAATTGAAATTATTGTTTTATAATTAAAATTGTATAATAATTATTGTTTTAACGATATTATAATGTCTATATCAAATACTTATCTTATATATAAAAATCAATGTTTGTGGGTTTGTTCGTCTTCTATGCATTCCTATACCATTTATCAGATTGCAATGAAACTTCGGAGAGTTTTCGAGTGTGCGTCTGCGAAGATTCCGGTGAAAATTTTTTTCCAAAAAGTCACCCCCTATTCCCCATAACACCCCATAATTTAGGCAAAACCACATTTTTTATCCAATTTAGATAGGAATTTGTACACTTTAAAACAAACAGAAAAATACTGCCTACATATAGTTTCCGAATATTTATCCCCTCTCCCCATTTCCAACCCCATTACGTTTTTACCCCATAATTTAGACAAATCACATTTTTTATCCGATTTAGATAACAATTTGTACACTTATACTTTAAAACAAATAGAAAAATACTGCCTACGTATGGTTTCCGAATATTCATCCCCTCTCCCCCTTTCCTATCCCATTACGTTTTCACCCCATAATTTAGACATAGCACATTTTTTATCCGATTTAGATAAGAATTTGTACACTTATACTTTGAAACAAACAGAAAAATACTGCCTCCATATGTTTTCCAAAGCGCATCCCCTCTCATCCTTTCCAACTGAAAATGAATGAAACAGCAGTTTAA
This sequence comes from Vandiemenella viatica, assembly GCA_031002005.1. Classification (NCBI taxonomy): domain Eukaryota; kingdom Metazoa; phylum Arthropoda; class Insecta; order Orthoptera; family Morabidae; genus Vandiemenella; species Vandiemenella viatica. The sequence continues at coordinate 142,514,492 of JARYHS010013631.1, read as the reverse complement.
AAGTTATATGTAAATATTTTTTCATTTAATATATGTGCCTACTCAAGTCCAGCAATAGTGAAGCTTTGCCGGGTCAGCTAGTACTAAATGAAATTCATACACGAAACTACATAGTAATCAAAGTTACATTAACGAAATAATTATTTAATAATTACCTGGCACGGTTTCTGTAGATTTTTTACATCCACCATTTTATTTGCCGTCTTTATAGTTTTTTGTTTAATTTTCTATTAAATTTTTATGATAAAAATATTTTTTGCTAAAAGTTGTGGCCAGCAAAACATCGACATCCGTCATGTTTGCTTCTCCAAAACATACAATTTCACTAGCAAGGGTGTGGATGTCATGTTTGGCTCCCCAAAATTAACCAAGCGTTTGTAGAAGCTTGAAATTTGGCGCAAGCGCCAAGGGTGTGGACCAGGGATAACGAATACTGATGTTTCCTCCAAAAACAAACTTATCGGAAAAGAATAACATTACGCAATAATATTTTGTTTGGTATCGGGATGAATGGAAATATCAATTTTTCTGGTGTCAGTAGCAATGTCCAGATAGAATGGCGTCATTAAATTAATGTCTGGCGTAGCAATCTTCGTAACTGAGCCTCACCTCAAATCATATATACGCATTTCTCTAGATTGGCTCTGAACTAATTATACTCTTATAGTCCTGTAGAACAATTTATTATTTTCAGTAAAGGAACCCTCTTTGTTAGAACCGGAGTTCAATGATGAACCAAATTACACGAATATATTTTTAATGATCGTGAAGAATATAACAGAAGTAAACAATAGGTGTTAAATTCTAGTTCCTCTAACACTAATCGCAGTGAGGTTTGGAGTAGGGTTGTAGCGGAAGTCATCTTTGCGGATGCGGATGTTCAGTGATTAACATCTGCGGATGCGGATGTTTTGCGGAAGTGGATGTGGAAAAATAAAATTTATAGTTGTTTAGATTTTAATATTTCATGAAAAATAAACTTAAAATAGAAATAAGTATATTTTTATCGAAAATTCTACATTTTTTCATAAGCAAAGTCTAGTTCCATACTGATTTATTTTTTCCCTGATATTGCAACAACAGAAATGTGGGATACTTACACAAGTAAATTAAATTATTTATATAACTACGCACGCGCCAAAAAAATCTTTGTTATATGAACTTTGTGGAGTTCGTAGCTCGACTAATTCAAATGTCAAGCACAAAGCCACGCCACCGCACATCTCCGTGCCCGCCACCCGTCTTCCATCGCTCTAGTGGCCCATTCACAGTCCAACTTGCAGGTCCTACGATGATCCGATATTCGGATAAATGATCGCTGATGAGCCGAGTGAGTGGTCACAAACCTACTTATAGGACGTGATGGATGTTGTTGGACTTCCAAACAACGAACACGCGTCTTTGCCGTCCAACAAGCTATGATGTTGGATCATGATTGGAGGAAATATCCTACAAGTGTGCGATAAGGACACTGGTGTGCCGTGAGAAAGTACGAGTGAAAAGGATTGCTTGGAACATTTTGTTGGACCCCCTCTAGTAGCGTGAATGGGTGAGAGCATCCTACGGTAGTTCTACAAGAATCAAGTATAAGTTGAATTGTGAATAAGCCGTTTTACTTTACATGTAAGTTCAACCTTTTAAATTCGTCGCTTAGGTAAAAACATCGTTCAGTTCATTGTTACTTTTATTGCAAGCTCTTAAGAAAAAAGTAACCACTTTGTTGTTAGTTAAACGACGATGGGCCGAATCTCGTATAAAGAGAAAAAATAATATATATTGCAATGTAAACAAAACCTCTGCTGTACATCTACATTAAAAATTGCGGAAGTGAAAACGGAGGTAGGGTTTCACTCAAAAGTTTCGCATTTGCGGATGCGGAGCTCCGTTACATCCGTAGTTTGGAGTAAGTGGGTAAGAAAATATTACTCACTAGCTTCTAGCCCGTCAAAAATGACGGTTTGAACGCCATATTCTGGCAGTTCATTTTATTACTATAATTATTTTGCAGTTGGTTAATTATACGGGATTGTTATTAGATAATGCTAGTGGCCTTGATTTGATAATGTTCTGCACAGCAATACAGTAGTAACTTCTACTGAATTAATGAGGGCGGATGTATAGAACCAATAAAATGAAAAATAAATTAGGAATCCAGAAACTTTTGCTATCCATGTAATATCAGTTTTATTCCTAGTCCAGGCACACTTCAGCACGATAGGTACGAACTACGTTCACCAGCATTTATTAATACCTTCAGTAACTTGGCGCATATGAAAGCAGTTTAATTGGTTTGTAAAACTCATTTCAGAGTGAATTCCGCTGTAATCAACTCTGTCGGTGGGCTTTCTGGTCAACTTAACCACAACCCTCCATTAATATTGCTTTCGAAAATCATAACTTCTACTACTCTCAAATGCTGTAGTCAATCGCAAGACATATTGTTTTTAAGCAGTGATTCCGTTGTAATACAGCCTGTAGACTACCATTATTTTCAAGCAGAAATTAGGTTGTAATACATCCTGGACGGGCATAATACAGTTAAATGTACTACGGAAAATATTTCTAGAGGATTCTTGCATTTTACCACAGCAGTTCCTGGCAGAATCCCGATCTCCAGTATTACCGATTTATTTACATTACTTTAAATGACGGGAAGTATAATATCAAAAACGGATAACTGCCATTTATCTGAATGATATATTTCGTGATTCGTACATTTCGTGTAAACTTCCTCTGAATTTTTAAACTTCATCGTTTCTTACCTCCGGCCAAAAAAAATAATAATAATAAAAATAAAAAAAATTGTAGGTTGGGCAGTTCTATCATTACCGTGGCGCCAAAATCTTATGATGAATTCTTGTGGAACTCGACGAAATAAATCGAAAATAAAGAATACATTTTTTTGATATCTCGCTTGGTTTTCGAGATATAGCATCTTAAAAATCAGTCATAGTTATAGTTCCTTCTGCTTTTGGCGTTTTTTCTTCTGGTCCAGGCCGTATTTCAACCTAGCAACAATCATTGGAAGGAAATAAAACACCTATAGAGCGTTTCCACCGTGTAGATATGGTGGTTGTGGTGAAAAAAAAAATCTGGTCCAGGCCGGATCTCACCCTAACCTCCTCACTTTTGAGATACAATATCTCGAGAACTAAGCCAGATATCAAAAAACTTTATTCTTTATTTTCCATTTGTCTCTTCGAGTTACATACGAATTCATCCTCAAATTTGGCTATAGCGAAATTTTTCGTCTGGTTCAGGCCTTATTTCTAAGTAACTACGTCTATTTTGAGATACGATATCTCGAGAACCAAGCGAGATATCAAAAAAAATCATTCTTTATTTTCGATTTATTTCGTCGAGTTCTATAAGAATCAATCATCAGATTGTGGCGCCACGGTAATGATAGAATCCCCGTAGGTTGTGTTTTAACCTAGTACTCATTATTGATACAGGTAATATACGTACACATACAATATCCTTCTCCTTACATGAATTTTTGCATCTGGTTGTTGTAGATAAATAAAAAGCAATATGTAAATTTAAACGAACGTACTATTGTAACTTTGTGACACGTAATTAACTCGCATTAATTTTTTTCCCTGCTCTCCGTATTTCTAATATTTCTGCTCACTGCTATTTTGCGGCAATAATATCGTTGTTGTATTCCGAGTGTCATATCGCTTATACTGTAAATAGTCATATCCTTGACTGTTTAAATCTAAATCAAACCAAAAGTTTATATTAAATCTCATTTAATAGTTAACACATGTATCAAAAACTAATGGTATCATATATAATGGTATTAAGAATTTATTCTGGAAAAGCTTATAAGGAGAAACGAACTAGTCATTTTTAATGATATCTTTTGTTATATGAATACGTTACTCTGGTTAGATTATCAGAGTATCTGGTTAGGATTTTGCATAAATAAATGCATTTTACTTAAGATCACGTAGACTATAATTTCGAAAACGGATAACTGTTATTTATTTGACTAATACATCATTACGTTTCTCCGAGTTTTAAATACACTTCACAGTTTCTTACCGTCTGCCGAAAAAATCTTAGGTTATGGTTTAACCTAGGGCTTATAACTGACACAGATAAAATAGCGTAAATATTGAATCCCTTCTCCTTACATGAATTTTGGCGTATAACTGATACAAATAATATAAATTAAACATCGAGCACCATTCTCCTTACACGAGTTTCTGCATCTAACTGTAGTAAATAAACAAAATGTGACATGAAGGAAGGAATGCAATATGGTGGCTGTTGATTGGCGAGTGACGGCTGTCACGTGACCGTTCTGTAGCCAATACGCGTACCAGCTATAGACGACGCACGCAGACGCCACGTTAGCGTTTTATATAATAGGATTTGAGGATATATGTAGTAAGGAAGTATCAATGAGGTATTTTCAGCATTCGGAAACTATGTTCACTTTAGTCAGAAGTGCAATGTGAAGCCGTGTGTAACTCGGCCGAAATTCAGTTCCCGATAAAGGCGTCTATTTTTACTGTAAGATGAAAATTGAAAATGGCCCCTCAGATTTTCTACGCCCGTCATCCAATGACAGCAGTAATGGTAATCTATGGGCACTGAAATAGTCGCGGCCACGGCGTGTTTATTTAACCTTCGCATCTAGCGCCGAAACCACAATAGGGGTTATGGTCACGGGATCTTGTGGTCCCCATGAAGGATAACAGCTTTACCTTTTACAATTAGTGGAATATCTTGCAAATGGTAGCCAAATCTGTAATGCCTTTCCTATGGTTCCTCTCTATTCACCTACCAACTAACCTCAAATATACCGTTTCTTATTTCGTATTTTATTTTATCACAGCTGCCAGCTTTTTAATGTTCTATGCAGATAATACAGGGCTTCTTATTCCTATCAACGGTTACTAGATTTGTTTGGTACAAAATCTCTAATATTGGGTTTTACTTGAACATTACCTGCTTTTAATCGTCCATCGTAAAACACTAAAAATAAAAATTACAAATTACTGGTTAAATCTTGAAATGATGATTTTACCGTGGTGGATGCCGTGAGCAGGACTGAAGTTACTAAGTGAACCCTCGTTGTCCTATTTGGTGATCTCATCCAGTGGAAACAACCTTCTCTTTATCTGAGGTGGCTTCATATAGAAGTCAGACATTAGTAGTCGTCTCGATCAGTCAATACAGATCCCCCATTTTTTCTATTATTTTCCTCTTTAGCTACTTGAGCTGTCTGCTTAGGCTCTTTATTGTAACTGATGTCATTATGAGCTATACTATAAGTGAATCAGTTCTCTATTGGCTAGTGTTTGATCAATCAGTAATTAGAAAGTAAATTTTGAATGACAAGTTTTATGATAACTAGGAAGCTTCTTTTGATGTGAAACATAGGTGCCAATATCCACAAACATCATATATATTATTTCTATAAGGTATTTCTTTGTCACAAGCCTTAATCTCTCTTCATACTTAACCGAAATCAATAATGAGGTGTCATTTTAAAGCTTTTGGTCTCCATTTTGGTCATATCATATTTTAAGAAAGAAATTTTTCGGAATTTGGCTCTTAAAAGGTCAATATGTCAATATTTCTAAAATGCCGTTTTTTTGTCTTACGAGTCATTTATCTCCCTGGATACCTATCTGAAATCGTTTAATGAAGTATCATTTTAAAGATTAAGATCTTCGCTTTAGTGGCATCATATATTAAGACATTAATTTTTCGGAATTCGACCCTTAAATGGCAAAAGTATCAATATTTCTGCAACGCGTTTTTGTGTCACGAGCCATTTATCTCCCTTCATATCTAACCGATGTAGATAAATGAGGTATCATATTAAACATTAAGGTCCTCGCCGTGGTCACATTATATTTTAAGAAAGGAATTATTCGTAATTCGATCCTTAAAGGACAAAAATGTCAATATTACTAAAATGCGTTTTTTGTGTCCCGAGCCATTTATCTCCATTGATATCTAACCGAAATCGATAAATGGAGTAGGATTATGAATCGTAATGTCTTAGCTTTTGTGACATCATATATTATGAAAGAATTTTTATGGAATTCAACCCTTAAAGGGAAAAAGTATTAATGGTTCTACAGCGTATTTTTGTGAGCTGAGCCATTTATTTCCATTAATATCTCATCGAAATAGATAAACGAGCTATCATTCTAAAAAATAAGGTTTCCGCTGTGGTCACATATTTTACGAACGGAATTTTTCTGAATTTAATCCTTAAAGAGCAAAAATACAGTATTTCTAAAATGCGTTTTTTGTGTCTCGAGTCATTTATCTCCCTTGACAATTAAACAAAATTGTTATACGAGGTATCTTTTTAAAGACTGAGGTCTTCGTAAGGTTTTCGGTTCAGTTACACCATATTTTAAGACAGAAATTTTTCAAAATTCGACACTTAAAGGGCAAAAGTATTAACATTTCTACAACGCATTTTTCCGTCTCATGCTATTTATCTCCCTTGATACCTAACCGAAATCAATAAATAAGGTATCGTTTTAAATATTAAAGTATCCGCTTTGGTCACATCATATTTTAAGAAAGAACTTTCTTCAATTAGGTAAATCATAAATTAAGAAAGAACTTTCCGGAATTTGATGCTTAAAGTGGTAACGTGTATGAGACAGTTCAAAGCCAAGTCCTTAGATTGCAGCAGCAGATATCACAGAGATGTCAATAACAGCTTTTTATACAATAAGTAGCTTTTCGTATATTTTTTTCTGTTACGGATACATTTTTGCTTTACTCTATCAGTTCTGAATAAGACGAACTGACAATAAGAAGTCCGGAACAGGATTCTGAAGAATATATGTTTCGTAGACATATTATGCTATTTTATTACTAGTGAATGGTCCACTATGACTCCTACTTGATTTTTACTGTTATTTTTTTCTTAAAGAGATCACCACGTAGATTATACACAGTCCAGTCACATTAATGTGACCACCTCTCAAAAACCAGAATAACCATCATTGGCAGAGCGGACCGCTGCGAGGGGTGCAGGAAGAGAGTCAATTAGGTTTCTGAAAGTATTCACTGGGATGTTGAGCCATGCCGACTCCAGTACCGTGGCAGCTGCGCTAGATTACGTGGTTGATGATACATGGCGCAAACAACCCGATTGAGGTGGTCCCACAGATTCTCAATTGAGTTTAAATCCGGCGAGTTTGCTGGCCAGGAGAGTAAGCTAACTCATCCTGGTGCTCTTCGAACCACGCACATACAACTGCGAGCTGTATGACACCTCGCATTGTCCTGCTGGTAGATGCCATCATTCTGAGGAAAAATTATTCACATGTAGGGGTGGACATGGTCCGCAAGGACAGATACGTACTTGTGCTGATCCATCGTGCCTTCCCCAATGATGAATTCACCCATTGAATGCCAGGAAAACATTCCCTAAACCATAATGCTCCCTCCTCCATCCTGGATCCTTCCGGCAATTGTTGCAGGGTGTTTGCTTTCACACGTTTCACACCGTATGCGTCAACGTCCTTCTGTCGCCACTCTGTGGACGTCCAGTTGCGGTACTGGCGTGCAAATTCCAGCCTTCGTCGCCGATGAACAGCAGTCAGCATAGGTGCATTAACCAGGCGTCTGCTGCGGAGGCCTCATGCGCAGCAACGCTCGCTGAACCGTTGTTGAGGATATACTCTTGGTAGCCCCTTGGTTCATCTGGGCGGTAAGTTGCTCAACAGTTGCACGTCGAATTGCCCGAACGCATCTCCGTAGCCTTCGTTCGCCTCTGTCATCTATAGCCCGTGGTGCACCACATGTTCCACGCCACTGATTTTGAGTAGTGCCATTTTGCAATGCTTGGTGTACTTTCACCACAGCGGCACGTGAACAGTTCACAAAATTAGCCGTTTCCGAAATGCTTCCACCCTTGGCCCGAAAGCCAATAATCATGCCCTTTTGGACGTCGGATAAATCGCTACGTTTCTGCATTACGCCAACGATTGAAATACTTTCCGATGCCCTAGGACATCCTTTATATACACTCCACTGTAATGTGCTGCCACCTGCCTTCTGTGATTGGTTATTTCATGTTGACGTCGAAAGTAGGAAGTGGTCATATTAATATGACTAGACTGTATATTTACACATGACTGTGATGAAAAACGTTTGAATAAAACATTTCTATTTATTTTACTACACTTTATAAATATGAACACGCCATTTTATTCGAAGTAAAATGTAATTACAAACCAATCGAAATGATATCAAGTAAATTCTATTTTAAATGGACGTCGTAAAAGAGCCTTATTTCCCATGTTTTGTCTGCACTATTGTAATGGCAGAAATAAATTTAAATGACCTGGCCTGTGTGTCAGCTCACACGCGTGAAGCATGTGAGTCATCAATAAGGGAACTAAATGTGGACATCTCCTTCCTCCATTTTCATGACACTATTAATCAATCCCTTGCTTATACGAATATCAGATACCTTGCCCACCTTTAAATGCCAATTGAGGGTTATTTTCCATCTTCTATATTGCACATGAATTACCATTTTCTAAAATTTAGTTTGTCATTAGCTATCAAAAATGTCTTGACTGTTGTTATCCACTGATTCCATTGTATTCTTGTTTCTTCTTTTTATCATAAACTATTCATAAACTCATCCACTTCAGGCACTGCACAATTGATATTTTCGAGAAATTGAACAGGTATTTGGTTTTGTTAGGTGAAGTACTTCCATTCATGAAATAAACTTTTAGATGCCAGTCATCGCCTTACACTGAAATTGGGAGAAAACTTACTTGGCTCTGTCTCCGAAGGATTAGAATAAGTAATTTAGTCTGACCTCAAAATTTTATAATGGCAAAAATGCCTTTATTGTTTGTCCTACGCTTTTGTAGTTTTACACAGCATCTGATCCAGAATGGTGATCGAAAAAGAGTTTGCTTCTCAACCATTTTCATGTGTCACTGTCTGCATCTATCTTCTTTATTTTAGAATTCATTTGAAGTGTTGGTGTAAGGTATTCCATCCGAAATCAATGGAGCCAGGTTGTTCTAGACAGGAAGGACAAGAAACATTTAAATTCTTCTCTTAGTCAAACAAAATTCTACTATTGTTTTATACTATTTTAATAATGTAAAGTCATATTTATATTCGTGTATTTTTTCCAGATGCAACCACAGATACAATTATTGTAACTACAAGGAGCACCGCCACACAGTGGGGCGAAATCTCAAAAAGCTGGCCAAAAGTCGAAAAATAAAGTTTTTATTTAGGGACTATTAAGTATACAGCTTGGTAGACTGACTCTCAAAGTGTCTAACTTCAGGGTTAGAATAGGTTCGAGGCTTGACGCAGATGCTGTACATCATTTGAAAGGTGACCGTTGAGCGAGCAACTATTGCAAGATACAAAGGAAGTAAATTAACAGTTACTTTGAACTGGTGTAAAAGTTATTCATTCAGTTTTGAGCAGTTTTCATCATTCAAAATGGACAGAGATCGTGATGGTGAGTACAATGTATACATGTAATACAAATACATAAAAAACATTTTAAAGTTATTTATATAATAAATAATTTTTAAACAAATATGAATTAATTAGTATTTTTCTTTTTCAAAAATAAAAACAACTATAAGTTCCACAGAGTCCCACAACGAACCTTATTTTAATTTCATTCTCTACTATTTATCTATTGAAATCTAAAAAAAAAAGTCTGCTATAAACTGCTATTCCACAATTAGTGCAGCTTAATTTATCTGCAGTTTACCGGTATTTGTTTTTGGTCTTTTTTAATTTCATGTGTAAATTGTAAGTTATTGTCATAGTTATTACAATTATTTAAAGTATCATCAATTTTGTTTTTTGGTATTATTGTAAAACTATCGTCTACATACCTGAAATAACACATCATTTCAAAATCTAGCAGTTTAAAACATTGTTCTTCCAAATCTCACATAGCTAAGTCCACTAGAATTTGATACACCTATAGGTGGGCCAAATTTTTTGTTATAACTTAGTCTGTTATTGGCGAAATTAACTTAATTAATACGATATACTGAAGAATACCAGACGAAATTGACTTCCTCTTTTTAAATAATCTTTAATAATACCTGTATGTATGGGATTACTTTTAAATAGATTTTATGGGGTATAAAAGGCTAATACAAGTTATATTTTATTGCTCCAGAATCTGCTGGTCCAACAAACGAGAGCGACGATAAAGTTGGCTTCATACGAAAGGAAATAGGAATGTATAGTACACCACATTTTTATCCACAAAAATTTATAATTAAAATTTTTTTTCAATTTTTGAAACGTATTTAAATCCTAACCCTTTTTATTTTTAATCTGCCATATTGAATCCGCCATTTGTTCTTTTTTGCATTGTTAACATTGGAATCGGTATCAGCGAACTTATTAAACCCTGTATACAAATTTGTCTGACAGTTGAAACATTTTTAAACCATTTTCAATTTTTATCCGCCATATTGGATCCTCTAATTTTTTTTATTTTTTTTATTTTTTGTTTCTTTTTTGTTTTTTATGTTGTTTTTTTTTTTTTTTTTTTTTTTTTTTTTTTGTTTTTTGTTTTTTTTTTTGCAAATTTTGACATTGGTATTGTAATCAGCGTGCTCAAAACCGATTTTGTACATAGTTTCATTAAACTTTGATAACGTTTCCATATTTTGACCAGCTTTTTGAGATTTCGCCCCACTGTGCGCCACGCTGAAGGTTTTTCATATCGAGAGCAAGTGGTTGAACAGCTCCCGCCTCTAGTCGATACGGAGGCAGAATACGCCCACCTGATACCTGGCTGCCTCTCAAAGTCGTTCACCTCCTCCACGCTTGCTCGCGACAAATTAAATTCCCATGCGAGGCGGAAATATTCCTTTCTGCGTCTACCTCGAGCTTTCCGCATTTCTCGGCTGCAGGAATTTAATCCAGACGATAGAAATATGTATCAGCTGCCCTGTTTTCCCCACCGCTGCCAGTAACCATATTTCGCCACGGGCTAAGACACAAGAGTGAAACAAACTTGATAACGAGGCAATCATTCTACAAACTTACTTTTCCAAATGGAAAGTTACGCAAGTCGTCTGTGCAATAAACAGAAAATATGCGAATAGATCAGGTGGAGTTTTTATACGCAACCAGAGGATCAATATACAAATATCCTTCATTCAGAATTAAAAAAAATTCAAACATTTATAATCCATTATTTACCAATAACAAAAAATAAATAATTTTCTTTCAACACTTTTAATTGTGACGTAGTCGTATAAATGCAGAATATAAATCTTTGTAAAGTTATATTTATTTTTACGTGAGATGTTTCAGTTGAGGAGTATTATGTTTTGTTATTGTATGTATGAATATTATATGTGCCAGAGTCACGTAACTGTGCGGATATATAATAGATAATCAAATAGGGTTGTGAAGAGCCACTCGAAAAGAGTGTCTTTGAGACATTATGATTAACAGTTTATAATTGTGATATAAAGCGAATAAGAAGTCTTGGAAGTGAAAATTACAAGTAACTTAGTACAAAAAAAATTTCAAAAAAATTGGCATCCAGCAAGAAAATGTGGAAAATAATGTTTTACAATTGTTAGTGGCCGAATTTTTAAATGGATTTGATCCACAATGTGCAGAACAGCAAGGGAAAAAAACGTAACAACGAACATACCCCTTACACCTTACATAATAAATCCATCATTAGAAAGGAAAAAAAAACGTTATTTAGTGTCAAACGGATTGAAAACACTTATAATACAACATATTTACCATAAATTGTTTAGCTATCATTAAAAACATACTTTTGCAACAGCTACTTTAAGTATTTTTAACAGTAAAATTAACTAATAAGAGCAAATACCGTAGGAATTTTGAGTGTGCATTGTTCGTGAAGGAATCCCAGCAGATAAACCTCGTTTACACTACGGCTGGCGAGGGTGCCCTCCTGGTGTCAGGAACGAGAAGACGTATGAAAGTTAAAGTCTGAAAAACAGCGACCGATTGGTCGCGATGAAGCAAAGAGTTGATAATTCGCTATGTGTCAAAGACGTGTTCACAATGTTATGAAAGCGTATGATCTATGCGTTATACTAACAATTCGATGCAAGTTACAACAAACATGGTATACGTTCTTACAAAGAACAGAACGACCAATGAAAACTCGATGTTCAGTAAGTACTCTCCACGCGCTGATGCAGAAGAGAATGATTTTCGTTCTGGCCTCGCATTCGGGAGGACGGCGGTTCGAATCCCCGTCCGGGCATCCAGATTTGGGTTTTCGATGGTTTCCCAAATCACTCCAGGCAAATGCCGGGATGCTTCCTTCGAAAGGCCATGGCCGAATTCCTTCCCATTCCTTGCCCCCCCATCCTTTCCCGTCTCTAAAGACCTCGCTGTTAGAGAAAAATTAAGCAGATAAAAAAAAAAGAGAATCATTTTCTGATGCTTTGGGTGAGAGCACAATTCAGAAAGTAATGTGATCTTTAAAAGGTTAAGTGAACCATACTGAGACTAGAGATTTTAATTCTCGTGGTCCGGAAAGGAAACAGCTGTCCCAATCCACATTTTGTCTCGAGAGGGAAGTGAAAACTTTCGTTCTCGTTTCGGCGAAGGTTGAAGGTGCGACAGCTGGCTGTAGCTGAACTCGACAACAAGTAAAGCAGTAACTTCAGAAATCTGCCAGACTGTAGAATTATCGTTTGATAAATAGCACGAACTATCCGCGAAATCCTGAACATTTAACTCATATCTTATTACTCAATGTAAAGCCAATTCATATTATGTTTATTTCATTTACTAGTTTTATGTAATTTAATATTATTGAATGTCTCCGTTAATTATAAATGCATGGTGTTGATACGCTACTTTAATTGGAGTAAACATTTTTTTATGCTTAAAATTTCTTAACATTTTTATTTATGACCATTTCGATCATTGATAAAATAAAGTGATATACGTTTGTTGACGTCATAAAAGGGTACAATATTTCTATAAAATTTGGAAATGAGGGCACAATGAATGCACAATTACTTTGAAAAGAACTTTTATTTCGTAAAGCGCCTTACCATTAATAATATATAGTTCATAATTAAATGATTAAAATAAATATATATAAAATATAACGCAAAAGCTCATACGATTTGCTGTGGTTTGAGTAACCCTACATGTCGCGAATAGTTATTAGTTACTCCGCGATTCACTGAAAGTGGGTGGTGGAGGGTGCGTTGCACCTATCCTAATCGTTTACGCATCGGAAGGGATATACGGGATTCGGCAGGAGGTGCCCATGAACTATTTTGAAGGATCATCCCGGTATTCGCCTGAAGTGATCTAGGAAACCCGCGGCAACAGATCAGGATGGCCGGCGAGGTGTTTCGAGACATATTCCTGTCGGATTCTATGTTTTCCTGCTCGATAAATCCTTCCTATTCCATTCCCTAGTCGCTCATGGAAAAATTGAGTATAGAAAAGAATCGGTTTTGATCCTAATTTTCCTTATCTCATTTTGAGTCATTCTTAGATATGAATGTTTCAGGAAGTAATACTTTTTCAGCCTGATTCCTTCAACATCGCACTTACGCTTTCCCTCAGAAATCGGGAGGCTCTTCTTTGGAACGTCTCCAATGACACCTTCCCCATACAGAAGAACAATATTCTTAGTTAGTTGTAACCAATACTTTGTACGCAATTGATTTAACTTCCGGTGTAAACTGTTTTAAATCACAACCGAGAAATAGGTTATGACAATCTGTCAGAAAAAAACACACATTATTCAGTGTCAATAACATTAAAAGCATCTAAAATACAATATTTAGCCATCATTAACAAAATTTTACAGCAACAACGTTCATCGTTAAGGTAACGTTATGAGTTATGACATACCTCTCATATTTTTGCCCAGACCATAACTCTAACAAAATCTGTTTAATAATTTTTGCATGATTGTGGAACAAAGACATAAATGGACACGTTTCGCTAGAGATTTTATAGAGACAGAGATGAGTAGAGCTAAATTAGCCCCACCAACAAAGTTAAGCGTTTTGTAAGACCAATATGGCGAAATATCAACTTACTTCTTTCTATCCGTAATACATCGTGAACATTTATTTCCACCTGTATTTGATTAAATCAGCATGAAAAATTGTGGCTCCAGTTATTTTTGGGAGAAAGGACTCAACCTTTAATACATATTTAGCTCGAAAGATGTCTCAGACTCATATTCACCGACTAACTACCATTTTACAACGTATTCTAATACTGGACACCAAATTTGACGTTACAGGTATTTTGGGTAACACACACGAAACAATTTTTCTGATGATCGTGTTGTTGAAATGAATAACTGTTAACACCAGCTGTGAACTGCGAATCGTCATGATCAAATTTTCCACTGTATTACTCGTCACTGAACGTTCGTAGACGAGGATATTACTTAAACTTGGTGTTTACCTCTCTATATGTGTATAAGAATTTTTGTTTCCTGTCATTATTCTCTCCATTGTTTTGATGTAATCCTCCAATTATTATCTTGAGATAAACCCTTAAACTCAGCATACCTATTACAATCCACGACCTCAGTTATCTGCTTCATACAGTCAAATGTTTATCTTCCTACTTGTTGTGCCGTCGACTGTTCCCTACACTAACAAATTAGTAGACCTAGTATGTTTCAAAATGTGACCCAACATCCTGTCTCTTCTTTCTGTAAGACACGTCCACGATCTTCTGTCGCTCCTTTCTTTCAATCCAAGTTGGGTTCGAGTTTTATATTTATATGTAACTAGCCTCGTACCCGCGACTTCGTACGCGTGGATTAAGAATTTTTTTGCCAGAATTAAATATAAAAAGTTGTTGGTAACGAAGGATTGGTCCCAAACAATATCGAGTAGGCATAATATGACCTTCTACCGTAGAACCTACCTCTTGAAGAGAATCAATTTCCAACATATTTCTGTCACTATTCGATAAGATTTCAAAATTTCGTGACTACAACTGTTAATCATACTGAAAAAAATATCCTGTGCCCTTCATACAGCTTTCCTTATAAAATTCCATCACAACGATATAGCCATATAGTCGTCAAAATGTAACAAAAAGACAGAGACTTACTTCCGTATTTATATTAGTATTACTGTGGTTCACAATCACACACTGACTGCGAACAACACCTGAGGGATCATTATAACGTAAAAAAGTGTACACCTACAAAATTGCAAGACTCCTCGCATAGCACCCCTAACTTTATAATATATACAGTTTAACATTCAATCCAAATAATCTACGGCCCAGGCCTGACTCTTACGATGAAAAACAATTTTTAAAAATCTTAGCCTTTACGGAGATTTGAACCAGCTGCCAGTTCACTACACGGAAACACGGTCTGGAGACGTCCACATCCAACGTGTCTGTATATCGCCGTATTTCGAAGTTATGACACAACATGTGTTATTTATACAGATAATTTTTCAACCAAATGTAGACAGTATTTTTCTCCTTGTTTCAAAGGATAAGTGTGCATAGTTTCATCGAGATCGGATGAAAACTGTGGATTTGTATGAAGAACAAACAAACCAATAAACAAACCAACCAACAAACAAACATACATTCATCTTTATTTATATATAATTTTTCTCGTACCTCTAAAGCATCGCATTTAAATTGCTTCATTTCCCTTCTATTTGGCGCATCCTAGTCCAAGCTTCACGTCCGTAGTGCCGTGGTCCATACATGCTACTTTAGAAAATACTTTCTATATCCTATTCCTAAGTCGATATTTTAAAGTAAAGAGTTCCCCTTTTTTCAAGTGCCATTCTGCTTTTGACAGCGTTCTTGCTTGGAATATCAGTTGCAAGTTTCCTGTCTAACTACCAAAACTCATACACTTCTACCTGTATTTCATCCGATCGTATTTTTATGTTTAATTACTGGTATCTTATTCGTTTCTGAAACGTTTAATCACTTTTGCTTGTTTTGGTTTGTTTATTTCAAATCCTTCACGTCATTCAGTAATTTAACCATTTTTCTTTTGTTAGGTCTTTACGCCTCTTTGACGTTATGGGAAAGGACTGGGATCAAGGAACTGAAAAGAATTCAGCCATATGCATTTAAAGAACCATTCCAGCAGTCACCTGAAATGATTTCAGAAAACCTTGGAAAGTCGAAATCTAGATGACTGGATAGGGGTTTGACCCCATGCCGTCTCCGTTGCGAGGACAGAACTTAAGGGATCATCCTGCAAGTGCGGTTTTGTCAAGATCTTCAATTGAATCAATACTCTGTCGGCTAAAAGTTAATGTTATCATCAAATCACAGCATCCTGACAGTTTGTTCCTAAACGCATACGCCACATTAAAGTTTTTCTTTTACTTTCTTGATTCCTTGAATAGGAGTAGGGACAGATTTCATCTTACCCGACACTCTTCTCAAGTGATGCTAGTAATTTATTACCTCACAGTGTAGTAATGTTTGTAACACGATCAATAATGATTATAGTAATAATTTGTTCAACGAATAAACGTTGGTTTATAATTTGGGGAGGGGGGGGGGGAGCGGCAGTGATCCCAGAGTTTGCCTACAGGGTATAGAAAAACCGCCCAAAAAAGGTAATCAGGACATATAATACATCGCTGGCAAAGTCTGCATTGGCACTTAATTCAGCTCTTCCTTTCCAGGATGGCTGCGCTTTAACGCCCTGGTACGTATTGGCATGTTTTATGACTAACTAATAGTATCAGAAGCTCTATTCGCGTAAACCATCCATGTTATCCTTCTTAGTGTACGACACTAATGCAGGTTGCCGTTGTTGTGTGTATGAAATAATAAAACAATAATCATAACCGTTCAGTATGGATCAGATTTATTTACAATTAATCCAATTCGGTTTAAACTGTAAATTATACTGCTAATCGCGAAATTTTATCGTAATGAAATCGCATTATTGTAATTCATTTCCGTTGTTTTAGTTGTAAACAATAAAAAATCAACACTTCTGTTCCAATGATTGCTGTGTTAACGGTCGTTATTTCATTGAGGCTTGCATTAATGTAAATTTTCGGGTGTTATTGTTAAAATTTAACACAGTACAAAAGAATCCGTTTTATTCACTAAAAATGCCTATAAATTGGATTATGGCTGCCTGTTACACATGACTAAGCGGAATTTAGGTTAATACGACGAATTAATTTATGGTATTCACGAAATTTTCGAGAAGTATGACTATCAAAAAGTCGATGAGAATTTTCAGCAACGCTTTCTGACTACTGACGTAGGTATCTCAATCAACTCAAGTGTAGTGATATACTTAACTCTAGTCTCTGTGGGCTCAATGTAGAAATAGGGTGAGCGTTTCTGTCAAGTGTTATTTATATGTGTCCATGGTTGAGGATTCTGTTAAATGTAGTATGATGTTTACGCGTTGTACGTACGAAGATGAAGAAAAGATGATGTCGCAACGTGGTATCACCTCATTTGGACTTAGTCTTCCGAACTCTATCATGGAAAAACTCAATTTTTACGCAATGATATGGAGAGTATGAAACGTATATCACTACTACCTCTTTTCTCATGCAACCCTAGTATTGAATGATGAAAATTTCTTCGATTTACTAATGCTCGAACCACATAATTTTGATTACAGTGGGAACCACTTTAACAGCGTTTATAACATGGAGTTCCACCGGTGTCTGTTGAAAGAGTAGGACGGCACCGGGTTCCACCTGCTTTCTTCATCAATTTTTAACTTAACTAGTGTAAACATAATGGTGAGGTGTGAGAATTGAAATTTTATCGGCGTGTATTTTATATAGAAATCTTTGGGTGTATGGTAGCAATCTTGTTTTAAAAAGTCAAAGTTCCGATTGATTCCTCGGCAATCATAAACATGTTATGGCTATCTGGATGTTTCAGCAAAGTGTCAATTACTGTAGTTAGAAAGAAAAATTCGACGGTAGGCCAGCGAAGACTAATACGTATTTTGGTGATGTTTTGAATCGTTGCAAGTTGTCTAGGATGAGCCGTGATGGTGACACGGGGTTAGTTGGTTCGATCGCTAATGGTGAATGGAATTTTCATCGTCAGTACGGCCGGCGAAGGAGAGATGGTAGAGCACAGTTCCTAATCACAAGATTGTGCACCAAACTATTAGGTTAAATCCTCAACCTCTCCGCAGTGCGTATGGAGGAGGGCTTACGATACACTTGATAATAATTCGCCCGTCGGATGGGAATGTTAAGTGTTTCGGAAGAGTAGGCCTGACTGGGCCGGCACTAGGTTTAACCCTCTATCTTTTTTCATCTACAACACAAACGACATTCTACAATGAACTCACTTACAATAACACTTGCTATAGCTCTGGACAGATGAATTGGCGGGTCAGTGTGAACGCGCTGTTGCCGTACTTGAGGACAAACTCGCGATGCGCTCTCTTTCTATCACCTGAAAATTGCAACGCTGTGCGGCCTGTGTTGCCTAGTCCAAGCGGCAACCCACCCCCAAACCTAAAACCTCCCTTTCAACATACAAAAAATGTGTGAACCTGTGAATCGGAGTTAGAAAGTGTGTCAGTGTGAGGGTGAGCTTGCTCGAGAGAGGATATTTTGATTTTAGCGTTTTGCGATTTTTGCTTGTGATTTAAATAACTCGTTTTAGTTATTTATTAATTACAGTAATTTAGTGTCCTAATTTTACCGAAAAAAAGTGCAGTAACTTATAATTACGGTAATTTAGCAAGAGAATCGTGTTACTAAAAATGGATACTCAGGAAGAGACTTATTCTCCTACTCCAGGTGTTTCCGGACTAACGACTCCAACAAGACAGCAGAACCACCGCGGCTGAAGAAGACAACAGAGTTTCGCCGGCAGAGTAAATCTATCATTCACAATGTATATAAATATTTCAAACTTCTTGTGGACAATGATG
The DNA here is from genome assembly GCA_031002005.1 of Vandiemenella viatica. Classification (NCBI taxonomy): domain Eukaryota; kingdom Metazoa; phylum Arthropoda; class Insecta; order Orthoptera; family Morabidae; genus Vandiemenella; species Vandiemenella viatica. The sequence continues at coordinate 142,495,573 of JARYHS010013631.1, read as the reverse complement.
GTGAAATTTTGTCTTCTACATGTACGCTGGTAAGAAAAGACTTGAAAAATATGGACCTACTTGATATTGATGAAATAAAAAACTGTAGTGATTTGTTACCACAAAAACAACCAGATTGCGAAGAAATTTAGGGAATGAACAGGCTATTTGCGCTGCAGCTTGTGGCGTCAGTTTGAGAACTGTCCAGCGAGTGTGTCGTGAGGGAAAATCACCTACGTTTGTTTCTCCAAAGAAAATGTAAACAATACAGCACTATAACAAAGCTTAACGACTTTGACAGGGACATTGTCAGGAGGACAGTACACGAAGTTTACGACCGTGGTGAGTACCCTACCTAAGAAAAATTAAGAAAAATATTAATAGAGAAGATAAATTTTACAGGATCTGTGAGACACATATTGAACAATATAGGGTTTAAATACAGGCGTTTTTCAGTGCAGAAGATAAAGTATAATTTTGATTTTAGTTGTAAATAAAATTTAATACGTGCTTAGCCACAAATAAAATAAGAAGAGTAATTCAATACGTTTTCTTAGTTTCTCGAGAAAGTATTCTTCAGTTATATTAAATGCATTTACACGAACATAACTTTCTTAACGAAATGACATAAATCAATATTTTATCACAAAATTGTGATTATAAATTATTTAAAACACAGTATAAACTATTACTTCAAGTAAAAAGGGTAATACAACTGTTAAGTGCGTGGTTTGGCAACGGCGCATTCTAGGAGACCCGCCAATTGATCTGGCCAGCACTATAACACTGTCACACTACTGAAGGCAACGGGAAACCAGCCGTGTTCATCATCGCCGGAACGTTACAGTGGAAGGGTAAACATCCCCGTGATGACCGCCTACACACGGACACGGTTACGGCACTCATAAAAGAAGTAAGATAATCCAGGATATCGTCGATAAACAAAATTCTGCTTTATTGTGGTGAAACATAAAAAAGTAACATGTTATCTTGATTGTCCGGATCGCGTCAATTTATCGAAACCTAACGTTTCGGCCATAATTCTGTGGCTTTCTTCAGGAGACTGAATTGACACTGTTGCACCCCGATAACCAAAATAACACGACTGAGGAAGTCTGCGTAGCCAAAGAACAATATGTTCAAAACTGTTACAATTTTTTACTTTTATCTTTTGCGATATACCCCTATATAACTCAATCTCCAACAGAAGGTTTACGATTGGCACAATTCGCTGAACGCGAGGTATTAATAAGTGGGAACTCAGTTGGAGACGGTTGTCTCGTGCCCGGACGCTCGATGGACATTTACAAAATGTATTCATGGTGTTGGGATCGATACGAGAACCGCTGGCGGTACTGAGAGAGCAAACAGCACTGTCCAAACAGTGACGCGTAATCGCCTGCCCAATCCTCACCGGGCACAGAGAGGCAGCCGCACGCCGCGCAACCCGTGCAAAGTAATATGTCCACTGTGCTCTGCGCTCACTACTGTCTAAGACACGACTTCATACAAGTGGACCTGGTCTATTGGCAACACAATAAAACTAAGTGCAGTATAGAGAAATAAATAAATAACTATAATCCGTATTTTTTAAACAGTTTTAGGAATATTATAATTGCGAAATGCTTGATGGATGATGTTTTCTACTCAATTACGGCGTAACGGCTCAATCGATTGGAATGATATTTGTTAACGATTTAAAATATAGTATTTATTAGCGTAAAAGAAACTTTTACATCCAAGAATAAATGAATAGTTCTTTTGGGAATGACCGAGCGTGGTGGTGTAACGGTTAGCGTTCTGGCCTCGCATTCGGGAGGACGGCGGTTCGAATCCCCGTCCGGGCATCCAGATTTGGGTTTTCCATGGTTTCCCAAATCACTTCACGCAAATGCCGGGATGCTTCCTTCAAAGGGCCATGGCCGAATACCTTCCCATTCCTTGTCCCGCATCCTTTCCTGTCTCTAAAGACCTCGCTGTTAAGAGACGATATGCAGTAAAAAAAATTAAAAAAAATAGGAATGCCAATGCAACGAGAATTAAACAAAAGACGAACAAAGCAGATATTATATTAGTCACAATGCGTACACAGCGAACAAATGAAACACAAGAATAAGGAAGTCAGCTGTGTATCAAAAGACTGCGCTTTGATGCTTTCGTAGAAAAGGAGAAGTTGAGATTCACTCTGCAACCGATAACTTTGTGAACTGAGGAGTATAGAAGTGGATGTAAAGCTAACAATAAGAACAATAAGACCTGTTCTTGTTACATCATAGTGCCATCAGTTAAAAGAAGACTAAAGTCAGATATGAAAAGTGATAGGAAACTTCGTTTTTCTATAGTTTTCACTAGACTAAAGGCCAAGTTTTGTTTATGATACTGTATGATTTTATTAGACCCTGTTATAACATGTTCTAAAAGATTACTGGCCTTCTAAAAAAACCACCTTGTGACCTTTATTCCTAACCTCTTTATATTATTTCTGCTATTGATTAATTATTTTATTGTTACTACTATGTGTTTACTATTGTTTTAAATGTAATTTATGTGAATATTTGTAATTAAATGTAATAGGGTTTCCACAGATAGTAGTACGTACAGCGAGTGGGGTACTATAGTATCTTAGTTTGTAAGCATAGATAAAGATTATCTTTGGCAGAGGAGAGCGTGTGCTAGCGTTTGCATGGTAAGACTCGCGACCGGGCTCCGCGATTGATTATTAAATACTACAGTTAGTAAATTTTGTGGCGAATAGTGTAAATTGTAATTGTATAAAGACGTTGTTGCTTTTAAAAGCATTAAATCTAACTTGAATGTGAACCGAGCTGGGTGTTTTTCTTTAAAGGTAATACAAGAAATTTTTCTGATTACCTCGTGGGCATATGTGCCGATATGATGGTAATTAACAATAATTAAAAAGAACTGTCGGCTTGCAGTGTCCTCTTCTAATGATTATTAATTTGGTTTAACTGTATGAGCGCAATAAGAAATTTAATTGTACTAAGATGAATAAAAAATAGCAATTCCGTTACGCCTAATATTTTTCGCGGAATATGTAAATAAATCGTTCACCGTACGTTCAAAAAATATTTTTATTTTTAAAAAGATTCCGATTTCCTGCTTACACAAAACTAATGAATGTACTACATTACCCAATTTTACTGTCTTAGACTGCGTATATGTGGTCTAACAATCGCACTCATTCGTATATTATACGAAAAAATTTAAATACCCCTTGCTGCTATCCTTCTGATTACTCTGGTTCCTTTGACTACATTGTAATACAGATCCTGGTAGAGTCTGACCCTAATTATACTATTTGATACAATATTTATTAACGATACACAAGAATACATGCATATCATTCATTTGCCTTTCCGGTATTTACATCATAACCTCATGAGATATATAAGGTAATTTTACGTAGCTCAGAAGTGCCAGTAACTTCAATTTACTATCGGCTTTAATTAAGTTCATTTAAGGATTTTTTTTTTTTTTTGTTTTTGTAATCAAGAAAGTGTGTGAGATTCTTGAGATGGTGGCCATAGTTGTTGTCTAGACACGTTGTATCAGCAAGCGCAATGTTTTTTTTTGGTGATAATTAGCTGTCTGAGTGACTTCTTCCACGCCGAAGTTTAGTGTTATGATGTTAATTTACACATAAATAAAAGAAAAAATGTTAACTAGTGTAATAACTGTTTGTTTCTGTTTCTTGGATCTTCTCCGTTTAGGCTGTATTCAAATGTTTTAAACACGTGTGTGCACATCATGTGTTTCTACCATACCTTGAAACTGCCACTAATTGGGAAGATTTTATCGTCATGGTTAACAAACAAGCACACTTCGGTGTTTTTCACGAAGTTTCTCTGTGATTAATAGTAGAAATGGTGATGTCTGGCGCGTGTTCAAACAGACTGGTTTATTTGCGTGTATCTAAACTATTATACAAAAACTTAATTGAATTACAACTTCGATCTGTTATCGTCTGTACGATTTGAGCATCACTGTTATAGAGCTACTCATGGAAAACTGTGAGAAGGCTTGCACCAGACAGTATCAAATGGATTGTTCTATTACGGAATAATTGAACTATCCGATCTTTTTTTATTTCTAAGCGCATCGTTGTCACATTAAGAAATAATATAAGCAATCACTATGTACAGTTTTGATAAAATTGCTGGGATCTCCTTGATCCGTACACACACATACAGAAATTGTAAAATTTTCGATTTTGGCCTCTGTGTCATATACGAAAAATGTTACTAACCGAAATAAAAAGTATTCCACATGACAGCTAACGACGTAAGCTATTATTTATTTCAAATTTGATGAAATCATGGTTTAGTTTTTGCATGAGGCGTCTACACACAAAGATTAAATTTTGCATTCGGTGTCACAGAGAACTCTGCTACTGATCTAGATAAAAAGTATGATGTATATTAACTGATGACATAATTTATAATTATGCGAGATGGCTGGAGGGATAGACAAAAGTTCCAAAATTTTCAGTTTTGGCCTCTGTAGCATCAGAAAGTATGTTACCAACCTGAATAAAACGTATCCTTTATGTTATCCAGTTACATATGCTATCAGTATGTGTAGTTTCGTTAAAATCTACTTTAATTTTTGCGTGATACGCCGACAGAGAGACAAAACTTCAAAATTTACGGTTTTTTTGTTTTGGTTTGGCCTATATATCAGCAAGAGGTATATTATTAATTTGGATAAAAAGTATCCCGTAACCTAATAGGTGACATACGATATCACTAAGTGCAGTTTAGTTAAACTCTGTCCATTAAGTGATGCCTGAACATATAGATATACAGACAAATAGACAAAAATAGAAAATTTTACGATTTTGGTATATCTGTCATCCTCAGGTGCACACACACATACACATACACACACACACACACATTTTTTACAGTTTTATAGTATGTATTGATTTATAGGTGGAATTATTTCTATAAAAAAAGGGTTAACGTATTGTACCTCGAAAAACACAATCATTGTTACTCCCGGGAGGTGGCTGATATTTTATTTTCTTAGGTTGTTCCTTCTCTACGAATTCAGACAGCAAGACCTTCCGACAATTGGCTAAGGTGATCGTAATAATAAAATACCTTCGTGTAGTCTGAACAATTCACTGTCAGAGATTCAACTCATCACGCATTCGGATACTCCCGTGGATGGGCTGGATTTCTATCTACGGTGACTTCATTACATGCTACAATGGAGGTGTGGTATGACATTGTTCACGTCTACATCTACATCCCTACCCTTCAATTTACTTTGCTGCAAAAATAACTCAATGCATTCCAACAGCGAAGCACGATGGAAGAAATAATTCGAATAAGCAACAGAACGGCACCCAGCTGATCTAATTTTATCTCTACTGATATTCCATCACACATAGTTTGGTGGACGCAGTATTTTATGGCAGTAATAAATGAAAAGTATGTTCACTTATTCGCCAGTTCTTTCAAATGAAACCTAAATCGTCAGTCTGCCAAACAACTCCAATTCAATCTAGGTATCAAATCTGTAACGCTTTAGTAAGAGCTATTGGAAGTGGTCACAAATCCAGTGGATCTTCTCTGTACTTTCAATCAAACCCTTACGATATGGATCCCAAACGGTGCTACAGAAGTCCAAATGTGGACCAACGACAGTTTTTGTTATGCTATCTTGTTTGTATAAACGCTACAATCCTTCAAAATTCAACCTACCAATCGCAATTTATAGTTAGCTCTACCAACGATGAAAGTTATGAAAAGGTTGTATTTCATGCTGCTTTGTACTTTTCCTCCCAAATGCTTAAGGATACCAACCATGTGAATACATAAACTATTTACTTTATGTCCGCGAACAAACGGAATAGTTATACACATCGAATTGTAGTTTGCCACTGAATGTACTCCTTACTTTCCTATAGATCACTGCATCATCATCGAACTCTCTCAGACTGCTATTGACGTTCAATCCGAGATCTTTTATAAAAATGAAGAAGGGAAGTGGTGCTATTACACTTCCCTGAGGGACGCCTAATGTTGCGTCTAGATTAGTAGAGGCTTTCCATCAACGATAACGTAATGCAAACAACCATTTAAAACATCTCTCATCCATTATCAAATTATATCCGGTTTACCGTACTCTCGAATTTTCGCTAAAAGGCGGCTGTGTAGAAGTGCGTTTGAAACAAATATCTGTATGATCCATGTAACCTCTAAATTTCCTGAGTTTAAATGCAAGAATTGTTTAACTACATTTGAGGATTCGTACAGATATGTTTAGATCCCAATTCAACTAATCACAATGCAAATAGGAAGCATTAAAAATCTAACGCATAGTCAAAACTTGAAAATTTGCAATACAATTCCATATAAGAAAGAAAACATCCAAATCATGCACAAATGCATTAAGGTTTTTCTAGTAGTCATCTTCAACAAAAAAGTGGGGGTTGAATAGTAATCAGAGCTGCTACCTCAAGTGTTAATGTGGATAGGTTTTTATTTAGCCAACAACCACTAAAAAAAAATTAACGCTGTACTTAGGATCAATTGCATGTCTTGGTTTGATGTTTTCACTTCCAAAGTATCGTACATTTCCCAAATTTTCCTCCATTGGTTTTCCGTCGTAATGGATTTGATAGGAAAAAGTATTAGTTTGCCTCAAGTCACACAACAAACAAATGGCGTACGTTCGCTAAGGTAGTTCACTGTTAATAAATTCGCCGTTTCGATCCCGACCTGTCGCATGCTTTCCCCGCATCATGCTTGATGTGGATAAAAATGCCGCTTATTATACTCGTACCTTTTTATCTTTCTCTGCTGAACGTTGACTACCCCTTTGTCCTCCGTTCCGTATTATTTGAGAACGGGTTGTTTCAAACTGGGTAGTTTTCACATTGTTCATAGTTCTAGGATGCTATCCAGTGCCAAATTTGGAAGATATTCACATCAAAATGAGCTGCGTCAACATTATGATGCTATAACGAAATGTTAAAACGTGGTAGAAACTCGTAGCGCGGTGTGTGATGGATTCCGTTGTGGCGGTCAGAACGCGTGACCTTTGGGCGCCGTTGCCCTGGCGACGCCGGTGTTGTGCGTCCCATGATGCAACGCGCGCACCCCTATAAGCGTAGCGTCGCGCTGCCCCCGGCCAGTGCGCGACCCGCAACCCGCGCAGCAACGCGTAGTGCTTTCTCTTGCAGGTGGACGAACCGCCGGGAGCTATGAAGCATTCTTACCGTCAACTGCTCTATGTGGCCTGGCTGGTCTGCTACGGTAAGGCTGCGCGTTCTGTAGGTGTGGCGCAAAGCGGAAGACTACTAACTTGCTATTTAAACACAAATATCCACATGGGTGCAGTGCATAGTTTTAGTACTTGTTTTAGCGATATAAAGACTCCAGAAGTTGAACTTCTGATGGTTACTTAATATTTCGCAATTAAAAATAACAATCGCATAAAATTATGATTAAATATTTATTAACGTTGATTGCGTTTTTCATGTTATCATTTACAATGTGAATTCAATGATATATGCCAGATGCCAACGAGTATATTTTTCGGAATGTAATCGTGATGGTAAAATCCGACAGGAGTAGCTTTCGATGAAGGTCTCCGGCCATCCTAAACTGGGTTTTCCATGGTTTTCCCAGATCACTCCACGCGAATGCTGGATGGTTCCTCACAATAGATCATGGGCGCCTCCTGCCATATCCCGTATATTCCTTCCAAACTATTACCCTTTCGGATAGGTGCAATGCACCCTCTGTCACACACTTTTAGTGAATCGCTGAGTAATAGTATTAGTAATAGTATACTTCAGTGATATGAATGTTGAACAAATTTCAACTACTGCATACATGATTCGCTTATACCGCTAATGACATGAACATTTCTTATTACGAAGACAATACTGGTGAAGAAAAGATTTCCGTGTTCAGGTTCATATATATTAATGTTACTAGTTTCTCAACATTACTGTTTCAAAATCAATAACATACTACTGTTTGTTTAATGTGAATCATTTGCATCAAACTGCTGAAGATAGTGTTTTAATGTTTTATAGCTAGTGAAAAAAATATGTCTTCATTACAACAACTACATTTCCATTTTATGAAGTTTATAAAAACTCCGACACTATCCGTAATACCGTTACGTAACGAATCTCTGTAGGAACTACCTGTGCCAGAAATTGGTGAACGAAGACAATAATACTTCCGTAATCATCAGTGATAAAAGTGATAATGTTGCATCCATTTTTGAATATCGATAGAAGTTAGTTTCAAATTTGTAATTGTTCTATGCTAGTCAGCGTCATGCTACGAAAATTAATAATTAACTCTTTTGTTATAAAGACTTATTATTACAAACCATAGCAAATAATAAGTAAGATCTATAACTTGGCATATTGTAGTCTGAACGTAAATCTTCAATCTGCATTGTTATTTCTACCAAAAGTTGTAAGAAATCATTTAATGATCGCAAATATGGCAAAGTTGTGACCTCCAGTGAAAACTCAAATGCATCATATAGCGAATATTAAAATGATAATCAGATCACAACGTTTTATTGCATTCTAATATATTATCACCTTCTAAATGAAACAAGTTTTGGATGAACTGTAGGTAGTGAATCAGCAACATCGATTTCATTGCTTTGATTCAGTTTTGTCGCCTGAAACGATATTTGCTTCGTAACCATCCAGCGAGTAAGAGCAAAGCAAACAACGCGGTTTACAGAAACGTGATGTTATCAGCTTGATAGTATTTGTTTTTCCAGCGTTTGCTTCGTAATTGTGACAAATAGTAATTACCTTTCACGGTTCCTCGGGTAATTACCTTTTCGTCTGTGCGCTCTCGTTTAATTGGATTGAAGTAATGGTTTCTGCTATTTATTTCATGGGAAATCGATACATAACTGATATCAGCTATTTAATAACTTCATTTAATTACGAATATTCAAATGGAATAGCTAGTTCTGTTGAAACAGCGCAACAGGTCTCATGGTAAATTTAAAATACATTAATGCATCCTAAGTACAGTTGTTTCAAACGCAAATTAGGCATATAAGATTTAACAAAAAACAACTTTACAAGGAACTATCCAGATAAAAGTAGATTAACAATTCAGAATAAAAAAACTGGTTAAATTTTTATATCGTCACAGAGCATTAAATGCTCGTATAGTCGTAGTATCGAACTGCATAGGTAGTTCTATTACAAAAATTTTGTTCTTGTGAAAAACCGTAAGAGGATAGTATGATATCTGTTTCATTCAAGTTACTTTAGAATTCATGCGTGGTTACAACTTGCCAATGAAGTAGCTATGTGTAACGTAACTCTTAATGAACATCGTATAACGTTCAGAAGGGATATAAAATTCTGAAAATGCATTCTGTGTACCAAAAATAAGAAACGTGATACCTAACGTTATGCTTGTTTTATAAATTGAAAAAAAAATCATCATTAAGTAGGGTTCAGCTCGATGCTTATAGAATCTTTAAAACATCGTCCATAAATCCTTCACAAAAGAACTACTCAACCGCGAGCCTGTTACACGTTAATATTAATTTGTCATTGCGTTTAAACTGTTTATCACATTCACGGTGTACCGTGGGAACACGTAGCGTGTTCAGCTGCTTATCGGCTTCCCATATCCACACAAATTCTCTCTTGTTCCTCCCTATGGAAGAGAATTTCGGAGCCTGGTCCGGACTGGCGTATGTTGTTAGAATCAACAGGCCTTTAGCGCCGGTCGTTCTCGTAACAGAATTACAAAGCACAAATGTTTGTGGACTAGCAGTACCCACAGCATGAACACTAAAATTTACGACATGAGTCCTGAACACAAAGTCAAACCACTGATGCTACCTTCTGACAAGTGAAGCAATGTTTGATTAAAAACAGGAGTTACAATCAGATGTCATTACTTATGCATAATACTAGAACTATAGAAAAACTTCTGATTTGGCCTCACGGATTAGTGGTATTATCCGATCATACAGATTTCTATTCCCCAAAGTAACTCAGGGGATTTTTAATATTTCATTTACACCATTTTCTAAAGGCTTAAGCAGGTTTCGCAGTAGACATTGTGATGTTGCCAAATTCTTCACGAGATATGACGCTACGTCTATTATGGCGTTTATACTTAGAAGGAATATTACAACTGAAGAAGAAATGAGACAACGGTTGAAACGGGGAAAGAAAGGGGGAAAATAATGGATGGAGCGTAATACCCGAGGAAGCATTCGGCTTTACGCCATTTGCTGCACCAATTTCTCCAGCAAACAGAGTAAATTATGTGAGATAGTCATAATTAAAGAATTAAAAATAGTCCTGAAAATTTTTAACGGTTATATTAATAAACTTAGTGGAGGATGAAGCTAATGTCTAACTAATTTCTACTGAGATAATTAATAGTTTATACTTTTTTAATCCTGACCTTACTGTTTTAAAAACTTTCCTAATATTAGTTTCGCAGGATTTCATAGTTAAATTGATTAGTTACGTACATATATCAGGAATCTTTTAGTCTAATAATGTAAATTGATTTCCTAAATACACAGTATACAATAAAGAATTTGAATGTGTTAGTTATACAGTATGCATGTGCTACATAACTATGAGGAATAAGTATATTCAAAGCTGCCTGACTTATGTGGCTATATTGGTTTTAGGGTTTCCGAAGTTACCAACGGCAAATAAGTTTCGTCGTTGTTATTTTTATAAAATAAAAGAAATATATATTTATTTTTTATTGCTCTATTACAGGAACGGAAAAACTGTCCTATAAAGAATATAAATTTTAGTAGCATTGGCGATGCAAGTAGAATCAATAGATTTACTTCCTTGATCCTTTGGTCTATGACTGGCTATGAGAAAGATATCTTTTCGTGCTTTGTTTAATGTATTAAAATGTTTGGATTTTATTTTTATCCATGATTTATACAACCTTCTTGGGATAAACAATAAAAAGTTTAGTCCTTTCTTTATTTCCAAAATTACTGAGCTGACGATTGGTTAAAAATTTACAATGATTTGGAACATCCTAAGTTTACAGGAAAAGTGTAGTGATCTTTCTGGAATTTCTGGGCTTAAAAAAACTAAATATGTGATCTTGGTGTATATATACATATATATGAGAGAGAGAGAGAGAGGGGGGGGGGGGAGGAGGGATAAAATTTAAAATTTTATGAATCGGAAAAAAGAGTTTCGTGAAAATATCTTCTTTTAAATTTTCAAAATTTCGACATGTAACAGATTTTTAACTTATTTTTTGTGTTTGATTGTATACATCATCAATTAAAAATTAAAAAACTAAAACTAATAATAATTTTTATTGAATTAACCTTTTGGCATGTATTTAATTTAATACGCCTTTTGCGTAACAGTACGTAAGAGAACTTGCACCCAACAGTACTAGTTTACAGATTATTTGGATTCTAAGCAAGATACACATGAGTTATATTCATCATATATTTACATGTACGTTGCATCAAACAGAAGTTTAAGCACTATGTACAGCCACTTATTAGGTTTAGACCACACGGCAGTACGTAAAGAAAACGAGCCAGAATCCAAGGGACACTGTAATTCAGCTCAATGAATGTATTCATGTTAAGGGTAATCATCTGGGACACTCAAATAAATACTCGTGTGGTAAGAATCGTTGCTAATAAAGTTTGTAGTATTGTTATTATACTATTCTATTAGTTCAACTACTTTTCATTTTATTTCTACAAGTATTTACAACAGCAGTGGTGTTCATTTGTCGGTATTTTGGATTGCAGGTACGGTTTTTTTTTTTTTTTTTTAACTAGAGCAAATGAATCCATTGGCCTGACACGCTCTGATATTTTCTTTGGTGACTGACTTTTTAATCCATGAAATCACAGAGTCAGTCTTTACCTGCGGATTATCCTTCGTGATGACATATTCTGTTTTTAGTCTGTGAATTAAGTTATAATTGAAATTCGTTAGTTGCTCCTTGTGTTTCCAGAGTTAAAGATTTAAGCAGATTGTGATTAGTCACCCATCAGAAGTAATGTTTCACTCCATATGAGGCGTTTAGTTTAACTGTTTAACCTTTACTCCCAACAACCTTTGACCGAAAATTAAACGTATTTAACTAAATAGTTTTGTATTCTCTAAAAAATGTTTGCATCTTTAAATAACACTGCTATGAAATGTGGCTATTCGGTTGCCTGGTAAAAAAGTTGAAGTATCTAAATTAGGCATTATTTTACAAATAGAAATTGCCATTCTATTATTCATGTAATTTACTCTTTGATATTAAGTTGTCATTAGAATATGAAAATCAACAGCAACATTATATCTGCGACTGTCATTACGCAGAACCATGGAAAATTCTGGGAATAGTTTCGTGAGGATACCATTTCCTGGCAGTGGTTTTTAATCCACATGTGACTTAAAGCACCTGAATGGAAAATGTAAAGTTGGATCAAATGTGCATATCTCCCAGCTGTGAGGTCTTTCAGTTCACAATAAATCATTTTCATGTTTTTTTTCTTACGTTTTATGCCTCATCGCCGTAGAGGTAATTAGAGTCGCGAGAAAACTGGGGACAAGGAACGAGAAGAAATTCGGCCATTGCCATTTTGAAGTAATTCGGGAAACCACGGAAAATCCAAATCTGGATTTATGGTAGAGGATGCGAACCCACGTCCTCCTTGCCAGAGTGTTACCACTCATCTATCATGGTTGGTATGTTCTGTTCGCTCTACCATAAGTGTATAAAAGTTACAATTTTTCGCTTGAGAAAATATGGGTCAGAGGTTACATATTCTTTAAAACTATAAGCATATCAGCATATTTGATTAAGAAAAATTTTCCGACTATTTTGGGACCTAGTGAGTCAACGTCAGGAATCGCTGCTTTTCCCACTCACTGGGACAGCAATCGCGAGGGTTCTCTGGGGATGTATTACCTCGACAAGGTTGGCCAGCCTGTTACACAGTAGAACGGTCGCAGTGTCTTCCGGTGCCGCAGTTCATCGTAGTCTCGGAGACAGCAGGCATCTGTCTGCGTCCCCACCAGAACGCACATCCATCTTTCCTGCACATCCAGACGGGGTGCGGGGAGAAGCAAGGTTTGGAGGGGGGAATGACGCTCCCCTACCAGCTTGCTACCCACTTGAAGCATTCCTCTTCTTGCTACAGTTGGCTTTCACTGTGTGTTGTACTAAATTCAAAGTTTGCTACATTTCGCATACGGGTTACAGCACTTCGCTAACAGCGGGTAATTCCGTGCAATTTTTTTTTTTTATGTTTCTTTCGAATTTTCTTGGACGAGCGATGATACTATATTGCATTTGTACAGTAAATAATATTGTCCAAGTTATTCCCGTAAATAAATGAAAATTATTAAAAAATTTAATCACACTTCGCTAACTTATTGAGTATTGCATGTAGGTTAAGTGTGTATTTGTATTTAGAACTTTTATATCGGAAAACATCTGGTACAAAATTATCTGATAACAGTTCGTAATGTTAGTTTTCGCTAGTAACTAGCTTTTAAAGCCGACAAAAATAACGGGTTAAACGCAAGTTTTCTACCAAGCGTGGTGGTGTAACGGCTAGCGTTCTGGCCTCGCATTCGGGAGGACGGCGGTTCGAATCCCCGTCCGGCCATCCAGATTTGGGTTTTCCATGGTTTCCCAAATCACTCCAGGTAAATGCCGGGATGCTTCCTTAAAAAGGCCATGGCCTAATTCCTTCCTATTCCTTGCCCCCCCCCAATCCTTTCCCGTCTCTAAAAGACCTCGCTGTTAGAGAGACATTAAGCAGATAAAAAAAAGCAAGTTTTCTGCCTCATAACTAACAAATACCAGCTTAAAATATGGGTGGATGTATCAGCGTGCAAATATTTCGTTAATAACTAGCTACTAAGCCCGTATAAATGACGGGTTGAACACGGATTCCTGGATCATAACTTAAATTATTTTTAAAAGCTAAAATAACACATTCCGTCTGTTCTAAAGACTAATGAAATTATTTTGTATGAAAATGAAAGCGATTAGGGAATATGATAAAATCCTCAACATTGAAAGAATATAAATAAACACAAAGTAATTAATAATAAAAGGCAAATAAAAGTACTGGTGCATGTCTCTCTGTTTAATAATGGCCACTCCTCTGGATGTAAATATCTTCTCTGACGTCGCCACGTGATTATCAACGTTCTACGCATGCGCGGAACATTACGGCGTAACGTTAACAAACGTCTGCCTACCACGGCCAAAGCTGTTTCGCTTAAAAAAAGCAGTTAAAAATACTGGCGCATGTCTCACTGTGTAATAATGCTGACTCCTCTGGATGTAAATATCTTGTCTAACATCGTCACGTGATTATCAACCTTCTAAGCATGCGCAGAACGTTGCAGTTCATGCGCAATGATCCCGTAACTCGCAACTTGTAACACATAACGCTAACAAATTTCTCCTTATAGTGGCCAAAGAAGTTAAGCTTCAAACATTGTATTTGGACATAGAAGCAGCCAAAATTTTGTATATCTGTTCTTCCAAAAACTTGATTTATTAATGCAATCACTAATATTATTGTTCTGCTCAGTAAACGTGATTTAGTTGTAACCAAGTAGGTCCGTCGCCGGTTTTGAAATTGTGTCTCTAGGAATGTAAGGCCACCCTAGTAGCTCATACGCTGCCAAGGTATTTCTGAGTGTTCTTCAGATCAGCGAACTTCAGGTTAAAGAATAAATCTCAGTCCTTTCGGGTTCTTATGACATCAATTTTGCAGGAAACATTTCATAATTATAAATGATTTTGTTGTTTTCGCAGGCGTCATATTACAAATATAAATGCTTACGGGATTATAGCTGCGTTGTTATATTCTTCTTTTCCCGACGTTTCGACCTAGTCTGCGGTCTTCTTCAGGGGTCTTGTGCCGAATCTGCTAAAGATTGTGCTCTTCTGGAAGAAGAGCACAATCTTTAGCAGCGATAATCCCGTAAGTATTTATATTTCATAATTATGTTAATATCTGTGTTACAATAACTAATTTGATATTATTTACACAAAACTTAACAGTGATTTATAAATCTGAAATGTGCAACATAGAAGAGGAAATGAAATCATTTTAGTACGATTTTGTCTCACGAGCAGCTTGAACGAATCAGTATTTCAGAAAGGCCTCTTTCTGTATTCTAGATTGAGAAGTCTAGGGACTGGAAATTGGTGAAGGGAAAATCACTATAAGCAGGATTACGAATGTGTCATGAAATGTATCGCGTGATACAGTGGCGACCCAGAGGTACTGGCCGCGACCTTAAGCTCCTGTCCCTCCCAGGTCGATAACCTTACTCGTTATTGTCACAAGTGGAGCACGAAAGGATTCTAGAGGCAATCTCAGCTGAAAGCTTTGTTGTTGTTGGATAGAATCTTCTGTCCGTCGCTGATACCGATAGACGCCGAATTCACAAAGAGCTTTCTGAGGCCACCACGAAGAATGTTTCACAACCGCTTTACTCTCGTATTAGAATACTCCCGCTCAAATATGACATAAGTCTTTCATACAGGTTTTCGATCAGATTCGAAACAATTAAGGGAATTCTATTTTAATAAATGACATATTACGTTTACAAATATTCAGATAACTGATTTCAATATATTTGTAGTTGTGTAGTTCTTCTATTGTTATTACTTTAGAATATATCAAATTTTCGTCTTAGACCATGCAGCCCATAATGTACTACAAGAATTTAATATTTCAGTTTTTCGATTTGAGTATATCTGAGTGTTTTGAAATTACTTGAAACCATGTTGTCTATTAGAGCATGTCTCCTCGCATCTACTGTAGTGACAAATTTCTGTGAGCAAGTGTTCTATGTAATAATTTACTTCATAACAAGGCGAATATTTATCTGCAAGATGAATAGTAGATATATTTTAAACGTTAATGCTTTTATTGCAGACGTTGTCACTATTACTCCATATTGATCTTAAAAAACTGATGTTGGCATTGGAAGTTTCAGATTCTCCAAGATCCATCCATTCTGACAATTGTAAACTTCCCTCCTTTCTGCTGCTTTTTGTCAGCTTCCACAAATGACTTAAGTGCTCTACTTCAAGCAGAAATATTTTTTTGCTGTAGAAGTCGGCACCAAAGGAAAAATAAACCTGCAACTCAAATATACAAATAACATACGACAGGATAATATAATTAACTCGAAAATTCACTCTTTTATTTTCGTTTTTTCACAACATACAAATACACACACGGCTCATAAAACAACTTGCCCTATTTTTATCTCAATACACATCCGACAGCTAGAAATCAAGCATGTCTGCCATACCGTGCTTTCTCTGTCTTACTATTCCTTGCGCAGTCCAAAGATTATTCACCTAGTCCACTTCTTCCAAAGATAGTCCTCACTCTCTGTTCTTACCTTTAGTTCTATTTATGTTATTCAGCAAAACTTCAACATAATTCTCTTTATACAAAAATAAAACATGTTTTTTTTTTAAATATTATAAACACCAAAATTATAAATATAGTAAGGCGACCTTGTCACCTTACGCAATGGACTGTAATGAGTTAGTATTACTGCTTGGTTGTAAGATAATTAGAGAACCACAACAGTCTATGCAAGTTAATATTCATGAGTATAAATCGATACCATCCGAACTGATCTCAAATTTAAAAAATGAACCAATGTAAAATCTCTGGTTTTTGTAAAATAACGATCTATTCTTTATAAATCTAAAGTAATAACAGTGAAGTAATTCATTTTCTAAATTGTAGCTCAGAAATAAAATCGTATATTACTATGAAGCGAAAATTAAAATGTATTGAAAGAGTGAAAGTGTAGATCTGAAATTATTTTTATTTGAAACATTAAAAACTTTATTATGTTGATAATTATGTACTACGATCTGATTTACATATGCTGTTGACATCGGAACAATGGAAGCCCACAAATTTATATATGAACTATTTTCACTTCACGTTATTCATAGCGCACATTTCGTCCGCCAAGTATTTATCACTACCACAGTAGAGATATCACAAGATGAACCTGGTATCAAATTACATCCATCCAAATCCCTCACTGGACTCGAACCGGCACTTCTCAGAAAGAAAGCTACATATTTGGCAGAATGTATCTCTATTGATACAGCGTCGAACAATTATTTCTTCCATCTCAACATCTCACTGCAACTACAGTTTGTAACATTGACGAGGAACTATCCAACAGTTCGTACCCTGC
Organism: Vandiemenella viatica; assembly: GCA_031002005.1. Lineage (NCBI taxonomy): Eukaryota > Metazoa > Arthropoda > Insecta > Orthoptera > Morabidae > Vandiemenella > Vandiemenella viatica. The sequence continues at coordinate 142,478,340 of JARYHS010013631.1, read as the reverse complement.
TCTGATGAGGTATGAAGAACTTTTGCATTACTTCCAGAGCGAAGGTCCTCAAATATTAGAGTCCAGAGTTAAGTTTGAATCGTGTCCAGCAATTTTTCTGTCTTAACTTTGTTTATTTCAGTACGCAATTGCGTTCTTTGATTCAGATACCACGTTTAACTGTAGTTCAAACTACGATGGAGACGAAATATGCTGCAAGTTGAGGCTCCGTCGCCATGTCGTACCAAGCGTGGTGGATAAACGGTAACGTTCCGCACTCGCATTCAGGAGGACGAGGGTTTGAGTCTCGGTGTTACCATCCAGATTTTGGTTTTCCATGGAATCCCCAAAGCACTCCATGCTAATGCCTGAATGGTTCTTTTAAAAGACTATAACCGAATTCCTTCTCCTTCCATGCCCCCAGTCCTTCCACGACTCTAACGACCTCGATGTAGACGAGGCGTAAAGCCATAAGCAAAAAAGAATCTCGTAAGAACATTCGAGCTTAATATTAATTGGCTCTTTATGATCGTCTTTTAAATGTTATTGTACTTGATCTTTGCTGCAGATGTTATCCAGAGGCGTCTGTTTCACGTTCATCTGTTAATACTTGCGACGAAACTTCTACACAAAACTTCGCTGTTTACAGTTCGAGAAAAGCAAGCAACCTGATAATTAGTCAAGCTAATAATCATCACTATAAAGTTCTTGATCTACATTCTTGTGCACCGGAGCTAATTTCTGTTGTGTACATTCCTATCCCTATTAATGCAAACAGTAAGTTCTGAATATGCAATTAAAGGCACAGTCATTCGTACGGTGGATTCTGTTACATACATAGGAGTAATAATACGTAATAATTTGTTGTGGAATGACATAATGAGAATATAATTGGAAAAAACAAAACAATGCTTATATAGGAACGAAGTCTTTCTCGGCGTTGAGAATGGATGTAGTCTTCTCGGGAGACTAGCCGAGTAAGTAAGATGTTTCCACACGATATTTCGGTGATATCAGTCTCCACGGATCCGGCACTTCACCAGAAGATGGCGACGGAGTCTGAGATCGCCGAAATATCGTGTGAAAACATCTTACTTACTCGGCTAGTCTCCCGAGAAGACTACATCCAAAACAATGCTCAGTTTCTTAGTTTATTTAAAACACTGTACGACGGAAGTAAAGTCAATTACATATAAAGCACTAGTGAGGCATCCTTTAGAATACTGTTCTTCTGTGTGAAACTCTATCAAAAAGAGTTAATATAGGCACTGGAGAATGTCAAAAGAAGAGCTGCAGATTTGTGCCAGCTATCTATAGCTTAAAGCAAAGTTGAAGGACTTAGTTTCGGAAGATTTGAAACAAGTGAGGCCTTTTTCTGGTTGGAAGCTAATTCCGAAGATCATGATTGATTTATTTCAGGATGACAGTGAACACATTTTACTACCATCAACATTCATATTCAGATATGATAGAGAATATAAGAGAAATCAGTGCCGGAACCAATTCTTGTCTTTACTTATTTTTCCCGCTAACGATTATGGAATTGAATCGGTAGGATTAATGTAGGGGTAATAATTAGAATGCATCAGGTGTTGGTGAAGAGGAATCACAGAAGCCCATCCGGAACTACATTTTCCATTGTTTTCTCAGATCACTCCAAGAGAATGACAGAATGGTTCCTCAGGTTAGCTCATGGGCGCCCACAGTCATATCCCGTGTATACCTTATCAGGCACATACGTTTACATGTTAAGATAGGTGAAAAACAACGTGTGCCACCGACGTTTTATTCACTCTCGGAATAACAGCTATAGAAACATCTTAAGGAAAGAAAAAATTCATGTAGGCATCTTATTTCACTGAACCTTTTTTTTAGTTACGGCTTTACGCCACGTCGACGGCTAAGGTCATTAGAGGCGGGATGGGACAAGGAACGGGAAGGAATTCGGCCATTGACTTTTTGAAGGAAGCCTCCCGGCATTCGCCTGGAGTGATTTGGGGAAACCATGGAAAACCCAAATCTGGATGCCTGCACAGGGATTCGAACCGCCGTCCTCCGAAATGCGAGGCCATAACGTTAACCGTTCACCCACCACGCTCGGTTTCACTGAACTGTAGCCAAGCAGGCGTGTAACTTAGTGATGTGGGTAATTAATACTTGTTCAATCTATCCATTGTGCTCGTAAAGTCATTTCACAGTTGCTAAGTTAGTACCCGAGTTATTTCAACTAATGATTGTGTGTAGTGTGTTGGTGATATTTCGCCAAGGTAAGCTTTGTATTAGGATCTAATTAATATCACTGTTATAAGCAGCTCGGGATCTATGCCCAAAATAAGATCACCCTGGTGTCATATATTCTTGAAAAATAATGTCTTTATTGAACCCACAGGTAGTTTAACTTGTAATGAATCGTTAAGCTAGCCTTCTAATCTATCAACATTTCAAAGAACCTACTGCAGATCTCAATAATATAATATTAGCACACACAAAGTGGACATATGTTGGCCTATCCTTTACATATATCGCCTAAATCTGTTTCAATATCATATCACTGCATCCATAGTGCGTTGGTGGGAGAAGTATTTCAGTGCACTCGTAAATAATAGAAATTATGGGAACTGCACCACTTTCGGTACCTGCCAGAAATTGGTACTAACCTGTTGAAACATCAGTCGCTTCGTCAACATGTCTTCTTCACGTTTTGCGATCATACATTACGGAAAAGTCGCCAGGAATTTAATTAAAAATGCCAAAATATGACATGACGAACAGCCGTTACATGCCGCCAACGTTAAAAAAATCAGTGACAGTCTCTCGAAATGTTGATTTAATCCTTTGTTGTAATGTTTTAATGCCTTTTCAGCTCTACTCCTTTGTAAAAAGTCGCACCAAATTGACAAACACGCAATATTTATCGGAGTTGTAATACGCTGATGATCGCCATCTTACATAGCAACTAGCAACCAGAGATTCCATTGTAAACAGATACGGCTTTGCGTGTTAGATGCCGCATAGCCAAAATTTCGTAATTTTTTATCACTTGGCCCAGGCCGTATTTCAACCTAACCACGATTTCTATGACAAAACTAAACTGTTTAGGTTGAAATGATCCCTGTACCGATAAGTTTTATGTTATTTTAGCAGTGTTGAAAGCATTTAGCAGTTGCTCAGCCTTTCATATTTCGGCATTTTTAATTAAATTCCTGGCGACTTTTCCGCAATGTATGATCGCAAAACGTGAAGAGGACATGTTGAAATTTACATCAGTCGCTTCGTCAATTGATGTAAATTTCAACAGGTTAGTTAGTACCAGTTTCTGGAAGGTACCAATAGTGGTGCAGTTCCCGAAATTATTTGCATTATACTCAATGAATTTATTTGGAAACTACATCGTCTCAGCCCAATTTCTATACCAATTCTACGCTACATTGAATTGGCTCCAATTTCTCTATTCTGGGTAAACTTCGAGTGATGAAAATTTCTCCTCCCACCGGGACTCGAAACAACTAACCCGAAGTCGAGTGCCAGAAACCGTCATATTATCCTAACAAGATGCGGGCTGTTGTCTTCTTATCTATTAATTATTCGGGTGGAAGGAAACGTTCAGTATGCCTCAGGATTAGTAGATTGTCAGTGTAAAAAACTTTGGCACAGTATAAAGCTTACCTCTGAATCGCCAACGTTTTTTATTTGGTGGAATCGCATCCCTTTTCCATGGATGCCATAAACCAAGAGAAGTGGCTTCCAGTTGAGTGAAGCGAGAAACAGAGTTCCAGAGACCTTGCTGTGGTCGGGTGAAAGCGACGAAATCTGACAGCTGAATGCGCGCGGCATTTCCGAGCCCCGACCACTGTCAACACAGCTGGTCTGTGCAATCAGTTACGAGGTGATGTAGTCAGTAACTAATCAGAGACAATATTACATTGTCAGCGGCCAATCAGCGACGAGATGGCATAGCACGTATGCTCGGGGTATAGGATAAGTCCTGTATCATCCGACTTGATCTCACCTCACAGGTGGCAGGATGCTGACTGCGGAAACGTCTGTTTTTGAAGTTAACTGTATTTTACTCCATACAACGTAAACTTACGAGTACAATTATTTACACTACAGTCACATTTAGAACAGTTTACGGAAATCGTTAGATCAGAGAGTTCTTTATTATTCAGAATTGCGGAAAAACATTAGCTACGCAAACTATTGGAGGTGATGTGCAAACGGAGCTGTTTCATTTCTGGGTTTTCTTATCAATCTATTGCAGCTACAAAAGAAAACTACGTTATGGCATAGGCATTTCGATTTATTATACCATCATCGGCGCCCTAAAACAAGTTATGTACAGTTTTGATGTTTATCGTAATATGCTCATCTAACAAATAATATAAATACTTTACTGAATGTTATTTATAGCCTATTTTTACTTTACTTAATTTTTTTTATACTACATTATAGTTTGGAACTGTTACATATCAGTTTTCTTCTTGAGATTTTCCACTCACTGTACGTAAATTTTAGTATATAAAAAACATGTTTACTATTTCAGATGTAGCTTCTAAAACAAGCGGTTGTTATCATTTATATTTGATTTTCAAAGATGCTGTCTATGAATGAGTTTTGGACTTAATGGGTGAGGAAAGAAGTTTGTTGAAGAAGCTTACAGAAAGAAGAGACAAGTTGGTCGGTCATATTTTGAGACATGCTGGATTGGTTAATTTGTTAGTGGAAGGAACAGTCGAAGGCATTACCAACCAAATTTGTTTTGTTTCATGTGGTTAAGTTGTATCTTTGCTATAGCGGCGTGTTTGAATCAGAGTTCATTTTTAGTGCCCTGATTAATGTCTGGTTCTGTTTCAATACGAACATACTTACATTGCAGTGCAGCAACATATGTGTTTATAATTACTGGCTGAAATGTGGGCTTCTAGACTTGCAATCATCCAAGCTACAGTGGATCATTATAATTTCCAAAAATGTTTGTGCTCTAAATTCTGCAGAATCGTAAGCTATGAAAACTTAAATTTTTGCGACAGTGTAATATCCACAGCCATTGTCATGTTGTATCCTCAAAAGTTGCCAGAATGTATGCTTTTACCATATCTTAGCCATCATTTAAGTTCAAATATCAACCATTTTTATGAATATCTTTCCAACCGTGTATTACTGTTTTCAGTAGTTTATAATGCTCTGACTTTTCATCAGAACTTCAGCGAGTCAAGATTATCAACGACTGTTTTGTAGCTTAGTGTATGTCAGTGTACTAATATTTTTATACTTGATGCTCACAATTACACAGCAAAATTCAAGTTCCCCCTCCCCATGAAAATTATTTGGAAGATAATAAATTAAGAACATTACAATGTATGTTTAGATTAAGTAAAACTGTCTAGATTTTTGAAATGTTTGTTTAAAGTTATTACTGTGAAACATGGAATGTAATAAAAAAAATTTCATATCTTCGATCCGCCTCTTAATGTAATCAATCAATCACGAATAGAATAAATAATTAACCTAGATAAAAGGTCGCAACTACTGTACTAAACAGCATGTACTACACTCTGCTAAACGAGAAAGTTTTAGTGTTAATACTGTACATTTTAGTTTTGTTCTAACTCTTATTTCATTTGTTATACACTCAATGAACGCTTTTTATTTATGTTTGCTTTTTAACGCTACATTAATATCCTTAATATGAGGAAGACTTTTGGCATGTAACTAGCTACCAATTTAATAAACCAAGCCATCAAGTGCGATGTCATCAGCAGGCTGTAACTTTATTTTCTATTACATCCAAAAATAGTATCTTACAGAATCTCCAATCACACCTCTATATATCAGCGGCGAAAGCACTAAAAATTCTAGAAATATTTTACATTCTTATCTAAATTACACAAACATTACATTATTTCCACCACTAAAAGATTTGTTTCAGTCCATTCATATTTTTGTGAAACTATTCAATTTGAAAATTATATTTCGATATATCAGCTGCTGTAAAACTAACTTGAGCGGTAACAATCGGGATTGGGTGTTAGGAAGCCGTGGTATCGATCCTCTATCCGGTCATCCAAATTTTGTTTGAATGCGGGTAAGATTGAATGGAAACACGACAGCCGATCTGCTCAAAATTATTTACCCAGAAGGTTGTCACAACCGTACTGAATTTACTGCCAAACCCTAAACTTCACACCATTTATCACCGTAGCCGAAAGTGAAAAAAGGTTTATATGGGAAATTTTTAGCATTTGCTGCATATTATGCTATGAAAGAAACATCCCAGGCCACTGCTTTTATTAGGTGCAGTAATGAGGTAAAACTAGTTTTGTAGTATATAATTTATGTCTAATCATTCACTAAAATAAGTGAGACTTGATCATTGGGTCACGCTGCTGTATCATTTTAATACTGCTTCTCCCTGAACTTTAGTGTCCCTCATTTTACTGAATCTAATAGGCTAAATGCGATTTCTACTTGATAACCTACGGTCGCGTGATGCCTTGAAAACACATTTTGACGTTAAAACGTCGTTTAGCTTGTCTCTCAAGGGGCCGTTTGAACTTACTTGCGTGACAACTATCGTCAGATTTAAATCGCTTATAACCTCGAGACGAATACTGCTCAAGGAAATTTGAGCTAATCACAGACAGCTCAAATTTGTATGCGTTTATCGTAGCGGTTAGCTAATGACACGAGTGTAGAAGTATGCGCGTGACAGACGCGGTTTTATTTGGTGCAAAAATTTAAACTAGTCGATTGTAGATCGGGAACGCATTGAGGTCAGACGTTGATTCAGATGTCTTTGTGCGTAGTTTGCGGAGCACTACTAGGACCTAAGATGAAGTAGCAAAAATAATCGCCGGAATAACAGTTAAAATTTACTTTAAGTTGAAAATCTCAAAATAAATCACGATGTCGTCTCAGATTACTCCAAAATATGTTGGGAATTTTATATATATATATATATAAGTTAGAGGAAAGCACACTTCGAAAGGGATCCAATAAGCACATATGCCCCTGTGACGAGAGTGACGTTGGCTTTAGAAAGATAACTTTAAAACGGCGCAAGACAAGTTGCGCAGCGGATCAGTCGAATGTCAAATCACCTAGAGATTTTTCCCAGCGTTGGAACTTTGTCCAACAGTGGGTAAAACAATTATAATGTCTGGACACGAAAACGTAATCTAGAGGTCATGCGGTAAGACGACAGAGGAGTACAGTGACAATATGAAGGTGAATGCATCCAGTATCATCAGATGAGCATAAATCGAAATCATCAAATATCGGGAGGGATACACTAGCTGAGAATGGTTAGAGGGAGGCACGTGTCCAATTCGGCAATGACTTCCACGTGAACTTTCCAGAGCTAAGGTACTCTTTCGCGAGACATCTCCTGTTCTCGGAGACCAGGATGGATGACGCCTTCACGCTCTTTAGATTTTGGACTTCCAGATCGGCGCATCGATTAATCATCGTGGTGATCACGATCTATCTAACATTGCCGGTGCAGTTGCAATCTTTAGATATTTCGAACATCTAACGGAGAGCTACGTTAGGTATGGATGCGACAGGTTTGCGCTAGCAAGGGTGTTCAACTGATCGACAATATTTGCCTGGACAGTATAAACGTGCGTGTAGAACTGAAGTTCGTATTGGCATCGATTAACGTTCATAATAGCTCAGAGGTGCTGATCATCTCGTCACTGGCCCGATTCACCGACATTTGAAAACTTGACTCATATACCCGTCAGCATCACAGGAGACTTTATTGTCGACGCCGACAGCGAGAAAGTAGTGTTACACGACTTTATTCTTTCACAGTTCAGTATAATGCCCGCGGTGATTCGTGCCCCTACAACAATCATCAATACCAGCATCGATATGATTTTCGATTGACACTTCAATGTTCTACAGTATGAGGTGTATGCATGTTACTTTAGCTACCAAAGACATTTACTACAGGAGGTCGAATTTTAATGTCGCATCCATCGTGTAAACATTACACTGCTCTGTGTGGCAATTGTACTAACGAGAGCTATAATTAAATCACATATTAGTACCAACTCGAATTACTTTTCTTACAGCTTTACATTTCGTTGGCGTTGAGGTCATTACGGGCCGGGAAGAACTGGAACAAGGAAGGAATTAAACCATCCTGGCTTTCGCACAAGAAAGCGTGAAAAACAAAAATCTGGATGGCCAGACAGGGATTCGAATCTCTGTACTACCACCGTCAAAGAGACTACTCTAGCACGAGAATCAGTGTAATACTTCGAAATGAAGGTATTTATTTAGGGAAACAGTAGTATCGTGTAAGAACGAGTAAAGGCAACATACAGATGTCATAGAAATTTCACGAATATCTGAACTTCGTAGCATCACATTTCTTTGTTACTAGTAGGAAGATATATCCATGATAAAATAAAAAAGTGACAAGTTTTAGTAATAATGTTATTCCAAATACCGAGTTCCTATTAAACACATAATATGCAGGTTGATAGCGATATTAACTCAATTTAAGTAATTAATTAAATGCTTTCGTAATTTTTATCATACCCATTATTGTTCGGTATTTGCACATTTAATTCGCCTTTTGCCTGTGATAGTTGTTTCTTGTTTTCTAGTACGACGTAATGTTATTTCTTCGAATGTTTTATTCCTCGCACATTCATGTTAATTAGTGCCAGTTATTAAAAATATATTACACTGATTCTTGAAACCTACTATAACTCTCATCTGTTGCCGTTCTTCTATCCTATGATTATTAATAACACACTTACATTTTAAATGGGCCACAATGGTCATCAAAATAGGAAAAAGTTGAGGCAAAGAAAGGGAACAGAATCTGGATTTGTGCTTTATTTGCACAAACAAATGAAAATTAAAATCTGCATAGTAGGGTAGTGAACTGAAACCGCGTCCCTCTTAAATGAAGTCCGTAACGTTATCGCCCTCCCACCAGACTTGATTTCATATGAATTGTTAACAATATTCAATACTGATGGGAACAGAGTTTCATTTTCCCCATCGTGACGTCAACTCTAGAAAAGGGACGATACAATGCTACGTAAATGTCCGACAAAAGTTTTGATCAGTAATGTTCTGTTTTCTGATTCCACGACTGGAGGTTGTAAAAGTGTTCAGATTTCATGTCTAATATGGATAATTCGGTGGTGGGAAAGTAGCTGTGTCTATAGACTCTGGGTATGACATTTCTGTCTGCGCGCCTCTTGCCGGTTTGTGTTTTTCTGCTCAGTTCCCCTCGAGCAAGTTTTAATCTAGTGCCAGCCGACTTTGTGGACGGCTGAGATGCTTAGGAAGGCTTCTGCTCCCCACACACGTAGCCTTACTCCGGGATTAGGTTTCAGGGTTGGGTCACCGTTCTTGCCGCAAAAAAATTCTGTAACAAGTAAAGGTTAAAAAGCTGCCAGAATGAAAAACTTGTTTGTTGTATATATTATAAATTACCGTCTCCTCTCAGCTGTTGTCTTATTCTCAAAGTAATGTTGACTGACGCCCTACTGCTGTTGCTTCATAGAATAATTTCTTGGTGTTCTTCTAATCCATATTCTTTCGCCACGTAGATTAAAGAGCAAACAAACAGCACCTAACATGTTTTATGACGTGACTGACTTCTATTAAAGTTGTTGTTGAAGTTGCCAAGATTAATTTGGAATTAATTAACGTTCTTTCTGTAACAGACTTTAAAGAATGTAATTCCTCTATCTTATATCTGTGATTCCTATGGAAATCCCTTCCTCACACTAAACAGTACGGAAACAATTCAACGCTTAGTCTGAGTGCATTGTTTCTCTATTCAAAGAAAAATTATGAAACCTTACTGATTATGCCATAAGAGAACTCTTTTCCAGTACGCAATAGGTAAAGTCAGCTATTCATAGTTGGAAATATTTTTAACTGTATTAGTATTTTTATCTGCGTCCCAGAGGACCAGGGTTCGATCCCAGATGAGGTCGAGGATTTTTATAGAAGCTAAGAAGTCCAGTCCTCCAAGACCACTCGTCCATTTCAAATATTAAACGAAAGTGTGGAGTTCGCGAATCCTGCGGGGAACCAGCCTCAGAGTTGAAAGATCCCGTAGGAAAAAAATAAATATTTTCATAAAATTCAAGAACAACTTCTTCATATTAATGTCGCATGCTAGAAACGCTCAAAATTAACTGCAAAAACCAAACATTGATAATCAACTAAATATTCGACTTAATATATGTAACACAAAAAAGCAAATTTCAGTTTTATAGAAATAAAGGCAGTCACCTCAAGTCATGAAAGCAAAATAAAAGTAAAAAAAATAACATAAAAAAGGTAAAAACCAAAATAAACGGCCGTATACAAACATTAGCAATTGAAAATGTCTATGATACAAGCGGAGAGCTGAAAATGAATCTGCACAAAAACTACAGCTGCTTAAGGCGTTGATTGTTCGCAATATGTTTTGAACCACTCAGAGCACAAGTGTTGAAAATACACAGAAGCTAATTAGAGGCAGCGGCTATATATAACAATAATATAAACATTATCTGTAATTTGCCCACCAATTTACTTACCCAGAATTATGAGAGAATGATCCAGAAATAAGTTATTCTTCTTTATTTTTTATTTTTTTAAATTCCATGAACCCCAACTAAACAGTATAATATCAGATTTAATTTTTTATGTTCTTATAGGATTTCAGTATTTATCTTGGTGGAAAGATGAAAACGAGTTCTAAAGCCTGCGATTGATTTTAACTGTAAATTACTTGTATTTCATTGAAAACAAAAATTCCTTGATTTCGACAGGAATTGATCAACCTTGGTTGTATTTGTTTACAGATTGCTAAAACCAATCACCGGAGTAACTATAAAAGTGTTGGCTAGTATGAGGCGACTGTGAAAAGTGACTACAATGGATATTCGAGAAGGTTACATTTTTCCTGATGTATAGGACTCGATTAATATGCTTAACTCATAACGGTAGAGTTTAGGTGCAAAAACTGAGAAAACGGAAATGTTTTATCCATTCTCTCCACATGGATTACAAAGCTACTCAGACATCTGTTAACTAAAGATAGAACCTACTGCCCATCTCTTGCGCCCGACGGACAATATTATATATTCCCCAAATGTAAGACAGCTTAACGATTGTTTCACTGTGTCCAATATTTCCTTAAGTGTGCATACTTCTATTTCCTCTGCAACTCTTTTACTTTTGTCGTTGGGAAGCTGAAGGGTCTGTGATAGTTTCCTTCTAGCATTGTAGAATTGTTTAGAAAGACGGGCCAGAAAAAAACTCCGTGAGAAAGACCACGGAATTTAACTATTGTTCTTAATTACGGGGGAACTGAATACGACTATCTACGAATCGTTAAAGAGTACATGCATCATTAAACAATTCCTGCATATTTTTTTTTTTTTTTTTGCTGTCGTCAGTCTTTAGACTGGTTTCATGCAATCCTCCATCCCTTCCTATCCTGTGCTAACTTCTTCATTTCTACAAACCCCTTACAACCCACGTCCTCAATTATCTGCTTCATGTATTCTAATCTCTGTCTTCCTCTACAGTTCTTACCTTCGACTGTTCCCTCCACTAACAAATTAACAAATCCAGCATGTCTCAAAATATGACCTACCAGCCTGTCTCTTCTTCCTGTAAGCTTCTTCCATAAACTTCTTTTCTCACCCATCATTTCCAAAACTAGTTCATTTCTTACTTTGTCTGTCCACCTAATTTTCAGCATTCTTCTGTAGCACCACATTTCAAATGCTTCAAGTTTCTTTCTTTCCGGTATTCCTAAAGTCCATGTTTCGCTACCGTAAAGTGCTGTGCTCCACACATAGAGTTTTAAAAAGTTCTTTCTAATTCATAGATCAATATTTGAAACTAAAAGATTTCTCTTTTTCATGAAGGCTCTATTTGCTAGTGCTATTCTGCTTTTCACATCCTTCCTACTTCGGCCATCGGTTGTAATTTTGCTTCCTATGTAACAGAACTCACTCACTTCTCCTATTGCATCCGATCCTATTTTTATATTTAATCTGCTAGTATTGGTATCATTTCTGCTACATTTCATCACTTTTGTCTTACTTTGATTTATATTTAGTCCAAAATCTTCCTTCAGTATTTTGTTCATGCCATTCAACAACATCTCAATATCCTCAGCCCTCTTTGCATATATAGTTTTAAAATAACGTACCTTCACTTCCCAATTTTTAAAATAATTACTACTGATAACGTAATCACCTATTAAGTTCGTAAGACGAGCTGCCTCGTTAGTGAGTCTAATTTAAATGCACTAAAACCTCTAATCACTTTGTGATTTATAAAGAAAATTTAATTGAAACCTGATTTCTATTCTGTGGGTGCCCATGAATTGGCACATTCAGAAATTTGCAATAGCCACAACACAAATAAGCAAGAAATGTATGCTTATTTATAAAAGATTATCACATTATAACTGCGAGAAACAGAAAACAGCAAATACAATTTCCCTTAAACGCAGATTTTTTCCTTTCATTATTCCATCAGTTTCTCTATGATTTTCACATCACTCAGAACTAAAATATTTATCAAACGTCTTCAGTGGAGCATAGAGTGAATAGACGACGTGCTCCTCTTTGAATCTGTTTGATCTCATCAGTTCGCTCTTTCACGTTAGGGTAATCCTGAATTGGCAGAACCGAAGGCTTGAATATAGCTTGCTGTAAGCTTTCACCACGTAGCACAAGATACTTTGTATACCGTAGGAAATGTTCATAAGTTATCGGTAACGGTCAAACTTTATCAGACAAGGAGGAACGGCAGACTGAGGTATCTAATTGACGGACGGATTATAAAAATCAATTCACGATATTAATATTTATTTGAACAGGAAAACTCATCGGACTTTTGTTGGACAAAATCATTTGGCGTTTACCACCTACCACGTTCACGTGAGACAGCACACACTTATCACAGTAATCAGCTACAAGCATACTGATTGCTGCGAATGATATCCTACACTTTCAACATGAGAACCAGCTATAAATCTTAAGGAACCATTCCGGACGAGCGATGGCAGGGTTCATGAAGAAACAAAGTAATGGTTTATACGATCGAGAAATTTTGGATCAGATGCGATAGGTATGTGAGTTATGTGATTTCGAACCAGCAGGAAAACTAAAATGTGTTTGCTGCTTCCAGTCGTTCTTAAGCCGACTTTCATTAATCTATAGCTCAGTCCACTTGAGACGAGAGAAATTTACACAAGTTTGATTTTTTGTTTTGTTTATTGTTCTAAGCATCATCTATGTTAAGATGATTAGAAGTAATTCGGTCTTTTGAAGGAAGCAATCCAGCATTTGCATTGAATGATTTCGGGAAATCATTGAAACTGAATTCTGGATAGCAAGACCGTGATTTGAACGAGCGTCCTCCCAAATGCGAATCCAGAGCGTTACCGTCAACCCACCAGGCATGATTTACAGAAATAGTAAATTAGGGAACGATTCCATCCCATAGATGTCTGCTTCCGCTGATGCTACGTTACGTTTTAAGCAAATGCCTTTAATTATAAATAATTTAACGATCATTGTTTAAGAGAAGCACTCCTCTCAACGTCTGGAGATCAAATTTGAGTCGATATCAATTGTGTATTTCATAAGTTGGTAGAAAAGCCATTTTAACACGAAGAAATTTTCTATGAAACAAACCGAGGATGGTGGTGTAACGGTTAGCGTTCTGGCCTCGCATTCCGGAGGACGGCGGATCGAATCCCCATCCGGACATCCAGATTTGGGTTTTCCATGGCTTCCCAAATCATTCCAGGCAAATGCCGGGATGCTTCCTTCAAAAGGCCATGGCCGAATTCCTTCCCAAAAATGAAGCAAAGAAGAATGTGGCTGACGACAGACATCCAACTATTGAGGCATCTTGTGTGCGTGACTACCATTGGCTACCGTGTTCCGCAAAAAATGAAGCGTATAAATTTGTAATAACTACAGATTCGTGGAACGAACAAAGTACATTAAATCGTAAGAAGACCAGGTATATGTAATGTTCTAGACAGATGGAAAACGCAATGGAAATAGCTCTCTGATAGGCTTGTGTCAGAGAGCTAACGCTATTACAATAGGCGTGTGGCAAGTGAAGGATGAACGCAGATGTGCGTAATTTTTCCCACGTAATGGAACTTTTGTAAGCTTTAAGAATAGTAGAGGAGAGGACACTCTGATAGAGAAGTGATGAAAGAGTAAAAATAGTAAATTAGGACCTTTGTAGAAAGGCAAAAGGAGAATTGATTGCCCTGTACTGATTTTGAGTTCTAGTATGAAAGTAACCCCGTTACCAACCTGTCTATTTTGTTTCGCTTCATCAAGCTGGCAAGCGGTAGCTTCATTCAGCGTTCAGTAATTGTACTTATACTAGGAATGATTGATAGATAATTATACCAAATACAACTTATTTCCCGACGACACTTTGTACTCGCATATTATTGAATCACTGAACATTCTATAATTCGTATCAGACAAATTGTATCCATGAATATGAAATTGGCGTTTCGTCTGTACTTTGATAAATATCTTATTTTCTGTATGGTATTATTTTGGATTGTCAAAAAATTTTCCTTGTATCTTTGTTTTGTCAACGATAGAAGATGTTTTGTATTTATTGTTTAGACTTAGTACTGTAGACGTAAGGTGCTTGCGGAAACGGTATCTCTGATAATCTTAACGTACCTAGATGCCTCGTCATCCAGACTGATGATGGTAAAATCTAACACATTGTGGAGAAAGAATTTGGTCAATAAAGTTTCATTCAACGTTTAAATCTTGCAATGATTCTCCCGACAGTGAGCTTAGCTTTAGTTATTTTACTTTTAAAATACACATTAGCTGATTCAGTTGTAAGATAACAATCATAGACGCTGATCAGCCTGCGATATAAGTCGCAGGCAAAAGATTATCTCTGAGTTAATAAGAAATGTTTTGTTTGTTGGTTGTTATGGAAAAAAATATATTGATAAGTCGAGTCTGAAGTGTGAATATTTCTTTTACAGTCGTAAAAAGTATAATTGTAAATGGTTTAGAGCAGTCAATAAATGTTTCGGCAAGAGCGCAATCACTGGGATTCATCAAGGAACTGTAGTTTTGGTCTGAAAACTGTTACACACGTTCCTTGTGTGATATTATTTAATATATGTTGCTCTTAGAGCTGTGAAACTTATACATACCTTACAAACTTAACTCAAAAAGTGACGTTACGTTATACGGCGTGTGACTGGGAGATATACAGGGTGTCCACAAATGAATATCGGGGTTTTAATGCTTTATAAGATTTATTACATTATCCTTACAGTTATAAATGATATGTCAAATTAAAGAGCAACTCAAACAGTTTTATATACAAGCTTACAAGTGTTCTATGTGGGAACCATTTGTCACACGGCACCCATCAAGTCTGTAGCCGAGTTCTTCCCAAACGTTGAGCAGTGTGTCTTCAGTAACTGTTGCAACAGCTGCTTCAATCCTCTGTCGTAATTCAAGGAGGTCGGCTGGTAACGGAGGCACATACACACGATCCTTGATGAAACCCCAAAGGTAGAAATCGCATGGCGTTAGGTCAGGTGAACGTGGAGGCCACGCATAGCAAGCTCTGTCATTGGGCCCCTTGCGGCCAATCCAGCGGTCGGGTACAGTTACGTTCAACCAACCGCGTACTTCGTTATGCCAGTGAGGTGGCGCACCATCTTGCTGGAAAATGAAGTTCTCTGGTTCATATTGTTCCAACTGAGGGAAGAGCCATTGCTCTAGTGTATCAAGGTAAGAAGTACCAGTTACAGTCGGTTCATCAAAAAAGATAGGCCCGTAAACTTTCCGCCGGGATTCGGCACAAAAAACATTGATTTTAGGGGAGTCTCGTTGCACTTGTACGATCTCTTGAGGATTTTCTGAGCCCCAGATCCGCACATTATGAGTGTTAACATGTCCACTGAGGTGAAAGGTCGATTCATCACTGAAGACAACATGATGTAGAAAATCTTCATCGTCATGTAACAACATTTCGGTAGCGAATTTGGCACGTAAACCATGGTATACAGGCTTTAGAGCCTGTAACAACTGTAAACGGTAAGGACGTAGTTGCAAGCATTTCCTTAAAACTTTCCAAACAGTCGACTTAGAAATTTCTAATTCGCGACTAGCCTTCCGAACAGATTTCTTTGGGCTACGAGTGAACGACTCTCTCACTCGCTCAACAGTCTCTTCGCTAAATCTTGGTCGTCCCGCGCTCTTCCCTTTACAAAGGCAGCCTGTATCTTCAAACTGATGATACCATCTACGGATGTTATTGTCACTTGGAGGATCACGCCCGAACTTAATGCGGAACGCACGCTGCACAGTAACTACAGATTCAGTCTTTGCAAACTGTAAAACACAAAACGCTTTCTCTTCACTAGTCGCCATCTTTGCTACTACCGCATTCTAGCGGATCGCAGCGGAAACATTTCACGCACATGCGCACTAGTGCCAACGAACAAAACTGTTTGAGTTGCTCTTTCATTTGACATATCATTTATAACTGTAAGGATAATGTAATAAATCTTATAAAGCATTAAAACCCCGATATTCATTTTGTGGAAACCCTGTACTATAACGACGTATAACAATTATGCAAACGTTCCTAGAACGATATTATTAAAAATGTATTCATGGAAGAATTTGCACACGCATACAAAAAAAAAAAAAAAAAGATTGTCACAATTTTCAATCGTAAGCAAACGATAGACGCCATAATTACGTACACACATGCCAGAGACAATACTAGCACATGGCATTTATGAAAGTAGGTTGCGGTAATATTAACGTAAGTTGTGTTTATGATGAAAGAGCGGCAGTATTCTGAAGGAATTTAATATTTATAAATGTTTTTAATCTGAGGTTGAAATGCAGCCTGTACCTAAAAGAAAACTCTGTTGAATTTCTTAAAGATTTAATTTTTCTTTATTTTCAAGCAGCATTAGCGGTGGTTTTGGATATGATGAAAGACAGGCTGATCCAAAAATTGAAATTTATTTTAAAAATTTGAGCTACCATGATTTTAGAGCAGAATTATTAGCAGCGCTTGTGGATAGGTTCAATGCAGCCTGGACCATAATGTTCCGCCTGCATCTGATCCACCTTCGGGATATCAGTTTATGTTGATATTGTACAGCTACCGTGATTTTGGGCAGAATTATTAGCGCCGCCTGAACAGAGGTGAAGCAGGAACATCGCCGTATGCCTTTTCCCAGTCGCGCGCGGCTTAACGATACGGCACTTTTCGAGTCAATTTTCTGAGAATTGATATATTTTACAGCTCCAAGAGCAACATATATTAAATAATATCACCCAACTAACGTGTACAACAGTTTTCAGGACAAAACTAGTATTCCTTGATGAGTCCCAGTGTCTGGGCTATTACCAATGTTTCTTTTAATTGAAAAGTATTGATTAATGTGCAGATGAATTATTAAAGGAAGGAAGCTATCGTAATACATTTTGGTGTGTGTCCAAATCCAATACGGGCTGCTGGAAACGGGAGTGTAACCTTGCACAGTAGATACAGGATTTTCTGGAATGAAGGATTATCCTGCTATAGCAGATAGGCCACATAATGTCGTATAATATGAACATTTTTTTATTTTAGTAAAATTCTCACCATTTTTTTCGGAACATATAACTTTGTTCAGCTTATTCCATGCCATTTCTACAAATTAAGACTTTCTGAATCCTTTTTTTTTTTTACTCTCAAACCCAATTTTAAGTGAACGTTTGGACTGGGATATTAAACGGGAAAGTGATAGGCCCCTATGATCTGCCACAAACTATAACAGGAGACTGTTTCCAAAATCAGCTGTCGAGTCTTATAGAGGATGTGCCGCTCGCAGCAAGGGAAGTAATGTGGTTGCAAAACGATGGCTGCCCAGCACTATACACCCCAGCAGTCCGAGACCACATCAAAGAAGGGTACCCAAGAAGGTGGATCGGGCGTCTCGATCCTATCTTATGGCAACCAAGCTCGCTGGATATGAATCCCTTGAATTTTTTTTTATTTGGGCTGCATGAAAGATTTAGTTTACGTGACAGGGGTAACTTCGTTTAAACAGCTGCGCGAGAAAATAAAAACAGCGGCGGAACACATTAACCGCAAAGGTTATGCTCGCAGAATAAAAAGATCATGTATTAAAAGATTTAGAGCGTGAGAAAATGGCGGCCATTTTGAAACATTTTTATAATTAACAAAATAAAAAATATTACTTGCATTTATTCTGTCTATTATTTGCATGCACACCATTACAAAAATCTTTTTGAAATCATTATCATCAATTTTTTACTACAGGTTTAAAATGCACAATAGTCTCTCTAGCAGATTGAACTATCACAAAACAACCATTTTAAAAGTAGTACAAAATAATTTTATCATTCAAGATCTTTTTTTATAAGTTTTTTTAACGTTTTAAGAACAAAAGTACATTGTTTTAGATGCCTCAAATATCTTTGAGTAAAAAAAAAAACCAAACAAAAAAACAAACGAAAACAAAAAAAAACACGCTTCAAAAGGCCTTGATTTGTAGAAATGGCATGAAATAAATTGAACAAAGTCATATGTTTCTAAAAAATATTAAAAAAATTAATATTTCGAAAATGGCTAAACTTTTATTACAATAAAATTTTTCCATGTGACCCATCTGCGGCTACTGTATTATCCTTTGATTTGTGGACACCCTGTATATCAACTTCGTTATTTCCTTCTTGAAAAGAGTTGAAGTCAATTTTAGCATCCGGGTGTGGTTTAGTGTTCATTAAACTTGTAATTGTGAAACATAAAATTGCGAATACTTTCATAAATCTGGGCGGTAGCCATCGATTATCTTTCCGAGTAAATATCTACAAGTAATCATAAGTTCGTTGCTTTTGTCTGAACTCATGCAACAGCGCAGACATACTTAGTATAGTCTCAGTATATTCCACACAGGTACCCACCTTGCAAACCTGTGACTACATATGATATACACAAACAACTTAGGATGACTGCAGCTAGAAAGCCGTGCTTCGTCAATAACATTCGGCTGTATACCCTAGAAAATTTCTTATGACCTATGCGCCTCCAATCTCTCACATCATTATTTATTCCTAGTCGTTCACATGCACATACTCGTAATGTACTACTATGAACCAATTCTAAATTTAGAATGATTTCACTTCTTTTTTTTTACATCAATGTAATACTTTTGAAAGTACTGTAAATCATTGTGCGACAGGAATATCAATTCGCGAGCAGAAAGGACCCCCCTTTCTCTCGTAAAGTTACAGCCTCTCAATTCACCATTCTTCCGTTTCCTGCAAAGAAAAGCGTGATAGAGGGGACCTGTAACGTATGAGACGGCGCTGTGTAATATCGTCGAGATCGATGTAGCGAGGGGAGGCTACCAGAAAGAAGGCCGCGCCGTACGCCACCTTGCAGCTAGCCACATGAATATTTCATAGCCACTATCGCCCACCCCACCACGCCCCCTTATTAACATCCGCCTTATTAAGGCGCCTCTCTCGCCACCCTCTCAAATTGTTTAATGGCGACCCTACCTACCGCCAAATTGCGGCCAATTGTTCTAACCCCAGGCGCGCGAACTGCAGACCTACCCGTGCGTCAGGAACTCTTGCCCCAACAGAAGGCGTTTCAGGAAACAACAATAAATTTAATTTTATTCTTATGTCCTAAAATCTAGATAAAACAATTTATGATTTTTTTGGGTAATCACTTTCTAATATTTTCAAGAAGTGACTTTTGAGAACTCTTTGTTTCTAATCTCACGAAGGTTGTCAGCGCGTGGTGGCATATTTTAGTACTAAACGAACATAAACTTGTAAATCCTAACAACAAACAACACAAAACACAATATCCTAACTCTGCAAGAGAACTATCAAATTCAAAAAGCAATAGTCTCAGGAAAACATGTACTTAATGACCATGAAAACTTAACAAACCAAACCTTATTCAAGTTAATAAACATCGAAACTGACACAAAACAGCATTAAATACACAAATTTTACAATAACAGTAATTTAACACCACTTTTCGTCTCCCACATCTACCACACATGCACATTTTAGCTAAAACAAAACAAAACACACACACGAATGCAATTACACAATTCAAACTCTCCGCTCATGACACATCAGACAGAGCATCGCCGGAATAACAGCTGAACAGCAACAGCGCGCACGCGAAAACTGAAGGTTGATAATGACGTGCATTAAACTCTACTTCAAAGTTGACTACCAGTGGAGGCATAAGAAACACAGTATATCAAACTATATAGCTAAACACAATAGTGGAAACAGCATGCTGGTTGAGGTCACAGAAGACCAACTACCACACCTCAAAATGTAAATGTAAGTTGCGAGATGAATCCCATCCTATTACACCAATGTAAACAATGCAAACTATAAGATAATTCATAACTAGTATGTTAAATATAAGTCATATTATGCATCCTATATGTAAACAAAACAATTTTGTTTTCAAATTATAACTAATCGCATATTACAGAAAACATTGTACGCTGAGGATACCTCGACGAGAGGCGAAACGCGTCCGAAAAATAAAGAATATCCTACAACAGTTGTATTGGCGTATTTACTAAATAATAATTAGTTTAATTATATGTTGGTACCTATGTGTCTGCTTTGGTTCAATGAATCTAGTTCACAATTCCAAATTGTTAAAACAACAGAATGGTGCTATAGAATTTTCTTGTCTAATATAAGTGGCTATTTATTCACCATAAGAAATTAATATTTCAGTAATTTCTGCTACTCTGACGGTAAATGGATCTAGTGGATTACTTGTCAATTGATACTTCGGACAATTATTGCTAGTAATTGAGGAACTATAGTGCCTTTTAAATGTATAACTTATTAATTCCAAACATGACTGTAAAAGTCCAAAGATTTATACGAATATTTGCTTACAGCTTGTACTTTTTCCTCAAATTCATCCAACTCGTTTTCATTTACAATTTGCTTTCGTTTATAGTCATTCATGGCACTTGAAGTTAAGAAAGACTGTATCATACTGAGGGATTTTAAGCTATAAAATATACTATTTTCACTAGAAGTAATTTTGTCAGGCCTGCAGACTTGTAACCTAATTCCGTTGAACACGACAGAGCTTCAAGGCCAAACAGACGCACTTCCAGTCGCAAACAAGCTCCCAACTATAGCATCCATAGAAGTACCTAGTAAGGGTTAATAAACCAATGGTAGAGCTTCACATGATTCCCCCTCTACCGAGTCACGGCTCAGGAGCGCACTCTCGCTGAGACGCTCGAGAAGTCTTTCGCCGTCATCATGACTGGAAACTTCGCAAGACGACATGCAGAATTTTCTAGATAAAATCTAATGCATTATTTACCCCTCTGCTGCCTCAGAAAGATATTCAGAGTGACAAGATTTTATTAGTAATGATTTTGCATCTCATTCGAGGTATTTTCTATGCATTATTTTCAGTTATTTCACACGGTTGTCTACATCAACATATATACTCTGCAATTCACAAAATTGTGCGTTGCAGATGGTGCTCAGCACCAAAGCTAATCTCTTTGTTGTGCATTTCAATCCCTAATGGTACGAGGGAAAAAAGAACTCATATAAGAATCTATGCGGCACCTTATTTCTCTAATCTTATCTTTCCTGTCATTCCGGCTCAAATATGTTGGTGGACGAAGTATTTCACTACACTCGTATCTGAAAGTGGGAGTACACATGTTTACCCAAATGACAACAATAGTCAAAATGTGGATGCAAAAGAGATTTGTACGTTTCTCCTTTGTTTGTTCATTACAATTTTTCAAGATTCGACCTATGAATCGCAGCCTAGAATTAGCTCTACCTACTAACGAATTAATGTGTAAGTCCCATTTAATGTTCCTTTGTGCTGTTACTCCCAAATATTTCATAGAATGAACCATATCAATAAGTGATTTGTTTAACTCGTATTTCTGAACAATTGGATTCTTTTTGTTAGTTATGCTCACTGTCTTGAACTTTTTACAATTTAGCGTAAGTTGCCACTCTCTGCTCCATGCCAAAATAACATCCAGATCACGCTGAATTTCTAAGCAATCTGCCAAATTCCTTACTTCTCTATAAATAACCGCATCATCAGCAAAAAATCTAAAAAGGCTTTTCACTTTGTCCCCGAGATCGATTTTTAAAAAATTAAGAAAAGAAGTGGCCCTATTACACTTCCTTGAGGTACACCTGATGTACTTGTCGATGTATTTATTAAAGCCACTCTATTCTTTCCACTACATTTTTCAATTGTTATCACTGATTACCCGCTCATTACTTAGCAATAAGTAATAGTAGGAACGTAATATCTTTGATCACACGATCACATATCTTTGGTAAAACGAACGAAGGAGTGATCGATCGAAGCCGAACTCAACGTACTGTTGTGTTCAGCCGTTCGGACACTACAAGACGAAGTAGTACTGTGTTGGTATATTTAAACATATTAAAAATCCCGGATTGTACTTTTATGAAACGATTAACAAAAAATTCTTTACCTATAAACGATAGATTGGTAGTACATATCCCTATATCTTAAAACTTAATCAAACCAAATAAAATACCAACATAAATATTCACAGACTGAAGCAAAACTCAGCAGTAGATCAACTTCGCATGCTAAAAAAAAAGAATTCTATCTAAATTTTCTTGCATACAATAAAATGTGATAAAGGGACTGTAATTAGTTTCTAATCCGGCATTGCGGTAAGGTGGCGTATGCTGGATTTAAATGGTACAACGACACCGGCCACGAGCCCGGGTTCCAACGTACCTGCCCTCCTGTTTGTAATTTTTAGGCGGTTTCCCGTAATCATCAAGGAAGATTCTGGGACGGTTCCCAACCAGCGCCTCATTAACTACACTTTTAATAAACAAATACAAACTTCTCACACAGAGAAAATAGCTATATGTTTCGCAGACAGGTGGCAAAACTTGACTTCCTCCATTACTGTAGCCTTCAAGGCAGAGGCGGCAGACGTGTGCCCTTAAAACTGGATCTCCTGGCCAAAGAATCCATACGATAAAAATGTAGTTTGTAATTTATGCAGGTACTATGTGTGCCATTTGGAGTGACAGTGTTAAGTTAGATGGGACGTATGCTACAAGGTGTGTGAATTAAGTTTAAGGGTTTTTTTCTGTAAATTAAAGGTTTTATTATGAACAACTGAATACATCATTATGTTTCAAAGTATTGTCCATTGCTAGCCACTACTTTCTCCCATCTTTCTGGTAGCATACGGAATCCGCGTCGAAAGAACAACTCATCTTTTGATGCAATCCACGAATCAATCCAATTTTTCGTATCTTCGTAAGTTTGGAAGCGCTGCGTAGCCAGGCTGTGTTCCATGGATCTGAACAGGTAGTAATCCGATGGATCAATATCTGGTGAATATGGCGGGTGGGGTAAAACATCCCATTTCAACGTTTCCAAATATTTTTTCACTACACAAGCAACATGTGGTCGAGCGTTGTCATGAAGAAGAATCACTTTATCATGTCTTTGCTCGAAATGCGGTCGTTTTTCTTCTAAAGCACGACTCAAACGCATCAGTTGTGTTCTGTAGCGTTCACCAGTTATTGTTTCATTCGGTTGAAGCAGTTCGTAATACACAACACCGAGCTGGTCCCACCAAATACAGAGCATAAGTTTTGCACCATGAATATTAGGATTAGGATTAGGATTATCATACCGTACCCATTTCTCATCGCCAGTGACGATCCGATGCAAAAATCCCTTCCTGGTTTGGCGCTGAAACAATTGTTCACAGGTGAATAATCGGCATTCAATGTCTCTCGCCTTCAGTTCGTATGGCACCCAATTTCCTTGCTTTTGAATCATACCTAGAGACTTTAAACGTTTAGAAACGGTTGTGCGATCAACATTCAACGATTAAGCAAGTTCATCTTGCGTTTGACATGAATCTTGGTCGAGTAATTCTTCCAATTCCGTATCTTCGAACTTTTTCGGTTGACCTGTCAACTGTATCGAAAACACCACTTTTAAAACGTCGAAACCAATACTCTCACGTTTTTATCGACGGAGAATGTTTGCCATAAGTCTCCAATAGCACTCGATGACTTTTCTTCGAATTGAACAGGAACAATAACACTTCCCGCAAATGGTGTTTTGTTGGCTTGTACTTCGACATTTTCAGACCTGGAAACAAATGTGCTGTTTACACATCAGCCCAAAGTCACATACTAAACAGTAAAGCCTATTCAAAGAGCTTACACGAGAATATAGTTACACACAAGATTGATGCGATATAGCACAAGTGGCGCCATCTATTGAAAATCCCTCAAAATTAATTCACACACCTTGTATTATTCAAATAAAAAATATAACCTATGTAAAAATGGAATTGTCCACATTGTTTGTGTTTAGTTTGAAGATGGAAGAAGCCATCTTATTGACGAGGTTGCTAAAACGCCGAAACTATGCCCAGCACTCGACACTGCATTAACCTGAACCTCGCCCTTGTCATGTAATGAATTTTCGACATGCGATGGATTAAATTTTATGCATTTCTGCAATACGTGTGTCGTGAGAGTTTACGACACCGATTAGGACCTACGTCACTTGTCTACGTTAAACCTGAGTGCCGGACTGGTGTCTTCCCGAACAGCAGGTATCAACGCCAGAATTAATGTCTCCCTTTATTTTTATGCCATTCATACCAGTACCAACATTCTACACATATACACCGGTCACAGTTATGCGGACCACAATAAGATTTAATTATAAAAACCACTTTAGGGAAGGGTTGCGTGACATCCTGCAACATAATAACGTCATACACTTTGACCGAAAATAATTTATTTTACTGTACACCTCCAATGGTGCAAATACTATTTTATCTGTCAGCAGATCGCATTCTTGACCACTTCCCACATTTCAGTCTACACCTCGTGGTGGGTAAGTGGTTAAAGTTCTGGCCTCGCATTCGGGAGGACGCCGGTTAAAATTACAATCCGGGCTACCAGATTTTCCATGGTTTTCCCAAATCACTCCAGGAGAATGCCGGAGTGCTTCCTTCAAAAGTCCATGGGCGAATTCCTTCCCGTTCCTTGTCCTCGGTCCTTTCCCGCCTGTAATGAGCTCGACTTCGACGAGGCGTAAAGATATAAGGGAAAAAACCAGCATAGATTAACTCTGCACTGGAGAATGGGGATACCAGAACTTCGTAATCAAGTTGGTTTACTTCATTTTTTACGTCGGGAGGCACAGAATAACGGAAGCACTGTGTTCATCACGGGATGTTAACTAACTGTTGGAAAATCTACCCAGACTGAGACAAGCCAATCTCAGAAGAGTGTGAAAATATCTGATTATAGTATAAATGCGAGCTATAATTAGCACAGAAATCATTAATTATTAGAAAGTAAAACAATGGAAATAGTTCAGTGAAAGTAGTAAATGAATAAGTTGTACGACATAAAAGGGAAAAAAATGAAAAACGAATTGCTCTTGTCGGGAAAAGAGGATGGAGTTTGAGGCTAATGCAGCACATTAACCTGCAAGGAAACTTGGGATAATACATTAACCGAAAACAATCTCGAACTTTCAGCTCCCAGACAACAATAATCACAGTAATAAATGCATATATATCTAATTCAATCTTAAATTACAATTGAAAACAATTAACAAAAATTATGACATAAAATAAATACTAGTATATAACACTAAAAAGTTAACAAAATCTTTTATTAAAATTGTTCACTACTTCTTTAATAATACACAGGTTTATTTATCGATGGAAAAACAGACAAAAAAGCTTTATAAGCTAAATAATAACAATATTACCACTAGCTTTGTGTTCTTGGAAATAAGTAAAAATAAGACAAAAATGAAAAATGGTTCTTTAAATTGGCGAAGGTTAAAAAACAGCTGAATTAATTAAAATGAAGCGAAATTTGCTTTACACCTTGCTGTTTCCACTTCGTAGATAAAAAATAAGTAAAAGCATAATCGGTATGACAATCTTTTCGGTTATTTTAATGGCTCATAGAAAAGTCAGCACCACATTTTAATATATAACGCATCATAGGGCTACTTATGGTGTAATGCAGTTATTCAGATGTTTACAAATACATTAATTTTCTAGAAACTTTCTGCAACGCTGAAGATTTAAGAAGCATTGAATTTTAACAGGTGTAAATAGATTTTTCAGATGTTCTGACATTGCTCGATTAAAGATTTTTGTTTCAAAGTCTGTTGTGGAGACATCAAGTTTTCACCTGTGCAAGTTTCTTACCATACTTATTCACATAAATCTTTCCGAAAGCAGAGAAATCTAAAAACACAGAGATAATCCATCAAAAATGAACCTTACTAACAGACTTAGCACTACTGCATTCTTATTCCATTTAACTACTATCGCATGCTTTTTAGGTTTGACATAACCGATGGAATGCGAAAGCTTTTTGCCGAGGGTAGAGCAAAATTAATAAACTGCCAATCGCAGTTCACAGAAGAACCACTTGAAATTTATTTGGATAAGAACCTTAATTCGGGTAATCTGTTATTTCGTGTAACTGTTATCGCACCGTCTGTTACTTTGATCTGGACCTTCCAGAGGGTGTGTAAGATAAAGAAATCGCATCCAACAGAGAGAGACGAACCGAACCTCAAGACATCTACTTCGTTAACCTATTTAATTTCTGTGCTCCCTCTTTTCGTGACGTGAGTTTTCGTACACGGCTCGAGTGTCTGCAGCAGCCGTCCCAGCAGCAGGTGTCGCCAGAGAGATTTATACCCAGCACCTCCCCCTCCACCCGGGGTGCATAAACAGATTGAAGTTGGAGGGAGCGACGTATTTCACCGCCACCCGCACCTCCCCCCAACCTAACCTCTGGCAGCAAAGGAACTTCAGACTGCAATAGGCACAAAGCAGGGCTCTTCAGTCGATATACATTCCTCAATCGGAAATTGTATAATATCTTTAGTGTATCATAGCTGTTATAAAAGGATATAGATATGTAAAAGGTAAATTAGTATTGTGTTCGTAAGGGCTGTACCTCAATAGTTACCGTGGTTTTTGCTGCCTATAGAGGCGGCACTTTTTTCCTTCCATCGGTATACGTGTGCTGTTTCTGGATTTAATGTCAGTTTCTGTATACATCGATGCTGGTACAGTCAATATTGTCTTGCATTTTTGAAAAAAAAGCGTAATTTTGAAATTTCAAGAATTTTATCGTATTAAATATCCACAAAGTGTCGTGTGGTAAGACCTTCGACTTACCGCGTTTTGCACGCGAATTCGTCCTGCTCCTCGCCGTCTATTTCTGGTTCTTCGAGTTAGCGTTTGCGAATACTGGCTGGGAAAACACTTATTAACACTCTAACTAATGACTTGGGGTATTTGAAATGATGAGATTGACAGGCATTTATCCCTGATCTCTACAAAAAATCAAGTGGAATGATACAATTAACTGGTACATCATAACTATGCAGAGAAGTGAATTTGCTTCCTTACTATAACCAAATGGCTGAATAAAATAGTGAGAGGTTCGGTACGAGCCTCGCCCCCCTGAGCAAACGAAGAGTGGATATGGTGGTGAAAGTTTCCTAGTACTGCCTAAATCATTGAAGAAAAAAAAAACACTGTGAAGATAGCCAGTCCGGAACGCGTCTCCGTACCGTCGCACCATATTGGGGTGACTGATTCCTATTGGCTGGTTTGCATCACGTGGTGTGAATGCAGAGTTTTAATTGGGAATTTGGAGACGATCTTTCTCGGAGGTTCCAGAACTTTAAGAACGGCGTCTCACCCGGTAAAACTGCTTGCCTTGTGGCCTTGTATGAGGGAATCAGGTATCTGCAAACGCGGTTTCATGTTCGGCGCCTGTCCAGGCCTGCAGCTCACAGGGGCTAGCTTGTACCGCACTAGAATACTGCATGAAACTACAAAATTATTGAAATATGTTGCAAAAGTAATTTAAACCTTTTATTTTTCCGCTCAGTCTCACTTTAGATTGGAAACAGAAAACAATGACTGCCGATCCACACTTGTTGGGCGTATATCGGAAACAAAATCCTCACATATTAATGACTTAAAGTTAACTGGGAAGATTAAATCATTATGATGTTATTTATCCTTTGAGGAAACAGACGAGGGTAGGTAGGTGAGGAGGGGTATGATATAATATACGTTCTAGTGTAGGCTATCCAGTCACAACGTACCTTCGATTTATTGCAGTTAGTTAGTGAGTAGAAAGGTTTGACTAAGCTACCAACTGTTACCTGATACAAACTTAAAGTGTTTTTGCAAACTTTCATATCGGTCAGTGTACGTGATCGAGACTTTCGAACTAATTCTATAGTGCTTCAAGGAAGAGAAAAGATTTTGGGGAAATATACGACTAAGGGACCTGAAGTTTGCTGAAAACATAGTGTCACTAAACGAGTTCGAAGAAGTGATATTGTATTAATTACAGACCTATGGTTACAGAACTATTAAAAAACGGTGATCCACCAGGGACTTTTCTATAAATTGGCTAAGCTACCGACTGTTACCTGGTGCAGACTTAAAGTGTTTTGTCAAATATTCGCAGGAAGGCTACCATTGGTCATAATGGCCGAATCGCGTACACGTATTTTTGCATCCAGTCTCTCTCTTTTTTTCTTAGAAAAATTCTTGTATAAAGTTATTATCATCATAATTATCTGGTCTTCCTCCACGTATTTACTGGAAAACTAGTCAGAATACTGTTTATTTTAGTGTGATGTTGATTTATATACTTCACAACATAAACTTTCTGGATGTGGCAGTTTACACGATGATCAATTCAGGATCAAAACAAACTGGAATGTTTTCCAGTTTTACAGTTACGACGTGAATATCGTGTAATTTTACCTTAACACAGAACAATGTGAAGAGGTATATTAGAAACTTCGAAAAGTTGGTATTATTTGGGATCATGAAGATGAGAGTAGAGAAAGAGGTCCAGAAACAAACTTTAGAGGGACGGAATATTTTTCTGTTCGTACCGAACAGAGACCTCTATGTTGACACAAATTATTTGAAAAATTTGAGGGAACTGAAATTACTAATCCCAGTTATCGTTAAAGATAAACTCATTCCTGAAAGAGTCATAAAGTACCAACTTATTTTGTATGTAAGACCTTAAAACGGCAGAAAACTGTCTGGAGAAATAAAGAAATGACATGTTGCTTAAAAAATAAAATATATCCACTATTCCTAAAAGAAAATAGCTATCTGTAACAGCGAGGGATGATACAGGAAAAGAAACCCAGAATTTATGAATGGATGAGTGTCAAGCCTCGATTGTGTAACAAACAAAATCTTAACAGGAGGAACGAATATGATGTAATTGTCATTGAAAGAAATGCAACAGAGAAAATTACTTTAAAAATCTAAATAGAATTAATGAAAAATGGAAAGTTAATAATGATATGGAACTGGGAACCCTATACAAGGGAAAGGCGAGGCAAGTAGAGAGTAAACTGGAAACAAAGATTACGGGAAACTATCTTCAGAAAACTACTAAGAGAAATGGCTGTAATATATAAAGATGACTTTGACAAGCGAGTAGACTAAAACTGTAACGGAAACAAATTTCTTGTAGTTTTTAGTAATTCAGATTGTTGTTGACAACATATGAATGAATATCGATATATTTGTCTGCGTATGTGTGTACTTTGTTTGCGTATGTGTGTACTTTGTCTGCACTATTCTGCCGAACATTGGCTCTCCAGTTTGACAAAACTCTACTTCTCCCGGTCATTCCGCTTGCGTCTGTAGAAGCACTTTGTTCTGCACAGCTGTAGACTGTACCATTTGTGAAACGCTCTCAACTTCTCCATTACTGTCGGCGGCTGTCTTCATGTTGCACACACAACAAACTCCGCAGCTGTCTAGCTAGCAGATTTACGAGGGACAGATTGTCTGCGGTATGAGCATCTCTGACACTAAAACAACAGGCGCGCGTCGGAGTTGCCGCAGACAGGAATTAATGAATCAACACAAAGGACCAAACTTAGACAACAGCGCTTAGCGAAACATGAGTGTAGCTAACTGATTACAACAGCTTAGGCATTGTGCCTCACGTAGCAAAACGCGAGTATTAAGTCATGTGCTGTTAGCGAGGACCTGATGTATTAACTGCTATAAGACGTCAGGGGTTTTACCAAGAATACATTCGTACAGCAATACACCTCGTTAATATTCATAAACAACGTACTGAAAATGGGAAATGCGTTCCTGTCCATAGGCATCAGTTGACAAATGTAACTAAGATTATTAAAAATGTTTTCATATTACGAGAAAGGCATAGAAAGGCAACAGATTTTGAATATTTTTTTATAATACCATACATAATCACCTAATAACATCGCATTTCCTCAAACATAAGACTACTTTAAAAAGTTGCAGCTTAACCTGACATTCAGGTATTCATAAAATCACCTGTGTTGAGAAACTTACTATATCCTAACAACAATTTTTTTTTTTGGTTAACCGGATTTTATGAATAATTTAAGACTTTTATAAGGAAGATGCGTCGGTAGCTTAGTTTAATCAGAAACAATGATTTTATCATGAAATTAGAACCATCATATATATTATTTCTATAAGGTTTTGTCACAAGCCAGTATCTCCCTTGATAAGTAACCAAAATGTATGAATGGGGTATCATTTTAAAGCTTTAGGTCTCTGCTTTGATCGTATCATATTTTAAGAAAGGTTTTATTTTAGAATTCAACGATTAAAGGTAAAAAATGTTAATATTTATAAAATGCCTTTTTTTTTGTACCACGAAACATTTATCTCCCTCAATTCCAAACCGGAAACGATAAATGATGTATCATTTTAAATATTTAGAATTCCGCTTTAGTGACATCATATATTACCAAAGGAATTTTTCGGAATTCAAACCTTAAGGGACAAAAGTATCAATATTTCTACAACGCGTTATTATGTCACGAGCCATTATCTCACTTGATCTATTATCGATATGGATAAATGAAGTATTATTCTAAAGATTAAAGTCTCCACCGTGGTCACATTATATTTTAAGACAGGAATTTCTCGGAATTTGACCCTTATAGGGCAAAATTATAATTATTTTCGAAAGTAATTTTTATCATCAGCCATTTATTTCCCTTGATAACAAACCGAAATAGATAAATGAGCTATCATATTAAAGATTAAGGTCGTCTGCTTTGTTCACATAATTTCTTAAGAACGAAATTTTTCGGAATTTTACCCTTAAAAGGCAAAAGTAATAACTGTGAAAGTCGCGCGTTTGAAACAGTTCACAGCCTAGCCCTAGATAGCAGTAGCACATATAACAGAGATATTAGTAAACTGCTTCACTGGCGTCGACT
Organism: Vandiemenella viatica; assembly: GCA_031002005.1. Taxonomy (NCBI): domain Eukaryota; kingdom Metazoa; phylum Arthropoda; class Insecta; order Orthoptera; family Morabidae; genus Vandiemenella; species Vandiemenella viatica. The sequence continues at coordinate 142,446,927 of JARYHS010013631.1, read as the reverse complement.
TTTGTTGTGTATCTATTACATTAAACAAATTAACGATTGAAACAGAAAGACTTTACTTCAGATATTAATATTTTTAATGATAAAGCTAAGTAAATCTCAATATCAAAGTGTATAAAAGTTATCGGTCTCATTCCAAAAATTGTAAAATCGTAAGTGAACTCAAGTGAATTTCAGAGCGAAAAATGAAATCTGTTCGATTACCCGGGAATATCTCTGAAACGATTCCGTCCACGGCCCTTTTCAGACCTCGGGTGTGAAAGAATTCTTCCACTTATGTGGTCGACTGATGAGTTTCTGTTAACTGTGGAGTATTGTTTAGTGTTGCGAATATAAGAAATGAAAGGCAGAAACGCGTTGGCACCTGTTCAGGCCTATTCTTCCGAAGATAATCTCTGAAGCATTCAAATTTTTGTTCACTGTGATTTGTGATTTGGCCTAGATCTTCGGTAATAATATTTTAATTCTGAATTATTTCTGTCATCCCGTCTAAGTCACGAATAAAGAAAGTTACATCAGCACCAGGAGTATAAACAGTTTGTCATAACCCACGAGACAGGACAAATTATTTCATTTCGGGTCAAAGTAAAGTGGCCTAAAGACACCTTTCTGACAATCAGCTATACAGTCTGATCTTAGAAACCAACGCTGTTTGTGACTGATTCTAATAATGTAGTTAATAAAAGAGGGCACAAAATTTCCTGGAAAACTCCAGTTGACTAAACAAGAGTGAAATAGAGAGTTGAAAATTTCACTTAAAACTGTACACTAAGAAGAAAACAGGGAGTAGTGAATAAAGCGCGTAACAGACATGAAACAAGAAATCAGCTATACCATTGATTACATTCTATTTTAAAATAACGCAAAATCATAAGATAGTTTGAACTAATTTATTAGTGTTTCCTAAAATTATTATTATTTATCAGTATTTAATTTTAAGTATGCATATGGAATTTTGTTACCTTAAATTCAGTAGTTGTCTTGACTGAAGTAAAGCTACTTTCTGAGTATGTTTTAGTCAGTTTACAATGCTGAGTTTGAATTATGAGATATCATTGATTGATATTCGATGCACGTAATACCTTCCCCTGCGAATATCGCCAGTCTTCGTCCGAAATATAAAGTGAACGGAAAGCCTCGCCTGTCTGATTAGTAACACAAAGAAATATTTTCATTGCAAGTGTGTATTCAGCTTTTTAAAGTATTACCGTGTCACATTTAAAGTGGGAAAGTAACAAAATTTTGAGGAAAAATTAAAACTCATTATGTTATTAACAACATGATTGAATTGAAGGTCCACTCTGAAGATGACAAAATGCAGTACAGAATCAATAAGAAACAATCTTAGTACTGATCAATATTCAACTACTTCTTAGCTCTTATCTTTAAAGGATGAAACAATCTCAAGAGCATCTAATGAAAAACATATTTAAGAGGTAAATGAAATATCTAAAACTGGACTGACTGTCTTTGATTTAATAAAACTAAATAATTATTTTTGGAAATAGTCTGCTGGTTTGAATTTAACGAAGTTCGGTGTAATGAATCAGTTTTATTTTTTCTTGGTGTTTTAACAACGATAAAATGCAACTGATTCGATTGTACATATATACAGAATATATTTTATTTGGACAAAATATCTTCTTTTCATAATATATTCATAGATATTTATTGGTTACTGCAAGTACCTGATTAAATTTTCCAGACAAAGTATATTTTTACGTGGTGCATTTAAGGAGAGTTAATAAATATAAACTGTCACTAGCCAACACATCAATCGCAGTAACTTTATTATTTAGTCGGTTTCAAGAGTTAATGCTACATGTGAACCTTTATAATATTCTCTAAATACAAAGAACGCCAACGAGAAAATGCTGAATAAAGAGTTGGCAATATTTGCGGAACAGTAAGCACACGCAGAGCTAGACAAAGTACAAAACTTGTGGCCCGCGAGATTAGCAAGTTGGTTGTTTCGGGATTAGCATACACATTAGGGAGTGCGAAGCCAGCGGCAGTGAAGCTGGCACCACCCCCTCCAGAACATCAGCAAATAGCATCCTCAGGAACGAGCGCACCGGCTGTTTATTTTACGCAACACCGATTGCCTTAGAAAGCAATCTCTACGCCTGACTGCACTGTCCCTAACACATACCACAAGGTGGCGCCGCAAGATCATCGTTGATATGTTTATATTACAAATTCATCAGTAATTATCGCATTATTAGAGACAAACGCAGAATAGCTGTCAGCTGAATGAAGTCCTTTTAAAATTAAATTATGTTTTATTGAGGTTTTTACTAGACGATATCTCTAATGCTTCAAAATGTTTCTTGATAAGGAACTGGATGAAGCCCATGGATTCTTTTTGTAGTGGTATTACAGCTCGTCGACATGAATGTATCTGCAGCCTGATATGGATGAAAAATCAGAAATTAATTTTTTCTTTTGACCCCGTGGGCTCATTGACGTCGTGATTGTTAGAGCTGGGAGAGTATGGGAGACAAGGAACTGGGAACAATTCGGCAAGTTTTTTGAATTTACCATCTCGACAGCAACCTGGAGTGATAGTTGAAAAATATGGGTAACCGAAATACTGATGTTTGAAAGATTTTATACCTGAACGCTAGGCTATTGCTCATACACTAGGGTCGGTGGGAGGCAAGGAGCTGAAGAAATTTGCCTACAGCCTGTAGCATAACAGATAGTATAATAACATCCTTGAAGTAGGAGTACCATGACACGGGCCGCTTAATACTCTTTTAAGGAGGTTTCCATAGCAACGAGAAGATACACAGATACTAAGAGATGTCTTAGAGCAGCGGGTAAGGAGAACTTGCAGGAAGAAGTCCGATAATGTATTTAAAATGATGTAGGCTACTTAAATAATAAAAGTGTGATTTATATTATGAAGAAAACAGCTAAAAGATTAATTATTTGGTTTAGCCGCACAAAAGTAATACTATGATACGTAATATAAAGATAACGATATAAAGAGAATCACATCGTAAATGCAACACGGTACATTTGCTAATGAATAAACAGCCAATTATTTTAAGAAATGCGACAAGCCTTATGAAAAAACTACACAGCCATTTTCCTTTGCTGATTTCTGGATACCATAGAAGTCCGAAATCAGGATGGACGACCAATGGATCGAACCTGTGTCATTCTGAATGCCTTAGTAAAGGAATCGCTCTGACATCCATCTAGACAGGCTGTGATAAACCGTGTAAAACAGAAATAAGGATCGCCAGACCAATTTTAAGTTGTATTAACAAATTTAAAGTAGTTCTGTTTGCGCTGTAATTTCAGTAATAACGCAATAAGCGTATGAAGTATCTACTTTGCACCAAAACTGAAGCGATGATAAAAAAGGCATTAACTTAATACTTCTGATATGCGCATTCCAATCAGGAAAAAAAAAAATATTGGAAGTTGCTTCATTGTCGTCTGAATCTCATTAAGGAAATCCGCATTTATACTGTTGAATCCTGTTATGGCCGCTTCTCTGATTACAGAGAGAAGATCATTCCTGGCATGTGTTAGCATTGTGACTGCAATCGAAAAAAAAGCCGATTATACAAATTAAATGAGATAATCCTGAGTTTGTTATTATGGCAGTACATAAAACGAAATATGATACGATCTGTCATAACCTTGTCTGAATTATGCGCAGAAATTTCATTTGTTGATACATTTCATTAATACCAATAATATTAAAATCGATATTTACTGTTTTCATTGTTCACTTTCTAGTGCTATAATTTAATTCGCTCTGCACGACTGATTAATACTGTCCAGCAGCAAACTAAATAAAATCTGGTTCAACGATACAGTCATAGACCAGATATTAACACTAACAAATTTTCTTAGAATAACGGATTAGGAGAAAATAGTACAATTAGAAATCATCAGCTGCAAAAAGGGTTGCACTAATTATTTTAACATTTCGCCAGAAGTATTAATGGTTCTTCTGCGGAATAGTTTCTTAACTCTGAGAGTTCTACAATTGTTCGGTAATTAACAGACGCAACTCAAAAGTTAGCTACAATTAAATTTCACGTTTGTGCCATTTTTCTTCAAAATCATTAACTTTAGTTGTTTTTTTTTTAAATTTTTGTTTCCAATTTTTTTATATGAGGGCAGCGGATAGAAGAAATTGGGATTTATGTTTTTGTTAATTCAGACTATTATTTGGTTGTTTATTCTTGATAAATTTTAATTTAGATTGAGCATTCACCCTCCAATAAATTGATTTACAAATTTCTTAATGTCTATTTATTTTACTACACTATAAATTCTGATTTCCTAGTATGCATTTTTAAAATTCTTATTCCTGCAGTATAGATTTTTTTGATGACATCGCTAGTTCGGTATGCATAACGAAGTAAAAATTGGTAATCCTGTCATAAATATTTAATATTTAGATCCTGGAGACCTACCATATGCTGTGTGTCGGATGGTTTGTCAACAAGAGCTTAAGATGTGTTCTATCAGTATCAAGGAAGAGAAGTGTCTCTAATTTGACGGCTTAAGCGGTGTATATCTGTGCATACACTGTGTTACGAGGCGGCTTGCTCCAGCCCCAGTCTTGTTTGCGCTGTGATGAGGTGCGCCGCCACAAGACATGCTAATGCTGTGGCCCCTTTGAGGTGACGAGCCCGCGTGCCAACGTTCACACGCCGCACCGTCTGTGCGGTGTGGATAGGCAGCCTGGTGTGGCAAGAAACAGCTGCTTGCTAGCATAAATTCGGGCGCCCTATATCAAGCAACACTAAATGACACTTAACCGTTATGACGCGAACTTAAGATTCATAACTTCCTCCAGACACCGCCAGAAAGTCTGTTATTCATATAAAGATTTATCTTCTGTGCTTCTAACCACCTTACGTACCACAGAGATCCATTTTTATTATTTTTTGTGATACGTTTTCGTTTTCAAGTGCAATACTATCTGCCTGACATCCTATACTGCGCATAACAACTTCAGAGAATACGGTTTGTTTCACTCGGAGGTTTCTATCTAACTTTCATTTCCTTTGCTCATACCGTCGGTGGTTGAGGTAGTTAAGATCAATTTAAACTTTATGATAGAATGAACTAGCCAAACGCCTAAGAAACTCATACAACACCTTTTTTTATTTACCTGGAATTCTCTTAATTGGCTCAATGGGCAGGTCAACAATTAATATCATGACGTGGAGTAACATCAGTGTTAACAGGACCAACGTAAAACATCAAACCGTAAAACACGTGATACAATTTACATTTGTAGAAGACGACTTGCCTGGCGTTACAAGGAGCCCTGAAAATGTATAATTTCTCTCCCCAAATTGTTTGGAGAACATTGTGAAAATTGCATCTGGGGTACATAACCGTTTACGTTATATATACAAAGTTTATATGTTTCCTATTATTGGCGTTCATTGTTAAACTTAACTACAGTGCTTCCCTCTGCTTTTTCCGGTCTGGATATTCTCGTTAGTGCGGATGAGTTTTATTGTGTGGATGTTGAGGGTAGCTCATTATGTAAGAGTGATGATCGAAAGGAGTTTGTGTGACACTCGGTGCTGGCTGTTAAGGTTGACCTCTTCGAAAGATGCCAGTGGGATTCTAAACTCAACGTTCTCATTGGACGGATTGAATCACCCACAGCACTGTAGTATGCGCTTATTCCATACCCACTGTGGTTAGGTTTGCTATTTCACCCACGCTTTCCGTAGAAATTCAGCACCGCCTCCCGTCGGAATCAGATAGCCATCTCCGGATTAGGACTCAAACAGTATAATTCCGCGTCGAGCACCAGATAATAGACTTTAACCACCTCCGCTACGGTATGAGAGTGCTATGTTTCTAAGTGTTAAACTTGATATCAAATTGCCATGTTTACCCGGGGGTGGCTGGAAGGAAAATATCTGTGAATGTGTATACATGTTGTGTGATGTATGACCTTTGAGGCGGAAAGCACTGCCTTGATGATTGCAGAAAACCGTCTACATACAGTACAATAATCATAATAGGTGGTAAGCCAGTATCAAAGATTAAGGCTTTCCCTCTCACCAAGAGTAATATGCCAGTGATTCAATACGCCCGGCTAAACTATCAGGTTCAGGACTTTTAACTGCACTTAAAATTTTACTATTGCCTTTTATGGTTGCACTTTTAATTTTCATTAATGTCCGTTCAGTTTTATGGTTTACCAATGTTGATGCAGTGTATTAAATAAGTAAAACAATTTTATGCAGCTATAAAGTTAATGTTTTCATGTTGCAAAGAGATCAAATAGGATTTTATAACCATTAAGCAGTTAATTGTGATCATATTATCAAATAATACCAACAGAAAAACAAATTTTTATGTGACGAAGCTACGAAAAATGTTGAGGCAACTCTGAAATAAAAAATGAGAAATAGGAAGCACAGATGCGTTTTAGATCTATGATATGATTTTACCATCTTGGTGAGGTGCGTAATTGTTACATCGGTTTCCTTGATCCGGTATTTATGGATTAACTTACTTTATAAATTCAAAAATAAGTTTGTCATTACAATATCCACAATTGACGAAAGAAAATGTAGGTGATAGCTGTTATCAAAAATTACGCTTAGATTCAAAGTGATTCTAAGGGAAGAGTAAAGTCATATTCAAAGATATTAGAGTCTAGAAAATGGCAGACATACATTATTCAAGCCTGTATTAGTGGAATCAATTTTAGTAGAAATGATGACCTGATAATTATTAATCACTAAAAGCAAATTTCTAGTACTGTAACTAATTTATAACGTTGATATCTTGGGTTCAATTTTACTTATCGGAAAAGTAACAATATTTCTCATTTTATTATTTTTTTTATAGGTACGTAGACAGAACAAAATTTCGGCACGTACTGAAAGAATAATAACTGTCGGAAATTGCGTTATTGTTTTGAAATTCAGTTTTCTGAAATCAGATAACAGAAGATTTACTTACTGAATCTATTTCGTTTTCAGCCCCATAATACGCATCGAAAATGCGTTGTAGAAATTGTAGAATCATTAATGAGTGCATAACTTATTGATTAGAAATAATAAACTTCAGTCACTTTTATGTTAATATATCCTTGAAAAGTATTGTGCGAAAAAAATATCTTTATTCAATGCCTTGACAATTTTACGTCCCTCCACTACAACAAAAACTATGCGAAGCAGCACGTAATACGATAACATATTTCATGAAAAATTAAAATACGATTATAATTTTACTATACATTGGCATTTTTAATCTCATTTTACGGTAAGATGAAAATTTTATTTAATAAATGTCAGTGCGAGACTGGTGAAATAATAATACACTCCCACTCTTAACGCACGTAGTGTATTCTAATGAAAATCTAAGCACACCTGTAAGAATGAATTAGTTTCTAACCATATTCTCTAATCCAACTGTATAAAATTCAGCTTTGGCTTTAATGGAGGAAGACTATAGAAGGTCTTTGTCAAATCCCTTCAAAACACGCTATATTGTGTAACCTGAGGGGAACTGTGACCCTCCTCCAGAGTAATGGGCAAAATTAAAAGCCCATTCCTCTAAATGAGTGTCCTTTAATACTTTTTGATATTTTTGTGCGTTAAGCTTGATCGAGAAAAGTTGTGCGAAAGAAACTTGAGTCTGTTCTGCTGGAAAACCAGTATCTGAGAGGTAATAGCCCTATGTCAAGCAAGCGTGCGAGCAAGGCACTCGCACAGGTTTGGAGGCAGGGGTCGGAGGGAAGGATACACCCTCAACGTGTTCCGCCAAGAAAAAGGGAGAAAAGTGGAGGCGAGGCTGAGACGAGGAAACTTCTCCGGAGTTGGACCTACACGCCGTCCTCTTAGCTGCTGAGGGTTGTATCACACGGGACAACCCGCACGCAATCTTCAGAGCGTATTTTGTAATCTCGCTGATATACGCTGCTTACTAAAACGTAAATAATGTAAGAAGCAGTTACTCCCACCAACATCTTTGTTGGAAGTACGATGAGGAAGCTGTAGAGATAGTCCATAAAAATTAAGAGTTTTGTCTTCGAGGAAAAATGTCTATTCCCCTTGTATAGCTGACTTGAGGATGCAAATCGTGTATCAGTAAATACTTCGCTTGCTTGTGATCATACTTGGAATATTGATACCAAGCTGTGGGTGGGAGTAAAAAGATGGCCAAAAACCTTATGAAGCGCGCCTTTAATTTCACAGAAACAGAACTGTCGCATGCCTAGGTAATCTCCAATAAATATTAACCCAACCTTTAATGAATACAATATATCTTCCGCCAGGCAGGTGGTTTTTCCCCAGTGTATATTATCTGATTTGTTATAAATGTAAATTTCCTTAGTTGCTTCAGGAAATCATTATTGCTGAACGCACTCCCATGTTTCGAATTTAATGAATTGTTACTGAAATAATTTTTAACTATTCCTTGGAATATAGCACAGGAAGACTATTGTTAACTTGGAAATGATATCACCGTAATGGTAAAAGATTATTTTCATTTTTCAGTGAAATTTAACATTTTGCTAATTTATTTATTTTTCTCTATTTTTTTCAGTGCGAATGTTTGTGTGATTTATAAAAAAATGATAAATTTTTTTATGAAGGGACCTAATCCATTTATTGACCTTCAGAATTAATTTAGATGTTCAGCGGCAAAACAGAAAATTTTTTAAATTTTTTCTTTGGTGAAGACATTTTATTTTATCTGTTTTAATCAAGACTTATACAATATCTTTTGGCAAAAACTGAAAAATTATGTGGCCTTTGGAGGTAGTAAACACATATAACACTATTCTAATTTTAATTATTTTGATAATTTGAAACTGATATTTAGATAAGCTATTCGGTGTTAAATTTAATTCTGATGAACATCAATGTGCAGTTAAGAAAAACCTCGTTTTAAATTTTCAGGTTTTAAGAAGAAATATGTTAGTTTTACCAAAGAACAAGCCAGATTCTGGTTTTCCTAGGTTTCCAGAAATTCCTCTTGCTGACTCCTCATATGTGACCTTCGTTAATGCCACGTCAGATTCACTCTAATTTCCTAGCCCTGAGCAATCTACTGGTTCTAATAACCTCGTTATCAATGTGACGTTAAGCTGAAATTAGAATAAATCATGTTTTTTATGATTCCATTTGTCAAATTTGGTAAGTAATTAAATTTTGTTTGTTTTCAGTTCCGTATAAAATTATATCTACTTTTATATCGGCGCATACGGTATAATTTTTTTGTATGTTGATAGCTGAAGTGCAGAGGGCTCATTAACAAAATCTCGTAGTTGAACTGACAATGTGTACTTGCCAATTCATTTAACAAATTTATGACAATTTTCCCCCAAAATTTAACGTTCCCTATGTCAGATAGGTGAACTGGTAAAGAATTTTAATTCTTACTATGTTTATAGCGTTTAACTAAAGCCTTTTCTTTGGTTTCGTCTGCTTCAGTATATGTCTCGTGACAAAATAACAAAGCACTTAAGTGGATCAGAAATTTGTGTAGGAATTGCTGCAGAAATGAAAAATTATGGGGTAAACTAACCACTGATAGCTTGTCTATTCGGTTTTAATAAGTTACGAGCTCTTCATTAGATAGAGAGGCAACATTAATTCCAGTGAGCTTATATAGTGGACACTGCCAGACTAGATCGATGCTATTTAAACCAATATTTGTAAGCCTGGAGCGTTAAGGATTGTAATTGATTTCAGTATCCATTCATGTGAATCCATTACTGATTAACCGCGTGTCCCCGACACAAACACGTAGCTACACATGATGATTAATTCAACTTAAATCTACACAAAGAATCTAATCAAACCATAGCACCACTCTGAACACTTATACAGTGTAGTAAACTTATTCTACGGCGTCTCTTTGACCCTTACATTTTTCTACTCTAAAATGGAGACTAGATTACGTAGGATTAACTTACAGCCCACTAAATCTGGATGGGAAGCGTATATGCTCTACTTTCATAGATTTTTATTTTTCGGGGTCACAGACACAATAGTTTCATGTCACCTTGATGATTAATCTCAACTCAGATTCTTTGCAATAGTTTTTTTTTAATATTTCATAAACGGAAATACAAAAAACAATATTGGAGGTTTGATCTTAATTTGAACCGCATATTTACGACAGCAAATCTGCCATTTAATGTCTACCTTAAACATTTATTATTTATGGAATATTTCGGTTGAAGTCCTACCTAAGCCGGTTGTTTTACTTTTCTCAGTATCAACCCAGCCATGAGTGACGAAATTAATATTACAATTTTTATTAATGACTGTCATATATATAGGAGTTATAATATTTTCTTTACCCTGTTAGTTCTTAACACTGAATATTGTTCAATCTCTTTTAAAGACATGTACTGTATGACTGTATGAACTGTAATGTTAAAAAAGTTAGTGTGGTTTCTTTCAAGAAAAAAATTAATAATTGTGCACCCGGTTATGTTTTGTGAAAACACTAATTGTTCGGTATATTTCTCAGCCTAACGGTTCTGCTTGAAATCCAGAATATGCTTTGAGTAAAACAATCCCTCAGCAACATAATGTCAAACAATAACGCAAATAAATATAATTACGATGATAAAAATGACAATTTTCATTAGAGTGATCATATTTGTTATTTTTGGCTTGCTTCAACGAAAAACGAAACTCATTAGCATACTTGATTTCCCGGCTTAACCAACTTTTTACGTTTTACATAATTGTTATGAGACATCGGTAAACATTCTTTTAAAAACTTAATTGGAGAATCATTGCTTCATTTGTATGGGATGACGTGAAATGTATAAATAGGAATTGTTCGATCTTCACACGGATTTCACTGAACTGATGGCATGTTTATTGGAATACCGTTTAGAATAGCATTTAGCTAATCATTAAAGCCACTGACTCTGATAAAATAGCATTGTTATCCACTGAATAATTCTTGATGGAAACGGTTTTTCATTCATTCTTGATGACGTGTTTATTAGAGTGTAATTTTATGCAAAATGAGGTGTATAATTAAATTACAGTATTTAAACACATTACAACAACGTCAGATATTACTTCTTCCTGTATATTATACAAACTTGGTATCTCCGTATTAAAACTTAGTTTTAACGCCCGTCAAAAACGACAGGCATCTATTCTGGAAATGTTAGTATGGAAAAAACGAAAATGGATCATTTTTATTGATAGTTTTCGTGGTATGAGTACCTTACTCTGGTTAGATTATCGGAATATTGGCAAAAATACTTTATTTAAATAAATGAATTTTGCTTGGCCTGATATCCACTTTAAAAAATCTAATAACTCACGTACAACGAACATGAACAAATACCACTAATGAAAGTTACCAGTAAAATATGTAAAAATCAAATAAACGGTAAGATATAAACTTTGATCAAGCAGCAACATTAGTAAAGTTTTTAAATAAATTGAAATTTAGCCTAAACCGGAATGACATTTGGCATTCGTGGTTGTAGCAGAGATCATGAGAAACTTAAGTTTCTTAACTGTTACTTTCATCAGCGACATGTTACTGGAAAGTAGTTCCACATTTTTTAAGGATAAAATTCTACGAAAAGCGAACTTTATGACTGTATTATGGCAATTAATTTCATAGCAGCAGTGTATCTATTAAACTGTGCACATAATCTGTAATTTCAAATATCTCTGATAGCTGTTATTTTGTGACAAGAATGTCGTTGTTGAATTGAAAAGCTGTTTGTTGCGATTTAAATAAAGTAAGTGTTGTATTTAATAAAATAATAAGAAGAAAAATGTACGTGTTGTAAATACTAAATGCTGTAGCTGAAGACAAAAATCAATCAAAGTAATGAGTTTCACATCGAGTATACAAAGTCGTATGCTCGAAGATTTAAATCTACATAAAAAAGATAAACTTAAAGTTCATTAAATAGCTAACGCGTTTATGAACTATGGTCATAAAATTTAACCTACGCCGAAATGACAATTGGCATTCTATGTTTAAGATTCTTAAAGTTAATACGTTATTGAAAACTAATTCCGCGTTTTTTCAATCGTAAAGTATTTCCGTGTTTTTAACTATGAAATGCTATTAAAAGCAAAATTAAAGTCTGTATTATGGCAATTAATTTCATAGCAGCAGCGTATCTATTAAACTGTGCACATAATGTGTAATTTTAAATATCTAATTGCTAATGACTATGGTCACTTAATTCGCGAGTGACAACTGGCACGCGACGTCACCGTTCACTAGTAAATAGCTATCGAGGAGCGCGCATTCTCCAAAAAACACATTTTAGTAAAGAGGATGTTGCAGCAGGTGAAAACCAAACAGCTACACTGATACTACATTCCAATCTTTCTTTTTATTTTGAACGTTTTTTCCCACTTTTATATTCGCTGAATCCTACCAGAGGAGTCCAACTTTTCTTTAGAGATTCCGCAAACAAAGCTGTATGTCGTCGTAACAAGTAACGACCGTAGTTTCCACTATATCTGTATATTACATCGCAAGAAAAATAGCCTAGTAAGGACGCAGTGCGGGAGACGAGTTGGAGCAACACGTAGTTCATAGGGCGCAAGCGCTGTCGCGATGAAGGCGATGAGGAACGGAATTGCGTGTGCACATAGAGGCAGATTGCGGGGCGCAGATTCCGCCGTGGCCCCAGAGAGTATGTTTGGCGAGCACTGTGTTCCACGGCGGACGAGCGAGCCTAGCGCCACTCGCAATATCCGCTCGGCAAACACGGTTACTACAAGTAGACCAAGCCTGCGTCCGGGTAACACGTAGCCGGGCAATATGTGCCACGCACGGATATCGTTCTCGGTGATTTTATACATTTAGTTAAAGACCAAATCCGAAGTAGAAGCAACGCCTTACTAGAGATAATGAGGTACCATGTGGTCATGTTCAGACTTCCGGTCTGGCGAATCGAACGTCCTCATTAGGAAGTTTGAACAATTTCCTTGTCTAGCGTAGAAGACAATGGTATTGCCTTCATTTAGATCTAAAAAAATTATACATCCCCCTCAAAAACTGATAGATTACATGTAAACACAGGTTACATGGTTTACAAACAAATGCTGACATTTATGAAGCAATAAGGGCCTAACAACTACGAGGGTTGTTTTTTAAGTAAGGGCCGTTCGCGCGTATAGTCCCGTATTTCGCGCGGACGCCGCAACAATCCACCGCGCCACTTGCCGGTATCCTTCCCGTTCACACTGATGCCAGTTGCAGCTCTGTAGGTGACGTTTTGGCATCGCTGTGCCACTTTATAATGTTTACGATTATTTAATCGCCCGCCGCGTGTAAGATATGCTCAGTGATACGTTTTTTGACCGCGAGAAGCCTATCAGCTGCAGAAATTCATCGTCAGTTAACAGAAGTTTATGGCTTGAATGCAATGATTGAAGGTAAAGTGCGTCAATCTGTTAGAGAGTTTAAAAATGGCCGTCAAAACGTCCATGACGAAGAACGCTCAGGCCGGCCCTCTGTGATCACTGATGATTTGGTGGCTGCAGTAGAAACAAAGATTCGTGAGGACAGAAGATTCACAATTTCCACTCTTTCTTTGGAATTTCCACAAGTTTCAAGATCGGTTTTGCACAAAATTGTGTCTGAAAACCTAAAGTTTAAGAAACTGTGTTCTCGGTGGGTACCCACACTCCTCACAGAGGACCACAAAGGGAAGAGATTTGCCACTTCATTGGACTTTTTGATTCGTTACGAGGAAGAAGGGGATGACATGTTGACTCAAATTGTCACTGGAGATGAAACATGGGTATCCCATATCACTCCCTAAAATCGATGGAATGGCGACACACAACCTCACCCGTCAAGGTCAAAGTCAAACAGACGCTGTCAAAGCGCAAGATTATGGCAACTGTGTTCTGGGACCGGCGCGGTGTTTTGCTAGTGGACTTTATGCCACGAGGAACGACAATCAACTCAGATGCCTACTGTGCAACTCAAAAGAAGCTCCGCAGAGCAATTCAAAACAAAAGGCGCGGCATGCTGACAAAAGGAGTTTTGCTCCTGCACGATAACGCTAGGCCTCACACCTCTCAAAAGACTCGGGATTTGAGTGATTCTTTTGGCAGGGAAGTTTTGGACCATCCACCATACAGCCCCGACCTTGCTCCTAGCGATTTTCACCTTTTCCGGTACCTGAAACACCATCTTTGCGGGCAGCGCTTCAATGACGACGATGAAGTGAAAGCGGCCGTGAACTCTTGGCTGTCGGAGCAGGCGGCCGAATTCTTTGAAGAGGGAATTAAAAACTTAGTTGTACGGTATGACAAGTGCTTAAATAAACAAGGCAACTATGTAGAAAAATAGGTAAAAGTGTGTAGAATCAGAAAATAAAAGTTTTTTACAAAAGTATTTGTATCTTTTTTTAAAAATAAAATTACTTAAAAAACAATCCTCGTACAACAGATGGAGGAATGCGCAGTTGCATGAACTCTGTACTCGGTGTCAGGACATCTGGGATTTACAGATAACATTGCAATATTAAAAGATAAAAATGACCCAAAAACCGTATTTGGACCTAATGTTGTTCAATTCATTCATAATATCAGCGCAATTTGTTTTACGTCTGTGCTTAGTTTCTAGTTCTGTTCACGAAAATGCACCGTTACATTTATGTGACTCATAAATAGAAAGTTTAAGGCATGGTTGAATGATATGTTAAACTACTAATAATCGCTGCACCCTTTACTGCCGTGCAGGGTAAAATACACCAGGAAATGATTTGTTGTGTCCAGATGACTTTAGATCTTCACTGTGAACGGATCAAGTAGACAAGCAATTTAATGTTTTGTTGGTTGTACAATTTCTTTTTTCTGTCTTGTAATGCGTCAGCATCGTAATGAAAAACAACTCCTTTTGTTGCCTCTACTGTCACGGTAGTTATGTCAAACAATATACATATATATATATGTATTTGTTGGTTATACAAAACCTTCTTTCTGGCCCCTGTAGATCTTCTCTTGTAGTTAGGTATTTGAATAAATGATTATTTTTTTTGTATTCATTCCTTTTCTATTTTCATTTCACAAAACCTAATCCACTAAACTATTAGATATTTGTAAATTTTAAGTTCACCCCGGATAAAATAAGACATTTTCACCTTCTTTGGAAACCTCTAAGTTAGTAGTTATTTGCGCAGTACGTCACTGACAGTCTCTGAATATGTCTGCGTAGTATCTTTAAGCTATTGCGTTCGCTTTGCCATAACATCACTGGCAAATTTGCGGTACATTGCCAAACGGTTCCTAACCAACTGAGTGTTTGTCACTATCTTCCTACTACCGAATTGTCTCGAACTAAATCACTAGCGAACATTAGTCGCAAACAGTAACTGCCGCATCTCGCGATGTGTGATACTGCACGCCGACTGGCAGTTCTGGTGGGAACTTTCACAACTTGTGACTTCCGGATTGAGATGATGCCCCTTGTTCAGCCGGGAAAGTAAACAGTTCGTCTATACATCACGAAAATGAGAAGGCAGAAATATTCACGTATGCTTACAAAGTGTGCATTGAAGGGTTCCATCTCACGCGAGATAGGGCGAGAAGAAAAATATATAACATTACACTGTTGATGTATATTGTAAAAAATTCTTACTATTTGAAGGCCTTGTGTTAAATGCTCACTGGATAAAGAAACTCTCGTCCTATACACGAAAATTATGCGTGTATACAGAGTCTTACTAAAGACCGTACTGCTGCACCAATGACTGCAGACATCTCTACGAATACAATGCCATCAGAACTTTGTTACGCGGGATGACTTACGGGAATAGATATATTTTCCTTTAAGACTGTAATTGAATAGTGCTTCTCTCTTACGATTACCTGGAATTCAGTTAGAAGATGCAAAAGATAAAGGAAATAAACTACGTCACTTATGCCTCGTATATCTATTCGTATATCAGAGAGAGAAATGAAATCACAAACAAATGACATAAATGCAAAACAAATAAATTCCTAATAAATAGTTGGTAGTTGTGGAGAATTCTCATCAATTGCAGATAACAATTATAACTGTGTGAAAAATTAGTACTGCCAATGGAACTGAATATTCAATATTCGTTTGTTTACTAAAGCATTATCTGCATTTTACCTGTTGGATGTGTGTAAGCAGATTATAATTTATAACCATGACTTTCGATGTACAAAAACGTAATAGCATAATCATAACATGTTGTTAAGGTTCTTTGGGTGGTTTATTTACTGCATTAATTAAAAAGTCCACCAAAAAAACAATGTATGTTGATGCTCGTTATTTTCAATCAAAACAAGTCTGCGACATTCACAAGCATAGTTGTTACAATCCAAAGATGCAATACTGAATACTTGAATCGAAAACTGAATGAAAACTTGCATGAATGTCTCTGTAACACTGAATTAATACTGAATGAATACTTAATGCAAACTAAAACTCTCTGTCCAGGCGATCTGTTTATATAGAGTCTATCGAATTTACGAGAATTCTTCAAAGGCATCCGCCCGATATTTCTCGATCATTAACAATCACTCAAACAATCAAACATATTAAAAACAATCGGAATTGATACAAAATTAATTAATAACATTACAAAATGATTAGAAATGGTAATTAGAGATACTTAAATACAAAATTATTTACAGAAATCCTTTCAAATGGTGGAAAATTGTCCTGTAGACATCGTAACTTACATTAATACAAGTAATTAAAACTTTTAATAAATTCTCTTGCATCATTCGGTTCTTAAACATATTAAATGATCTTTAAATAATTTTCTTACCTAAAACAAAGTCTATATACACTTATTTACAAGAAATTACAAAATAAACATATCAAATCACTTTCAACCAAACATTAGCTCACTACAAATACTTCATACAGTATAACGCTATTCAAAATTCAGTTATTAGGGCTGTTACAATGTACTCCCATTCTTCAGATAAAGCGCTGATGATGCTTCAGTGGAAGAAGTGAAACGCGTTTGGAAAACTAATATACGAACGGTTATAAAATTCAATGATTGGGAGTAAGAATTTCTCATTTATAACTTCCGAAAAAGTTTATTTCCCTAATTAACTGTCAAAAATGTTTGATGAGAAAAAGTAACAGTACGCAAGGTCGCAGTAAATCAGTCAAAAAGATTAACGGAGAAAGCTTTAAATAATTCACGATAGCCGAGGCACAACAGTACGGCCATTTTTATAATGAATCCCCCAATTTGATGTAACGTTAAGATGAAGGTCGTAGGGTTCCAAAACTTTCTGCCACCACTCTTCGTATCCACATTACAACCTTCGGCACGATAAGGGAGCTGACATGGTCAGTGACAAGTTCGGAGGTTATTTAAATTCTCGTAGAACCACGCTCCCTTCAGCCAAAAGAAAGGCTCCTAGGCTTCCCTTCCCCGCCTGCATTTTACTACCGCAAATGTAAAAAATAGCAAGAATGAAAACGAATACATTAATTTCTTATTGTTTATAAATTAACAAATTTTAAAAACGTATAGTCTAAAAATTACAAACTATAAATTAAGTAAGAAAGAAAATCAGTGGAAGGATGAGCTTTATTTTATTATTATTTTTTTGTAAGATTCCCTATTATTGTTTGGTCCTTAGAATGTGCACAGATTAAGTCATTGGGAATATCGAGTTTGTTTCGACAATTTTTGTTATTGCAACAAGAGCTGAAAGTTCTCTTCCTCACATATAAGTATTTTAAACATGTGAATACAACCATAACGTTTGCTGTGATATACTGGAATACACTTAGTACTTCAGACAAAACGTCGATTAATGCATTTTATTAAAATCTTATTTGGCAGCAGCTTTATTTTCCCAAAAAATCTTGCTCTTGAAGCACTAAATTGAGTAATTACAGTGCTCTGCCGATATTTTATGTCTTCAGAGTTGCAAGTTCTCCCTACTAGCTATGATGACACAGAGGAAACTCTAACCGTGTAACGTTAGAATAAAGTTTAAAAATTCTAGAGTGTTCTGCTGGATAAATTCTACGTTTCGACAGCTTCCATCGCTGTCTTCATATTCATGCCGGAGCTTATCTTGCAGAACACCCGAGAAGAATTTTTAGCAGCTGCATGCCAGGAAAGACTAAATTCTAAAAATAAAGTAATTCAGTTCTAAGAGGGCGGTTTCTTGGCGCCCCCATCAGTTTGGGACCCTATTTCGTAAAAGAAACTTCTCGGTACCCATATGACAGCAGAGTGAGTGGGATTGGAAAGCCGTTAAGGACATTCGGTTTCGACGAATGGTCTTCGTCTTCACAGTGGGTCGTATCCCGATCATTCAGGTCGAGGGTCAGTTGCTCAAGCGACCGAGCGATGCCTCTCCCCAGTTACAATACTCCGGTGAGATGTTACGGTTAGAGAAATGGTAATCATAACAAAGAAATGCTAGACCAATATGTGGTAGGCAATTGTAAGTAATTAATTTTTGTTAGGAATTTTGTTAATTGAGAAAGACTCCTCACTCTACATATGCAGAAATTGACTTTTAGGCAATTTGCACTCTGACTGACGTGGCTGTGAGATATCTCTCTCCTTTTTTTGCTAAAATATTTTTTCGTCTTAATCCAACATCAAAGTTTGAAAACCTCGAGTAACGAACGTGACTAGCCTGATCTCTTCGATTGTCACTCATCCGGCCTGGAAATCAGACACTGTGGTGGGTGTCTGATCCATTTGTTTCTGGCAAATTAATTCAGATTTAATTCAGTAAATGTCTATCCTTCAGTTTAACCTTCTCTAAAAAATTGTTACAAAGCAACTTCATTAACATAAGCAAAAGAAGAAAAACTGGTTCATAGAGATAAAACACTGTTGATACTCAGTACCTACTTTAAAGAACGTATGCAACAACACAAAAAATAAGTGAATGTAGCTATATGGTTTAAGCATTATTAAAATATGTAGCTATTGTTGAACTGAACACGTATAATTCTGAAACATTTTAAGAATGAATTAACCGTTGAATCTGTCATTTTCTGCAGCTTTTTCTGGTTGCAGGCGAATTGAAAATATAAAGAAATAACCGAATAAAATATTAGAACGTTGGAGGAAATAAGAGAGATCCCTCATCTACAATCTTAATGTAGAGCCTATGCCAAGGGTAAGGTATTAAATCTAAAAAACATGAACGTCATCAACACTGAAGCATGAAACTAGACAGGACTGAAAAAAAAATCAGCATATTTGAATCCATCAGTTGATGGAAACAAATCTGTATATTGGTCAGACTGCGGATTCGAACTGCAAGTTTTGAATCTCGATGCAACACAAGAATGTTGGTATTCAAGGAGGCCAATAAAACACTTAATTAGCACATTTATTGGTAAAGAGACAAGATTGTCGTATTATCTTGCGATAGGAATATTGTTAGTGCTTTATGAATTGTTACTGGAAAAGATGAAATGCGGGTTTTTAATCACATGTAGGAAGTTGTATTGTTTCTAGCTTAGAAACAAAAGTCCTATATGCACGTGACTGAAATTCACTGAATTTCTTTTTAAATTTTCTTACCACTCACAAATAAGTAAATTATGAAGTCAGTACATTAGTTCAGTACTGGCCGTTGCTGTAATCTACTTGATTAGATACGTAATTATTTTTTTCGATGGAGCTTAAGTAGCTGTGTAAATCTATAAAGGGAAATAATTTGTAGATGCAACTGCATCGTTTCTTCCAGAATTGTTCACTGAAATGAACAAGAAGCTGTTGAAAAATTAATTATGCACGCACCACACACTAGTGACCTCTCGTAAAAGATTGCTGTGTGAATGATTTGAGAATAACTGCTACTTTACTAAGAAAAGTAAAGTCTGTTTAGTTGACATTTCCTTTGCCAGAAATTGTCATTCTGACAGAGTCCATACACTGTCCTTTTTTTTATCCAAGCGTAAATGGAGACAGTGCCTGTAAACTGAAGGTTCCCGACTGCCAACACATTTCGCAGAAAAAGTAGGGATGCTTTCTTTTAGTTCCTACTCGTGGGACTACTATTTTATTCCATGCGGCATTGTTCGCGGGTTGACCTGGAGGGATCTAAAAAATGCATCCGCCGGAATCCTGTGCCACATTTATGCATTTTCCAACAGCTTTAGCCTTGCAGAGCTGTAAACGCCAGATGAAACGTCTTATATTCCGTACCGTGCAATAGGTATTTGCGCTGCAGTAAACATTTCGTTGGATGTGTAATCGCGTATGTATGTACTTTCAGATACACCAGCTCTTTGTGTTAAACTTCTGTCCAGATATAGTTTGAATATCACAGTCTGTGGAAAATAAGGTGCATAGCTGCCCCAGGTACTTAGGCGAGACAGTTAACAGATTGTTTGATACAGAAAATCTGAGTAAATACAGTGGTCAGATTTTAATATGGACTTTTTTTAAAAATCACTGATTTTTGGCTTGTACAAGTGTATGTGACATTCGCCGTGTAAGAGGATAAAGTAGTATATTCGTGTGGCGATGATGAGCCGTTTTCTTTGACGTCTACCATGAACACAAACAATATTCCGCCATTTTCGGGTAATACACAGCATTATTTTTCTGAAAAACAAATACTCGCAATATACAATAACTATACTATTTCGATCTATGGATTCAACGAATCTCGCTGGAAGAAAATGTAACGTTCTTTTTCAACCGGCATTTATGCAGATTATCATTTAAATACAATCACTGTCGTAGGTTAAAACATGGGCTCTCAATCTCCTTACTTCACCAAAATAATAACACCTCATTTAGGTTCTTCAGTGTTAATGAATTCCTCGTAATATTTTAGCTCACTTCTCGAGAAAAATTCTTCAGCATACATTCTTGTCCGAGCACCTTTTGATATATTTTACGTGCTTCCTCTAGCACGTACTCGTATAACGATCATCTCTAAACTCTTCTCGTAGACTCGCTGGCACAGATATTACTATACAGCAGTCATTACTCATTCTTAGTGTTTAATGACTAAGCAAACTTCTTATACCCCTGTTTACTCCAAATTGGTGGCTGAAGGTGTGCGTTTTGCCGACCCCTCCCCCCTCCCCCCTCCCCCACCTCACCTCAACACCTCTCGACCTGACCGCTGTGTCCAGGTAGACGTTACCAATTTCTCCTTCCCATGTCGAGGAAAAGGAAACGTGGTGGGTGTAGTGGAGACTGACTATTAACTGCCTCTGTTATCTTAACGCGCTGTAACCGACAATCCCCGAAATATTTTCAGTAATTTAAATAAATAAGAAATTTTCAAAATACACGCGTTGTAATCGTATCATAGCGCACACATTACAGAAAAATGTTTATAGGTATCGAGGAACAAGAGATGAAATACAACGTAGCCGATTCCCAATAGTAGAAGGTGATTTCGTTTGGCAGTATTTGGTGTGATAACCTATATGAAACCAATATGTTAGATTAGCATAGTTGAGCGAATATACTGAAATTAAATCGGCAGAACTTATAAAGTACAGACATGCATGTAGTACCGTTGCTATGTAACTGTTTGTTTAAAAATTCTTTCTTTTGTGTTATCATAGGTATTTGATTCACTAAATGTTTTTTTTTTTATAAACGTATTATCTTATTTAGTGTACATTTAGAAACATAAATACACATCAACATGTGAAGAAAGGTATAAAAAATTATTGCTTCGGTACGTTATTCTTAAGTTGCATTTTGAAGTTATTAACTTTGATACGCAATGCTAAATTTTGCAAAAAATTACTGTTTTAGTTGCTTTTGGTCAATGAATACATATTATTTTCTTAAGACAAATAAAAAAGAAATATTATTATTATTTATCTGTTTTTATGAAAGAAAACCTACTTTTTTGCAGATTTTAATAACATTAACATATCTTCACTGTCAAATGTTTTCACGCATAATTTGTCTACCTCTAATTACGATCAGTAGAATTTTTCTTCATAGTGTTTGCAGTTACCCTTCCTTCCATTTTAAGAGTGATGGTGAGAAAAGCTGAAAGAATTTAATGTTTACAATACAATCTAATTTCAGTGAACACATAGGTCCGGTTTTGTTTTTGTACTTGACTTCTTAGAAGCCTTTGGGCTATTCCTGCCAAGGACCACTATTTTTAAATTGTTTTACTAGTTTACTCTGAGATTCTAACTACTGTTCTGCAACACAACTTTTTTTCCCCCTTTTCTATGTAAAACGGTGAGGAATCAGATATCTTAGACATCTTTAATTATTTTAATTTTTTGTTGGAAATTTGTCTGGATAAATTTGACAAACCATTGAAAACCTAACCTGGATGGCCGGTTGGTGATTCGAACCAGTGTCCTGCTTAATGCGAGGCCAGAACGCTACCGCTAAGTAAACCTCAACTTTCAATTAAATTTTTCCTAAATAAAGTGCATTACGGTATTTCTCACGAATGTATATTTTCATTGGGAACTTGCTTCGAACAAGAATCCTACGAAAAAGTTTCTAAAGCAGAATTTTCCGCCATTCACATGTCTAAGTTGCAACGAAAACTGACTTGCCTTGAGTATATCGCCTTATATTCCTCACGGCGCGAACTACAACGGTTACTACCGCTCAAACTTCTGTGTGGAAACTTTCGAAGTTCTTACTGTTCAGAGCTAAAGTTAAACGGTATGGGTAAAGTACCCCGAATTTACGATACCTAAATATCTAAAGACTGGTGTAAACCAACTAAACATTTTGTGGCCGACGGTAAAGTCGAGTCAACGTCGGACATATCATGTCTGAGCATAGCGTACAACGATGCGTTTCAAACTAGGTTCTCCACAAGAGATAAAAGAATTCCAATCAAGCCAAGTAGGTTTATGTTGCTATAGGGAGCTATAAACGTAGCGCTGTGCACAACTTTTCTTGTGTTTGAGAACGAAACTCAACAGACAATGCGTCCACGAAATAATAAGCGGGCCGCGAGTACTGAATGAAATGGGGTAATAGTGAGTTATCAAATAAGTAACTGGTAAAGATGTATCCTTCACGATTAATTGAAAATGAGTATAATTTTGTTGTCATTATTTCCTATTTTCAAAGATTACGTTTCCTTGTGAATATTCGCTTCTATTTTGAAATCTGTTGTGATGATGAGTATTTTAATACTAATCACAGTTACTGTTTTCGAAATTTGCTGTGGCTCTCAAAGCCAGGTGAAGTAAGAACTAAATTCTAATTAATAAATACGATATTAAAGCATTTATAATGAAAGGCTGAAGGTGTAATGATTTATTTCTGAACACGGGTTTATTCAACTTAATCTTCTTCCGTTAAAAGAAACGTTGTTATTGGTTCATTGAGAAGCATTTGAAACACTTTAACACCGAAATAAATAACAGCAATTATGGTTTCGGGAATAAAAAGTGTTAGTGGATTACTGTTCGAGACTAAGTCACATTACAAAGAAAGCCTACAGTTGAATTTGTGTCAACTGTTCTTAACAGAATATTCAGACTTCGAGAAAGTACGTTACGTGAAAATGGCAGTTTGTCAATTGTTTATTTATTTAGCGTATGATTGTATGGTTTCTAAATCATTTCAGGTGAATGGTTCCTTTAAATTCCGTCCCCTTTCTTGCACATTACCGCCCCCCTGGTCTAATGATGTCGAAATATAAAAAAAAAATCATTAAACATGCCACGCCTGGAGTTGAAATACATCGCCTTGGTACGTGATAATAAGCCATTACGTAAGTTAAAAGTAAAAGCAACGTTGAAATTGTTAAAAAAAGCACCATGAAACAACTATTTTACTTGATGTCATTTTCCAGAATCAGAGACCATGACGTTCAGTCGAGGATAGTACGACCGGGGTTCAATCCTCGACGAAGACCAGGATGTTGTTTCGAAGTTGGAAGTTGTGACGGTTCTAGGGCTTTACAGAGTGTATTCTAAGACATTTGTCTGAGTTTTATTATAAAAATTATGAATTGCGAGCGTGGTGTAATATTAGGATCCACGCGTAGCTACAGGTATTGCGACACAATCCTGGCGTCTTGGTAAGTGTTGCATCAAGAACCAGCGTCAGTATAAAAAGACGAGACGCCACCGAGCGGCGCTTTTTTCATCACCAGTCTTCATCGCAGTCGGACCTTCGGTCCAGAGCAGAGTTTAAATTTGTGTGGCAGTGGGTGACTTCTAGGTGTTTGCGTTAACCGTCTGAGTTGGTCTTTTGGTTTTGTTCGGGGAGTAAGTGAGTCGTCTGGTATTTTTATTTTTGTTATTCATCGAAAGTGAGGATTTTTGTATAATCACTCAAATTAGGTTTTTTCGTCGAAACTAGCAAGAGCTAAGTTTACATAAAGTGTGTCAGGTTAGGGAAGCAATATTAATACCAGCGAAATTTCTTATTAGTCGACACTTAGCGGTTGCGCAATTGTTAAAATTTGTAACGTCTATTCCACTGTTTTAAATCTGTTCCAGTTTAGAAGTTGTATGTCGGCCATCAAGTATTGATTTTATAATTTATAATTGTGCAACAAGTGTGCAAGAAATTGATAGGAACTTTAGAAATTGGAAATCGTAAATTTCCAATGTTGTGCAATTGGTGTGATGTTCAAAGAAATAGTTAGGGATTGTTAGCGGAAAGTATTAAGAAATTCACGGGATTATTTGCGGTCGTAGCAGAACTTCTTCTGATTTTTTTTGGAGAAGAAGAAATTATTTACCTGGTGAAAAATCTGTTGTGTAAGGAATCTTCTGATAGAAATTTAAATAATATACCGGTCGGTTGGTCTAACAAAATTTAAGGAAAGCTGTGCATTAAAGACTTAAAAGAAAATCATTTAATCTCTGATTTAGTAGTTTTGAGATACCCTTCTAACGTTTTATATATTTCAGAGAAGGTTTGAAGTGACCACCGCCGAAGAGAAAGAACATTGTATGTTGTTAATTACTTGATGCTTTCCAGGTAGGCACAAGTAAACGCCACGAGAACAAGAAACTTTATTTTTTGGGTAACTGCACAGACCATAAAGTGAGTGATTGTTACATTATATTTCGGCAACATACAAAGTGCCGGGTTCTTTCAGAAAGTCCATTCTTCTTTCACCCTTCACTCCAGTTCGCCCAGCCTAATGCCCTATGAACGTGGCAAACTTCTTGTGGTTAAAATGATTTTAGATTAGGCACCGAGCATCGATGGCTAATAAAGCTATACGCCGCTTTACCTCCGCAAATCCAAGGGTGGTTTTACCCGCGTATGTCACAGTTGCGACTTCCAATGTTTAAGAACAGTATGAATATAGAAGATACTAATTTATGATGTTGACCGTAGTGCAAAGTACATGAAGATGACGTAGAGGAGCTGGTAAAATGCTGTACCTGCCCAATCAGGCCTCATCTTCAAAAAGGAATCAAGTAGCTACAAACTATCAAGGCCCCTCAAAAGGATATAACAGTCGTATAGCGTTACTCTGTATACACTGCCGAGAGTTTTGAATATAAACTAGACGTTTGGCAGGCAATGTGATAACGAGGAACTATGCATCACAACGACTGCTATGCTACTGTGCAAGTCGCGACTGTTGCAAAAATGTTCTTCTAACTTTGAGGTTCCAACTAGTTGATCTAGTTTGGAACGCCAAACAACAATGAGGCGATGGCAAACTGTGTTATGAAATGAATGCTTAGTTTTGAGTTTTAGCAGCTTGGAGCGATCTTCTCCAGTTTTCGAGCCAGATATTCAACAGAAAGTTTGAAACACCGACATACAATAATCTTCAGTTAACCAACGTAGGTTGTCAGTTTCTCTAATGTAATTTTGAATAGAGAAATAGTCCCAAATTTACTACTGAAAAATACAACTTCATTATTATTAACTGATTATGAGATGGAAAGGTGTTAATTTCATGAAGCCAGTTAGAACTTCATCACTATTCTCCATATAGAATAGTCTTAGGCAATTCCCCACAGCTATGCAGCCATTGTGCGTATGTTTTTGTACCAACTGTGGTCTTCTTTTGGTCTCTGACGTTCTTTTGTTATCCATTACAACATTATATCTTGTATATTTTTACGTGGCCTGACCACTGCTACTTCATACTGACTGTCTTCTCTAAGTTGTCATTGACTTTTGTATCTGTTCCGATGTCGATTGCTCTCATCTTGTTTTTTCTAGTGAAATCTGTTATTGATCTTTTTATAGCTCTTTGGTCAGCTTGAGTCAGCATCGGAACAATGCAATTGTATTCAAGTTTTTAAATATTTTTGGAGGCATTTTATGATTTGAGTACGATAGAATTCTTCTTAAAAGACAATTAGAGTACAAAAATTAGGTCAGCGTAGATCCATACAGAAGTTAATATAAAAACGTGGAAGAAAATAAAATCTTTTGTCCGATTTTCATGGTGTCGGTTTTCTTGTGCCAAAATATTGACTGATGTGTTTTTTTTCTCTAAAATATTCACGGAAACCGGACGTAGTGACTACGTATTAAAGGTGCACCAGTGCTGTATTACTCCTTTGTCGTCTCCCATGGACGAACGATTTACGTCGGTTATGTTTTTCTTGAACAATAGAATTTTTAAGAAAACTTATCTGTAAATTTCGTGGATTATGTAATATACATGCGACTGTATCAATCTCAGATTATTTAGATTTCTATTCTAGTCACCGACTGTACGATATTTAACGTTTGGAAGTTCTGTCTGCCTGCAACTAAGGGAACGTGATATTCAGCGCATTGAGTTACTGCTAGTTGTATGAAATTGATATGACCTGGCGAGCAAGCGCAGAGCTGAGCGAATAAACGGTAGCTCGTTAAAAAGAATTCCAACGGCAAGGGAAATGTTGCCATGGTCGTCCCGGGCGCATTCAGCGACGTTGCAGAAGGAGGCAGGTTATTACTTCCAGAGATTACATGAATCATGAGTGGTAGTCTCCCAACATTTAAATCTTTTATATACACAATTATTTTTCCTATTACTTTATGGATCGTTGACAGAGAAACCAAGAAATGTAGATTCAATAGGCCATGATGGGTATGAAGTATATACCCTAGTATCTGAGAGTTGTATTTTGTAATAAAACACGGAAAAAAGAGTGTGACCATACCGGGAGTAAAACTCACGAACTTTTAAATGCTAGAGACGAATTAAAACATTAGGGGATCAAAGCTCCATGGACTTTGAACTAGTTTTAAGGTATTATTCTCTGTTTTACGTAAAAAATTTATGTCAACTTTTTATTGATTTTTTTGAAATATTTTGAAATCCTAAACATAACTTTGGGTTTGTGGTTACTAGACCAGTGGAAATTTTAGAATACTTTCAAAATTTCACTTTTTTGTTAGGTGGCACGCTTCGTTTTATTTGACGAAAGCTTTTAGACCAATCAGCTAACCTCACAAAGCTCATTTTTTTAACCGTGAAGTACAGGAGTTTGTCACATGATGCTTTCCGTTTTATTCATATATATGTTTAGGAGTTGGGTATTGGAATGAGCAAAGTTTCACTGAATTATTGGTTTTTGGTGAATGTGACATTTTAATCATGTGAAATTTCATAAAGAACATTCCATTATACCACTGTGTTATGTACAATTATTTCTGTTCTTCAACCTTCATATCCAGACATTTCAGGATCTAACCATGCATGATCAATCGCAGCGTTGGAAATCTTGAACAAATGTTTCAAATTTCACCAAATACTAATCATGCTGCTTGTACCTTGTAACATATTTTGAGATCGAAGTTATTCACGGCGTTGTAAATAAATAAATTCTCCCGCTTCCAGCCGCATTAAGATGTCACACTGTGGTAAGTGTTCCAGCGACATTTTAGAACAAAGTTCGGCATGCTATCACCATTCGACGTTGGTCAACAGTTTAAAGCCACGGGATGCCTTTGTAAAGATAAAACAACGGGTTGCCTTCCAGTGTCTGAAGAAACTGTTGAATCAACTCAGTGCGGCCTGGAACCAGACTAACAAAAATGTGAAACAACTTGGCCTCGGTAACTAGCAGAAGAGTGGATGACGTCATCGCGCTGGGTTGGCTTTTGTCTTCCACAGTTTCTGCGGCAGCGGGTATACAAACAGTTATTGAGTGACATCTATGGTTGAAACTGAGGGTTGAGATAGACGCCTTTGAAACGTCCCACAAGTGTGAATTTTTTACGCGTTGGAAGACCGAGAATAGTTTATTTATATCTATTATATTATTTCCGTGTTATGAAAATCGTCAAAAAAAATTCTTAATCGTTTTGTTAAAACTTATCGTGGCTGTCGGAGTGATGAAACGTCTTGATCATAAGTTATTGATTGACAAAATTCAAAAGAATTTTTATTTTACACATTTTTTGAGTTCATCCAGGAAGAAAGAATTTCTACGATGAAACGATCTTTTTGTAATTTATAAAACATCAACATTATTTTTATAACATCAGTAGCTATATACATTTAAATTGTTAACTCAATCAGAGCAATTGGAGTAAGTTCTGGGAACATTTATATGCATAACTGTGCCATTGCGCTTCTCGTTTATATCATTGTTTTTATCACACGTTCGTCGACGGAGCAAGGTGATGACAAAGCACAGGTAAGAAAGATTCTGCAGTCAGCTGGACGTATATCTGTACCCTTATGAAACCACGAAGATTGCAGCTCGTGTCACACCCAAACAATGAGGTTCTGCTTGTAGTCACTCTCTACAAACGCCATTATAAAGCCCAAGTCAAAATTCAAAGCTGTAATCACCTCAACATTCCTGCCCCAAGGAAAGCTGCAGATTGTTTCTTGCTGCTCCTCTACCGTCATTTTCCTTGGATCGACAACTAACTGTTATGAACACATTTCAGTAATTTTTTCTTGAAACATTGTAGTTGGTTCCAACTGTCTCCCACCACTTATAGCACAGGCCATCTGTCAAAAATATTGGCATCCCCCCTTTCTTTTTTTTTTTTTCTTTTTTTTTTTTTTTTTAAAAGTTATGTTGTAAGAGTTTTTCAGGCGGTTTCAGGTGTAATTAAAAAACTTCTTAATTTGACAGCTTTTGAAGGTAACAATCTTTCTCTGTGTAGGTCGGCGGCATCCTTGTTGCGCTTTTGGCATGGTTGGTTTATTATTTTAGACATTCGTATTCTCCGTCCGTTTTGTCCCCTCACACTCTACCATAACAGATTACTCAGAGACGAGACAAAAGAATGAAAATTGCTCTGAGGAAAAATCGGTAGCTATGGAGATCAGATGGTAACAAGAGAGCAAGAGGATCGGGCGAGCGATAGAAAAAGTTTAGTTCGCGTTTTTGAGGTGATGATATCAAGTTACTGATAGCAAAGGACCTCTGTAATTCTTTGGATGTTTATGTATGAAGTAAAATGAGAACAAATGTCAAATGAATCATAAGAAAGATTGCGATTATTCAAATACGAGAAGTTAATAAGTTCGAACATTAACGTTTCGCTGCAAGACTTTTAAACGATTCTGTACTATTGCCGACTGAAAATCATATAAAATACAACATACCAATTTATTTATTAAAATACAACATGGCAAATTTATTAAAATAAAATAACACGTCCGAAGCTGTTTCACGATGTCCGCTGATCATGCCAAAGAGCGCTGTAACCAAAATGCTAGATGATGCTAGATGATGCGACATGCGCTGCACTATTTATCTATGACGAATAATGCCAGTAGTGCCTTATAGTTAGTTTCTACAGTAATATAATTCTGTATTTTCAGCTAAGTAACTTCGTTTATCATAAAAAAAGAATAGATAGCTTCCATACCAAAGTTATTCGAGCCATTATTAACAATCCATCTGTGAGCACTTCAAAAACATATCAAAATTACATGTCTGTAACTACGAGGGAATTAAAATCAAAGAACTACTGTCAATAAACACATTGTCTACCAGAAATTATTAATTCACTATATATATGCATGATTTAAAAAATGCATTTCATTTTTGGATTGATATATCAATTATTAATCAAATATCGTAAGAAATTTATTACCTTTGAATCTTTACACCTCGTGGAAATTGATGTCCTTAGAGGCTGGAGGGGACTGTGAGCACAAGGAAAGGGAAATGAATTCACCCAAGGTCTTTTGAAGGAACCATCGCGCAATTTCGCGTGATTTCTGGAAACTATGGAAAATCGAAATATGCATGGCACGCGTCCTCCCACTCATCCACCTGGTTCTGTTATTTTTTGTTGCCTATATTTTTTGTATTCAATTTGTATAAATTTCACTCAGGAAATATCAGCAAGTTCATGTTGCGGTCGTTATCAAACTGCCTACTAGCGCTATTATCTCCAATTTATTAGTATCAGCATTATCTAGGGTTAAATGGATATGGTAACGCGTAGAACTTATAAACACAAAATATTTCGTTCTTCAATGGTACAAAGATATGTGTAACCTACACCCTTCTCAATGGTACAGCGTAACGTAGTTCAAAATGAAATTTGGGTCAAAATATTCTGAATTGCAGTCGACAATCTTTTCTCGCCTCTCATTCGGGAGGACGGCGGTTCGAATCCCCGTCCGGGCATCCAGATTTGGGTTTTCCATGGTTTCCCAAATCACTCCAGGAAAATGCCGCGATGCTTCCTTCTAATGGCCATGGCCGAATTCCTTCCCATTCTTTGCCCCCATCCTTGCCCCCCATCCTTTCCCGTCTCTAAAGACATCGCTGTTAAGAGACAAAGCAGTTAACAAAAAAAAAAAAAAAAAAAAGACAATCTTTCCCCGTGATCAGTGGTCCCGAAGTTACTTTAACCTGGATTGTGTCTGGAAACCAAGCATGGTTTCTCACGACTTGCCAAAATAATTCCAGGCGGACGGTAGAAAGGTTCCATACAAAGGCAGTGGATGAATTCCTTCTCGTTCCTTATCTCCAGTCCTGTCCCGGCTCGCATGACCTCTACGTCGATAAGATGCAAAACCCTCATAAAAGGATCTCAGGTATTCAATACTTCTTTAGTGAATCGAATATTACCAAGAATTGAAGATTACCAAGAAACAGATGAAACAATAAGTATATTCCACTTTTGCCGAGAATTTGGTTCTTTTGAATGGAGTTGAGAGGTTTGTGCCAAATCCAAATACTGTAATAGTTACAAGTACTAAGACGCATGGCACTGCTTTTGCCATATGTGGAAACTGCCAGTAAAGATAAGCCACCTAGTTAGGGAGTATTCGCCTATGTTTTGCTCGTCTGATTTAAGTAAGGACTCTTTCTTCAGCGATCAGAGTAGCGTAATGGTGTCCTGTATATGGTGTGTGATTTTTTTGTGCCAAGTTTGTCTTTTTTCTTTTTCTTGTGTGCAAATGTAGATCACTGTCTGGCCGGGTTACCTTGCTACGGTAATGTAGTAGACCCTAGAACAAGCAACTCAATGCCAAGAGTTAAGCAGCGGAAAATAACCTGACACTCTAAGTTAGCCAACGGCTTAGGGTGATGGAGCTACCTTAGGTAGGGTCCCTCAGTGTAATAAATGCCACTAAAATACATCAGGCAGCGTCTGTCCTCCAGGTGACGAGAGGCTCCCAAAGGCGTTTGGTCTCCGTGTTAGAAGCCTCCTCTTCTGTTACCAACGCACCTGAATAAGATTCGGAGTGGCCAACCTTGAAGACCCTGTGTCTTGATTCCTAATAAATTCCTTTACTACTTCTTTCTAAGATGATAATCAACGACACAGATATCATTACCCTAGGGAGTATCTAATCTCCCACCACCAACGCTAGCGCATTCAGGCCTTTGGGTTCTGGGGAGCCTGAACTCATCGTGCGGGCAAAGTTGGAGTTCCCGAATATCCCCAGCTTGAAACTGAAACCCAAAACCATCATAAACTTTAGTGCTATAAATATCCAAATTCTCTGTAATACTTGAAAACTCAAGCACCTAAAAAATGTGTAGCATAATCACAAAATTTTAATAGCAGCGATCCAAGAAACCTGATTTACTGATGATGTGGCATTCGAGTCAGAACGTTTCAGATTAATTAAACGGAAGCCAGCGTCTAAGAACACACATGGCTCCAGTATCTGCGAAAAGCCTTTCTTAGTAAGACGAGATTTAGTGAACTCTATCATCGATTCAAGGTCATCTAGCGAAATCGTATCTATGCTGTCCTTCAGATGTGGAAACAAAGGATACTCTACTGCAAATGCATATGCTCCTATAAACGATGACAGCAAGAAGAACTCCGAGAAGACTCAAATATTCTGGCAAATGTTCGAAGACGAAATCTGAAAGATCCCCAGTCATCATGTCAAGCTGTTGCTGGGTGACATCGATGCTCAACTAGGGAAAGAATTAAGGTACAGAGACGTTTTCAGACCATATACAGCACATAAACGCACAAACACCATAGAACTGTTTAGGTTGTATCAGATTAGAATACTGTCCACAGTGTTACTAAAAAACTGGGGTACTAGACCACCTGACAGTCACCAAATCCTGCCATTGGTTCGTTTCATGTAGACCACGTCGCAATTAGTGCAAAAAACGGGACAGAAATTATGAATGGGAGAGTTGACAAAGGCTGGAACGTTGACTCTGATCATTTCTTTATCCAAATAAGGACCAGACAATTAACTAAACAACAGGTACGCTCTAACACGACTCCAATGAGAGTTGGTCCTCAGTTCCTCCATGAAAATACGGAACACTTTGCAACTGACATCTAGCAAAGAGAAATCAATGACTAGAACCAACTGAAGTCCGTAGTAAATAAGACCATGAATAATCTCGAGTAACCACGCAGGAACCGGCGTCACAGATTTGGGAATACGGAGTGTGACCATGTAGTTGACGAATGAGCCACAGTCTGGACTAAGTCGAACGCAACTAAGCGAAACGGAGAGTGGGAAGTTTTCGCAAAAGTACGAAGACTGTCAGCTAAGACCATCAGACCAGTGAAAAGATCTTACGATCGTTTGGGATTGGAGAAAATGGATGAATTCAGGTTTTACAACTTTAGAAATTACTACCGGGAATTCAAAGAGGGTACAGTCCACCATGCCTTCGCTTTAAGAATCCAGAAGGAATGTTTGTCACCTGGAACGTGCAACCTCTGGAAAATTACTTCGAAGAATTACTCAATTGCCAAGACACCAAGGAAAGATTACCTATACGAGACACAGTACAATTCAACCATCGCATCTGAACCATCTAGTTTGAAGCAAGTTACTACCACCATCAAACACCTCAAGAATAACAAGGTACCTGGAGAAGAGGGCATCATCGTGGAAGTCTTTAAATCGGCAGAAGTACTTTTTGCAGAGGTCATACACCGGATCCTGATAGACTGCTGGGGCAGCGGATTGATACACGATGTCCGACGGACAGCAATAATACACGCACTGCACCATAAAGTAGACCGTGGTGATGTCAACAACTATCAACGAAAATCGCTATTAACAGTAGCTTACAAGTTTGTGCCTAGGAGAGAATATTAGGGAAGATTTCTATGAGGACTCTCCAGTGGCTAGCAGATATTCAATATGAAATCTATATTTAAATTGAAACATATGAAAAGCGCGAACGTCGGAGCAGTATTCGTGGACTTCAAGAAGGCTTACGATTCGAATGAGCGCCAGACACTCTTCCCAGTTCTGCGAGAACGTGGTGTGGATTATAACACACGCATCCACAGACACCTCTTCCAAGGTGAAATTCAGACGAGAACTGTCCTGGAGATTAAAGATCACAACTCTAGTAAGACAAAGAGATAGCCTCTCACTCATTGTTTTTAATCTGATGCTCGACAAAGACATCAAGACCTGGGAACATGCACTGAACAATATCGGAAACGAACCAATCATCATTGGAGCCGGAACACGAAAGATTGAAATCTGGGCCCTGTTTTTCGCAGGTGATATTGCAATCATACCCAACGCGTTGTTGCCATTGCTCTTCAAACCCTACACGAGATAGCGGCGAAGACAGGAAAACAGATATCGTATGAAGAGATCAGACAGTCGGTGCCCTAGGAAAGCTCGTTTGATGACCATCCATGGCAAGATTTGAAAATTCGATCGATTGTGGTACCCTGAAGAATGGGTTCAGCCCATTGGTAGAGATGGAACTTTGATCTTAGTTTCATGTGCCAAGCTCAACATACCAGCTGTCGCGAAATTATTACAACAAGAGTATTTCGAAGATTTCCAAAATCTGTCATTACAAAACTGTTATCAGACCTCAGTCCCTACATGCTGTGAAGACCTTGATGATGAAAAAGAAATACATCATCGATGATCTGGAAAAAGTTGAAAGACGGATCCCGATGAAAATTCATAAGCCAAGAGTGCTCGCAGATGGAATCTACTGATTGAAAGCGAATTCCGCATTGCAGCACTTGTTGGAAACAGTTAACACCAGCATGCAACGTAGGCGGCTGAAGTTTTACGGGCACCCTCTGCGAATGGACGCAAGAGGTTTACCAACAAGGTATTCTCACTTATCAAAAATATAAGACAGGAAGCAGGTCGCTCAATGAGGTACAAAAACAATTGGACTTCGATGGGATTTCCGATACTAATGTTGCAGATCACTCCAAATTTTGTTATATGGTTAGCTTCTGGTCCACTCCGCCAAACATTGCTCGACATCGGAAACCTATCTCACAGAAGAGAAAAGTAAAATTGTTAGCTGGGTTTAAAAGGTATTGGGAAAGAAGGCGAGCATCCAGAAAAGACTAATAACTTCATAGCGGGCCTGAATCAATAATAATTTATCGGGATAAAAAATATGCTGTAATCTCTCGAATTACATAAGTTACCACTGTATGAAACGTTCATTAAAACCCGTTTATTAATTATTAATATGTGATGCTTTCATAATCAGTAATAACTTTAAGTACGTATATACCGATGCTGAATGTGTTATTTTTATTAATATTTGACTTCGTTTCTGTAGAATAACTTATAATGGTTAAAACAAAAAATACATGAGAGAGAAATAACGCTGTTACGGAACTTGGTCTATCTGCCTCTCCATGCATCACGCTAAACCTAATCAACGAATCACAACTAGACTAATCATAGTAATAACGTAGATTATGAGTTAACTTGTGAAATACTTCCAATCAAGCTAAGTTACACAGAATAAGATAAAAACCTTAAGTTTCGCTGTTTTTGAAGTGAACTACACTTAACGGTTCCTTGAAGTTTATTACTCGGTACACAATATAACAGGTAAACCATAAACAAATGTGGGTACAGTTATCAGAATGACCGTCGAGAATTTCAGCCTGGTCCTGATCCGGGGTAGAGAGAGACGGCTTCTACTTCTCGCGAACTTCCGGTGGTCTTCTATAGTTGAAGCTGGTTCAGCGGTCAGGCTGGAACTGGCGGTGGAGCGGCCGGCTACGCTTATATTAGGCGGCCTGGCGCAGGAATTCCGTTGTGTGGTAGTACGGCGACCTCTGTAAGAAATAGTCCCACTTAGCTTCTAGATGATTCTATTTGTTTTCCTGGTTTGTTTTGATGTCTCTGCGCCTGTTTGGAGTAGTATATGTATCCCGGCGTGCAGGCGCGTTGTGTGTGAGGTCTGCCTGGCAGGGGCCTTTACTGGCAGACTGAACATACCTCCCTCCCGGGGGGGGGGAGGGGGGGAAGCGATGTCTGCGACGTCTGCGAGGTCGTCTGCCCGCGGCGCCCTGGAGCAGACTATGAAGGCTACCTCCAGGGGAGTACGGAGCTGTTCCCCTGGCGATGCGATGCCGACCTGCGTCGTGGTGCAGGTTGTGGTGGAGGTACTTGTGGAGCTAACGGCATCGGTTCGTCGGCGTCGATGGCCGGGGGCTGTACGGGGGGCGCTGAAGATGGTCCCCGCAGGTGGTCGAGAGGCTGCGGCTGAAGGGTGTCGGAGCGACCGACAGGTTGTGGCGTCGTTGGTGGCGCTGTAACTGTCCCTGAGCAACGGTTAGACGGCAGGAGTGGTGGAGGTGGCAGGGAAGGAGAGGAAGAAGTGGATGGCCGTGCCGTGGTGGAAGAGGACGGTGCGTGGGGTAGCGGGGACGTAGTTGGTTTCGATGGCGTCGCACTATCCGGCCATCCAGGCTGACGTCGAACAGTTGGCGGCCCTGGGGCCGCTGGATGACCCCCGGAGCCAACCGGCCCGGGAGCCAAACCCGCGGGCCCAGACTAGGGAGCCCGGGGTGAAACGGAATGGGCCCGAAGGTACCTGTACTTTGGGCGGAGGTAAGAGGAGATGGAGGAGAGTGCGAGGTTGGCGGCCATGTAGCAATTCCGCCGGGCTTTTGGCCCCCACTGGAGTGGTTCGATAGGAACTGAGGAAGAGTGTCAATGCCTCTTCGAGTTTGTGACTTGTGGTGTATTTGGTCATTTGAGTTTTGAATGTTCTGACTAGCCGTTCCGCCTCCCCGTTAGATTGGGGGTGGAAGGGCGGGGTGAGGAGGTGTTGGATATTGTTGGCGGTACAGAAGGATAGGAATTCCCGACTTCGAAATTGCGGTCCGTTATCTGTGACGATAGCGTATGGTAATCCTTCGATGGAAAAGATCTTCGTGAGGGCTGAAATGGTGACCTCTGTGGTGATTGTGGAGCAACGGACGACATATGGGAAGTGGGAAAAGGCATCCGTCACTAGGAGCCACTGGTGGCCTAGGAATGGGCCAGCGAAGTCGAGGTGAATGCGTTCCCAGGGTCCGGACGGTGCCGGCCAGGAAAGGAACTTTTGAGGGGGGCGGGGCAGTTGTTGGGCACAGATGGTACAGCGCCGCACCATCTTCCGTGACATCCGTGGTAAGGCCGATCCAGAATACATGGCGTCTGGCAAGGGATTTGGTGCGGGCAATTCCCCAGTGTCCTTGGTGGAGAGTTTGGAGGATTGTCGGTTGTAGGGATCTCGGAACGACGACCCTCGGGGTGGAATTTGGTTCTGTGCGGAGGAGCACTCCCTCTACTACTGAGAGCTGGTGGCGGATGGAGTAGTAGAACTTGAGGTCTTGATGATGGCGTGGAGGGGAACGTGTTTGCCACCCGTGTTGGATGTGGTGTCGGATGACACGGAGGAGGGGGTCCTCCCCTGTGGCTGCCGCGACTTTTGAGGCCGTGACTGGAAATGTCTTCAGTGCTTCTTGTATGTCATCGTCGATCTGGAACACCAGAAGTTCCGACTTGTCGAAGGCAAGGTCTGGTCCCTGCGGTAGTCTGGATAAGGCGTCTGCATTGGCATGCCTGGAGGTGGTACGGAAATGCATGGTATATCTGAACTGGGACAGGAATAGTGCCCAACGCTGGATGCGGTGGGATGTTTTGGTAGGCAGACGTGTGGACGGATCAAATAGTGATAGGAGTGGCTTGTGGTCGGTAATGAGATGAAAAGAAATCCCATATAAAAGGGAATAGAATTTGGAGCAGGCAAAAACAATAGCTAGCGCCTCTTTCTCGATTTGAGAATATTTAAGCTGAGCAGCCGATAGGGCTTTGGAGATGTAAGCTACGGGGCGTTCCGTGCCATCTGGTAATTTATGAGACAGAACTGCCCCCACACCGTAATCGGATGCATCTGTGGCAAGTATCAAGGGGAGGTTTGGAGTGTATGGCATGAGGCATGCTGCGGACTTGAGCTGCTGTTTAAGGGTGTGGAATGCGGTC